>CM055970.1:53057500-54257500 GCA_029531755.1 Holothuria leucospilota
AAGTGTAAAATCAAATAACCCAAGAAAAAGTATAAGAACATTGTGGAAAAATTACTTTGCAAGATTATTTTAAATGAGAATATAAAACGCATTAGGATTAATATTTTTAAAATTAGCCCCGCACAGAGGGTAATCATCTCGTTTCGTATGATGTATTTATTTTGGAAGTACGCCACTACTCAGCTCCTTTAATGACTTGAACAAGTACAAAATATCTCGAGCGTAACTACTGCTCTTTTGCTTCCCTTTTTGTTTTCATATATTGGCTTTTCCAATACACGCATACTAATATGTCTATATATATTATATATATATATATATATATATATATATATATATATATATATATATATATATATATATATATATATATATATATTGTCTATATATATATATATATATATATATATATATATATATATATATATATAACGCTAATTCCCACCTTAAGGGGAAATTCTTATATCTGCTTGTACATAGGGCGAAAAAAAGATAATAAAATACATAAGAAATAAATTCGCCCTAACGTCTAAACATATAAATTAACGTTATTTCAATGGCCAGCCATCCGTTCGTGTTAACAGCTAGGTGTCCGTAAATTTGACAACTTTGAAGTAATGGCATCTAGTTTGTAAATCTAAGAGGGCGCCCTTGTAAGTTTACGTATTCCTATAGAAAAAGTGTGTGGAAACGTTAAGGCGAAACTTATATTTCACCCGAATTTTTTTTTCCCTTAAGGTCGACTTTTCAACAACAACTTTCCCCTAAGTGCCGAATTAGAGAAATATATATATATATATATATATATATATATATATATATATATATATATATATATATATATATATATATATATATATGGTAGCATTGGTGTGACGCTGTGACTTTTAGTATAGAAACAAGAATGGTGGGTAGTGGATACAGTCGCATAATTTTGAAACCTCTAGATTATACATACCTACTGTGACACTGGCAACCTTTGCCTTACTATGTGAAACGATACTACTAAATTATGAAAAACTGAGTTGCGACCTGGATTTGAACCACTGACCTTGCCACTCAACTTGCAGCATGCTCTTCCAACTGAGCTATCAGAACTCTGTCGAAAGATTAGGCCAATTTAACTCAAAGATCAGACGTCTCAGTCTTCCATAACTCGTAGCAACATCTTGATGGCAAGGTCAGTTGTGCAACTGTAGCTGACTTTCAAGGTACTTTTGTTGAGGCGATTGTGCAGCTTGATACGGGGGGGGGGGGGGTTGGCGTTGAGCGTGAGGAAGGTTGTACCAACATTCGATTTGACCGCTTTGAAATACGAGGGGTTGAACCCTTAACAACCTTTCTATATCTTTGTCTCCTCAATCGTTTTAGGGCTTGTAGGCTCTCACGTGAGTACTCTAGTTTGTGGTGATAACCGCTAGAATCCAGTGCCTGTCTGAAGACAAGGCGCTGCAGCATGAAAAGCTGCTTGGTTGCAAGAAAGCTCGGCCACATATTTGTTTACTGCCAATGGAATATTTTAAACTATAGTGGGTGGTTGATGTAACTGGGAGTGAATAAACAGGGGGTGTCATTGGGTTTCTTGTAGGTGGCGCAGGTACCATCTTTCATGTTAAGCGTAATATCGAGGACGTTAACGACATTGCGGTTAGTCTCGGTGGGGATTTTCAAACCAAACTCGCCGAAGGTTTTAATGAAACCATTGCAAGCTCTATCGTCGAGTCTTCCGTTTTCAAGGATGCTCGGCCATCATTTCCCAAGTGTTTTATCGAGCATGGTGATGGAAAGTGGAATGTGTGGCTACCGGATAACCTTGGAGGTTTTGTCTGATGGACCCGAGGTGTGCAGTGACTCAGTCTGGGGGCGACGTTTGGTCTCTCTCACATACAGTGAGTTGCAACGTCTACAAACTAAAATGCAAACCACATTCGTGGAAGTGCATGCAAACTGTTGGTTAACAGTGGAGCTGTTATCGTCAGGACCAATAAATGTTAAGGACTGCGCTCTTGTCAACCACTGGGTATGTGTTGCATCTCCCACGGTTACTGGGGAATGTTCTTGGAGTGTTTACCATAGGCCCTTGTGGATGGAAAGCCCGAAAAATGGTAAGAAATATTTTATCAACTCTGAAAACTGTAGGGGGGGGCGGGGAAAAGGTCCCTTGACAAGAGCAAGGGTAGCTCCTATTGAACTTGTTACCAAATGCTGGAGAAGTCCGCTTCCTCATTCATATATGTAACCGCAGAATTCAAGGCACTACAATACCTGCGAAAGGCCGCACGGGTAGATCATTGAAGTGCTGATTAACTACCTGAGGGTTCTGTGAAAAATAAGAAAAGGGATGCCGCATGAGTTCACACGTGCATTGCTATGTTTTCAAGTTATTTAAAAAAGAAGGGTAGTTATAGGACTTTCTTCTTTGGTTCATGAATTTTGTCTACCAATGGGGTGTGTTGTGGTAGTTTTCTGGCCGTACTAGGGCATGATCATCTGACCAAGTGTTACACTGCCCAGACTTTAACAGGACTGGCTGTACCCTTCTATGCCCGCCTGTGCAGTACCCGAAGTTTTCTAAGATGTAAATGTATATATGGCATTTCGTATTCCCTGCGTAGGTCATTGCTGCCCCCGCGGACTTTCTGTGCCCTACATAAGACCTGCAAAGCATTTTTTTCCGCAGTCTTGTGAGATGCATCATGGTTCCCATCGTTTTTATCCCAGGCATTCGGGAAGGTTGTTTAGCCCCAATGTACCTGACTAAACCATTCTCATGTATTGCATTGGCTGATATGGTAAACTTTGAAGTGTTTAGCTCCCTTTTGAAATTGATATGGTACTCCACTTTATCAGAATGAGGCTTAATTTATATAATCAACTTCCATTGTTGAAGTATCTACTGCAAAACTTAGTATCACGCTGAGTCATAGGCTTGATGGACATAATATCTGTTAGTACTTGGGAGGAGGTCATTGCTTTCCCTGAAAGTATTCTTAAGAAAATGTATTAAGACATTTTGTTTTCCCAACATTAAATGTGGCACATACGATGTTACTTTTACTTTCACTCTCTTGCAGGATTGTCACGGCGTTTTCGTTGGCTACAGCGTAATATACTGTTCGGCGGTATTGGCCATCTTCGTCATGGGGCTCATTACATATGTTGCAGCAGGCAGATCAGTATGTGCTTTATTGATACAAAAACATGTCCTAACAAAAAAAAAGATTCCTCAAGACTAAAAACTCAGACCGAACTGTTTCTACTTATACTTTTCTGGAAATGATGATAGGTTGTGTACACTGCATAATCAAAATTACTACTATACGTGCTTGTCTAAACATGCCGAATCTTGACTATGGCATGGTACATGCCATACGTTATCAAACGATTTCACCATCTTACTGAAATGTTCAAAATTATCTCATTTAACCTGAACAATCAGAGTTCCTCATTAGTTGAACAGAACCTTAACAGAACTCGAGAGAGAACTTAAAGTTGTTGACAATACTTTTAGTGATACTTCGGTGGTAATCTCCTTAGAAGGGGAGTAAGGTGTTGGTGTTCCGTGGCGTGTCTAGGGGGCCCAGCGGGCAATGCCCCTCATTGAAAAATGAGGAAAAATAAATGCAAAAAGGAGAAAAATGAAAAGAGAAAAGACAAGGAAGGACGAGAAAAAAGGAGAAAAGAGGGATCGAGAGAAAAAGGAAAAATGAGAAACGGTCCTATATATGATGTGGTATATACATACATTGAAATTCAAAAAGCAACAGCTACGTAACAAAGCGATTACGCATGGGCACGTGCGCTGAGTAATTAAGCAGTATGTAAATGAGCGTGAAAAGTTACGGGATTTTGACTTAAAGAGTAAAATACCGCTTACGAAGACAAGATTCTTATTACGGACAAAGATGTGCGTTTTAAAGTGGAGGATATTTTCAACTTCTTTGCACTTTCTATCCGAATTGCTTTTGAAATTACCATTGATTGTGAAGAATTTTATATTGTCACTCGAGCGATTGGCGCCGTTACAATGATTGGTGACAGGCAACCTTGTGAATTTACCACGGATGCCGCATATATCGGTGAAACTGGTACAAGCTTCCGTCATAGGTCTAATAATTACAAAAGCAGCATAAAAAAGAACAACCCTAGCATCCCAGTGGCTGAACACTTTAATCTTACAGATCACAGCTTTGCCACCCTAAAGGTCTTTATTCTTTCTGGTAATTTCAATATAGCACAGCACCGCAGAAAATGTGAAATAAAAACTATCCTTAGACTGAATACTCAAAAGAATGGGCTTGACAGAGATTTAGATTTCATGAGTGTATACGTATAATACTTAGGGGCGCACAGTTTCTTGCTTAGTACAAGATTATCAACTGAAGAAGAGCTGGTAAAGCGCTCGAAATATTTTGTTTCGCATTTAGCTGGAGAGTTTTTCGATTTAAGTTGGCATGAAGATATCCGTTTTTGTACGTTTTGTTTTTCTTTTCTGATTTATCTATATATATATATATATATATATATATATAATAAATATAAACCTCACATAGGCCTCAATGGCTCAGTGGTCAGAGCATCCGCCTTGTATGCGGGAGGTCGCTGGTTCGAATCCTGCTTGAGGCTAAGTTTTCCATTCACATATGAATATCCTCTTTCAGTATAAGGCAAGTGCTTTGTTAGAGGAAAAATGGCCTAAGGTCTCTATGCAACTATTTAATACAGCGATGATTTGACTCATTCATATAAAGTCGCTACGTCTCTCTACCTACTCAAATACTACATGGGACGCGTTCCTATGACATAACAATGGAAAGCTTGACTCGACAGTATGTAAGCTCAGTTGACCGCGTTCTACCACATAGGCCTCAATGGCACAGTGGTCAGAGCATCCGCCTTGTATGCGGGAGGTCGCTGGTTCGAATCCTGCTTGAGGCTAAATTTCCATTCACATAAGAATATCCTCTTTCAGTATAAGGCAAGTGCTTTGTTAGAGGAAAAATGGCCTAAGGTCTCTATGCGACTATTTAATTCAGCGTTGATTTGACTTAATATATATATATATATATATATATATATATATATATATATATATATATATATATATATATATATATATATATATATATATATATATATATATATTTCTCTAATTCGGCACTTAGGGGGAAAGTTGTTGTTGAAAAGTCGACCTTAAGGGGAAAAAAATTTTCGGGTGAAATATAAGTTTCGCCTTAACGTTTCCACACACTTTTTCTATAGGAATACGTAAACTTACAAGGACGCCCTCTTAGATTTACAAACTAGATGCCATTACTTCAAAGTTGTCAAATTTACGGACACCTAGCTGTTAATGAACACGAACAGATGGCTGGCTATTGAAATAACGTTAATAATATGTTTAGACGTTAGGGCGAATTTATTTCTTATGTATTTTATTATCTTTTTTTCGCCCTATGTACAAGCAGATATAACAATTTCCCCTTAAGGTAGGAATTAGCGTTATATATATATATGTATATACATACATATATATATATATATATATATATATATATATATATATATAATATATATATATATATATATATTATATATATATATATATATATATATATATATATATATATATATATATATATATATATGATCTAAATGAGTTTTTAAAATTTAGACTTAGCCTACACCTTTTGGCTCATTTGTTGTGGTGCGTTTAACTGGTTGTTTGGTGGCAATAAACAGTCGTTTTGTATTCAAGTACATTAATTTGCTCCTCTCTGTGGGCAACTAGATAGCTTTGAAAGTTTTGTTGCCTGTCAAGTTCCTTTCTTAGGATGCATTTAACAAGGCTGAGGTTGCCTAGGTACCACACAAACAGGTAAATAAAGTTAAATGCAATGGTCTCTGATTATAGGATATTCCCCATGTTCTGAAGTGGATAAAAGTTTTTTCGATGTATCTCCAGCTAATACCAACTCCCTGATCTCATCAGGGACTTTGTGTCAAATAGCAAATTTCTGATTTCACCTAGCCCGGTTACCTTTATTGTTTTTTACCAATGGGGCAGGTACGGGGGGCATGGGGAACGTGCACATAGGCGCAGGAGCCCAAGATGATGGGGGGGGGGGGCTGTAAAGACTTGTCCGAAAAATTTTGACCCCCAAAGTCCGCGTGCTGCACGCGCGTTCAACATGTTAATGTACGGTATATATCATATAGGCATGCATCGTTTATCACACCGCTTGCCATTTACATACAATAATTTGCCATGTTTCTCCCCCTTTCCATATTGATAATAATGTTGGGTATTTTTTCTCATGGGGGTGGGGAAAGTGCATTGTGTGGTGTGATCGCCGGCCTGGGGGTCTAAGGAGAGGGGGTGTCCCCCTCCCCTTTGAAAATTTTTGAAAAATTAGATGTCCTTACATGCAATATGGTGCCACATATGCTACCTTTGAAGTAAAATTTGGGTTAAAAAAATACGTATTTAGGTCCTAAAAGAAAAAAAATTGGCATCAATTAGGGAGGCATGGCCCAATGTCCCCTAGATACACCACTGATAATCATAATATAAGTTGGGAAAATAAGTGTCCTTACATGCAATCTGGTGCCACATATGCCACTTTGAAGTAAAATTTGGGTTACAAATCATATATTTAGGTACTACAAAGAATAAAAATCGGCATCATTGAGGGAGGCATGGCCCAATGCCCCCATAAATACACCACTGCTAATCATAATATAAGTTTAATCATTAAAAACACATCTTTGAATTAATACCGAATATGTTGGCGCTGTTGTAATTCAAATCAGAACTTAATTTTAATTACCGAGGAATTTTTGTAACTATTGATAACCTTTAGCTACATCACTGCATTATTTTTCTTTCAGTAGGTGCCCGAAACATTCTCAGCGTTGTTCCCTAATTTTTACAAAAATATTTGGTTGGGGCTGCAGTCTCCCCAGCCCCCCACCCCGCCTCCTACGCCTATGGAAGTGCACCCCTAATTGATTTCGGATAATTTTCCCGAAAATTTAAAGTGGGCCACAAAGGCGTTTAAATTATAGATTTCTTTAGAGGGTAGGGTGAGGTCTCTTTCTGACTCACTGATGGATTTATTTTAGTCATTTTTATCCATAAGTCGTTCTCAAACTATCACAATTCGCGAAGGCATTTTGCCAGGAATATAAAGCGTCTCAGTGGAAAGTCTGCACGCAACTTTTGTTATGATTGTTTTCTAATGCAAAACCTCGGCCTTTGACCAAAACACTTGTTCGAAAAAAATACATCTCCGACCTTTACAGGGACCCTGCATCAAAAGAGTATCTTAGAGTACTCTGATATTATGAGTAGCATACACAATTGCATTCGTAGCAATGTAGGCCTATTTGTCGTTGCACCTTTTTATAACGAGTGCAATGCCAAAGACAAAATGCCACTAAAGAATGAGAAATTATCATGTATAATGTTTAAGTAACTAATTGAAAGATTTGCCAAAGATACCACCATTTAGTATCTAAGCTACCTTACCTAAACAAGAACTTTTCAAGAGGAGTTGTTCACCCTTCACTAAGACAACACACCTTTCCTTTACAGTCAATCAAAAATAAGGATTTACTAAATTGTGAGTTTTCCAGTACATAATCATTTAAATATTTGTCAAAAATAGCATTATTTTACATGCAAGCTATCGTAAATGAACAAAAATTTAGCAAAGGGGGGGGGGCATCCCCTACCTATAGACCTCCCCGAGGACATCACCTGCACAAGGTGGCAAGGGAAGGATTTGTGCCGAACGCAAACTGCCACCGATGCGAATATGCACAATTTACACCGACTGTCTGGGTTGATCTGGAGTGGGCTTAAGACATCATATTCTGTAGTGCCCCCATCACTATCCTCTGACGGCGTCACTGTTTTATACGGTATAATATTAGCAAATCCGCGAGGTTAGTTTGCATCTTCTTGCTTGCAAATTCAAGTGTAATAAAGTCTTCATTTTGGAAACACATTTGTTTCCTTGTTTAATGTGCTATTTTTAGTCCATTATCATATGTTCTGAGCATTGTAAGTGACAATGATACGTTACTGTACATTTCCTTTTAACAACTGGCAATTGATAATTGTATAGCCTACAAGTGGTTGACTTCTTTAACTAATGAGACAAATGAGTAACTATTCATTCATTAATTTGTGCATTCTATCCAAGTTGATTAAACTGAAGAAGCGAGAGGGAAAAGTTAGTCATTTTGTCCGCCTACATGTATAGCAGGAGGGATCATCGCAAAAGTGAAAAGAACAGAAATAGATCCTTAAAATTTGCAACATATTACACCAAATTGGGTCTAAGGACCCTCAAATATTCAAAAACAACGGTCATCCCCAGCCAATCGAGAAAAACAGCTTCATGTTGTTTCATGTCGTTACGACAAATGAAGCAATGTAAAGATCATTTTATTTCTAATCTCTATTAGCCTTGTCATCTGTACGTGTTCATTTTATATGCATAAAACATCAGTATAACTTACAATATTGCCCTTTCTTACAATATGTGGCATTATATAAGCAATTGCATGCATTTTTCCATAAGACGAACGTTTTACGTTCTCAAAGGTAATGATGTATTCTTTGTGTTTTACTTACAGATTACTGATGTATGGCGCCGACTCAAGTACGACGATGTATAGAGCATAAAAAGACCTTTCCAGGAGATGTTTGGGTTAAACGTTCATTACACTTTCTTCGATCTCACGAAAAATAACACGTCGAAAGACGTTTCGTATGAATTTAATGGAAAAAGGAACGCCCTTTCTGTGAACTTTTTTATTAAAGGGATGTGTAGCGGTAAACTAACAAATCTCTTTATACAAAATGATGCAAAGTACCCAAAGTATACTTCATCATAAATGCCGACATATTTCCGACATTTCCACATTCTTAAAAGAGTTAGAAGTTCTCCTTTGAAAATAGAGGATGTCGCGCTGCACTCCGACCCGTCATGGTCTGTTTGTTAACCGAATTCCCTTTTCTTCGTGCTACCAATTTCCACTCATGTTCTCCTTATGTACCTAGTAGTGTTATATATTACCAGGAAATGTAATCTGTTTTTGTTTACCCGCTTAATCATGAAATCCGTTTGGAATATTTAAAACAGAAGCTTGTCTTCCATTGGTTCACCACATCTGTTTACTTGTTGATGACTACAACCTCTGATTATGTACATTTATCAGTCCGGGGGATTCCTTGTGAAAATGAGAATCCACCGGATCGGGGAAAAATTGTGCTGGTTTAAAACAAGAATATTTATAAGCACTCAGTGTCTTAATCTTTACAGCGATTGATCTGTTTAATGCATGTATGTGTGCATTCAAGCATGGGCTTAAAGTTCACCCTCTTACAGCAAAACATGACCTTGGCACCTTGCACAGCGTGCCAATGAACACAACTGCTGGTATGATGAGCTTGTACACCTTTGTGTGGAAAAGGATGCACGCAACGTGCGACTTTATTGGGTCTAAAACTTAGGTGTAGGGCAAGGTGGTTTACACATTCCCATCCCAAAACGGTTAATCCCAGGACTGGTAAAAACAGCACCTTCATAGGGCTGCTGGACCAATTTAATTACTGTGTTACGTATGGGTTGTATTACCATTTGGAAATAGTGGAAGGTTTTCGCTGTAATGGGACATAGTCAGCAGGACCTTTCTCAAACTGCCCCCCGAGAGTGACCATGTCCCAGATTTTGGGATTATAAGTGATTTCTAGACATTTTTTCCATGTTCAATAAGCTTGTAAAAGGATAAAGAGCAAATGTTTACTAGGGTTAAACTCGTAAAGGATAGAGAGCAAAGTGAAACTTATTATATTACAGTAACTGATCCAGATCCTATACTCTACTTGACGTATAATCCATTACAGTCCAATTCATTATGAGGGGCCATTTCTACTTCATCTCTTAAAAATTGTATCGCTGAGCACTAAGTACTTTAACATCAAATCGTGTTAACACATTTTCTCTGTAAGCACTGTTTATTCAAACTTGATACTTTTGATGAACTTTGCTTTGTCTAGTAACAGATGTCATATTTCACTTCAGTCTTAATCGTATATTACGTTACCAGTTTTTTCTCTTTCAAAGAAAGACATTTACCTTTGTTTATGGCATTACTGTGGGAAGAACTTCATTCGATCTTTATATTGTATTTTGTTCAAAGAAAAAGCTCCAGGGGAATGCACTTGCCATAATTCAAGAACAATTCAAATTTCAGATTTAAAATAGCACTGATCTGGTCCAAAGATTTGTAGTTACAAAGACAGAAAGAGTTATATGCTTGATTACCTTTTAGGCCCGTGCAGACTAGTTAAGATGTGCAATAAATACCCACAGTATAATTTCTTATGTTTCACAGAAGACCATACGAAATGACATAAAGTTGCGTAATTTTGTCTTTAATTTTGTTTTATTTTACACCATTTGATCGTCTGGCCAATGCTATCTTATCTCAGGTTTCTTGAATATTTTCCAAAGAAGTAAAACGTTTTCGAGCTCAACTCGATAATATACCATCTTCCTCTACCAATCGCTTGTCACATAAAAAAATCATTGATAGGGTCTTTTTGAAACTATAGCATCCCGGTGCGTGTTTGTAAAATGTTCCTGCAAATCATTTTGCGTACCCATTTGAAACACTTAAATTTATTCGAAAGTCCTGCTTTCCTATGTCTGTAACTATACACTTCAAGTAATATGCCTCAAACTAAAACGTGCACTAAAATGTAGGACCTCTTAAATTTTATCAAATTTAAATATGATGAACTATGTGACTGACAGGAAAGAATAGCAAAATACCGTATACTTAATTGCTGGTGGCTCCTCTCCTGTACACCCTCTGGCCTCTTTTCGTGGGGACTGTTTATAAATATCCATCTTTAAACTTACCATTGTGAATATTGATCATCTCAAACATAGGCGTAGGAGGCGGGGGACTGGTAGCCTGCGTAGCGCCTCTGTGGCTGCCGCCCCTCAGAGCCTGCCGGCGATAGCCATAAATTCCTTTCACTGAGCCACAAAGTTGATGGACTTAATATTCATGAGCATGAACGGCAATTGGTCTATTCCTGAGGTAGGCTGTGCTCAATGATTCGGATCTTTGCAACGCTACGTTGACCACAAATTCGTTTAAACCATAAATACATTTCGTCCGTTAAAGCTTCTAATTTAGATGAAAGTCTTGATCATGGACAGTCTCTTACAAACAATGATAACTGATATCAAAGAGTTCGTTAAGAAGCTGACAAATAATCTTCGGTTGAAAGATATCGAACTGTCTTTTCTCGTGGCTGAGTGGTAGGTTGTTAGTAGTTAGTTGAGGAGCCGCTGTACTGTGTGTATGCACACAAGGTGCCAGGGAATACCAGGATGGTGTCGAGTTGCATTGACCACTGTGACTCTACGTACTGTTGAGCGATGGTAGCAGAGTTTCTCTTTTAAATAAACATTTGCTTCATCCAATCTCCTTAGAGCTATGTAAATGAAGTTTGCGTTGGATTTCTACGCAGGTGAAAGAATTTTGTTTCCAAAGCCTGCGGACGTTTGTTTTTTTTTTCGCAGCGATGAGCTAAACGAAAAAACTTTGTCCGCTCCACGGGGTAGGGGACTGGGGGACCCCACCAAAAATTTTTGTCAAAATTCGGGCAAAATGCTGAGAATTTTCCGGGCACCTACTGAAAGAAAAATAATGCAATGATGAAGCTAAAGGGTATTAATAGTTTAAAAAACTTCCTTGGTAATTAATTTAAAGTTCTGATTTGAAATGCACCAGCATATATATATATATATATATATATATATATATATATATATATATATATATATATATATATATATATATATATATATATATATATATATATATTCCGTTTTAATTCATCAGTGTGTTTTTAATGGTTGAACTTATATTTTGATTATCAGTGGTGTATACGAGGGCCACCTCACTGGTGCTGATTTTTTTCTACCTAAAATACATAAATGTTTTAACACAAATTTTACTTCAAAGGTAGCATATGTGGCACCAGATTGCACGAAAGGACACCTAATATTTCAAAAATTCTCAACGACCAGGGGGTAATGCCGAATTTTTTTAGTACCTAAAATACGTAAATGTTTTAACACAAATTTACTTCAAAAGTAGCATATGTGGCACCAGATTGCATGTAATTAGGGCACCTAATTTTTCAAAAATTTTCAAAGAGGTTTCCCCCTCCCCTTAGATCCTTCCCCCAAGCCGGCGATCACCGACTTCGGCCAAAATTAAAACCAGTAAAGAAGGTAGTAACACGGCAAATTATTGTATGTAATCTTTATATGTGATAACGGATGCATACCTGTATGCAGCCCTTACAAAAAAAATTGTGTGGCAAAAGTTCCAATACCGCACGTGAAATACTGTGTCGAACTGTGCAAAACTATGGTAGGGTGTGGAGAGGCGTAAAGTTTCTGTGGATTTTTGGGTGACAATGTGTGTCATTAAAAACGGTTGACACGCTTTTCAAAAGTGCCATACATTGACCATCATTTTCACAGTTTGGACATGAGGCAATGTGTGGAAAACCGAAAATCACGCTTTGACACATGTAAAAGGAGGGAAACTGGGGTAAAGTAGGCAAAGTGTGTAAATGTGTGGAGAAGTGTGGTGCTGGGTAAAGTAAATTCAATAGTTCGATTTCGTTCACTGGCCTTGTTTGCCACACTTTGCCCTGGTTTGCCACATGTGTCAACTTGACACAGCTTTCCCCACTTTGACCCAGATTTTGAGATGTGACAATCATGCAGGGAAAAGGGTGGTCCTGTGTGCCAGGTTGGTTCCAATATCACGTGTGTCACCACGCATAACCACACTTTTTTCTTTATGTAGTTTCATATTATGTTCTGCCACACATGATTATGTGTGTTCACATGTGGCATGCCACACTTTTTTTTTGTAAGGGTGATATGTACATTAACATGTCGAACGTACTTGGAGCGCGCGGAAAATTTGGGTTATATTTTTCGGGCAAGTCGTTCCAGCCCCCGAAAAACAACTTGGGCTCCAACGCCTATGATCTCAAATAAATATTCATTCCATTACACGAGTTGCAAATCCGTTTTACTTTAATCTTTAAATGCATTTTTCTCTTTGCTATGATCTAATAAAACTAAAAAATAGCAAGTTAGTATTTTTTGCCAATGATCTTAACAATTTTTAATTTCGTTGTTGGGATGTTGGAGTTGAAGGTCTTACGCATAACCCGTTCCGAGTGACGCTTCACACTATAGACTCCTAACTACAAGTTTTACAAAAAAAAGAATTTTAATATTAAGGATCATTTTTAATGGAAGGCTATATTAACGGATTGAATTTTTCAACAGGAGATCTGACCACATCACCTTTTGAATTATTACCAAAACGCACATTTCATTACATTTGAAAACCACAAGGCGATGCATTTATGTGCACAGCAGTTTGACAACGCTTATGATGATAATGAAATATGAAGTAGTAATATAACTCAACAACCCAGATGGGGACTACTTCGCGTTTGATAGCCCATACGTCACGACTGAAAGAGATTTGAGAAGATTACAATTTATCTAGCTTTCAAATTGTCCTGATTTTCGTAAAACGCACGAACAAAGGTGTGGATGGTTGTCAAACAACGTACCATGAACAACAAAGATCCAATATGTACCTAAAAACGTTTGGTCTATTACAATCCTCCAATAAAATAAAATTATTGAACAAAATTGGCTGTAATGACCAGCTTTGATTCAATGCTAACGGTGTTGAACCACTATCTGCATTCAAAATGTGCCATTTTCTAACTGAGCTTGATAGAGTCGGATTTTAAGAGAACACAGAGGCACCATTGTGTAGCCGTCCGGTTGGTTCTTGCATGTCATTTATAGACCACCAGGCAATCCTTTGGGAATACTCATTGATGACATTTTAGACCTATTCTTTAGGAATACTCGTTGATGACATTTTAGCCCTACTGGACATTCTGAATCGTATTAATGAGCCAACTGTCCTTTTAAATGACTTTAATATTGACCTTGTAGGGTATCATTCAAAGAGTAATGTCAGTGAATTTATGAATGTTATATTTTCCAACTCCTTCATTTATCTTATTACTAAGCTACCTAGGATAACCGATTCTACTTCTTCACTAATTAATAACATATTTTGTACCATTTCTTTATTTACTATGGATGTCTGGGATTCTTGTATCTGATGCTTGTAATCACCTTCCTATATTTAGCTCTGTAGCGTCAACCTGGGAGGCCTGGCAGAATAATGATACAGATTACATTTTTAAAAGAATTATGTCAAATAATAAATTTAATTTTTTTATTTAGAAGTTAAACAATTTTTTTTTAAACAATTACAATTGGGATCACCTTTACTCCATTTCTGATGTTAAGTCTTTTCCATAACGGGGGTGTCTGAGACACCCCCGTCGAGGAATAACTTTTAAAAAATCATAACTTTGTCATGCAACATCCACCAGCCTTCATGTAACCACCAAAATGAAGCCAACAAATAGATCTATTGAATGCCAACATTTTTTGGGGGGGTTGTAGTAGGAATTTTTTCACAAAACATCGATAAATAGTTGTTTACATTCAAAAATTCTCTAAAAAAATTCAAAAAATGCTAAAAACTAGCATAATTTTCAAAAAATCATTTCAGGTACTTAGGAAAAAGTCACACTACTCAGTATACTTTTTTTGAATTCCCTAGATCCTAAAAGAAACACCACGAGAGGTGATTAGATGCCAGGTATAGGGATTTTAGAGATATTTCAAGTATTATTTTCAAAAATGCGTCATTTTTGGTCAAAAATCGGTCATTTCTACCCCCAAAACCTTCAACTCGGCGAAATTCATAACTCAACAACGGAACGTCCAATCTTTTTCATCCAAACACCAAAATGTTCGTTACAAGATTCCGTACATAAAAATACCAACATATATGCATAAATGACAAGGGTAGGGTGAGTTAGAGAGGTTCAAAAGCCCAAACATACTCAGTTTTCAAAAATGCGTAAAATTTGACCCAAAACATGCATTTCTGACCCAAAAATCCCCTCCCAATATCAAAATTCACAACCCACAACACCCCTCCGACTTTTCTACTCACTAAAATGTCCATTTAGAGCTACCTTACAAAGCCCACGCAGCTCTGTTTAGATCCAAGGTTGTTTACATTCCACTGTGCACTGAGCCATAGCGTTCTGTGTAGAGGTCACACAAGGTCAGTGTGTGTTAGTTCAGTGTGGGCTTGTATGGCAAGAGAAAAATGGGCATATCTTCCTCATTTTTGGTCCAATTACCTCAAATTAGGTATCAAATGAAAGAGAAAAGGAAGCTAAACAATCTCCTGCACCATAAATTACAAAATAATAGTGATATGTATGGGTTTTCTATGAAAAAACCGTATGACGTCATCTAATTTGCATATTTGCATACATAATGAGATTAGTTTACAAAAATAAAATATGCATTCAAATCCCCCATCTTTGCTCTTTCCAATGATATGTAGGTTCTCACAGAGAATATTCTTCTAAGTTCACCAAAAAAAATCCTGAAATATATTCGTTTTAACTACCTTATGGAAAAGAAGCTTATGAAGCTGGTAACACTTTATTGATGCAATCAAAAAGTTGTATGATGAGATGTGTCCCCTTAAAAAGCTAAAATCAAGAAGCGTGAACTTCGTAACCTTGGATCACTTCCGGGATTTTGAAGTCCATCACCACTAAGACAAAACTCTACAAGGCTTTTTCTCCATGATCGTACTCTTCTTAATAAGCTGAAATTTACAAGCTATAAATGTGAATCGTATTATATAGAGCTATTTGACGAAAATTGGCACGATATGATACAAACGTGGAAATAATTAAATGATATTACGTGTAGAAGAAAAGACTAGAGTAGAGCATTTTAAAATTATCAATAGTAGTGACGAAATTACTAATGATTTGGATGTTACCGAGTGCTTCAATAAATACTTCACCATCAGGGGCAATAACTTAGCAAACTTATTCCCCACGTAAACACTTCCTTTAACACTTTTCTTAGTACCCTAGTGTCCGATTCAATGTATGTTTCCCCAACCAATTGTTATGAATTATTATGAATATTGAATCAACTAAAAAGGATCCCCCCAGGGTATAGATGGCATTTCTGTTACGACACTCCGGGATGCTTCTTATAACCTAATCCCACTCACAAATATCTGCAATCTCTCTTTATTGACCGGTATATTCCCCATTATATTAAAAAAGTTGGAGTTACTCCTGTCTTTAAAACCAAGGACCCGTCTGTTCTCTCCAACTACCGTCCAATATCCATCTCATCTAGTATTTCTAAGATCCTAGAACGAGTCGAATATGACAGGTTGTTAATGTTCCCCAACCAATTGTTATGAATTATTATGAATATTGAATCAACTAAAAAGGATCCCCCCAGGGTATGGATGGCATTTCTGTTACGACACTCCGGGATGCTTCCTCTAACCTAATCCCACTCACATATATCTGCAAATCTCTCCTTATTGACCGGTATATTCCCCATTTATATGAAAAAAGCTGGAGTTACTCCTGTCTTAAAAACCAAGGACCCGTCTGTTCTCTCCAACTACCGTCCAATATCCATCTCATCTAGTATTTATACGATCCTAGAACGACTCGAATATGACAGGTTGTTAAGTTTCCTCAACCAATTGTTATGAATTATTATGAATATTGAATCAACTAAAAAGGATCCTCCCAGGGTATAGATGGCATTTCTGTTACGACACTCCGGGATGCTTCCTCTAACCTAATCCCACTCACATATATCTGCAATCTCTCCTTATTGACCGGTATATTCCCCATTTATATGAAAAAAGCTGGAGTTACTCCTGTCTTTAAAACCAAGGACCCGTCTGTTCTCCCCAACTACCGTCCAATATCCATCTTATCTAGTATTTCTAAGATCCTAGAACGAGTCGAATATGACAGGTTGTTAAGTTTTTAAATAAGAATATTCTCTTGTCTGATCAATATGGGTTTCAAAAAGATCCGTCCACTTACATGGCTGCGGCTAATATTGTAAAGTATATTACTGATGGGTTTAATAATAAGGAAATTAGCATAGGGTCTTTTTTTTTTTTTTTTTGTTTTGCTTTTTAGATCTGTCAAAAGCATTTGATACCTTAAACCACTGTGTTTCACTTAGGAAACTATACCAATATGGTATTCAGGGACTCGTTTTATTTGGTTTCATAGTTATTTGTCTTACAGAATACAACTCGTGTGTATTAATAATAAGTCGTCAAGCATGTGTGATATTAGTTGTGGTGTGCTCCAAGGCTCTATTCTTGGACCTCTGTTATTCTAATTTATATGTAAATGAATTATGCACCTTTTCTTCTATACTTTCATTTACCCTCTTTGCTGATGACACGAAAATTGTCTATAAACATAAATATCTCATTAGTGGAGTACGTAATGTGAGTACTGAGCTATAAACGGTTTCATTTTGGTTCAAAAGTAACAAATTATGTTTGAATATTACGAAAACTAATTTTATAATTTTCACCGATCACAGCGTTAAATTAACACCGTCGAGTTATTAATTGATAGTAAAAAGTTCCACTGTAAGTGAAGCAAAATTTGTTGGCATTTACGTAGACTATAATCTCACCTGGAAACATCACACTGACATACTCTGTTCCAAGATTTAAAACGTTATAGGAATCCTGTGCAAAGTTAGTTGCTATGTCCCTGTTTACATCATTAAATCTTGATATGATTCATTAGTTCATTCACAAGTATCCTACTAAAACATTATTTGGGGAAACACCTACTCATTCTACTTAAATCGTTTACATATTTTGCAAAAAAGGGCCGTTCGAATTTTGTCACATTCCGAGTATCTTGCTCTATCCAAACCACTCTCTTTCATTCAAAGAATTCTTAATATATACGATGTTTGCAAATTTTATGTTGCAGTCTTCGTGTGCAAGTGTGTAAAGGGCCTCTTACCAATAACTATTGTTAACCATCTAAATTACAATACTAAATTCCACTCCTATTATACTACATAATATACATAACCGAGGAAGCATGGGGGAGAAAAATAGGTAGGTTGCTTATATCCTCTTTTTGACTATGGTTACATCTGGAATTCGCCCAGTCCTTTGTTCTTAAGCAGCAACAAACTAATCACGAATGCTCTGCAGGCTAAGAGAGACACTCTTGGTCCAAGTATTAGCCAATTCTGCCGGTTTTTTAACGACTACAGTTTAGAGTGTAGTAGTGCTCAGTTAGGAGGTCATTTCTTATTAGTTGTTTTCTGCATACCCCTCCCTCCTTTTCCAAGTGCTGTAGTTTGGCCATATGGCTGGGCTGAACCATGCCCTCTGAACACAAGGGCTAAATGTGACAAGGCTGTGCTGGCCAACAAGAATATCTTCAAGAAGGTAGCATTGATTAGGACTTCGGTCCCTGCATATGTTAGGTCGAAGCGTTCATGGCTACCTTATCGGGTAATGGAGCCACATAAATAAAATTCCGTGTGATAATTGTTTTATAGTCCAGCTATTGTAAATATTCATCATCCCCACAGCCTGTATGTTTTGAGGTTAAAGAATTAACAGCTGTAAATATTAAGGTTAAACGTCCTTTCTGACTTTTTCGTTCTGACAGATCTAGGTTCCTATTAAACCAGGTGCCCACTGCACGACTTTTACCTACGACGTGGATGCGATATTCCACGAAGTCTGAAGAATCCGTTCGCGAGAGTAAAAAGTCACACAGTGCGTAAGAGTAGGTCGTGAGAAGTCGTGGCAATTCTCGAAGTCGTGGTAACTCGCCGGAAGTAGCATCAATGTAGCACTGGTCTGAAAATGTTAAAAATTTCTGCGGATTCCTTATCCATGTCGCGGGATGTCGTGAGATGTCGTGAGAAATCGCAAACAAATTAGTATGGTATACCACTGAAAATTGTGAATTTCGGTAGGTTGCATCCATGTCTTGAGATGTCGCAGGAACGCTATAAGACTCTCTGGAGACCACGGGCAAGGTGTGTATCACACGCCTAATAGCATAAGTCCTCTCCGACCATCCACCCAAATATTTCAAATACTGCAAGAGTCAAGTCCAGGCCTAAGTACAAAAAAATCAAAGAAGTGTCCATTGGGAAATTACTTTTGGCAAGAGTAAATGCCTTCTGTCACATTTTACCTTCATGTAACCACTAATACTAGTGGCGCCACCAGGAGTTGGTGATTGGGTGCATAATAGAAGATTATGTTGAAATCCCACACCAGGCACACCCACACAGTCAGTTTAATCGGCGGATTCTTCCTATTTTCACTCATGCAGTCTCCGCCCTAAGGGAAGGGTGTAAGGGTCTTTTGGAAATTTTGTTCGTTTAAAGTGGCTTAGATGCAAAATGGTACTGTTTTTGGCAAATTCATATGTTGAAAGATTCTCATAATTCAGTGAATTTTGTTTAGTTACATGACTAACATGCAAAACTGTGTAACCTTTGACAAATGTTTGAAATACATTGATGTCATCCGTACAAATTTTCTTTAGTTAGTGCTATTTTGGCCGTGGCATGGCAACCGTTCTGCAGAACTGTATAGGCCAAACGACAAATACATACTTCCAATCTTTTCACATCACGCTACAAATTTTACTTAGTGTACAAGCTGCTGGTGATATAAGATTCCTCTAGCGCCCTTCCTTGTTTCGGGCCTAAATATGTTGGATATGTACCTCTGGTTTTTCGGAAGAGCGGAATGGTCCTAAGTTATTACCCTATATAACCAGCAGATGCGGAAAGCAGGCTGTGAAGAATGCGCATGAAACACGCCGAAATTTTACATTAGAAAGCTTTTTCATGATAAAATCCCATGCAGACTAAGCACCAGGAAACCCTCAATTCCCTAACAAACTCTATATTCTTATATCCTTGTGAGAGAGGGACGTATCGCCCTAGATAAAAACAGAAGACAACTCGAACCCTGATCTCCTGCCAGATAATTCAATGTTCTTTACGTTACATACACATCTCCACTTTTTCTACCTACATAAACACATGATACAATTATGTAATATAATATAATATAATATAATATAATATAATATAATATAATATAATATAATATAATATAATATAATATAATATAATATAATATAATATAATATAATATAATATAATATAATATAATATAATATAATATAATATAATATAATATAATATAATATAATATAATATAATATAATATAATATAATATAATATAATATAATATAATATAATATAATATAATATAATATAATATAATATAATATAATATAATATAATATAATATAATATAATATAATATAATATAATATAATATAATATAATATAATATAATATAATATAATATAATATAATATAATATGGAATAGTATAGTATAGTACGGCACGGCACGGTACAATACAATACAATACAATACAATACAATACAATACAATACAATACAATACAATACAATATAATATAATATAATATTTTTTTTCCTCCTGTTTATTCAGTATTGTTCCAAACTTGGTATAAACATGTTGTGTTAACACTGTCAATATGTACAAAAATTAATCGAGTATAAAAGTCCTCTTAACATCATGGTAAAGCTTTTGGTTCTTACAGTGTTGTAAAACATTTACAGCAAACTTAAATTTGTAAAAAAAATACTTCTTTATCTAACTGCTCATTTTTCCTTGAGCAAACATAAATATAGTACTTCATGTGCAAAATCAAAAAATTATACGGGCTGTACTCTTTATGGTGAAACCCAAAGAAAATATCATGTTTTGAAAAAAAGAATTGCTTGTTGAGAAACCGTCTTTCCATTTCTAAAATAGAAGTTGAAACCAAGCTACAGTCCCAAAATAAGTGTTCGATTGATTCCTCATGTATGTGACAAAATGAACACAATGGAGAATCCACCTTTTTCATATAAAAAAGCAATTTTCTAGTTGGAATAATTCTGTGTAGGAATTGAAACTGAAAATATTGTAAACGTGCTTCAGAGATACTTTTAAAAGGCATTCTAAAGTAAGTAGTCCACCGATCTTCATTTTCCTGAACAATGTTGTTCCACTTGGAGTGAGAAGTAGGCAAGGTAGCCACCCTCATTAGTAAAATAGGGTAGAGGACGTGAGAAACTGAAAATTTTCTCACCATAATTTTCTCTATTAAAAGTTCGGACTTAGTTGGTTTAATAACAGTATCATTTACATTAAATCTCCAATGCATAGGAATAGCTTTTATTAAACCCCAATAAGAAGTAAATGGAAAATTTAAAACATTGTATTCCTGGTAAAAGTTAAGTAGTCTAGGGGTACATTGTTAACATTAAACAGGTCACTGATTTTCATAACTCCTTTTTTATATAAGTTATCATAAAACACAATTTTACCATCAATTTTAATATTAGCGTTATTCCAAATGTACTCATTTCCAAAATTTAGTTCAGGTGTAGCAAAAGTAACATCACACCATGCTTCAACAACTTGACGACGAAACATGTTCTTTATACCCTTAACATCAATCTTAGCACAATTGCAATAGAAGAAGAAGGTAGATCCATAAGATTTTAAAGAGATATCAAAAAAAAATTTCCATGGACTCGCAGTATCAGAGAGGTAACAACGCACCCAAGAGCATTTTAAAGATTTAATAAAACCATTAATATGTATTACCTTTAATCCACCATTATCAATCTGATTAACCATAGCACTCCTTTTAACTTTATCAGGGCGTCTGCACCAAATAAAATCGAAAATTATTCTTTCAAGATCTTTTACAAAGTACGCCAAAATTAAAACCAATAAAGAAGGTAGAAACAAGGCAAATTATTGTATGTTATTGGCATGCGGTGTGATAAACGATGAATGCCCTTATGATATGTAGATTAATATGTCGAACGTGCGTGGAGTGCGCGGAAAGTTTTGGTTATATTTTTCGGGCAAGTCGTTCCAGCCCCCCAAATCAACTTGGGCTCCTACGCCTATGGACAACGTCCGTCATCATAAGAAGGGGGGGGGGGAGAGGAGGGAAGGGCCTATAGGAAGAAACCAAAGGGATTAGTTTGTGCTAAGTCATGTATGTCCCGCGTCCCCCCCCCCCCCCACATTTGAATACGGATTGACGCCCCTGCAATTATATAATAAAATCTCGATACTAACTCTTCAGTTTATTACACCATGATTGTGTGTCGCCTGCAATATAGTTTATGGAAGGTTTCATTCTTTTTGCTCTTTGTACTTGCCCATTCAAACTCATGTAGAGTTGTAAGAGTCTCTCTAACGCAACATACGTTTCATGAGTGTTTGAAACTCTTCCCATTGTACTTTTGACCGTTTAATTATTTTACTACTCAACTAGATTAAATATGAAAGGTAAATCACACTGAAAATATTCCGTTACAGGTATCCACAATAGCCAGTATACACAGCGACTCCATTAAAAACTAAGCACGGGATATTCACTGAATTTTTGAAAGCACCTGTAATAAATGAGAGCTACCGAGTCTTGTAATGTTTACAATCTTGTATCTCAAAGGTGTTATAGAGTGAGAACAGGGTTCAGGCGACGACAATAATTCTGATTAAAAATGCAGTTGAAAAATTATAGCTAGAAACGAGGATGAACACGCAATCACAATTGTATCTTTGCATGCACAGATACAATAACTAGTTTAGATACTAAACTGAGTAGTAAGATTGTGACCAATTTGTAAAGGTACTGAAAGAACAGTAAAAGGTAAATTTGGCAGACGAGACAAATTGCAGGCTTAAAATGAACTCGATTTAGAATATTTTTACAGTGCATGTTCTCGTGCAAAAAGCAACTAGCAACGTTCATAAAGCTCAAGCTACTTAGTGGTAATTTCTGCTAAGGCTCATGTCACATTATTGCCCATAGGATCGATAGACATAGACATTTTCCCACTTCGGCAACATTTGAATATTAGAAACTTCAGTTTCTAAAAAATTCCTCTCGGTTTCTATTAAAAAGCCATATGTACCTTTTGCGAATTATTGCTACGGCTTTTTAAAATAGAAAAACAATGCACCAAAAAGCCGATTCATAATTAGAGTCCTAATGAGCAGTAAATGTTGAACATCATTCACCTTTGTGCTAAGTCGGCGAACGGCTCGGAAGAGAAAGGGATTGCCATATATGTTTATTATAGCTTTATAGCGCGTAAAAATTGTGGGGGTATGGACCACCATCCCCCCCCCCCCCCCACAAAAATACAAAAAAGAAAAGACAGAAAAATGCAGAAAAAAATCTGACGGAGAAACATTTTAAATTTCATTTGGAGGTTCACTTCATCGGCAATAGCGCCACATCGACAGCACTATGGTTTTTTGTGCAATTTTGTCATCATTCAGAAGTGACTTTTTTCATTTAAGTGTAAACAGTGGTCGTTTCACCGAAGAAATGAATGGATAAAACCCAACATAATTGAAGTTGCTTAGAGAGAAGAAAAAACGGTAAAAAGGCTGATGTAGTATCGTATCAAGTCACCTTCACCCTTCAGTCTTTACCCCAACAAAGATAATTTTCATATCATCTTCTAAATTTTACAATAGATCAATTGGGTCATGAGAACAGATTATTTTCACCAACGTCAATATTTCATTTGTATTCTGAAGTAACAGGCTTAATTTTAATTTAACTTCTTGCGAGCTCTGAATTAAAGCGAGAAGCTGATCATGAAAAATATAGAGGAAAATCTAAAGCTAAAACGAAACACTATATTTGTAAGGACCATCAAAAGCTAGAAGCGCAGTTTAACCTCTTGTTTATATTAAAGAAATCTCCTAGCCTACGATAGTAATGTTTGAAAAAATGGCAGTCTTTCAGAAGACATTTAAGCACCTAAAGGGCTATAAAAACATGAGATCTCGTTGCAATGCAATCCAGCGGACCAATCAGATTCGCAAAGATCCAAATGCAATCATTCCCACTAATTAACGTGGAGTATTCTCTCTCAAGCCCAGAAAGGGGCATTTGAGCTTGGAGTGTTGCGATTTTTCTCAGTCTTTGTCTAAGAAGGACAATCTTATCAGGGAGATTCCTTTTAACATGGTAGTCTTAAAAGACTTGCTTAAAGAAGAACCCCTTGTATAAAACGTATTGTAACGCGCGACTAAACGCAAATGACTTAACCATCGTCTCATAGACACTACAACCTTTGAGCTTTGTAGCTTACATGTCTGGTCCTATAGTGGAGAAATTCTCTTCCATCCCAGTCTAGAAAACTGTTTTGTCGAAGAACCTTAAGTACAGACGTTTTAGTAACCCTGCGATAAAACACATTTGATGCTACCAAAAGAAACCTAAAGATATCATAACGGCCAAAGGAAAAATTAATACTTGTTTAGAGTCGTCTGTATACCCACACCGTTAAAGGCGAAGGACTCCCTCAAGTACGTCTACAACTTTTCAGGCAAGTAAATGTCAAAGAAGAGAGATATTTACATTGAGGCATGGTGTATTGAATTTAACACATGAGCATTCCAGACTAAAGACTCCAGAATTCTCACGTTCCTAAGAGAACGAATGAATACTCGAGAGTACGTTTCCTCGTTTTGAATTAAAAAGCAAAGCTTTTTTTCACTTGAACTGGTTCATCTCCACTTGACTCTGTCACTTTAGTTGGCATACAGTCAACCAAGCGGGACTTTTGAACTTACTGTCACCCCACATAGCTCTTTGCTTATTTCTAAGTACTTGAATCTTGAAATCAATGAAAGGGAGCGTTTCTGTGGTATCCTAGACACTAAAGTCTTCAATTTATTTACGGACACCTATCTAATACCAAGATAGTAACTGAATTGAACTACCACCTCAGCTCCCCACGAGAAAGGAACCCATATAAACCACAACAAATGATGGATTACCACCCCGATTTTAAAACATGAACTATATCTCACATGTTAAAGATGTGCATATAAAATGCTTAAAATAAGGCTGGCACATTCACAGCATGAGCAATTGGCGAAACTATTTTCAAATAACCCGATAACTGCCTGTAAAAAAGCAAAGAATATTGAAGATCTCCAAGTAAGATCAGATTTGAGAACAACTGAAAATGTAGTGAAATGGTTTCAGGTGATACTTTCTCGACGCCCGAGACAACGATATATAACTTATTTTAAATAACCCAAACGTACAAAAAAGTAAAAGGTTTGTCTAGCTTTGATAATAAGAATTAAACTATTTTTCTTTACTGCGCTGGCCTTATAAGGAAAAATGAAACATTTAAAACCCCACCAGTCCTAAAGGGCTATAGTTGAACTCAATATGTCTTACAAACTTGATAGACGCTGGATTTTCCTAAAAAAGTGCATTTCGATGGCTGTCACGTGGCGTAAGATGGTTGAACCACCAAGGGCTTAGCTAGGATGACCCCCCCCCCAATCAAATGAAGGTCACAGCATTGATCGCCTTCCTTTACTCTTACACATTTTATTAGGACACACACAATTTTGCAACTTTGGGGGCCTAGCAAATATCTGGGGGCCCAGACCCCCCCCCCCCCTCGTAGCTACGCGCCTGTCAGTACCACGTACCCTTAGTTTACTTAGTTTAACAAAAATAAAATTAGGTCCAGTTGGTACAGTACCCTATTCTTCAACGTGATTTCGATTTAAGGCTTCTAGTTTACAAGCTTTGCAAGTTTGAAATAAAAAACGCAGTTTACTCTGAAGTATAAAATCTCCTTCTACCAATTTACCAAAAGAGAGAGATGAGTTATCATTAGCTTTTATTCAATTTCCTTAAGACAATAACCTAGAACTTTCAAAGTCTCTCCTTTACAGGATAAAACAGTCAATTGGTATAAGTATTTTAACATGCTTTTCCACATTTTATGTGAAAGGACTAAGCTAGAGACATTACTACAACCTAGTGTAATCAATAATTATACTAGGTGCCAATATGTTGTCAGATTTCTTGCTCAATTTCCGTTGTGACAGGACACAACAAATTTTCAGGGAAATGCGCAAGGTTGGAGAATTTTTTCTTCAGGTATTACACTTTCCATTTATTCACAACCAATGATAACTAAGCAACATTGCAAGTGATTATCGTGAAACATAGACACATTTTTTTAATGGATAATAACCTGACAACCCACGGAGAGGCTTTCTTGTGAGTGATTTTCTGACCATCTGTTTTACGTTTCATGCATTTTAATGTCACTGAAAGCAACGAGATTAGGTCGGAGTGCCAAGTGTACATAAATAGGCGAAAAAAAAATAGCACATCACAAAATAATTTCAGCATATCAACAAAAAAATCCAGCACATCGAAAATAAATTCAGCCATGTTCAACACTAACTTTATCATGTTTAAAACAAAAATCGACAAGTTAAAAAAATTTTTCAAAATCTCGAATCACATATTCAACAACGTTATAATATATACAATTTTGAAACTCTTCAATTCAGTCCCCAAATACGCACTAGCTCTAAAAACTCCGTTTGTGTTTACACACTAGCGATCTTCATAAGTGTGCGAAGTGTAACAAAAATATCCAAACTGATTTCAGCATATCCAAAGTGAAAATAGGGTATCACAACTATATTAACTCATACACCGAAAATCTATAACACAATGTATCAGCGGTAAATCGTAGCTGCTTACGTGTTCAGTAATCAACATAGGCCTACTCGATACACCCCTTTTCGAAAGCCCCGTTCATTAAATGCGTTCACACCATAGAAAATTAAAGGGAGAATGACGTCTGGCCGATCTGGAACTGAAGCCATTGATTTTGGCCAGCTTGTACGTCGCAACCGAGCGAACGGCGCGTAACTAACCAAATATCACGTCATTACTTTTGCCCCACGTATTGGCAGGTAGAAACTACAGGTATTTTCAAGTTAGAGAGCTATAAAACAAACACTCAACGTAAGGTAACGCATGCACTTATTCCTGTTGTCAAGAAGCCTAGTAAAGTGTTTTGCAAGGCTTGAACTATTAGGAAATCCCCTGTGGGCTGGGGTTTGTAGAATATGCCTACGGTGAATTCCCTCCCTGTCGTAAGGGGCGACTGAATGGTGAGGACTTGCACTGTGTCTGAACAATATTTGAAACCTCTAGGTGCATCGTTTTATGAACATAGCCGGCCCCGTGTTCCAGATACTCATGTCTAACGAGAGATCCTTGGATCTTCACTGTCTTAGTTTGGGAAGCCAGAAGAGCGCCACCAATCCCTGAATTAAGTCCCTGCCCTTCGGTGCCTCTACGGTTATGTACCCCAGCCCAAGCGTATTCAACTCCGACTGAAGCCGTTCGGTGAACCCACCAAGGTATGTATTGCCACCGCAAAGGAGGAGTGACGAAGGGAATTCAGAAAGCACGTCTTGATCGCATCTGCAAAAGAACGCATACAAATTCTTTCAATAATTTTATAGATCGGGTTTTTCTACTGCTGGTATTTGTTGCGATAACGATGGATTTCTTTCAAAAGAATTCTGTACCCAGTCTGTTCTGTGCATCATCCCCCCATTTTCACATTATATCAAAGTTTTCGTTTAATGAATACATTTTCAGGCACATTCCATTGGAGTTGACACGGATTGTGAACCGTACAGAGGGGCCACTACCAAACTGCCAGAGTAATGAAAACATGCTTTTATTCACCTATCCAAGCAATCCGCTACCAGATTTGGCATCCCAGGCTGGTGTAAGATGCCGGCCAGTGCCGGCTGGAATAAAGGTTCCGCACACGTCTGTACATGCTCTCGGTTAACTTCTACAGTAGAACCATCAGGTAACCAACAATGCCATGGAATATCGTCATAGTCATCATCGGAAGGTGTTTTTGTGATGGCGGGCCCTATATTTCAATAAAAAAAAAAGAAAAACAAACAACAACAAAAAAAAAGGTTGAGATTAAATCAGATGTCATATAAATAATCAGAGACATGTGGCGTATAGATGCAGGTAGCTCACATTTGAAGAGAAGATGGATGGAAATATCAGATGGATTGGATGGATGGAAATATCGAATAACTTGAATTCTATAGAAAAAAAACTATCTGCCTTGAACACGTGTGCACAGCAACCCCCTGTATCAGCTATGCCTATCCTCAAACTTAAAACTTGAAAATAGGATTTCAGTCACGCCCGTAGCAAGGCAAGCTTCTGAAAGGAGCGAGACAGCTTCTCGGGGAGATATATTTCTAAGAGGGCAAGATATGGTATGATGTATTTTTTAGGTAATATCCATTTTTTTATTTCAAAACCTTTCTCGGGGGCACAATCTAGGGGAAGCCGTCCCCTGCCCCCTCTTGGTCACTGGCTTGATCCTAATGGGAGATTCTAATGATGGGTCCATGACACATGCCCTGTCAAACGTAAACTTTGTCCTCCTAGCCCGGTGTACTGGCTACAAGGGCGTTTCCAGGGGTGTAGTAGGAGATGGGGGTATTGACGGGGTCGGACGCCCCCTCCACCATAAACAGATCCGCTCACGTTCTCTTGAAGAGAAAATAGAATTACTTCAAAATTGCAACTTGATGCACCAGTTGGCTTCTATAAGCAACGTTTAGACCCCGTCAGATAACCTGGCTACCGAATGAAGGTATCTTTGATAACAATTGGGCCTCTTACCTTTATTTACGAATGTCTGATCTTCCTTGAGTTCCCTCAAGACCTCCATGGCTCCTGGTGAGGACATTAACCGGTGACCTGTATCTTTCTCAATCAAGTGAGCGAGATATTTTGTGGCACTTCTGCCTCCAAGATCCAGCTGAAACAGATTTAAAAGAAGTATTTTACCGACTATGACGTAACTTTGATGTAATCTATGCATGTCTAATCAACAAAAGCTCTGGAAGGCCAGACACAGATATAATACAGGGTACTACACATGTTTTTTGGATCAGGGGTGCGCCAGGTGATGGGAAGGGACATGACGAAAGGCTGCCCCGGACGGGGAAATTTTCCTGTTTCGTCGAGGAGCCTCAATGTGAACGATGAAGTACTTAATCCTCGATGTCGACAGATCGCCCGAACGGTTTGCTTGAGTTTGCCCACAACGAAGGAAGATTCTGCAATAAACACGTCAAATGTTTAAAACCTCCAAATTTTCAAAATTGTTCAGCTCTCCCCATTGAAATTCGTCATGTATCCTTATGGGCAGTTCGTGTCTGCACCGTGCCATCGAGAGTGTCAAGAAAACTTGAAGGGCATTACCAGCCACCCTAACATTATTTTGACATCAGCTAGGCCTTTTAAGTTTACTCTATTTTCTCTTTGAATCGTATTTTAAACAACACATGTATTGCAAAATAAATGCAAACCCTTTGCAAAAATAAATGGGTCAGTAAATCCCCAACTCCCTTGCATCACGACTGGAAAGAACCATTTATGACTTAGCACGGGGGAAGGGGGGGGGGGAGGAGGAGGAGCAAACTAACTCAAATCCGGGCAACTTAAGTTTTACCCTTTGGCATGAAGTTTTGCCAACCGCACATTCCTGCAAAAACACTTTAACGTCAGTGTTTATGTAACATTATATAGGAAAAAGTAAATTCGCTCGGACAAGAGAAGTTTTAAACGTTCATCGTACTTTTTACATCATCTTGTGTGGCTGCTACCTCATTTCTTATTGTTTACAACTTTTTATTCAAGTTTTATGATACTTCAACTGTCACGTTTTATTTCTTTTAGCCTGAAATTGTGTTGGCCACAGTGTCTTTTATGTTTCGATTTAGATTATCGTATTTATAGTGGTACTTTCAGTATTTATGTGGTTTTGAATTCTATAATCTGCTCCGGTTTAATGGTTGCTTCTCGCATGTTGTGAGGTCCTTATTTCCAAACTAGATTTATTAATAACATTCTAGTTCATTACATCCTATTCTAGTACGGGAGATGACTTACCTTGGTAACAGCTCGCGAAAGAGTAACACCGTTGTACACAGGCACAACCTCGGTTACACCGCTACCACTACTCAAGGCCAACCCGGTAGAAGTTCCCGTTGCACGTAAAGAAAGGGAAGCTTGGTTAGCAAAGAATAAAGAAGGTATGTTGAACGTCTCGAAGAATATCTGCAATTGGAGGCAAAAAATGGCAAACAATTATAGAACATCAGTGGCGTAGCTAGAGGGGGGCAGGGGGAGGTCACCCCACCACACAACTTGGCCTCCGAAGGCCTCTCTCGGAAATTTCTAGTCTCTGTCGGAAATAAAAACAATTCATTTGAAACACTTACAACACTTCTTATGTTTTTAAGCAGAATTACACATCGAAATGGTTACTGACAAGGCCTGGAGGTGTCATTTAAGGCAATCTCGGAGATATTTTAATCTATTTTTTTCCGCCCGCTACAAATCAGATGATGGTGGCGCCACGCTTAGATAGTACCAAAGATATTACAAGCATAGATTCCAAACTTAAAATGACGCGTTGACTCCCCATGGAGGCCAATATATCGGGGCGTAAGTGCTGATCACTGTTCAGTCGTTTAGAAGACAAACAGGCAAATGGATGTCTTACAAAAGTATTAATACTTGTTATGTCGGAATGTTGTTGACTGAAGAAGTACTACGCCTCAATAAATTCCACTTGAACAAGAATAACTTATTTCTTCAACGCGGCATTCCACGTATTTACACTTGAACATGAACGCACAATGACTGGTTTTGCAAGTTCATGGACATTCATTGGTCAGTTTCTATGGTATCTTCGAGTGACGCACTTTTATAAGCGCGTTCAATTACTTACGCGCTCACAACGGGAAAGGAACTAACGAGTTTGTTTCCAGAGCGCGCAGAACAGTGCGTCAAGTATTCCGGATAATACACAGAGAAACGTATTCTGCGCGTATAGAACGCGTTGTAAAAGTCCACCCGCGCTAACCTCTTTTCACAGTGGAATTTTCTGTAACGCGTTGATATTTTTGTACGCAGATCGCGGAACAGAACGACGCGCATGTCAAATTTACACTTCCGCCCCGATATATGCGTCTCCATGAAGAGTCACTGAGCGTAACAGTGTAGGTATAGGAGTTTGGAATCTATGCTTATAATATCTTTGGATAGTACATCATTACTTCAAGATAATAATCTGTCGAAATTTTTTTGCTTTTGCCCCCCCCCCCACAAAAAAAAAAATACCTAGCTACGCCATTGTAGAACATTATGTACAAGGTTTCTTCCATGTACAAGTTGATTGCGAATGTTAATATATTTTTAAACTCAGCAATTATCGATTCCACGAAGGGAACATTCGACAACTGCAGAAGAGAACAAGAAACTGTATTACGGGACACAAGAGATCCATCTAAACGAGGTTCTAGTACGTTTTAGGGGGGGCAGATTCCTATTCATTTCGGATAAGTCACTTATGTTAAAAAAAACAAAAAACAAAAAAAAAAACAAAAAAAAAAAACAAACAAACAAAAACAAACAAACAAACAAAAAACAAACGTTACCAAATTATCTTGAACTGGACTGAGCCTTGCAAGGAACGTGGAATTTAATTATTTTAAATGGAGCTGGAGCCCAAAAGCCTTCTCTGGATATGCGTCTGTTATCCTTAATGAAATGCACTTTATAATTTACAATCTCTAATTAGGCATTTTACCTCCATGGTCCTCTCTCTTTGATGTTTAGGCACTGTTGCAATTTCCGTCATTAATAAGGGATGTTCCTGTGGTGTAAGACCAAGTTTTGCGTCAAAGATGTGCCTCCATATTGATTCAACATCGTCCCAGTTTTTCACATGCCCACCTGTAGAAAATGGAACAAAAACAGAACCATGTACACAAGTAGAAATGTACGACTGTACAAAAGGCTTGGATTTTGCAGAGTTGTTGCATGTTGCAAGTAACACTTCGAAACGATATAGGCTTGAGTTATAGGAGTTATAGCATCACACCAAACAAGAGAAAGATTTTATCTCTAAATACAATTGGTGACTGCAAATTTGATTGATATTAATTCAAAAAGTAACTTTACTCACGTTGGTCGATGATAAATTGTGCAGTCAGTTGTGCTCCCACTGAAGCCTGACACACAGTATTGTGTAGATGAAGACGATATATTAATAAATATACGAAGACCTTGTCACTGTGATTTAAAAATTTATTACAGGATCATGCCTGAAATATATTTAACAAAAATTTGCCCTAAAAACGAACCTGTGATAGGATATTCAAAAGGTGAAATGGTGCAGTTTTTCACGGCCTCCAGACCAATGAAGCGATGATTGAAAGACTCCACTTTATCACGTGATATCACGTTAGGCAACTCAATGCTTGGTTTCTTTTCGTCGATAAGGCCAACTTTCAAAAACTGAGAGCCATTGTCCATTACAATTGCCGTTTTCAGATGTCGGTGGTAACTGTGGGATGAAGTAGCTACGTAAAAAGGGATAAAAACTGGAGTTATACTCTACTATTATTTGGCATGAAGAAGAACCGTAACGAGTGCAAGCCCGTGGCCAAGGGGGTAGGGGTAGCCCCCCTAGAAAATTCCCCCTTAGAAAACAAAATATACCATTGCCTTAATGCATTTTAGAACATTTCGCCCCCTTGAAAGCTATCTCGCCCCCTTCAATACCTTGTCTGGTTACGAGCCTGAACGAATTGGGTAATTACTGTTTCTTCATGTCAATCTGTTATGATATGTATATATATAATATATAACTTATATTTGTATAACTGCAACAAACAGTAAGAAAAGCAACTACATGCCAGGGCCGTAGCCTACGGGGGGGGGAGCAGGGGGCTGCTGCCCCCTGAGATTTCCAAATCATAAATAAAGTTTGCCAACTTGAGAAAAAATACTGAAATGCTGAAAATTTCGAGGTCCAAATTATGATTTCAAGACCCCCAAACCTGTGAAATCGCATAAAAGGGTTCCTTTTCTTCCCAAATTTTCCCGAGGAGGTCCCCGGACCCGCCATGGAAGCATTCTTATGCGACTTTCTTCTGACAAATAAACCATCTTCCTTCTACTACAAAATACATCGCTTGAATACACCAGCATGTACGCTGGCTAAAGAGAAAATATCCTTTTATCCCTTAAATTTAAAGAGCATAAACAGTCGCAGCAAACTTAGTTTTAAGTAGCAGCTAAATCTCACAAATGTCCCCTTGTTTCACTTCAAGTATATTCCATGATGTGTTAGAACATAAACACAGCATATTCGAGGTAGACCAAGGAGTCACTCTATAGGTGAATTTCTCAACTCAATGAGAAACATATTGTAACATGATCCTCAAAAGCCATTCATGAAATAGGCATAGGCGTAGGAGCCCAAGTTGATTTGGGGGGGGGGGGGAGCTGGAACGACTTGCCCGAAAAATATAACCAAAAATTTCCGCGCGCTCCACGCACGTTCGACATGTTAATGTACATAGTATATGGGCATTCATCGTTTATCACACCGCATGCCAATAACATACAATAATTTGCCGTGTTCCTACCTTCTTTATTGGTTTTAATTTTGGCGGAAGTCGTTGATCGCCGGTCTGGTGGAGGGGTCTAAGGGAGGAGTTCCCCCTCCCCTTTGAAAATTTTTGAAAATTTAGGTGTCCTTACATGCAATCTGGTGCCACATATGCTACCTTTGAAGTAAAATTTGTGTTAAAAAATTTACGTATTTTAGGTAGAAAAAAAAATCAGCATCAGTGAGGGTGGGGCATGGCGATATGGCCCCTCAAATGCACCACTGATAATCATAATATAAGTTTAAGCATTAAAAAACACACTGATAAATTAATACGGAATATATAAGTGCTGGTGCAATTCAAATCAGAAATTTTTATTAATTACCAAGTGTAAGATTTGTTGAGAATCTTTGGAAATTCTGTAGAGCGCCACCGATTTTTGGATGCAATCTAGCTCTGAAAGGTGAAAGAATGGTTTTTCACGCTGCCCTGAAAATGGCGGCATTTAGTGTTATTTGCTTCCCAGAAGCCTTGTAAACTGTTTCAAGCAATGAACGTGAGTTTGTGACACTTTTGTTTTCATTAATTCTTTGAGAGTGATGTAATGTTTAGAAATACTGTAGGGGATATAAAAGTTCACTCACTTGCCTAGTGTAAAAGCCTACGTCTTGAGTTAGTGTGTTGACGCTACCGTGTACAGTGTGCATACAGTATTGTATCCATTTGAAAGTAACTGTTGTATAGGCCTAGGGCCTAGGCTGTACCTAAATTATGGCAGTACATTGCAATTGTGTTGTCATTGTTTGCATAGGGCAAATCAGTAATACTATTGTTCAGGAGAGTCATGTTAAATTCTGTGAGGTTAATTTGCTTACTGTATCTGAGTTTGGGGATCACAGATGTTAATGTTTGGGTGGTGGTTAGTTCTTGAGCCTATTTGTTGATAGGCAAATTGTATTTTGTACCACAGCTTTACAGGTAATTTGTGTTTGGATGTTTATGATTCATGTTTCGTATTTTAGGTTGATGAGTATTCTGGCCAGTGCTTACCTGAGTCTTCGCTGACCCGATGCTAACCTGAATCTGTGCTAACCTGAATCTGTGCTAACCTGAATCAGTGCTAACTGGAGTCAGTGGTATTTGAGTCTTGCTATCCTGAATTTCGTTTACCCAACTGCCTGCTATTGTGAAACCTGCTTACCTAATAGCTAACCTGTGAGAACAGTAGTTTCGCCCGCCAAAAGTAGTAAGTAACTGTTTAGCAAACTCGGTCATATGAATATGAGGTCTGTGGTAAACGATTGCAGATTCAGTTAATCCAGGTATTCTTTTAGAGAGTACAGTGGGGACAGTTGTTAGTGTAGCCACTGACTGCCATGCTGAGTTATTCATAAATATGCAGTAAGATGTTTTCTGTGTGATATGCTTACAGACTTACAGTGCTAGATTGATGTTTTGTTGTGGAGTTCATCTCCTACAGGAATTTTCCCAGATTGTAGATCAAAGGGAAGTTTGCATTTAATTGTCTTGGAGTAAATGTACTCTACTGAGGGCATGCTGTTCAGACACATGTATTATCAGCACAATGTTGTTATATGTTCCTGATTTGATCGCAATTACCGAAGAGTTTTTGCAAGTTAGTATCGATGTGATAAGTTTTATCATAGAACGTTAATGAGTTGAGTCAAGTACAAACTGCCAAGTAACTGTTTTATTTATTGTTTATCCAGATTCGGATGAGACTACAGCAAATAAACTCATGCGAACTTAATCAGTTGGCGTTTCTACTGTTTCTGTTCGGTGTTCATCTCGATTCTTTCTTTACAATCCGAATTACTTCAGTGTACCGAAAGAAGGGCCTGATGACACCATGGAGAAACTGAAAATCAAGAGAAGGAACCGTAAAGGTAACTTAACTAGGGGAATGAAAGAGTTGGAATGCTTGTTGGCAAATGGAGCTACAGTGGAGAATATTAGGAAGGTTATTGCAAAAGCACAATTACGGTTTGAGTCCATTGAACAGTGCCATGATGAACTTGTTGAGTTGATTGAAAAGGATGAAGATTATGAGAGGGAACAGGCGTGGATTACGGAATGCCAACAGGAGTATATGACTGAAATGATTAGAGTAGAAAAACTGTTAGCAGAAAGACTTGAATCTCAGACAAAAACCACTGAGGATGTAAACCAGGTCCCAAGTAGTGAGGTGAATAGGATCGAAGAAAATAACAATGAAAGTGGTGAAGAAGGGGATGCCAATAGTAATAGTGGTGAGGCTGAGGTCAATGTGGTTGAAGATACAAATGACAGGAAAGCAACTAGTGAGAATGGTAACAATGGTGCATGTGGCTTTAGTGGTAATGCGAGTTCAAGTGATAATAAGGTCAATGATGATTTGTTGGGGTTTTTTAAGACACTGTCTTTACCAAAACCACAGATCAAGCAGTTTGATGGTGACCCTTTACACTATCATGCATTTATGTCTACATACATGAATATGGTTGCTAACGTTGTGGATGATAATGTGAAACTGAACACCCTTATGTCCTTGTGTGTGGGGAAGGCTCTTGAATCAATTAAATACTGTGTGTTGAAGACACCTAGTGAAGGCTGTAAGGCTGCCATTGAAACACTTAAGTATAGATTTGGTAATACGGCCGTTGTTGTACAGGCATGGATAAATAAGATCTTATCCTGTCCTAAGGTAGACCCAGGAAAAATGACTGAATATGCTGATGACTTAAACAATTGCTTTGAAGCTCTAAGTGCTTTGGGTTATTTACATGAGTTGAACAATCAGAGTAGTCTTAAACAGATTGTGGACAAATTGCCCAAATTTCTACAAAACAGGTGGAAACGTGAGAACTATAGGCATAAGATGACGGGAGTAATTCCAGGCCTAGAAAATATTGTAAAATTTGTAAAGGCATCGGCAATGGAAATAAATGACCCTGTTTTTGGAAACCACGAGAACTGGTCTGCCCCCTCCCCTCGGGTAAAACTTAACAAAAACCAGGTTAACAGTACAGGTATGAGTGTAACTCAACAAGGAGACCGAAGGTTTCCGAAGTGTTGGTTGTGTAAATCAGACCAGCATTGGCCTGACCAGTGTGAAACGTTAAAGAGTATGGAAGTAGAAGCGAGACTTGAGGCAGCAAAAAATAATCATGCCTGCTTCTCATGCCTGAAAGTCGCTGGAAGAAATCATAGGATGAACAATTGTTCCAGGAAAAGGGTATGTGGAATTAAGGATGGGAGTGTGGAGTGCCAAAAACCACACAATAGGCTTTTGCACTGCATAAAGGAAATAGTTGCTAATCAATCAATTCTGAAAGGGTTCAAGGATCCTCTGCTCAGCGTTCTTGATGTAGAAGTCATGTCAAAAAATGGAAATGTATTGGCAAAGGTTATGTTAGATTCAGGTTCTCAAGGAACCTTCATTAGAGAGGACTTTGTGAAAGAGATTGGCATTAAAGGTAGACAAGTAAGTGCTTGTATCACTAAGGTTGGAGGCACTACAGAAAATTTTGAATCTCAAATTTATGACATAAGTCTTAGAGGAATTCAATCAGGAATGTTGCACGAGATCAAAGCGCTAGGATTGAAAACCATAAACAAAGTGGAAAATGTTGATACAAAGAAACTTGAAACAATGTTCCATATGAAACCGGGTACCCTTCATAGGCGTGGTGGCGACATTGACATTCTTATTGGTGTAGACAATGCTAAACTCCTCACTGGTAAAACTGTGGAATTAGGGGGTCTAATCGCCCAGAATTCCCCATTAGGCTGGACCGTCTTTGGCGGTTGCAACAATGATCAGGTTCATTCTAGTATAATGCATGTAAAGATTGGCAAGACAATAGATTTAACTGACTTTTGGTCAACTGAGGCCATGGGTGTAGAGACAGGATGTAATTGTAAGGCTTATGATAGTTCTGTGGACGCAGATAGCAAATGCTTGGAAGATTCCTGTAAGAAGATAGGAAATCGTTGGCTTATTCCATACCCCTGGGTTAAGGACCCATACAGTCTTTCCGATAATAGAGGCCAAGCAGTGAAAATGCTTCAAGGGCTCGAAAACAGATTAAAGAAGGATGCCACACATAGCAGCGCTTACCAGGGCCAAGTGAAAGAGATGATAAGCTTAGGATTCGCAAGGAAACTTACAAAATCTGAAACTGAAAAATACAAAGGACCCGTTCACTATATCCCACACCACCCTGTTATACGGCCTGATAAGAAGACAACTCCAGTGCGAATTGTTTTCAATTCCTCAAATAGGTACAACGGAGAAGCCCTCAATGATTACTGGCTTAAAGGCCCAGATTTGCTGAACAATTTGCATGGTGTAATTCTCCGGTTCAGAGAACACCCCGTGGCAATATGTGGAGACATTGAAAAAATGTACCACCAAGTACTCATACCGGAACTTGATCAGCATGTACATAGGTTTCTCTGGAGAGACTTAGACAGTACCCGCTCACCGGACACTTACATCAAAACAGTGTTGACATTCGGTGACAAGCCGGCACCGGCGATGGCCTTAACTGCTCTGAAGATGACAGCGAAAGAAAGTGAAGACTTGTACCCAAAGGCTGCTGATGTTCTGATGCGAGACACATATGTCGATGATGTATGCACCTCAGTCAAGACGGTGGAAGAAGGTCTGAAGCTCACAGATGACATAGATAAGGTGCTAGCTAAAGGAGGATTCAGGATCAAGGAGTGGACATTAAGTGCAGGATCAAAGGACAGTAAGACAGGTGAAAAGAAAAGTAGAATCCTGGGAAACAAAGAAAGGGAGGAAAAGGTGTTAGGAGTGAAGTGGAACCATGAGAAAGACGAGTTTGTAGTCGATGTTAAATTGGATGACAAAATCTGGAAGGATAGAGTTACTAAGCGACAGGCCTTAGCAGTAATTGCTCAAGTCTTTGACCCTGTTGGGTTTGTGGCACCCATAGTTGTTAGGCTGAAGATGAAGATGCAGGAGTTATGGGAAATGGGAGTTGATTGGGACGAGGATTTACCTCCTGATATACAGCAAGAATGGAAATGGCTGTTTCGAGAACTTCAAAGAATAGGTGATGTTGGAATTCCAAGATGTCTGACCCCGTCTAATGCTTTGGATAAGGTAAGCTTAATCATATTTTGTGATGCTTCTGAGAAAGCGTTTGGAGCCTGTGCCTACCTGAGATCGAAGCTTGAAAGTGGACAGTTTGAGACCAGATTTGTAGCAGGAAAGTCAAGGGTTGCGCCACTCAAAAAACTCACAATTCCGAGGCTGGAGTTACAGGCAGCGGTGATGGCAGCTAGAATGGGACTCGCAATTACCGGAGAACTGTCACTCACCATCCAATCGAAGATGTACATGACAGACAGTATGATTGTCCTTAGTTGGATCAAGAAACCTCCTGGCAGTTTCAAACAGTTTGTTGCCGCAAGAGTCACAGAGATTCAGAACAAGACAAAGCCAGAAGAATGGAGACATGTGCCTGGGGTACAGAACCCAGCTGATGATATATCAAGGGGAATATCTGCAGACAGCCTAGAGGGAAGATGGTTAAAGGGACCAGCCTTTCTATCGAGACAAATGAATGAATGGCCAAGCGAGCCAATAAAGAAGATGAAAGATGACAAAGAAGAGAAACTACCAAAACTGTGCCAAAATGCTGAAGTCAACATAATGCCATCCACTGTAAACATCGAAGATTGTGGGACATGGAAAGAAGTATTAGACGTTCACAGAAAGAAAATCTATGGTGACAGCTACCCTGTTCTAGATGCTGATAAGGAACGGGATGTTGAGCAACTTCTGTTAAGAAGAGTCCAAAGGGAATCATTTGGGGAAGAATATAAATTGTTGCAAAGTGGAAAGAATGTTCCAGCTGGCAGTCGCCTTGCAAACCTTGATCCTCAATTTGACAAAGAGTCTGAGCTAATTAGAGTTGGTGGCAGATTGAGAAGAGCCATCAATTTGCAAATTGACACTCACCCTGTACTCCTGGATCCAAATCACCATATTACCAAGCTTCTAGTCAGAAAAATTGATAATGAAGTCTTTAGCCATAGTGCAGGCAACGAGCAAGTTTTTGCTTACCTACGCCGTAGATATTGGATTTTAAAGGGACGCAGTTTGATCAAGTCAGAACTGAGAAAGTGCCAACAGTGTCAGTACTGGAGGAGAAAACCTGAAGTTCCGATCATGGCAGATCTCCCCGAGGCCAGACTTCGTGTGAGACAACCTGTATTTTTTTCAACTGGTATGGACTGTTTCGGTCCTTACACAATTAAAATTGGTAGACGTCAAGAGAAGAGGTGGGGAATTTTGTTTAAGTGCATGACGACCAGAGCTATTCACTTGGAGCTTGTGTCAAGGATGGATGCAGATGCATTTTTAATGGCATTCCGGAGGTTCACCATGAGAAAGGGAACTCCAAAAGAGTTATATTCTGACTGTGGCACAAACTTCATCGGGGCTGAAAAGGAGCTTAAAGAATGTTTTAATAACATGAGCACAGATTTAAAGGAAAAGCTAGCAGAACAACAAGTGAAGTTTCACTTCAATCCACCCTCTGCACCTCACTTCGGAGGAACGTGGGAAAGAGAAATTAAGTCTGTGAAGACTGCCTTGAAGTGCTGTCTGAAGGATCGAGTCGTACCAGAAGCTGTTCTCCAAACGGTTATGGTAGAAGTTGAGGGGTTAATAAACTCAAAACCTTTAGGTTATGTATCCTCTGACGTAGCTGATGTAGACCCTATAACACCCAATGTTTTGTTGATGGGTAGGCGAGATCCTGCATTGCCTCCAGTTACCTTTAATGTTAAGGAAGAGTTAAGAAGCAAAAGGCAGTGGAGACACAGCCAAGTAATTATTGATATATTTTGGAAAAGGTTTATTTCAGAATACCTTCCAAACTTACAAGTGAGACAGAAGTGGTTAGAAAATACAGACAATTTAAAACTTGGAGAGAAAGTTTTGATTGTAGACAATCAGATGCCTAGGGGTAATTGGCTTATTGGAGAAGTTGTTAAGGTTTATCCTAGCCAAGATTTAAATGTCAGAGTTGCTGATGTAAAAGTTAACAATGGTAAAGTGTACAAGCGTCCAGTGGTAAAACTCATAAAATTAGATGAGTGGAAATAGTTGTAGTGATGTTGTTAAGAGTCAAGACTGATTCATTCATTTCATGTTTTGTTGTTGTATTTATTGTGATTCCCTCAATGCTGGGGGGAGTGTAAGATTTGTTGAGAATCTTTGGAAATTCTGTAGAGCGCCACCGATTTTTGGATGCAATCTAGCTCTGAAAGGTGAAAGAATGGTTTTTCAAGCTGCCCCGAAAATGGCGGCATTTAGCGTTATTTGCTTCCCAGAAGCCTTGTAAACTGTTTCAAGCAATGAATGTGAGTTTGTGACACTTTTGTTTTCATTAATTCTTTGAGAGTGATGTAATGTTTAGAAATACTGTAGGGGATATAAAATTTCACTCACTTGCCTAGTGTAAAAGCCTACGTCTTGAGTTAGTGTGTTGACGCTACCGTGTACAGTGTGCATACAGTATTGTATCCATTTGAAAGTAACTGTTGTATAGGCCTAGGGCCTAGGCTGTACCTAAATTATGGCAGTACGTTGCAATTGTGTTGTCATTGTTTGCATAGGGCAAATCAGTAATACTAGTGTTCAGGAGAGTCATGTTAAATTCTGTGAGGTTAATTTGTTTACTGTATCAGAGTTTGGGGATCACAGATGTTAATGTTTGGGTGGTGGTTAGTTCTTGAGCCTATTTGTTGATAGGCAAATTGTATTTTGTACCACAGCTTTACAGGTAATTTGTGTTTGGATGTTTATGATTCATGTTTCGTATTTTAGGTTGATGAGTATTCTGGCCAGTGCTTACCTGAGTCTTCGCTGACCCGATGCTAACCTGAATCTATGCTAACCTGAATCTGTGCTAACCTGAATCAGTGCTAACTGGAGTCCGTGGTATTTGAGTCTTGCTATCCTGAATTTCGTTTACCCAACTGCCTGCTATTGTGAAACCTGCTTACCTAATAGCTAACCTGTGAGAACAGTAATTTCGCCCGCCAAAAGTAGTAAGTTACTGTTTAGCAAACTCGGTCATATGAATATGAGGTCTGTGGTAAACGATTGCAGATTCAGTTAATCCAGGTATTCTTTTAGAGAGTACAGTGGGGACAGTTGTTAGTGTAGCCACTGACTGCCATGCTGAGTTATTCATAAATGTGCAGTAAGATGTTTTCTGTGTGATATGCTTACAGACTTACAGTGCTAGATTGATGTTTTGTTGTGGAGTTCATCTCCTACAGGAATTTTCCCAGATTGTAGATCAAAGGGAAGTTTGCATTTAATTGTCTTGGAGTAAATGTACTCTACTGAGGGCATGCTGTTCAGACACATGTATTATCAGCACAATGTTGTTATATGTTCCTGATTTGATCGCAATTACCGAAGAGTTTTTGCAAGTTAGTATCGATGTGATAAGTTTTATCATAGAACGTTAATGAGTTGAGTCAAGTACAAACTGCCAAGTAACTGTTTTATTTATTGTTTATCCAGATTCGGATGAGACTACAGCAAATAAACTCATGCGAACTTAATCAGTTGGCGTTTTAGCTGTTTCTGTTCGGTGTTCATCTCGATTCTTTCTTTACAAAAACCCCTCCATTAACATAAGACCGGTGGAATTTTCTCATGCAGCACACTCAGAAGATATTCACCTTCTGAACCTAATCCAGCCAATTGTGCTTAGTTGCATTGCATAACCTGTTATGTGCTACATTTCTTGTCGTTCACCTTTCTCTAAGAACATGTAAGTGTGTCAAATGCCCACTCTAGGAATACGAAGCTTATTTATTTCTCAAAAGAAGTGCACGTGTTCGAGCAATACAGTTTCTAACTTTAGTTCAGGAACCCTTTTTACCCTAGAATCTGTGAAGATAAGGTGATTCTTTATTTCAGTGGTTGCGGTTGGAATCAAAAGAGGCAAAACAGGCAGCAAGCAGCTGCGTCAGCGTCACGATATACAAGTTCATTTCCTGTAATACGATTAAATCTTCCTAAGAACTGACAAGGATATTCATTTTTCAAAATAAGGCTAATGAAATACGCAGTCATTCAAGTGCCAAAACAGAAAAATATAGGTTTTTTATAGGTTAAAAGTTTGAAATATATAGGCCCATTTTCCCCAAAATATAGGCTTTTTATAGGTAAACTATACATGGATCTTCATACATCAGAGGAAACTTAGGCACCAAAATACTAGTAGTTGATATTTGAAAAATATCAAATAGTAAACCTTTATTCGTTATGCTTCATTAAGTAATTTGTCACCTGAAATCTTTCACGCATCAGCAACCATGGGTACCATGACTGAATGCTAAGTCTTGAGATGGTCCCAGGGTATGCAGTGTGCATTCTGAAAAACATTTCATGACAGGTCTGAAACAAAACTATGTAGCTAAAGAGTAAAATTATTATTTTTTTCCCCTTTTACTTTACTTATTCACTCTTCACAGTTACAAAAATACAAAATATAGGTTTTTTAAAGGTTTTATAGGCATCTTCCAACAAATATAGGCCCCTTTTTTGATATAGGTTCTTATAGGTTTTATAAGAATTATAGGTTCACTTGAATGACTGGATCATACCCGACCAAGTGGAACCAATTTTCCTACATTTCCGTAGATATTTTGAAATATTCGCACACATTATAAAGTGGTTTGTTCTGTTTTGGCAAATTCTCCACCTCAACTAAGGTTTTCCTTACAAAACATACCGTCGAAGAAGATCCATACTCGTCTTCATCGGAGGAGAAGAAACCGGCTTTAGGCTGTGCATTCCTGGCATCTTCTCTTTGCTGAATAGACAGAAGTGGGAAATGAGAAGGGAAATAGCTGAACATTATGACTCGGAGTAGTTGATAAGGTCGTCCTAAAAGGGTCATTCTGTTTATTCAGTGATAGACTGTATTGAAGAAATATGTCGAGGGAAACCATACTTAAATACTGGATTATTTAAACTAGCGTACTCTTATAGGTATTACATACGGCACTTTTTGAAGTACAAAAGAATGCATAAAATAATGTTGCTTTGATGTTTTTATTTAACAAATAGTAGGGGCAACCATAAATGTAGTCTAGCGCTGTCACTGAGTCTCATTAAGCATGCCATTGTGTCTCAAATACGCGCTATCATTGGTTCTCATATACAGTCATGTCTGAGCTTTTGCTGGTTTTCTTAACATGTCAAATGGTGCCCGGATGGTCGTTTGTTAGTCTTGGTAAACTTGCTGAATATATTCAGTTGTACCAATGTGCACGAGCGATATCATAAAGAAATGAAAGAAAATCACGCTTATGTATTCGTCACAAATTTTCATAAGAAAATTTCGTTTCATGAGAATCAGCACTCAAACTTGGCGATGAGGGTTCAAACTCGGCGATACTTCGACGTCATCTGCCCGCAGATAATATAATGCCCTCGACTGGCTGAAAATCCTAAATACTCTAGTAGAAGCAGACTGAGAGTCCAGCAAATTGCTAGCTTGCAGATTCCCTTTGAAGTATGAACGATGTTTTTACTGGATAAGGAACGATTGTTTCGTTTTAAAGTTTAATTTCGTGTCCAGATTTTGGTTTCAATTAGTACAAATGCATAGCTTTGCGATTTAAGTCCAACTATATCACGCGCATTCACGTTCACTCTGACCATGTAAACTGCAAAAAATTGTCAAGGTCAGGCTTTCTTGTCAGTCTCTTAACAAGGAAGTTTGTCCAACTTTCTTGGGAGCGTATTCCTTAATGTACACTTAAAATTAAATAATTCGATTACAAATATTACAATTATCTACCAGCATGCTTTACACCCAGCGATCCCAAAAAGAACAGTAGTGAACCTTTCGGCAAATAAGAGGCTCTCAGAGGACATTCCTGCATTAGACATAACTTGATATATTTAATAAAATAACATATTCAATAATCGTTTTTGCTCAGCCCGGCCCGTTCGATCCCATTAATAGTCTAGGAAATTAAATATGCAGACTCTGAATAACGGGGATTGCAAGGAACATTTTGCAAAATATATTAGTTGTGCTAATTACTTGTGCTTCCAATCCACGTAATATTTGGACAAAATATTATTTTGTCTAAATATTACGTGGATTGGGAGCAACATAATTAGTACAACTAATATATTTTGTTTGTCAAACTTTAAGGCTAGTGCTACTTTTTTCCAGAAAATTCGAATCTTAGAAATTGCATCAAAGTCGAAGAGCCCGAAGTTTTTAGGGACGGAATGGAGAGTCTGTATGTTTTGAGCCAAAAATGCACCGTGACTACTTTAGTTTATAACGTTGCTAGTGCAATACATCTTTTTACTGCACATGCTTATGTACCAGCACATTATTCAATGTATTTTGGTAAGTTTGTAAAAATCCTTTTGAGTCAGCAAGCCATGTGGTGGTCATGGGGCCACCTCATGTTTACTTCTGAACGCACACTTTCGTTTAACAAGGATTTGCGCACTTTCAATTTGTTTATGTTGACATACCTTGTGGGGATTTTTGGACGAATTCAACACTTCCTTCTTGTCATCGTCGGAGCTGGATGGAGCAGTCTTTTCTTCCTATATCGTTTGTTCCGTTGGTTGACATAAAAACAAAACAAATTAGATGTAAATTTTGCTCAGCACATCTACCAAAGTCACCGAGTTTAATAAGTTATTTCGGTGTGTTACATAGTCTTGCAGTTGTCTTATTTAGTACATTTAAACTATTGTCCTCTCATGTGGCTTTCGTTGTAAATATTATCCATTCTGAGATACCTGGATTCAGTTCTGTTTCAAATACTACATCTTTAGGTTACTTAGCATGCTCCGTTTATACAAAAAGGTTTTTTCATGTTTGATAAAAAGTAGTTTCACATTTCATTTGCTATTCCCTATATTTGTAATTAGTACTGGTGTAACCATATATCAAATCAGGAAAGAACTACTATACTAATTTAACCATTATCACAGCCATCAGGTATAATCATCTGTCAAAAATTTACGCTGATGGTGATTTTTTCATAGACAGAATTCTTTCTACTTTTCAATTACATATTTCACTGGATGATTTTCGAATGAAGTAAATATCCTATCACCTCGCTAAAACCAGCTTAAACATCCTTAGGCATTGATAACATACAATCACTGTCAAGCTCAACTTGAGTCGGAAGGCATTTCCAAGGCCTCCAAAACTATTTTCCCATGTATAAATCGGTACATGAGAAGCATAAGTTCAACAAAATTTTTCGCCATCACTTTCGTACGACATACCTTTTCAGACTCTTCTTTATCATAAGAGGAAGTTTGATGCTTTGGCGAGGAATTAATGAGTGGTTCTTTTGACTGAAAGGGAAATGAAATTAAAGAGTGCCCTTGACACGAAGAACGTATTGTAATGTGCCACAGTTTTGATCAGTACGTTTATCACCTGATACTTCCAATTAACTGCATAGTTACTTATCACAGTGCTTTATTTAGCTAAAACGTCCAAATCGATACTCCTGTGGTAGCACATAGTACTAATTATTAATTATAAGAACTGTTTAATATTGTAAATTATGGAATACGAAATTTGATCCAAGTTCGGTGGATGCTACTATATCCATGCAGTGTATGGCAAAGCAAATCCTAAGACAGCAAGTAATCAGATATATCACCAATAAGTAAGTTTTCAAGAAGCTGTTCAGTTTACAAACTCTTACGGGTGCAAATAGTATGATGTAGCAAATAGGCTCGGAAGTCATTGGCCATCTGAAGTTTCTAGCGGCTTTTAACCGAACAAGCTTGTTTAAGTAAAAAAAATTAGTTTGGCTCCCGTTTGAAGTCAACAAAGAAATAGTTACCCTCTCCCTATACACTTCCCTTATAAAAGGTTCACCTTTTCGCCAGTTACTTTGAACATAACTTTAATGGAAAAAATGCTAAATAGCTACGTGCAAGTAAAGAGATTCTTTCGCAAACACCAATGAACGCTTTACGAAAATCTTTAATAATTCTGGCTTCAAATCATTCATTTTGTTCAGCTTTAGTATGTCCTTCTTGATACAACTGAGCTGAAACCACCGCCATTATTTGCTTATGTAAAAAACTGTAAGCGCCTTGCGTTATTCTAAGAAACATCAATTTCAAACTGCAATCAGATATCCGGGTGATATTAAGCTGTGAAAGGACAATCAAAATTGAGAAAAGGGGAGAATATGTCTTCAATTTAGCCCAGCACTAGTACTGAGTACTATTACCGAACACATCATACTGTAAGTTAATTGATACACAGACTACTGGCACCTTTATCGGTTTGCTTTCAGGTCTGCTGAATACGTTTTAAAATTGGGTGGGGCTCGAGACATTAAGCTGATGAAAATTTGTAGCTACTCATATATACGTAATGTATTTCCGTTCTGCTACTGAGTATTGAAAGAAAAACTTTAAACTACGATTATGAGAGCATTTAGGCCTATAAGGCATTTGAAGTTCTGGTCCTACAAAAGTGCGGACACATGTATAAACCAGTACCCTAGAAGTGTGGTAAAGAAAATTTTTCGCCGTCACTTTCGTATGACATACCTCATCAGATTCGTCTTCTTCATCACAGGAAAACTCATGCTTTGGCGAGAAACTATTTGATTGTTTTGTTGACTGAAAGGGAATTAAATTAAAAAATATCCTTGAACCTTTTGGTATGTGTCATAGTTTTGCATTGTTACGTGTATCAGTTTGTATTTTAATTAACTGCATATTTACTTAGCACTATACTCTATTTAGCTGAAACGTCCAAGTCGAGCTCCTATGTGCAGCACGTAGTAGTAATTATGAGAACTGTTTAATATAGTAAGTTATCATGCCAAGATGATACCACAGAACTGACGGTCTCAAAAGTTGGCAATGAAGAGGAAAAGAATGGCAACGAATTGGGGATAAGCCCTTCACTGCTACTTTATTTTATAGACTTCTCAAGGTTGACTGATATTGGATGTATTATTTCACAGGAGGTTCTTCACAAGAACACATTTATCAAAAATTTTATTAAATACATCAGAGTTTTTTGGAAAATATACACGTCCCTTCCTCGATCTAACTTGGTCAAATTTAAGCCCTCAGAACATTACAAAGTGAAAAAAGAATAGTGAGCAATAAATCACAATAACTTAACAACTGTTCGACAGCTATTGAATTTACTCCCTTCCGTCAAGAGAGTTGGCAACATATAAGTCTGTGGTTGGCAGCGACTTGGTTTAAATAAAATGGGAACCCCCATAATTGAGAATAATAGTTGTAAACTATTGTCTGGGACCACTTATTCAAATGTATGTTTTAATGTTTTTGAATATGTCGGAACAAAGATTTTTAAACTTTTAATCAAACACATTTGTAAAGTTTAGTGCCCATACTATGGCCATAACTTGTACCTCGACCTTAACAGTTACTTTCCTTGAGTACATATCGTGTCACTATGTACGGACTGTACAGAAAGTCTGGAACAAACACTTTTTTGTTTTTCGAGGCCATACTTCAGTAACACCATGGAGCTATAATATGGTTTATGTACTACACTAACTACACAAATTCTGTAACTCGAGGTACGTACTGTAGAATGTAGTGATATTAATGTATACAGATTCAACAAGTAAGTGACGTTAAATAGAGGCTGGCCAACAACGTTACCCAGATCAAGGAACTGTTGCACCCTGCTCAGATCATGTAACTAATAACCATTGGAGCTGGCTATGCTGAGATTTTGCTTTCATTTTTAGGGGCTTCTGCACTGTAGAGAAGACTTTTGTCAGTGTTTTTATGACGCAATTGTTCACGGAGGAGAAAGGCTGCCTGTTGTCAAGGGCAAAGTAACCTAAGTTCAACACACATATGTCCCGGCCTTTTGCAGACTGAATATTTGTAAAACTATCCGCTGTGAATGGCACAGCAAAATCCCAAGACAGCAATTTATCAGATATATCATCAATAAGTAAGTTTTCCAGATGTTCAGTTTACAAACTTTTAAAAATGTATTAATATCAAGTAGGAAGTAGGCAGGCTCTGAAGTCATTAAAGGGCAAATCCTGTCATCCCAAACAGTTCCAATTCTCCCAGCTATGCAGCTTGTAGCTCCTCCCACAGCTGTATAAAGCTACTTCTTGCGTAGGCACAAACCTATTTTATTGCTTAAGGCCGTGTGCCGGAGAGCTTAAAAGGATATAATGTGTAATTTCAAGCACTCCGTCTGCATTGAGTGAAATGTGAGCTACTCTGCATGTTTTGAATTTTCAAATTTTGCTAGTCAGTCAATCAAAAAACAGTCGCACACTGGAAATTTTGATGCCTCACACTAAAATGCACTTTGGGGTGACAAGTGTCTGTCCTTAAAGGTTCTACCGGTTTCAAAACTGAGCAATCCTTTTTTAAGTCAAGAATAAATAAAATATTGAGACTTCACAAACACTTTATTCAAAAAGGAATCGCCTTCGCAGCAATTACTTTGAACATTAGTTCAACGGAAAAAGATACTAAAATCTACGAGCAAGTAAAAAGCTCCCTTTTCAAACGATAATGAGTGCTGGACCAAAACATTTGCAAACTCTGGCTTTGTTTCAGCAATTTTGTTCAGTGTTCAGCTTTAGTGTGTCTTTCTTGTGACAACTGTAACACCGGCCATGATTTGCTTGTAAAAAATACACACAGTAAGCATCTTGCGCTATTCCAAGCAAACTGTGACTCATTGTCTCTACCAGCCTCATCCTACCACTGTCGTTATCTTTCCCAACATTGTTGCGTTCATGGATTTTAAATTGTAATCCGATATCCGCTTGACAATAAGCCGTTCGCGGACAATCAAAACTGAGAAAAGTGGAGGAAATGTCTTCAATTTAGCCCAGCGATATTACTGAGTATTATTAGTACTGGGTTAATCATACTATATAAATTGATACAAAGACTACTTTCACATTTGTCGGTTTTCTCTCAGATCGGCTGGAAACGTTTTAAATTGGATGAGGCTCGGGCCCTTATGCTGATGGAAATTTGTACTTACTCATGTTATTTATTACCGTTCTACGACTGAGCTTTTAAAGGGAAACTTGAATTATGAGAAGAGTATCGGGACTCAGCCCCTCCCCCGTTTCTACAGACTTGACTCCAAGTGATGTAAACCGAATGCACTTTTGCTGGTTGCATAATATCCTTTAACTTTTCTTGGGTTTTTGTTGGTTGCGCTTGTCGTTCTCTGTTTTCTACATTTATGTAAAGTACTGATATCGAGATGGCTAATAAATATTAATGAAATTGATATTGAGGAAGTTCAAACTGGTGTGCTTGGCCCCTGCGAAAGGTGATCTATTTCCCAAGTTGCATAGATAATGGCAAATCTCCTCATCTCAGACAGTTCTAATTCTCCCATTAAAGTTTCTTCTAACCCCACCCAAACTGTCTCAGTCTCCTCCTTGTGCAGACACAATCCTGTTTTATTGCTTGAAGTCTTATCCTGCTGAGTATACAACGCCTTTTTGTGTACTCAGAACACTCTCAGTCATGCTGTACAATGTGAACTACTCTGCACACGTCTAGGATATCTATTAACAAGCAATGGTTGGTTCATTGATATGTCCAGTCTTTGCCTTTAAACAGTCAACACTTAACTCCAGAAAATGTCTACGCATCGATACTCTGACTTTCTTTACGAATACATAAATCATACCGTTATATGATGGGAATTTACTCGTACTTTATACGGAGCCAAACTAAATGGAATAAGAACGTAAGAACCGGAAATGACCCGTGAGAAGCTTTTGTTGCAGGACGTACTCACGAGGGTTTATTCAAAGCATATGAGAGGTCTGACCAGTTATCTTTCTATAATTGGACTAATCCAAACCCAAGATTTTTGTACGGTATGAAATTTGTTCTGTAACCACCAATGGTCTTCTGTTTGAATCACTGCCGATTGAGGAAGTATTGATGGAAATGATACTAACCTTTACTTCATGCAAAACAGAATATATAATGAAACCAGGACAATAAGCAAATTGTAATTTTCGAAAAAGTTCTTACAATCAGGAATCAAAGCTACATTATTTGCAGTATTTTAAATATTTTTATAATTTTGACTCCTTAACATATTTATTTTTCAGTGATTGGTATAACTACGGCAAGTATACACAAACTTGGAAAGTAACACGCTAGATTGGGAGGTCTCAAAACATTTAAATCAAACGTATCCAGTTCCGATATTAATTGAAACAACAGTGAGTAATGGAACTAAACTGCAATGTTTTCGCTGACAAACTGCGAATGATCTTTTGCATCTAATCTACGTACAGCTTGCTATTTTATGAAAGACTTCACTGGATGTGTTAGACGAATGGTGTAACATTCGCGACCTTATTGTATGAACTCCTTTAAATAATTACCTATGGCATGTAATTATTTATTTAAATACTTTAACTGGTAGAGTGAATGTTTTCGTAAAACCAGTAAGCCAAGGTCTGTAGGCCGTCAAACTTACGAAGAAAATTTGGACTAAAATTTTAGCAGCTGCAACTAAACTGGTGCAGGTTTTGATATGACCTCAATCCCATTGGAGCGTTGTGTTTGATATGAAGGTGAAAATGAAAGCAGTTTAGTCATTCTATGGGGAACGACTTTTTTGTCAATATAACGATAGAAGGAGTTCGTAACAAGAATGATTAAAACACATGATTAGAATTTCTCAGTTTCGAAGATTATCGATGTAGAAGAGGGCGCATATTTAGAGGCCGTCTTTTAAATTTAGGTGGCAACAGTTGCGTGAACTCCCATAAGGCAGAGTGACGCTGTGTCTCTTCAGAACCTCGTCTGAGCTCTGTTCAGAAACTATATCAAACTTTGCGTCCAACCACCTTGTTATCTAAGCTCAAAGCTTCTACAGAGGCTGTCTATCAAACGTACCTTTTACTTAAGCAACATCAAAAATTCGTGTGAACGAACACATTTGCTAACTGAAGGTCAGAGGAAAATCAAAAGCTACAAACTGTAATGCTCTTACCTTTTTATTATTGCGTCCTTTCGACAATCCTGCGCACAAAAGAATGTGTGTTAGTACGGACTAGAAGTTATTGATAATAGTGTAAGGCGGTTTTCTATGATTAAAGTGTACCTAAGTATAAAATGTCAAAAATATATATTCAAGGCTTGACGAATAAAAACCAAACGGTCCAACTCTTTTCTTCACAGGACATTTTTGAGCTGAGATATAAAATGGTGAAGCTTATTTACTCACTTTAATATGGTGGATTGGACAATAATTCGTGATGTCATTCTTGTACTACTCAAATTACAGTCTCTGTTATTCTTTGTCTTTTTCAAAAGCCACTGCACCTTGTCCCAAAATGTAATCACTGTTTTACTGTTATAGGGTGACTTGGCTATATAAGTCCTCCCCTTACAATATACCATGCAAGGGAACTGTAATTGAGCCTTATAACCATCTTAATTTCAAAAGGAAACAAAAGCAGTTCATGTGATTTGTACAAGAATTTCAAAAATTATCGCACAATTGACAATTTCAAAATAATTAAGTGAATAAATTTCAACATTTAATATCTCAGCAATGGAGTAAGCTATGATGTTGAAAGTTAAATGAATGAAATCCATATATATCCATTTATATATATATATATATATATATATATATATATATATATATATATATATATCTATATATATATATATATATATATATATATATATATATATATATATATATATATATATATATATATATATAAATGACAGCTGTAATAAACAAAGCATAGCCCAATTGAAATTTACCTGCAACGTGCATCGGCAATCGATTGACGACTACGCCGTCAAGCGATTCCACAATTTTTAAAGCGTATCAGATACATCGAATGGTTATTGTAGGCTCCACTTAACCAAAATCAGTGTACCGCTCAATGCATAAAGACACTAAAATGAGGTCTTCATAATGAATATTTAGCTTCTCGTTAGTAATATGCCGTTGAGTTAGAAAAATCAAAATCTCTGAAACATGCACTGGTAAATTAGCTTGTAAACATGTAAGTTGAGATAATATTAAAGGCTGTATACAATAACACCAAACGCTGTATTAAGTTATGCATCAGAAATAGTCTGGAGGCTTGCCCTATCGTGTTAAACATGTCTTGGTACAAACTGTTTTAAACCTTCAATGGTATATAAAAAGGACATTGATATGAAGCATTGTTATCTAATACCAGCTAATGTGAAAGAAAGCACTTTAAATGATCACAGGAATCACTAGTTAACATTTTTACACTGTACATCATCATCGTACATCAGATTTTATGATGCAAGGGGACTATGGGTGCCTCAGATATTAAAACAGAAAGAGCGTAGTGAAAGAGCGTAGTGATTGTAGGACCACATATTATGGGTTAAGACGCTCAAGAAAACATCAGAAAAATGGGCGCAAGACCTAATTTATTTCTTACGAGAATTATATGCTTTACTCCCCAAAAGGGAAATTACCCACGTCAAACGACAGAGTATATTGTGACCATATTAAGTTCTACAACGATCTTCCGACTCGATAGGGCTCATTTGTGGGAGGAATGCTCCCGTTGGAAGTTGTGGTTTTTATCGTCATCTATGTTCCAACCCCCTGGAAATCCTAAAGTAACTTTAGGTAGGACGATAAATTTTAGCCTACTAGAACGACACTTTGGTCAGGCCACTTGTAAAAAAAAAAAGGTCCAACATAACATGGTCATTGATACAAAACACTTGAAAAAAGTGAGCAAAAAAGAAATAAGGCATAGTAAAAGGGGTAGGAAAATAGTAAGTGTCGTTCATAATGTTGTATGATATCGTTCTTTGTAAATTTATTAAAATAGATGTGCCAAGCACCCATAGTAGATGTCAAAGAACAGCTTTTGTCAGAATATTCCGTTTGGTGTTTGTACCAAATTGTAAGAATAGACGGGCAACAACTTTCAATACTTACCAATGCCCAAGATGGGTGTGAAAACTTTGCATTTTGAATCATATTATTAAAAATTAAATTTCATTCCGGCAGTGAGACAATAATTTTCAATTTTCGAAGAAATAGTTCTGTCACAATGACGAGTCTTCAGCTATATGGAGTAGTATCATGAATACTTTAGTACGACGATTTTCATAGCGATACTCTTTCTTAGTACTCCTGAAATCATGTGGCAATTTGCGTTAACGTAATTACACGCAAATAGAAAAGCTCGTGTGGCCGTTTAAAAAAATAAAGCAGGAAACCATTCATTTCAATCAAAGCGTACAGGTCTTTTGCATTAATTTTTAGTAAAAATTCAGTTGAAGAACGCTATGCGCTGATCTTGGACAGGCCATAAAATTCCTTATTTCTTCATCTCGCTCATAGATTCCTGCCAAGTTTTTAATAAAATTTGCTATTTCCATAGCCTTACTAATTTATGAAATTTTTTTGTAGTATCCTGCTTACACCGTACGTCTGATTTGTGTTTGCTTTTGTACCACAGAAATTAATGAACAGATGTGGAAAAGATAATAGCAGGTGCTTAATGGTGGGTTGAACTTTACATAGTGCCCAAAACAGATATGATGAGCCTAATATAGGTAGTGGATTCACTTGCATTTGGTAAAAAGTAGCATTTTAAAAGAATTCTCCGAATTAAAGCATTCTCCGAATTGAATATTTCTCAAAATTTGCCAAATTACAGGAACAGAGAAATTCTATATTACTTTATGAAACATTAAAAAGGGAATCACAAACCGGACTTACCACGTTTTACTTTTGCGTTTTTGGCTCTTTGAGGTACAATAATTGTGACTGTTGAAATATAAAGGTATGTTATTGAACATTCCAAAGGAAAACAAACTGTAAGAGATATTTACGTATCTTCAAAAAAACTTCTAAAGTGAAAAAATCGAGTACTGAATCCACAAACGTTTCGATGAGTCAGAAAATTGTCTTGAATGACAACGCAAACTTACCACCAATAACTACATATATCACATATATCAAAAATGTGCTGAAGACGAAAAACAGGACCACAAGATGTTTGGTGCTAAGTTCAATCAACGACGAAAGGAGTCTCAAAATTGCCCATTCGTCAGTGCAATTACCTTGTATGAGGAAGGAAAACAATAAAAAGCAGTTTAAAGTGTACTTCATTTTAGAAATTGAGCATCCAGCATAAGTTTGCCAATGCTAAGGTTGTAATATATAAGGACTAAATGTTAGTTAAATTTTCTTTAAAGGTTATTCGTCGGAGCTGCAACCAAAAAGAAGAAAACTTCCTATTTAAATGTGATCCAAAAGCACAAATATGTTCAACATGGGCACTTTTTGGACATCACTCACACTGTGTATCTAAATAGCTAGGAAATATTGCACGACTGTCATAGAGTCAGCAAGTTCACATTGGCTTTATCTTTTAAAGTTTAACCAAATATGCTACCCTTTAGCAAATCCTTTTGCAATAAAGTATATAGAGGGTAAAGTTTGGAGTATATTGTAGAACATTCAGTTTCTGAACGTACTCACTACATTTTGTTTGTTGATGTAGCATTGTAAGGGTTCCATTAAATTTATCCTGTTATGATTTTGGATCTACGGCCCAAATTCCGATATTCTGTTTTCTTGGGAGGCGGTGTTACAAGAACACAGTCCTAGTCACTTTCACTTCACTTGCTTTCTGATAGGCCTTACATATGGAACTACACTTGCGTGTTGAGTAGAAATGCTTCTCTCGGTTATTCCTGACACACTAAATGAAGACGAAACTACGATAAGCGGAAGGGGTATTTACTATTAATTTAATATGATGGCAACTGTTGATCTATCCTATGACCAAGAAGGGTATCAGAAAATACTTTACACTCCTGACGAGTTACAATAGGCCTACTTTTCCTTAAGATATAGTCACAAGTTGCTATGAGTCTTTTGATCACTCTGAAGTCAGAGTTACGGATACAAGGCATATTGATCTTTGCGTGATGCATAATCAAAAATACTCAACACGCAAGTTTACCTGATAGATTTTGAATTGGCTGACACCTACTCTATTAAAAAACGTTGAAAATGTGTACTGTTTAGATTGTCAGGTTCTTTGCATACTCAAACTGTTGAAAATGACACCATTCGAACAAATCTTGATGTAGTCAGTTTTGTGTGTGTCTTGTGCAGGCAATTAATTGATATTGTTTATTTCTTTTTATCAGTCCGGGAGAAATCATCGACAGAGGATGCACAGAAAACCTTCTCCGAGGTTTCTTTTTCTTAGCATATGTGGGTCTCCATTATCTACAATGTATTTCAGTGGTTTCATATATAAACCGTGTCCAGCACACTTATAAACGCGAAAAATATTTGTTAAGATTATTGGGGTACAACTACATATAAGGGCTCTAACAAGTTTACAGAGTACCTATTTTTTCCCACGGCGGAAAGTTAATAAAAAAAGCCTAACAGAAAGAGGTTGTTGTTTTCAGAGGCATACCAGACTTTATTATACAGTATGCAATATTTGCTAACTTCAATGCATTACCACGCAACTCGTACGCTATGAAACAACACAAGGGTTGTATTACAAATTGACCATGTTTGCGTATAGACTAAATACTAGCTATTTAAACGCTTTTACAGTGGCGAAGGAACCGGGGGGCCAGGGGGCCATACCCTCCCCCAAATGTGTTTTGACGGAGGGCCAAATGTCATTTTGCCCCCCCCCCCAAATCGCGATCCTTTACAGTTTCGTTTTACACGCTTTTTGGACTCATGAGAACAATTTCTCTAATAAGAACCCAAAATTTTCGGCGCGCTACGCGCGCTATAGAGCTACCCTAGTTTCTTCAATAGTTCCATTCTACATAGTTAGATAGTGCAAGTCCTTTCCAACTTTCCAAGTAACATATGTAGAGAATGTAGTTTATGTAGAGGTCGTAAAATTCATCTCGTATCGCAAAGCCTAGATACTATTCTCTTGTGTGTGTCATGTGGTACGTTCAGTTGGTGAGGGACTCACGGAGCAATGTTTGGCTACCGGTATTTCATCGGGTAGTCGGGATGGTTTCGATACAATGTATATTATCTCCAATATAGTCTACAACCTCTCAACCCCTAGAGATTTCCTTTCTTCTTAATGATAACATATGTTTCTTTTTGCGAAAACCTACCAAAAATTCGCGGGCTTTGCAATTTTTCACTTTAGATTCCGGGGAAAAAGCATTTAAAGAACGCGGATCTATGCTTTTCTAGTTTACACAAATTTTATGCAATACATATATGCCCCAAATGACATGGTCTAGTACACACGGTTTTTTTTTTCAAATCCCACCTCACTGCAAAGGGGCTGTCGGAGCGTCGGGTCGCTGTCCCCCCCCCCTTCGAGCAAATCCTGGCGCACCTCTACCAACTTGATAATAGACTCTGGGTGTGGAAAATCTCCAGTCCAATTAATCCACTGAAATCCACGGGGATAACTCCATTCTGAATAATTTTCAATAAATTCGGATAGATTGTGACAAACTTAATGTGTTTTCGAATAACTTCAAATCAACCTCACAAATTTTCTGCAAAACTTTCACATCTTTATGGCTGCTATTAAGGCCGACAAGTGCCATTTCCGGCGATCTGGGATGTATTAAAAACTCAAATTATCTTGGTACGCTCCGCGCCAACCTATTGTGGCGCTCCGCTTCGATAGTAAACGAGAGCCAACGCCAACAAAATTCCCCACCACTACAGAGCCACCAAAAATATATTAGCTACACCACTGCTGATGTGTTGTAATTGTTTCCCTTTTCTTTAAATATACTACTTTGAGCAACTATTAAGTTGGAGTGTAGAAAGGGTCAGGGTTAAAGGGCGAGAAATCGCATCTTGTCTGGCCCCCAATGTCAAACATCTTCCTACGCCGCTGTTTTACATGGTTGTCCTGTTTGTAGATTGGTGCTAAAGAGCTTGAAACAAAACCTATTCGACTTAATTTAATTAAATATCACTATCACTGCTCAGAAGAACATCATGGTTAGATGACATCTTATCACTTTCAGCACTAAGTTTCAATCCATTTCATTATTTTGCAGCAAATTCGTGTTAATCGAAAGCCTGCGTTGAGACATATTGTAGTTCAAAAGCAGCCGTAGGGATAATTTTCAAGTTGAAATATATACGTACGTACGTACGTACGTATGTATGTATGTATGTATGTATGTATGTATGTATGTATGTATGTATGTATGTATGTATGTAGGTATGTATGTATGTACGTATGTATGTAGTAATGTATGTATGTTAGTATGTATGTATACATATATATAGATATATAAATACATACATACATACGTACGTACGTACACACACACACATTCATACACATACACGTATACATACATACATACATACACACATACATACATACATACACACACATACATACATACATACATACATACATACACACATACATACATACATACATACATACATACATACATACATACATACATACATACATACATACATACATACATACATACATACATACATACATACATACATACATACATACATACATACATACATACATACATACATACATACATACATACATACATACATACATACATACATACATACATACATACATACATACATACATACATACATACATACATACATACATGCATACATATATGGAGAACAGTCGTCTCTCAATGCCGACATCACCGCCCACGTGAGGAAACCACTTAGGTGGACAAGGGTAAAAGCTGGACATACAGAATACTCAAAAATAATTAATCATCGGAACATCTGAATGGACGTTCCAACGTGAGACCGCTTGATATGCAACAAAATTCTTTCTTATTTCCCTGAGATTCTTTGTTATTCCTTCTGCCAATAACTTTTGCTTATATGGCAGTTGTATGTTGAGTCGCAATGACACTCCAAAGCCACATGCGATCGTAGATGCAACGACAATATCTCTGTTTACCACATGACAATTGTTCTAAATAAACAAAATGAAGTGAAATAGTTCCATAAACATGACGTATAACAAAGTTTTTATGCATTCACAGTGTAAAAGCAAAAACCACTTACCCTTTTTGATTCTCAGTGACGCTGAAGCCACGGAGTGCTTCAGCAACCTCCAGTCGTCTTCCGCTTTACATTGGAGAGCGACGGTACTATTACATGACAATGCCTTGTATAACAGCGTTATTGATACATTCCAAGTATCAGTGTCCTTATCATGCTCAGCAATTTGTGGTAGAGTACTAATGTTAGCATTTTGGGTATTTTGAATTATCCATTTAATCGGCACCATTGGTCGTATACCGTTTAATTTGCACGTTAAGTTGGTCTTGTCGCCATCTATTTTACAGTCTTGAACTGTAGAGCAAGAAGCTATATGCGGATAGGGAGGACTCGGCATAGCTACTTGTATAAAAGAGAAACGAAATTGATAATCAGAGTATCGATATCTGTCGGAAAAAAGTGCAATGGTCATATGCAAACATATTAAGGAACTCCTTCCCAAGGATCGTTACCATTGCAAAAAATCCAGTAGATAACAAAAAGGTTTGAAAAATAAATATAAATAACAATTCATTATTGTGAAATGCAGACATCCACTGAGATTGACAATGCCGGGAACATGTAAAGCAACAAAAACTCATTCCTGATTTTGAACACTGCTTTCAGTTTAAGCAAATATGATTGCAAATTTATTTAGTTATAAAGTTTTACATTTGATTTCCGTCATTTGTCACTAGAGGACTTTCACTTTGCAGATATCATAATGTAATTACAGTAAATAAGAACTTAGCCTTCAAGATAATTTTGAATAAGCAGAATTCATTTTCAAAAGAAGGAAAATTTGCAAATTTCATTTTTGCTAATAACGTGCATATCACGTAAACCTTTTATATTGAAAACGCATTTTATTCTTCTTTCGTTGACATGGATTGTTTTGAGTAACCTTCATCCTTGGCAATTCCTATGAAAAACGCTGTGACATCCAAAATGTATTTGCATATTTAATCACATATAAACCCACGTTTAAAGTACAATATTAGAAATAATTGATGATTTAACAGATCAATATCACCATTTGCGAATGTTACATATGCTTCTAGGGTAGGTACACTACTCAAATTCTTTCTGAATAATATCTGTTTATCGATTCACTTCTGCACCGGTTGCAATATATTTACATAACTATGGGTGCAAAATAACTCACCCGTTACTTTAAGGTCTATTCTGCGGCCAGCAATTTGCTCGTTTTCGTAAATGACAAGAAGAAAATAAAAGCCTTCATGCTCTCTCTTCAAGTTGTAAATAGTAAGTGTCCCTGTGCTGGTAATGCCGTATGCACCTCCTTTGTGGTGCTCGACGACTTCAGATCTCACATTTTTCAGTTCCAGAATAGGTTCTGCAGATGGTATCCTTCCTTTGTACCAACGTATGTCAAATTTATCACTACCAGAGATGTTACAATTAATACTCACATCGCTTCCTTCCTCGAGTCTTTCGATTTCAGGGCAAATAATTAATGCGTCTGCAAATAAATTTTAGTCCGACAATTTAACTCGACAAAATAAAGAAACAGAGAGTTTATAAAGACTTTGTCTCAGATAACTAAGTGAGAAAGTTTGTAGCATTCTGGAGTAGAAATAGGTACTTTCCAAAGGCTGATCCGACGATGGGCTTTTGATAAAGTCTGTTATCTTATAATAAACATTTGAAATGTACAACTTAAACAAAGTCAGCATCACGTTAACGCCCATGTGATCGGGAAATTTTTCAAAAAAAAAAAAAAACTTCTTCAACTGTTATCATCACTGAATGAGCAGTCACGTTTTGGTATTGCTTGGGTTGTTACGTATATTACTACAACTTCTTCTGGTTCAAAAGCTAAACATCCGGCTTAAATCGCTTTTCTAAAAGAATAACGGTTAAGCTCTGAGATTTCATGTAAACCTTTGACTTAAGGGGACTTCTTCGTTGATACTTTTCTTTATTGATTAAAATCCTTGTACAGGTATAGGTAAATACTGGTGTTATGAGATTAATAATATGCACATCTCTTTAACAATTCCTTAGCTATTGGTTCAATATTTTCTCTGTATTAATTGCTTTGTATGGTATTTATCTCGTGCAATTCCGATCATGATTGCTGATGACGTCAAAAAAAACCCGCGCACAATCATTCATCATATTTTACCAAATGTTTTACCAACAGTTCAACCATGTACGCAAGTTCACGAAACAGTATACATGTACTAAAGTAATATGTAATATTTGAAAGTGTCACCCCAAACGTAACCTTTTTGGCACTTTGTTCACTTTTAAATACGAGATGAAAGACTTATTCTGTAGAATTGGATTTGTTGCATTAGTTCATTCATATTTGCTTTTCAGTGGTAAAATATTAGTAGAGGATATCCGATAACAATTAGAAATAACCTGCCTTAGAAGATGGTATGCAAAAAGGTAACTCTAGTAATGAGAAAGGATTTAAATTATGAACAAGGTTAACATTTTATATGCACCGAAAAATATGCCTCAAAAATAGCCCTGATTTTTCGGTTCTTCCTAAACCCTACATATTGTCAAAAAAAAGTGCTATTGAAGTTGCAAAGTATAGTACCAACACCTATAAGTGATAGTTTAGTTCTCTTCCGACGATGATCGAAGTATATGGAAATGACTTGTCTGGAGGGCTAGTATCAACATGGCATTTGCTTCTAAGGAATTTCAGTATTATAACGCTGTCTTATTTTTTGTTCCTAAGACATTAGTTAAGAACTTATTGACAAATAACAAAGATGCAACGGTTACTCACCAAACACTTCAACTTAATGTTTAGCTCTAGTATGAAATGTGATGGTTGTTGACAAGATGTTATAAAAACTCTCGTGCTTTTCTTTTTACATAATTGATCGTAAGTTGCTCAGAGTTGATCATATTGTGTACACTTTAGTGGTTCTCGAAAGTTCTTAATTTCCCATTTGTCCAATTCAAGAATGGAGTCGCTAGCTAGTATATTTCCTTTGTACCAGTATATTTCAAATTTATCATTTCCTGTGATACTACATTTTAAAGTCACATTCCTCCCTTCTTCACAATCTTCAGTTTCAGGGCAAAACCTGATGCCACTGCAAATTACTTTGGGATCAACTATTAAGCAGTACAAAGTAATGGGAGTGCAGGGATTTGTCAGGCTTTTAGGCAGTCCACATAGAACTGGGACCAACCAGCATTTTGCATGTGCTGTGAAACATGATGACGTATTTTTAAAGAGTTATCCTAATACTGGCTGTTGTTGGACTCTCTACTAATTTACAAAACACTGGAAAACCTCCCATCCTTAGATTTGATGTCAAGTACTTTAATTTAAAAAAAAACATTAAATTAAAATGAGTAATATTATCGAAAATTAATGAAAATGCAACTTACCATAACTCGCAACGATCACTGAAATCACCAACCATGTCTTCATAGGCAGTGCTTTTCCTTTCGTTGTTTTGATCATAATTTATATTAGCAGGAGACCATTGAAGGTATCAATGAGTCCAACTTAAAAAAACAAGATAGTAATGTTAGGCTTCATGAAACGCTTTACCCACTAAGGTCTTCTTGTTATCTGAAACACGTTGAATTATGATAAAATTGATGGTTATTGGGATGGCTATACATATTTTCTATCGTTCTGGGCAGAATTTGGCCAAATGAGTTTACAAAGAAAATCCAAGAATTATGTACGCTCTGCTGCCTTCATCAGCGGTTACAAGTGTTGCTGAAAAGTCCCAATCATAAGTTCACATGATATACATGTTCACCAATTAGAAAGGAAATCAAACACAAGAAAACAGGAACAGGATACAAAACTGCTAATATTAGTAGAATTTACCCAATAAGTGTGTGTATAAAATGTTGACGTAGTAAAAACCACATGATACTGCAAATGCAGTACATCATTGTGTAAAATATAGTTTACCACCATATCATATAACAAAATCAGCGTGCCTTTTCATGCTATTCTAGGGCCGATCCAGGAAAATTCAACCGAAACATTAAAATCACCGAGGGAGTTTTACGTTGTATATTTTTGTAGGGAGAAAGAAGGAGCAATCTTTATTTTCGTCATAAAACGTTCGAAAATCCCTAAATCTAAGAACTTCTACGGCTCATCAGCAAAAATTTTAATGCCATAAAAAAGATGAATGTGCTACTCCTGTTTTCAACTTTTTTGAGAAAACGATTTTTAAAGAAGAATAATACAAATTTCATGGAGTCGCAAATCTCATCTCCCTCGATGTCTACACATTTCGTAAACGAAAATGTTTAGGAAGTGGATATACAATAAGCCTACGGACTCTACCCTTTACGACCAAAAGCACCACTTTGTGTCATTGGTTTTGTTCAATTATGTTTTTGATAGCCCTAACTACCATCTAACTAGTGAATAATGGCAAAAACCCGTTTTTCCGTAGTTTGACCTTTGGCTGACACCGTCAGCAGTAACACATGCATATTTGTTGTTGCCAGATGTTTACCTACCAAGTTTCCACTTCATCGGGCATTAGGAATAGATTTTTATCTCATCCTCACATACATAGTATGTAGGGATGAGATATTGTGCTTCGTTTACTAGTGAAAAGGGCACACTTTACCTCTGTCAGTCGTCATAGCAACCGTAACTATGTAAATGTATGGTAAGGGAATGTTAGTCTTCATGGCTGCTATCAGGAGTGCGGCAGAAAAGAGCGATGAAGATTCTATTTTCTGGTCATGTTACCAAATATGCCTAAAATTTGGATCAAAGGCTGAGAAGGTCAATGTCATTTACCGGGTCACAAGTGTGTTGCGAACTCCTTTTAAACTAAGAAAAAGATTGTACCCAAACTTGTGGGTAAATGCATAGTCCTTGGAACTTGTTCCTTAAACACCCTCAGCATGATGGGTCAAAAGGTCAGAGGTCCTGAATCTGAATGAATCAACAAATAAATTTCTTGGCATTGGTTTTGATTGAAACCTTCTTTGCGCAACTTACCATTTGACCCCTGAGGTTAACGGTCAGAAGGTCAAACGAAGATCAAACTTGTGTCGCGACTTAGTCCAAAACTGAAAAAGTGCTACTGATCCGAAACGTGGTGAGCAGGTGCATAGTCTTAGGATTTTTGTTCGAATCACACTAGGTCAAAGTGAGCAATTTTTCAAATCTTGTTGTAGACACTGGATGAAAAATAGATGATCCTGATTTCTCGGCAAGGCTCTCTGAATGACGCCATTATGCACCACTTGACATTTGACCTCATGAAATCAATCATCACAAGATCAGAGGATCAAACGAAAATTTGGAGGCCAAAAGTGTGTCACGACCTTGCCCAAAACTGAAAAATAATACTGATCACAAACTTAGTGTGCGGGTGGGCAGTTACAAGAACTTGTGCCTGGAAGACATTCACAGTGTTAGGTCAAAGGTCATAGGTCAAAGTTTACATAAAGCTATCCTGAAAATATTTTATTTGTCCTTTAATTTTGCTCTGGATTAGTATAGGAAAGTATGGATATCAGCAGTTGTTTTCCTCCTCTCCTTGGCTTTGACCAGTGTCTTCCTTGACATAAAAAATTCATTTCTACAGTGTAAGATCAAAAGTCATAAGTCAAAGGTCACATTTTAATTTTTATTTTCAGTTTTATTTTAGCTGTAAATTAGTATAGGAAACTGCAGTTTCTTTCAGCCCTGTCCTTGACCAGTGTCTTTCCTTGTCATTGGAAATTCAGCTTTCATCCGGGCTTCGACAGACAACACAATTAAAAACCATATAATGAGCTGCTCCGATGCAGACGAACTCAAGCTACATTTGACCAACAGTACTCAACAGCCCAACTTCCGAGTACTGTGACATTCGCGTACAGCATGACTAGGTCTTGGTGCCACATTCATACAGTAAAATTATACTCGCCTACGCATATCCATCTTCAGCGAGTCTGTAATTACTGTCCTCGTGCAAGTTGTCACCGTTTGAAAAACTAAGCTGTGCGCTCTTAGGGTACGGGTTAGTGTTTGCACTAGACTATAAATGCAGGCTAATCCTAGCCTAGGCTTCCATTAAATAAACAGTTGCAATATACACACCAAGCTGAGATCAACGTTGAACAAATCTCTGGGCCCCGTAAGTTATCAAGGACTTCTGTTTGTCTTTTTACTTCAACCTTTGTGCCCCCAAAACGCTGAACAGAGGCGATGCTGCATTTGGAGACATTCACTGGGACCGGACAGAATGATTTGTTTCCCCAGAACGGATACAATTAATGTTCTTCTTTTACCCTCACTCTCCTCAATCGCCCCCGTTCGTCCTGGGAAATAATCCGCTGCAGGGCAAGGTACCGCGACTGTTATACTACATTGTACCTACTGTACTTTTAAGTGTGCCTGCGCTTCGTGGTGAGTAAGTAATAGCCCTGTTAGGGTCACCCTGCCGCAGCAAACGTGTTGACATTTGATTATTTTAACTTATCCTTTCTCGAGGGATAAGGGAAAAGAAAAAATGTTGATACGTTTTCTCGCCGCAGTGTGACCCTGACTAGTAAACATTAACCACATTGAGGCAGCCTACATAGCCGTTTCCAACCAATAACGTCAAAAACCGTAGCGCCACTGAGCTATATAACCAGAGGACGAAAGTAAATGCCTCTATTCTGAAGCCGATTTGGCGGACCACATGATGTAGGTTAGCTTAAACAAGTCGCTTCCGCTGTCACAGAAACTGTATTTACGTTATGACTAAATCACCTGCTGCACGAGAATAGGCTTCATTTAATATGTTGACAAAGCTTTGCTAGCCTAACATTAATCCTTGAACAGGACCCTACGTTACGTACAGTTCTACAGTTAACGTAGTGACACGGCCCTTTCAATGACTAAGCTAGCCGGAAGTAATATCTCTTAGCCTGAGTACTCACAGGGTGTTTCTTTTGCCAATTCAAGCAAGATTTGCCACACCTTGGATCACATTTCTTTAAATGACTAGCTGTAACGAAAAGCCCACAACGTGAAATTTTTACGAAGGTACAAAGTATGGTTGTTAAACAATATGAAGGTGGAACCTTGAAGGGCCATTCTAAGATAAGTGAACGCTAAAACATTCTCAGCCAAAACAAAACATTAGGAGTGACATCTTTCTAGTTGGTAAGTCTATGCTGCAAGGAGTCTTTTTTGGCTTCAGTTCTTGTAATTTCTCATGTTAGATGTTGAGGTAAACTTCGGCAAATTTTACCATGACTTTAAACGAGGGACTTATGATAAGGCCACTCACAGATTGCGCATGTTTTCGTCTACGATCATATCACCATAGTCCAGCAAACACAGCACACTATGTGAGAAACTCCCAAAATTTGAAACTGGCCTTATTAAGTTCATCCACTGCACAGTTGTAACTGTAGTGTACTGACTTTAGTATACTATGCTATCCTACATCAAATGAACCCAGGGACGACGCCAGAGGGGGTGTGGGGTGTGACCCCCCCCAAAAAAAATCCACGCAGTCGGCAAAATCTTGCACTACTAGGCAAAATGAAGGAAACAGGGAAGTGCAAACGAAGAAAAGTTAGAAGGAAGAAGAAAGAGCGAAAAACAGAAAAAAAAGGAGAGAGAAGAGGGATAGAGTAAGACCGAGCGAACAGAGAAAAGTACAGGGGAGGGAGGGACAAAGAAGGGCAAGAGTGAGTGGCTGGTGCAGACGGAAGACAGGAGACTGGAATGCATTTGTAGGCAACGTTTATTACAATATTTTCAAAGCCCATAAGCAATACTTTTTGAAACATGAACATATTCTGTCGGCAAAAAAGCTACATAGGGCTTTTTCAGTTTCAATGTATACTAATGGAGTTCATCGTTCATGTGGTTTCTGGCATTGAGTCAGTAAATTCTGCTCCAGTCGGCAAAATGAAGGAAACATGAGGAAAAGGAAGAGGAAAAGAAGTGAAAGGAAGAGGCCAATTTCTGTAATCAGAACCCGTTGTAATGTCACTCCAGTTTCTTCAGTAGTTCCATTCCACATAGCTAGATACCTTAAGTCCTGTCAACCTTACCAAGTAACATGTAGGCAGGGTACACAGGTTATGCAGAGATAGTAAATTTCATCCCATATCGCAAAGCCTAGTTGCCGTTCTCTAGTGTGTGTTATGCGGATGCGGTCCGGTCAGTTGGTGAGCGACTCAAGGAGCAAAGTTTGGCTGTTTCATCGGGTGGTCCAGTTGGTTTCGACACAATGTATGTCTACAACCCTTACAATTTTTATGGTTTTTCTTTTACTTTTTTATGATAACATGTTTTTTGTGTCAGCCTACCAAATATTTTCGCGCCCTCTGCAATTTCATGATTCAGACTCAAAAGAACAGTATCAGTGCGTAACTCGGCTCTTGACATATTAAGTGATATAATGCTAAATATAAGTAACTCTGCAATGGCATAGGATAGTTAGGCTTCTTCATATCCCTTTCTCAGCCCCCCCCCCCTTGACATGCTGTCGGAACTTGGGGTCGCTGGCATGGCCCGGCCCCATGTCGGGAAAATCAGCCAATTTTCATAGCATGTACAGTAAATACTGTACATGGTGGAAACCGTTTCCAGTTTTAAACTGTGCCATGTTATAATTTTGTAACACGAGGAACGTTTAAATATCACCAATTTTCCCCTAACCCTAACACTAAGAATAACCCTAACCCTCCAAAAAAATAAGAGTAAATTCTGTTAAGTTTATAAGAGGAATCGAACCCAGAACCCCGAAAATCATGGCATCATTCCTTCCTTCTTGACCACTGTACCATGTGGAGAACTCGACAGCCGTTGTCCTAAACTAACTACTTATCTGTAAATCACTCAACCGTATCGTACCATTAACAGTTCTCGTAACACGTGTTACAGTTTCTGTAACACAGATCAGTTTAAACTGGACATGCTATGTGTATTGGGTAGGAAAATTCTGTCGCCACCCATGGTCGGTTTACTTATTTTAGCTTTCAAAAGGGTCATTTCTGCGATAAAACCCAAAATTCTGGTATGCTTTGCCCACTCTTCCTCAGTTTCGTTACCAATAGCTAAATATAGATCCATCTTTTCTAGTAACTGACGTAGAATTTATCGTTTCATGTAAATGTCGGGAATCTCATCTCATTTCGCTAAACTAAGCAAATGTTCTCTTGAGCCTGTCTTTCGGTACGGCTAGTGGCTCCAAGAAGGAAGTACAATGTAAGTTGTGCACGATAGGGCCCAACTGAGTGGATAGTCCTCAGTGGCGTTCACAGGGTGATGCCACTGGGCCATGTCCCAATCACGGATGTCAATTTTGTTTTAGGTCGTAAAAAAGCGTAAATGTTTTAAGACAAATTTTGCTTCCCAAAGGTGGCATATGTGGCACCAGATTGCATGTAAGGACACCTAATTTTTCAAAAATTTTCAAAGGGGAGGGTGATCCTTCTCCTTACACCCCTCCCCAAGGCCTTCGATCACACAACATATTGCATGCATCCCCTTGAGAGAAAACCTAGGTACGCCACTGGTCGACCTATGTAAGCTTTAAATAAGTACAGATTGTTTTTAGTGTAAGCTTACCCAAAAATTTCCCGCCCTTTGCGCGCTTTGAAATTTCACAGTTTAGATTTCGGGAAAAACCTTAAATTGGGGGGAACTATTTCCCTCTAGTATATAAAAAATTTTATGCAAAAAAAAAAAAGAAAATTATATCACCCGCAATGGCATGGTATAGTACACAGGTTTTTTTTTTCAAATCTCCCCCTCACCAACCCCTAAGCGGCATCGGAGCTTTCGAGGCTTCGGGTCGTTGCCCCCCCCCCATTGGACGAATCCTGGCGTAACCCCTGTTGGACCACTACCGGTTGGACTAACAGCTCTCTCCTCTAACTGCATGTCTTATCAACACTTTCAGTCGGCATTTGTTTCTTCTTAGTCGGCAAATATGGCACTACCACCCCCATGATAAATGCTCTGGTTACGCCCCTGAGTGAACCTCGATGAAGGCCTCAAAACATTGTGGAATGATCCTTCCTAGCAAAAAGTTCAGTGCATAGAACAGGATATATGTCACAAACCCAATGCTTGCTCGCGCGTCGGACGTTTTCAAGGCAGGCGCCATTGGGGGGCCAAGGGGTCATACAACAACGGTGTAGCTGGTAAGAGTCTCTACCTGAAAAAGTCGTGTGTAGATCCGACACCTGCTACGAAGGTGGAACAAACGTGCAATGCCCACTGCAGGAATGTACATTATGGCTCGATATGCATGGGGAAGGCTATCTTTTAACGCAGATGGGCCTTGGTTATCGCGTTGATCAGAAGGGAAATCTTTGAGAATGAGCAAGAGCTTTTGAGTCAAAGAACGCAGAGTGAAAATGTGGAAGTTAACCCCGAGGGTCATCTCTCAGCAATGTGGAAATATTCCCCCACCCTTTGAAGCATCACATTCTTTTTGAGTCTAGTCCAAAGCTTCCCTACATTATAAGTGGATACCAATTTTGATTGCTAGTGCCAGGAAACACCACAGAAAGGTGTTCAAATAAAATACTCCAGAAGCGTCCATACCCCGACCATGATATTTCATACAAAGTTGACGCACGAACCTCTCATGGAATTAGCCCCTCCCCTGTTGCAGAATCCTAGAGCAGCCCTTGCGTGCACTCTAAAAATCATTGCCTAACCTGGGCAAAAAATTACCCAGCCATTGGTTCCGTTTACCTCCACCCCAAAATGGGTAAAAAAGTGCCCAACTTGGTTAACGGTTTCACTCATTATTTGGTCAAAAACTTTGCCCAACCACTTTAGCCAACCAATCGAGCAAACAAGTTTGTCTTATTGAGCAAAAATTATGCTCAACTTTTGGCAAAACATTTAACAAACCACGCTGGGTAATTTATTACACCATATATGGAGTGGAGGCAATACAGAACCAATTGCTGGGTAAACTAAGTTATAAGTTGATTTTGTTAGTTCTGTTGTAATTACTCCTGATTTATTCCTGTGATTTTTGTCCTTTCAAATTAAATCATGTACAGGTGATTAGCATTATCATGCCGGAAGCCGGAAAAATGTTTGCGGGCTTTAGAAAAATGATGATTTGGAGCTACATTCTCCTAGAACACTACCGATAAAGCATGCTTACATTTCGAGATCTCCAACATGGGATTGATTAAGACTTAAGGCAGAAAGTAACTGCAATGGGATAAGCTTGAGATTGGCTGAAAGTGGCGTCCCATAAATAACTGACTCTTTGCAGAGGAGAATTGAAACCAGACGTCTAGGTACCGCGTGCACCGTCTGAAATTTATGAAAATGGGATATTGCACCATAATTGTGCAATTCCATATTATAAACAACACAATTGCAGACCTCCGGTTGATATGCCTAAAATATATATTTCATTACATCCCCTTTGGACTTCTAAATTTTGAAAATGCAGTTTGAAACATTTTCTTACAAAAAACAACAGAATGGTGTGAGGCAAAACTGGGAGGAAGTTGAGGGTGGGTCATCCCTAAATGAAAAAAAAAAGAACACTGAAAGTGTGGATCCAAATTTCAGCTTGACTGACTGTCAAGGTAGAATAGTTCCTGCTATCTTAATATGTCTGAAAACGTGAAATTAACAATCTGCCTTGACATCATTGATTGTGAATGACCAAAAATTTCCTAAGTTGTTGAGTCGTATTCAAACAATTTCAAAATGGATCCTTTAATTCCATATTGATTTATCATTTTGAGGAAATATGTCTATTTCCTTTGGAATTCATGCCGAGAATTCCCGAGACTGCCATTTTTGTCAACTGCCCCAGACTATTTTTCGCACGTGCGACGAGTAATCAGTCCGTTTCTTTCTTTATTTTTTCTTTTTGTTTTGACAACTTGTAGCAAGTGCAACAAGGGGTCTGTCCTTTTCTGAGAAAAGGTCATTTTGGCCAATAATTCCCAACTAATTGTCGCACGTGCGACAAGGAATCAGTCCATTTTCCATGGAATAGCATAGGAGAACGTCATATTTGTCTGTAACTTGTCAGAGATTTGGCAAGACGTTATGCAAAAAGAGCTGTCCAGATAGAGATAGAAAGTCTATTTTGAAAGTGGTACTTGTTTTAAAGCATCTTTCCTAAAATTTCATTTATTCAATTTAATCAACATTACTTCCATACATGAAATGCAAAAAACCTCTCTTCGGAATTCGTATACAATTATGACAACATTCATTTTGTATAGACCCAGTAATGAGAAAGTATGTGGACCTTGACACAACTCCTTGCAGTGGCAAAATTTTCAAAACGCCACTACAAACTCTCTTCCACTCATATAAACAAATTATATTATTGCACCCCCTGTTACACACGGACAGGACAGACACGGACAGGACAAACTAGGCAAGTTAAGCCCTGTGTACACTATCAACATTTCGAAACACATGTGTAGGCACATGTTGCTGACACACCTGGACACAGAAATTTTGTCCTTGTATACACTAGACACATGTCGCGGACACATTTTGCGACACAATTGAGTAACATGTTGTCAAAATGAGCGGGAAAGCAGGATTTTGGAAGGAAGATGAAGGATTCAGAAAGGAAAAAATGTGTTTTGTGATCAGCTGCAACAATATTGACAATTTTCGCAGAGAGAAGAAAGAAATGTATAACAAAAGAAGCTATAGACAAGGCCCTGAATCACCATGAGAAAAACATGGGGTTTTCCACAATTTCGTGAAGGAGCTCAGGTTGGGAGACAGGCCCTCCTACATAAATTTCCTGCGTATGGACGAATTGGCCTTCAAGGAGCTACTGTCTAAAGTTGAGTTCCTCATAAGAAAGCAAGACACCCATCTAAGGGTCTCCGTTCTTGAAGGAGAAAGGCTTGCGTTAATATTGCGATACCTTACATCAGGTGAGAGCTCCAGAAAAAAATATGATTATTCTTCGCAATTTTACCGAATGTGCCATAGATTAATTGTGACTATTTAGTCTTGGGTAAGTGTTTTCCTCCAAGCTTTGGCTGTTGTAGAATCACATTCCATGACCTTTATTTCTCTTTATCAAGTAATTTTTGTTGTTTTTTTTTTTTTTTTCCAGAGTCTTAACCTTACTGGGTCTTGGGTCTTTGTTTTTAGACACCAATTCTTTCCTTTAATGCAAGTGATTCATACTCCAGCCTTCAGTACATGTACTGGATACCTAAGACTACTACATCATGCATAGTTCTAGAGGATTGTGAGGCAATTTACCAGGTCTTGGTAGATGATTATGGCAAGGTAATTTCCTTTGGTCAGAGACACCGTATACATTGAAGCCATGCCAATTGGGAATTTCCTTAAACGGGGTTGGGGAGAGGACAAGGGGAGTGTAGGGAAGGGGTATGATCCTAGAAGGAAAAGCAAATACCAGAGTGAGGGAATTCACCATCGTGGGTTCAGGGTTTATTTGCGACAGTCCCTAACAGTCATGATAAATGGGCTGAATTATAGGTTTGGGTAAACTGAGAAGAAAACCAACTTAACAAAATACTTACAGAGTATTGGTTTATTGAAATGTACTGACGAATATTTAAATGTAAAATTTTGCCCCATCTCTTGCCAAGTAGTAGCTTTGAGGTGACTGTCTTTGTATACTTTCGATTGAACGTCCCACAGACAGGGACTACCGTACTCTCCCAAACTTTAATTACTCAAATCCTCCACTTTGGCATTTGTCCATTCCATAGGGGCTGCCATTTTGTCAAAGTCACAGGACTACAGGTGGATCAGCTGATTGAAATATGATTTCTGATTGGTCAGAGCTTACACACATGTTGCTAACACACCTGGACACAGAAATTTTGTCCTTGTATACACTAGACACATGTCGCGGACACATTTTGCGACACAATTGAGTAACATGTTGTCAAAATGGTCGGGAAAGCAGGACTTTGGAAGGAAGATGAAGGATTCAGAAAGGAAAAAATGTGTTTTGTGAGCAGCTGCAACAATATTGACAATTTTCGCAGAGAGAAGAAAGAAATGTATAACAAAAGAAGCTATAGACAAGGCCCTGAATCACCATGAGAGAGCAACATGGGGTTTTCCACAATTTCGTGAAGGAGCTCAGGTTGGGAGACAGGCCCTCCTACATAAATTTCCTGCGTATGGACGAATTGGCCTTCAAGGAGCTACTGTCTAAAGTTGAGTTCCTCATAAGAAAGCAAGACACCCATCTAAGGGTCTCCGTTCTTGAAGGAGAAAGGCTTGCGTTAATATTGCGATACCTTACATCAGGTGAGAGCTCCAGAAAAAAATATGATTATTCTTCGCAATTTTACCGAATGTGCCATAGATTAATTGTGACTATTTAGTCTTGGGTAAGTGTTTTCCTCCAAGCTTTGGCTGTTGTAGAATCACATTCCATGACCTTTATTTCTCTTTATCAAGTAATTTTTGTTTTTTTTTCCAGAGTCTTAACCTTACTGGGTCTTGGGTCTTTGTTTTTAGACACCAATTCTTTCCTTTAATGCAAGTGATTCATACTCCAGCCTTCAGTACATGTACTGGATACCTAAGACTACTATATCATGCATAGTTCTAGAGGATTGTGAGGCAATTTACCAGGTCTTGGTAGATGATTATGGCAAGGTAATTTCCTTTGGGCAAAGACACCGTATACATTGAAGCCATGCCAATTGGGAATTTCCTTAAACGGGGTTGGGGAGAGGACAAGGGGAGTGTAGGAAAGGGGTATGATCCTAGAAGGAAAAGCAAATACCAGAGTGGAGAATTCACCACCGTGGGTTCAGGGTTTATTTGCGACAGTCCCTAACAGTCATGATAAATGGGCTAAATTATAGATTTGGGTAAACTGAGAAGAAAACCAACTTAACAAAATACTTACAGAGTATTGGTTTATTGAAATGTACTGACGAATATTTAAATGTAAAATTTTGCCCCATCTCTTGCCAAGTAGTAGCTTTGAGGTGACTGTCTTTGTATACTTTCGATTGAACGTCCCACAGACAGGGACTACCGTACTCTCCCAAACTTTAATTACTCAAATCCTCCACTTTGGCATTTGTCCATTCCATAGGGGCTGCCATTTTGTCAAAGTCACAGGACTACAGGTGGATCAGCTGATTGAAATATGATTTCTGATTGGTCAGAGCTTACACACATGTTGCTGAAAAAATTGATTCTGAATTATTTGACAACATGTGTCGATATATGTTAGGATACATGTTGTCAATTTTTTTGCTCTGTACACACTATCAACATTTTCGGTAACAAGGTGTTGGGACAACTTGTATCAACACATGTGTCCTGAAATGTTGGAAATGTACACAGGCCTTTAGACAAATACATTCCCACTCGCATCTGCATTTCATGACAGATAGGCAGAAATTACCAAGGGCAAATTTTGCTTAAAAATTTTTGAAGACAGCTCTGCAAATCTGGGGCTGCCTAAGTCCCAAGAGAGCATAAAATAACGCGAAGTGTAAAAGAGACTTCCTCAGTGACTGAATAGCACTAACGCTTCAACCAAATATATATATATATATATATATATATATATATATATATATATATATATATATATATATATATATATATATATATATATATATATATATATATATATATATATGTATACGAACATGACTGGGTCTGTGATTACTTAACGTAAAAAATGAAAAGCTTCTTATGCCTATTAGCGAGTTCGCACATACCTCAAGGAGCGGAATTGCGCAATAGGTCAAAAGGTCAAACAGAAACACTTTACTGTGTTCAACGATCGACCATGGCATAGGCCTGAAACTATATGGTTTTGCGTATACTGTAGAGTATAATGCAAGGCTTACAGGCCTTTATACTACGATACTTTGGTAAACTGCGTGCATTTTTAACGATAAGCGGCGTGTATTCACTCGAAATGCACCATTAATCATTTGGAAAAACTTGGGTGAAAGAACTTCGTCCTCCTTACGAAAACCTACCTCAGATTTAGTTGTCACAAATGCTGAAATGTGATGTCCATGTTCACATCTAGTAACCTGTAATTGTATTAATACAGGCAAAGTCGTCCCCATTCATTAGCCTATCTACACAATATACTCCATTACCGCAGATTGCACGTGAGTCTTATGGGGCGACATTGCGAGGGGCGACTTGACTGGGCCTAGCCTGTGTTATGCATTGCGTATGCTACTATACTGGCCACCGATCCTTTCCATAGAAACAACCGCATGTTGGTTGTTTACTGACTATACCTCAATCCTCACTACGCCATAGGCTTACAAACACTATGGTTCTTTTTAAGTAAGCTTAGGCTAAAGTTGGATAAAATGCGTTTATATCAATCGTGAAATTTTTTGGGTGAAAGATGTATACATCATAACATACTATTGAACACATACAATGATGTTGTTCAAGAGAGTCAAGTTTGCCCAATGGGTGATTCCTTTTCGCCCTATTTTTACTCAGGCTGACCCCGTAAGAGTTTTCACGGATGTTACAGGGACTTATGCGTAAGTGTCCATACGTCTGTTGTTACTAACAGACAGGTTACTAACGCACCGCAGATATTATCTTCGAACTGGCTTATTTGCGCGTACTAATTCATTCACCTTGAGTGCAAATGTAAACAAACTTTCCGATTGGCTTAAAGTTGCCACACCTTCGAGTACACCTGCGGAATGGAATTTACAGTATTCGCGATTTCTGCATAATTGTACTGTCCATGACGTCATGGACAGTACCTTAGGCACGCTTCTCATTTTCGAGAAGCAGTTCTTTCGTTCAATGTTTCTTGATTCTCATTGAGTGCTTTGTTCTACCATTAAGCTCATTATGTAGAGTGAATCATGTAGATGGGAACGAGACTTCTTGGTCACTTTTGGTTGGAATGGGGCTGAGCATGACTGGTTTTTATTTCGGCAGTTTTGTATTTTATTGTTTTGTTAAGAATGGCTTGAGTAAGTCAAACTACCTAGTAGTACAGTATATTGTGGCACATGGTCGTACTGTCGTATTTCGCCCAGTACTCTACGCACACTTCTTATGTCGTAAAACACACACTGTACGGCTATAAGTGCTGTCGCGCTTGCTGATTGGTCGATTGCTTAGAGCAAGGAGGTCCTTGTAGAACCTCCTTGCTTAGAGTATGTAGGCAAGGTCAATGACGAAAAGTGAGATTTCTTGAAGCATTTTGAAGCAAGAAACGAAGCTTGCAGCCTACTATAAGTCCATTGTGATAATATCTGCGGAGAAGTACAGATAGGCTCATTGACAGCTCTCTACAGTACACTAACACTAACGCCTAGCTGCATCGCGGCCGTGCACTGGGCTATTAGGCCTACAGCGCTCAGTGCATAGGTGGTCCCTCCTTACTAAGAACGGATGAAGTATACTGTATGCACGTGTACGTGGTAAACATGTCTCAACAAGGGACGATTTGTTAAGACATGAAATATTTCTGAATACTTCTCACAAGACCATTTCCTGCATGCAAAACCAAAAATTTGTGCTTCTCAAAGTCAAACAGTAAAAGCGAAGTGATCTGTCACTCAAACTTCGGTACATGAAGAGGATTAAATTACATATAGGCCTATTGTCTGACGGATTTAGTCGAGCATTCTCACATCTTCACTGTGCCAACACTGAAAATTGAAAGGGCGATATTCTAAAGCTAGCATAACCACTTAGGACGTTTCCAAATACCAGCACAGAAACAATCATGGACAGTAAGTGGTTACGATTTTCGTAACCACATTTTCTAGTTGGCTTAGTCTCCCAGCACTGATGCATGTTACAGACTAAGCATAGAGCACTACGTACAATAGTACTACAAAAGTAGTACAATACGTCTGAAACTAAAGGTGAATAAATCTAAGTTCTAAATATCAGCTTGTACTTGTAGGATAAACTGTCTACGTAAGCATGAGCAACACAGTATCTTCCTTCCAAATGATATCTATAGCTTATGGTACATATGCTACAAGGTTTGATTTTCGGTTTCAAACCAACCTTTATATAGGAGACGCTTGCCATGTAAGAATATTACCCGCATATTAAGCATTTAAAAGAAAAGAGCTGGACTTTAGGCCTAACTCTCAGCCTGGCCTATTGTAGACAGAGGCCAAAGTAAGGCCTTCCGTTAAGTCTAACCGTTAGCTTATACAGTACGCCTAACGTTCACTCTCGAATCGCACACACGGGATGATGAATATTAGGTTTTCATCTTCACCTCGAGCAACGACTAAGATGCCCTTCATACCCATCGTTCGCGAATCGACTCTCTTTGATTGACAGACATATGGGTTTGTGACGTTTCGTCCAATCCACGTAAATTATGCTGCAAGAATCGAAGTTCACTATATGGTAGTTCATGTTCGTCGCGTCGCACATATGAAGCAGCAGAATGGTGGAATATGACGACAAAATCATACTTTTGGCGCGAAATGTTATCATAATACCAATTCTGGGCAAAATACTTTCTGTATTATTGTTTTACCACTGTCTCCATGTATCCAACATTATTACCAGTTAGCTACAGGGGCGTAGCTAGAATGAATTTTTAGGGGGTATAGATATCAAATTGGGGGGTCAATCGCCCTCTTTAATTCTTACACATTTTATTAGGACACGCACAATTTTGGGGAGTCTGGCAAACATCTGGGGAGTCCAGACCCGCCGTAGCTACGCGCCTGGTTAGATAGTTAATAATTTACCCATATTGAGCGCTTTCGATCTGCCCAACCTTTTTTTACCCAACAGTTTTTGAGTGTTCAAACACAGGGGATACTGCTTAGACTATGAGAAAAGTAGGGATGCACCGTATCCAGATTTTTAGATCCGGACCGGAACAGGATTTTGGCGGATGGTATTTCAAATCCAGCCATACTTTATCTGAACCGGATATTTTGCACTTTCAAAGGGAAACATTAAAACGTAGCATTAACGGGAAGAGTTGGGGTATGTATGTGTGAAGGCAAAGGAGCTGGCTCTTAACTTTGCAATAGTTCTAGCCAACAGTAGTTCACTAAGTTGACAAGTGTGATTCGGTAGGACTTTAACTCTGCAATGGTGCAAACAGAACATTAACAGAAAAGTACTTAAAATAACACACTGCACCTTTTAAACTTAAATCATTACTTAGACTGTTTAAGGAACAGTAGCTGTCTACAGTGGAAGCATGTTCTGATGAAAAAACCTCAGACTGTGCAGTCTCAAGGAATTATTGACAGAGATTGTATAGTACATGTTTTGACATTAAATTACATCGATGTGGGTCCTGTGGAATAACTGTGGATAGGATAACTTCGAATGTGTTTTCATTGTTACTGTACCTTCAAAAAATTTGAATAAGTATATGTGCATGAAGGCTGTATTTTTAGACCACAAAGTGGAAGATGTGTCTGTCACTTTGAACTGAAGCCACCTAACTTACCACAACGCAGTTAGGACAGGGCTTGACATTAATGGACCCGGCGTTTTAAGCAAAATTAAAACTGCTCTGACTGCGTCAGAACGATTAGGCAAAATATCCATGCGTAGCATACAGCCTGTTTTCGCATACGAGCGATTAATAGCCCCTTTGTAAGTGTAGCATATTTCACAAATAATCAAGTCAAATTATTCTTGGTAGGGCACAGCGTATTATTTCCATTAAGTGTCCCGCAGTCTCGTTTGTATATGTGATGTTATGACGTGTACACCGCCTTACCATCGATGCTGCAAAGGTCCATTTTGCTCTAGGGGGTTAATTAACACATGCCAGTTTAACAGATGTAGCCAGGTCAGTTTAACAGATGTAGCCAGTTCTGCATCAAGGGTTACTCTTAATTTTTGCAATAATGAAGCTAGTTTTAAAGGGCACGTTTTAGTAAGGAGGGGCGCCCCTCAAGTGGAAAATGATGCAGGGGAAGGGAAGGGTGCTGTTCAATAAGGATGAGGTGAGGAGACTGCAGGGTATTTAAGTCATTTTAGAAATTCCGTGTACATGAATAATTAGCAAAGGTAGGAAGGATGCCATTTGATCTTACAGGGTATAAATTCCCTTGATCAATCCCTATAAATTCCCTGTATCCTACCCCTCTGGCTGCCCTTCTGGCTGCTTGGCCTGCAAATGTGACGCACACAGGTGATAGACCTTATGCATATGACGTCACATAACAGAAAGTTCGCCTCTAATGAGATAGCTCTTATCAGTGCAACTTAACCGAATAAATGCAGACATGCAGAAATGATTCGTGTATCAGTCGCATACTAGAGTAAGCTTCTGCGAACGCGTCCTAATTATGGGTCGTGCATGCAAAGTCATTCACTGTTTTGCCGCCAAAATGACGTCAGTGACGTCAATGAATAAGTTCAATGCACTTAGATGTAATGTGATCCTCCGATAGCTAGGATACTATTTACACTTCACCAGCTGGTTCGTGACATAAGTGGTTTAAGTAAATACATGAGTTCAAGGATAAAACTCATTTCCAGACCTACTCAGGTTCTTAATCCATCCCTTCATTAAAACAGTGCAACTATTTTACAGTAGAACATGAACAATGTGGGAAGAATGTAACTAATATTGGCGACAAGCTGTTCAAATATGGTTGTATTCGTTTCATTCCCGTTGATGTCCTGAACGAATATTATTTCAAGTTCACATTCCTAACATTGCTGTCCATTTGTAATGTTTCTCATGTATTCATTGTTGATGCAAATCTCATTTAAGTGTGTTAGTAGATCAGGATTAGTACTAGAATCTGTCCGTTGAGGGGCCAGGCTCTGGTGGGTGGGTGATTGTTGGGGCAAGCAGCCTGAAGCCCCGCCCGTCAAAGGGATGGTTGGGAGGATTACGAAAGCAAACTGCTATTTACTCACGTGTGTAGCACCACAATCACCCCCAAATTTTGGATCTTTTTAAAGGCAACTGAAAAATTGCCGTTATTGTGGAAGAAATTTGAAAAATGGAGTTTTATAGTAGAAAACTGGAAAATTTGGGTTTATTTGAAAATCTGTGTTCCTTGAGAGCAAAATCATGTAAACCTTTGGAGCTACTGTAACCTTTGGGGATATCCTGATAACATACTTTATCGAACTCACGAAGGTCCCCCTCACTAGAAAAATCTTCCCCTTGAAACTGGGCGTCACGACTTGGCCGATTTTTAATGATAGAAAACCACAAGTAATTAACTGACCTTGTTAATTCCACCAGGTATTCACAGCACGACCAAGGACTAGCGGTGTAAACGATCCTTAGAATCCTTTGAAGGTAGAAGACCAGCATGAGAAGGTTAACCGCAAAAATACGTCACTGCACTGCTAGATTCGGAAATCAAGGTCAAAGTATAAATGACCAGTGTTCAAGCTGACGAAAAGTGCAATGTACGAAAATTGGACTGTGAAATATCCCTGACAGGGGAGGCCGCCTTACCCTACGTCGGCATTGCCCCTCTAACCCCACCTGACGCTACTCTTGCAATTATACCCCCAATTGAAATGTAAATATAAATGCTCCAAACATACATAACCTGTATCGTTCCTTAAATCATCAATAGAGTCAACACCAAACGTTGGTTTTAACTTCAAGACTTCTAGCAACCTTCTTTCATGAAACCAATCAGGCCACTGGTGTTTCCACTCAACCATTTATCCTCTGCCTATCTTAACCCAAGTCCCCAGCGTTTACCATGCTGCCTGATTTGCAGCTTGTCTTGTGCAGATATTCACTAGGATATTGGCTGGATGTTCATTACCATTATCAAATAAGCATCGGGACAGGACAAAACGTCATTTTATAAGCAGTGTGGGATTTTTAGAGGATCACTAAAAGGGGCAATATGGTATCAAACTTTCAAAACTCTCCTCATCTGGAAGAAACTTATTTTTGCAGCTGTATACCAATCCCATCCCCCACCACTCCTAGTCAGTATATAACCTAAAGCTTGTTCGAAACGTTTTAGATCCAAACTCGGAGTTTAGGTGCAACGTATTTTCCAGATGATTTTATGTAAAATAAAGAGTTTACCTAAGAATCATTTAAACGCATTGCAAACAGGGACAATCAAGAGATAACACAGAAACTCGCTGTGTGTTTTCCTGGTGGTTTCTGTTTGGTTGTCCAACTTCAGGGGAGGATCCAGTAGTTCACATAAAAGGTGATTCTAGTTTAAAGTTACAAGCCTTAATTTGGTTTTTGAGGGGGATGTGGGGAAAGTTAAGTAGGACACTGTAATTGTTTAAGGTATATTCTGTTGTGTGGAATTTTAACAACTCCTTGACGAATCCTTCGGAATGTCTTACACTTAAGGGACATAATACGAATCTTTCAACTTCTTATTTTAGTCATATACAGCCATTAATTGTGAATTTTAGTTTTAAAAACCTTAAATGTATATACAGTGATAAAAAATCACTGCATGTAGGTCATGATAGTTTGTTCAGCCAATCTTTCATATTTTCAAATGATGCATCACCCATAACGTTTGAAATGTATAGTGAAATAACACCTCTGCGAGTGTTAATCTGGTGAGATTGAAAAGGAAAAATAACAAAGAAATTGATTTCTCTCTGTGACATGCTACTACCTTGTAAGCACTACACTGTGTGCATTATAACAGAAATGATTTGGGCGGACATTTTGAATTAAAAATGGCGGCATTAATGCAGAGATAAAGAGTCACCCTTAAGGGCAAAACTGACTACATTTTTAAATGACCATTACTTGCATGTGAAAATTAACCCCGTCGAGTAATTTTTCTCAGAAAAGAAAAGTGGATATTCAGGCATATTCAGGCGAAAGTGAGGCAATGTACACGCTATAATATCACATATACTCAAACATACCACTGAATAAATAATGGTATGTATTCTTTTGACATACTCTGGACTTCCAAGTATGATTTGGCTTAATATTTTTTAGAATTTGCTCACACCTAGAGAGGAAATACCCGTCGTCAAACAATGCATTTGGCGTATATTTTGAATTTTGAATTTCAGCAAAAATGCTCAATAGTTACGAATTGGCATCCACCGGATTTGGTATCAGAACCTAACAATTTACCAGAAACCGTTGGAAAACATTTATGTCAAAGTGCCAGGCTGACCTAGATTTGTACGGAACGTATCCTGGAATATATCACTGACTAGTCCATATAGACCTTACACATTGACGTCACGCAACGTCGTTTTGGAGGCAAAACAATGAAGCACAATGAAATAGACTTTTCACAAGCGAGTAGTAGACTCAAGCGCATATCCAACTGGTCCACCGTTCCACAAAGCGTTACGCTCGATCTTAAATTGATTTATCAAGCGTAAATCATCTTATTACGAGTAAGTTTGAAATGAAACTTATCTCCAAAACTTACGGTGGATCTCAAGCATGAGCTTGATACAGATCAACCGTAACTTAAGTAGTGATCCAAATCTAACTTAAGTCCAAATTTCCAGTTTCTTCACTTTTCGTTAGCAATTCTACAAAAAACTTCACGAAGGGTAAACACCACAGGCGCACAAGACAGTAGTGGTCAAAATCTAACTTAAGTCCAAGTTTCGAGTTTCTTCACTATTCGTCAGTCATTCTACAAAAGCTTCACTAAGGGTGAACACCATAGGCGCACAAGACAGGGTTGGTGCACCCTTCTGTTGCTTCAGAAGAATTTTTGACGTTTCCCAGCAAAGTATATGTTTGGGGGCACAAATCATTGTACATCCTGTAATTTTGTCCAAACGTACTCAGGACCCAATTGAAGGAAGAAGTCACGCAGGCTACCTTTATGTCTGAAATCGATTCCATATGGCTCATTAGATGGCAGCAAACCGTACTTTGATCAGAAGGGAGGCCTGACTTAAATGTTGTCTTGAATTCATGAAGAAAATTGATGTGTTCTTTAATAAAGTCATTTACAAATTTTACAATTTCTCACGGAATATAATATCTTCTAGCAAATTAAGGCTATTGTAACAAACATGTTTCAGTGTAACATAAAACATAATGTTAATCTCAAGCACAGGAGATGAAACGTTTTCCGAACCCCAGTCTCCAATTTTAGAAACTTTTATTCTCTTTTTGGACAATCTTTATAACCCATAGTGACACTTTGAACAGTTCTTTTTCTATACCCGCAAGTGACTGCTAGATACTAGGGTATTATGTAAAAGTTCTTTCCTTTTTTCATTTTCCTGGGGTACCCTTTCACAGCCTCTAGACCACTGTTGCCCTAACATGGGCATTAATAAAGGATTTGTGCTATTCCAAAATCACACTGCAAAGTAATGCACGATTTCATTAATGTTTAAGTGCCAAATGCTCTAAAATTTTAAGTAAACGAGTTCACTTCTTCATATTCAATGGGAGGCAAGGTGTTACAGGCAATAGATAAAAAGAAGGACATTGGTGTTATTAGATATAAATCTTTGAAACCAAGTAAACATGTTTCAGAGATAGTTAAGAGAGCAAAAAAACCACTTGACATATTAAATGGAAGTCTGATTTTTAAGGAAAGCGACATTCTAGAGTGTAGTAGTCCAGTATGGAATCCACATTTAAGAAAAGTTATTAATCTGATTGGGAAGGTTCAGAAAAGGTTTTCACGCATGCTAGCACACGTACGGGATTTGTCATAAAAGCATTGGTTTGAAGTATTTAGCAAATACTTCCTTACCCAAAACCTTATCAATACCTGGGATCAGTTGCCAACTGAAGCTTTTGACTGCAAATCTATCAAGAATTTCAAGTCCTTCCCCACCAAAGCCTGTTTGAGGCGACTAATTGGTGATCACATGAGTCTCTTACTCCCTTACCCGTCAGCCACCAGCTTAGGTAGGTGGCACGCAAGTGAGTATCAGGTTAATTTTAGGACCCCTAGAGACTTAACCCGGTGGTTATACACATATGAAACGGATGACCGCTTGGTGGCGCATAGACATGGGAAGATGTTCTCGGCTGAGGGGGTGGGGGCTTAACCCTGTTTCGGACCGCCGTCCTGGGGAAGAGATCTAAGGTTGTCTCTCTCCTTTTTGGAAAAACGTTGAATATGTAAGTTTTTAGATGTAACTTGGTGCAACATTTTGAGCCAGGTTTAAGAAACTGTAAAGTTTTGACATTTTTAACAGTGGTAACAAATAAGGAGATTTTGTCCTTGAATTGAAGGCAGCATAATTATGACGCTCCTCCTCCACCTCCCTGCTGATATTAGGGCGATATTATATGTATATATATTAAAGGGAAAACCGGTCATCCCAAATTTACTTGACGCTTTGAATAAATGACAAAAATCGTCCTGTTTTTCTCTTCCAGGTGCCTTTATAATCTCAGAACATTTATTCCACACCAAAGGTAAACTAAGGTACAAGATTACGCAAGCCTTTAAGAGTTCAGTGATAACAATTTTGCCACATGATGTAAGACAGTCAGTGTAAAATAAGGATACCATGGTATAATAAGTCAATTTGGGGTGACCACATTTTACCTTTCACTGTATCTCAGTTAATGTGCAAAACATACAAACATGAAGATAAACAAATATTTATATCTGGTTGTAAGTGCGATGCATAGCTCAGGTGTTTGTATTTCATGAACCATATTCATGTTTCTAAATTGCTTAACAGCTTAAGTTTCCTTATGGAAAAGAACAAAAACATTAAAAAAGTTTTCTCTCCACATCATTCAATTTCCAACCTTTCCTCACCACCTACGCTACTCTCACAGGCATTGCTGAGTGAAAGCGTTATGAACATGAAGCTAATTAAGCCTATTTAATTCACCTGACATTTTACAACAAAGTTGGTTGGTTATTGACTGTTGAAGGAGGTAATGAATACTCTCACAAAGTTGGATTGTTATGAACTGTACATGATGGCAATGTTCAATACTCTCATCCTCCGTCTAAAGGAATGAGTAAATGAGTTCACCATTATCAAAGTTTTCACTTTCTTATCAATATTTAAAGTCCGAGTACGAGTTTGTATAAACAAATAATAAAACTGCCAAAAATCGTTATAGCACGAGAGCCACATATATGAAGTTGCACTGTTAAAAAAATCTCTGTTCGTGTACAGCAAATTTGCTGTCAATTGGGTTTTATACATGAACAACAAGCACAAGTCTATGTACAGAACCACCCTGTATTTTTACAGAACTGCATCTCTGTTCATTTACAGCAAATTTGCTGTCAATTGGGTTTCATACAAGAACAACAAGCACGTGTCTATGTACAGGATGCTCCAATTCAGGTATAGGGCCACGCTGTATTTTTACAGAACTGCACAGTACTTTACAAGACATCACATGCATACCTACAGAAACTCCTGTCAACAAAATAGTGTTTACATACAGGGCAAGTTGTTCTGCAACCGCCTCAGTCTGTATTTTTACACATTTCACCAGCTTGTATACAGCAATATTCAGTTTTTATTGGGGGTATACGTTGTATGTGTCCAGTTACCTTGTTGTGCTTGTACAGATACGTTCGTGCAGTTAACATCACTTGTCCATATTTTAACAGGGTCCCTCTTAATGTAGACAAAATAATATTGTTTCTATAGGCATAGGCCTATTTCTTTTGCTGCGACCTCACAAGAAAGCATGTTAATTAAACCATGGTTTACCGTAGTGAATTTACAACAATTTACAACGCATGGCATATGCAGTAAATTTACCTCGGCTCTAGGCCTATATACCATAGTAATTCTTCCTCTATTTACATGTGTCGATCGTGAGGCCTAGTCTCTGACTTAGAATACTTTTAAGCATGTTTGCAGAGAAGAGAAGCCACTCTCTCGGGAGAGGTTGGCGGCCCAAAAGAGAGCCTTTGGTTTGTATAGCCTATCCGGATTTTCTTCAACGTCTGTACCGTGTACGGTTGTATTCTTGGGGCTTTCCGGTGCCGCAACCTTTCTTCCTCCTTCTTGGCCTAGGCCTATGACCTAGCCGAAGAAGTTTGTCCAACAGCTTCTTGGTCTCTTTTCTTTCAAAGTTGATTCTTAGTACAATTTTGCACGGTCTTCCTTTTCAAGGAACCGTTGACATTGCTTTTTGGTCTGGCAGGATAATTGCTGACACCAGACTAAAGCCCCCTCTTCTCTCTCGAAGAATCGCCGTTCCATGACTCAGAGAATTTGTCAGAGCAGTTGAGAGACTTCGAAAGTCTGGGTGGGTTTCTGTAAATTCTCTCCTTTTTTGAAGAGGTTGATCTCTGACTGTTCAGACTGAACACAAGTTATTTCCTTTTCTTCAGAGTGTGGAGTCTTTCAGCGAGGCAAGTAGTTTGTACTACATTAGGCCAATCCGCATCGTACTGTCGATATTTTGAAACCGAGTTCATTGCGTTGTTTTTATTTGTATATACATGCATTTTTGGACGTGAAAGAGAATACCACATATACTGAGCTCTGATTGGGTGAACGTCGAAAGCGGTAATTTGAGCTTGCGAGATTTCAAACACGTTTGTGCTAGTTTTCAGGTCTTTTCGACTATTTTTAGGTGTTTAGAACCCCGCTTTTGTGGGATGAAAGGATGAAACAGTATTTTCTTTCGGTATCCTTCAGAGATTCCGTCCGGAATTCTCAGTGCTTCTAATCTGCGTCTCAATAATGATCATTAAAAATATTTTTGACACTGAATAATGAAAGCAGACTTAACAGTAGCAATATAGTATACAAATTATCACGTCTTCTCTGTGGAACATGCTTTGTAAGCTTATGTGATATTTAATAACAAAAATGCCACACATATTACAATTTACAATGGTAATATGTATAAATTTACGACAATAAATTTACAGCGAATGTACAATTTTACCCGTTTCTTACAATGGCCTCGAACCCGGCCGAGAATTATACTGTGAACCAGTGGCGTGTGCAGGATTTCGAAGGTGGGGGGGGGGGGGGGGGGCACAACCAGTGATTCCCCCGACTGGCACGGATTTTGATGACCTTTTTTTTTTTTTGCTTCTCTGCACTTCAGTTCGTGGCGACCACTCGCGTCGGCATACTTGTGCTATCCCAATTTTCGCGGACCTTTTTTTTTTTTTTTTTGCTTTTTTTTTCCAAAACAAAAGAAGTCGAGGGTCCTGCTCCCCCGACGACACCCATTTTTCTGGCTGGTGTGTGGTTAAGGTTTGAATGCTCAGTGTTTCTCTTCAAACTTTTCCTCTTCCTCGGACCCAAACCCGTAAATCCCCCGACTGAGTGATTTTCCCCCGACTGACTTCGGAGGTGGGGGGGCCTGTGCCCCCCGCCCCCCCTTTAAACACGCTACTGCTGTGAACCTTTAATTAGCTACACGACATAGCAAGGCTCGATCTATTATCCTGCTGTATTGGCCTCAGTTGTAGGCCTAGGGCTGCCACTTAAAATTTTCTCCTTCCCCTACCAATGAACGGAATTTCAACTAAACAATTTATTTTACCTCCACAAATAAGTTGAAGACACTGTCGGGTTGATAATAGAGTAACCTGCAGTATACTGAACAGAACAAGGTGTGTAAAAAAGCTAGTAGCCTAAGCCAAATGGGGTTGGAGGGAGAACGTCACCCTCATTGCGTGTATAATGTTTATATTACAATATTTTCTTAAAAACGACATAGGCTAGTTTTCAAATGACAAAAACAGATTTCATGGAAAATTTGCTCTTTGAAGAATATAAAAGTTGTTAAAATCAAGCCTGATAAATGTTTTATAAAAAGGAAGCAGAGTAGGCCTACAAAAAGCCTGTTTTGCAGCAATTGTGCTTGTCACTTCAGGCCTCCAGTTACACACTTTTCGCAAGTTCACGAAGACCAAGGCTGCCATACCAGTTGACAAGGACAAAATAATCCTATGTACTCTCCACATTTGAAGTAGCACTGAAGCTTTACGTACGAGTTAGTCTCAGTGTAGTAGTCTTAGGCTTTCCCCTAGATCATTAAAATCTGTTTGAGGGAGTTGATTCAAATGGGGTAATGCTTCGGAGTGAGCTCTGATATTATGTACATTTTACACAGAAGGGTAAGTGTTGGTCATTGCTATACTGCACTTAAGTGGGATCTCCTTCTCATGAACATTCACTGTGTTGCTCTTGCCCACTGAAGTGCACTTTGAGGTACAGTAGCTTATATCCTTTGAACTGGACATTTTTTTAAATTCCCCTACCCCCCCCCCCTACGAAACCTCTGTTTTCCCCGCAGGCGCCACCTTCTCCCTACAATTTGCCAAAATCCCCTACGGTAGGGGGTTCCCCCTATGCGTGGCAGCCTTGCTAAGTATACTAGCCTAAAAGGTATACTAGCCTAAAAGGTAACAAATTAAGCCAAAATATATAGGCACGGTGGCAACGCATAGGACGTCTGACGTCAGTGCAAAGGTTGTCTAGTCAGGGTCGCAGTGCCGCGAAGGAGCGTACGTGTAACCTTTGGTCAGATTTCACTTGTCCCTATCTCCCACTAGATCATGGAGTAAAAAGCGTAGCCCTCGAGCCGTGCTTATCTGTTTTTTTGTCGATCTCAGGGAACGTGACCTTGTAACACCCCACAAAATTAACTTAACACGGAACGATGCACTGTGTCAGCGTTCGCCCTTTGGTTAATTCCTGTGTTTAGGCCGCACTTGTGCCTATATAGACCTATGCATTGAAGACAGTCGTCGATTGGCAAATAAACATGCAGCTTTAATATACCCTATATTTCGACAGGATGGTAAATGTAGCGTAATCAGTCACTCCGGCATTCCTACTGTAAATATCTAAACTTTTAGCCTATGTAAAGATTGTTGTCATTACAGTAAACTGCAACTCAGTTCTATTCCTGCTTTACGACAGGCGCGTAGCCAAGGAGGGGGCGAAGGGGGCAGCCGCCCCCTCCTTGAGCATATTTTCAGTGTATTTTTAATGATTTTTTATGGTATTGCTAGAAACTCAAAATAGAAAATGTTTAGACGCAACTCGCAAGGCCTGGGAAGTGCCATTTTCAGCGATCTGGGAGGCATTTTCGGCCAAAATTTTCTTGTGCGCTTCGCGCCAAACTATGGTGGCGCTACGCTTAGATAGTTTGCCTACAGGCTTCGCCCCCTCCTTGGCAAATTTCTGGCTACGCGCCTGCTTTACGAAACCTGCATCGAAATAAATGAGTCTTCCTAGAACCTTCGTCGGAATGCATTGATCAGTCTAAGCACGGTACTCATCTAATGTCGTTTGTAGACCAGTTAAATCCACTATTTCCCATTGACCACAGCTGTTCATCTCTTAAATACCTTAGAGTTTCCCGGAGGCTTAGCCCCATGAACCCCCCTCCCCCCACAAGAACGTCCGGCTCCTAAGACCCAAATCGGCCCTTCGCCGCCAAGGGGGAACGCTTCATTCTTTGGCATCTTTTTGTCATCTCAACCCAAGTATATACCAACTAGTATATACCACCCTCATCATCGTACAAATCGTTGGCTATAGTATGCCACTACAGCTGCGTCGAAAAAGTTCCCTATGTGGCAAATAAGAATGGAGAAACATCAGGGAAAACAATAACACTAATCCAACGGTGCCGCATATGTCTGTGTTTAATTTAATCCTAAGAAAGTGCTCAAATAATTGATTCACAATGCACTCAACAGACAGCGTATTTTCGTTCGTATTTACCAGCTGGAACGAGTCTATAATAGCTGCAGCCTTATAAAATTATGTAACCGAAACCCACAATAAATATTTCTTGCATGCTGTAAGGTACATAAAATTGATGGAGTAACATAAACTTAGCCATGGCACCACATACGCCTACACTTTGATATTTTGTTTTTCTAAGGTCCACAAGCAGATGATGTATGCTTTAAAAGGAACTGTTTCGCGGGGAACATAAAATTATTATAATTAAGTTCACAAAAATTCTCCAACCTCTAGTTCGATTGCAACTTTGTTCCCAGGTATAGAATTCACCTGTTTCGAGACAATTACAGTGCCGCATGTACGGTAACTATACTGTCTTCCTCGACATAAAATTATTGGAATTTTACAATTTCTTTGCAGAAAATGTTCCTGTTACAAGTTTGTGTCTTAACAAGAAGTTTTGTTTTTGAACAGAAAATCTATTTATATTCTGCAAACATTAAAGTTCTGTTTATGGGTAGTAATTTCTAGTTAGGGGACGTAAAATTACTGTAAATTTACAACCATTGCTGGTATCGTATGCTTCGGCTACAAGGTTGTTTCTCTACAGAAAGCAAATGTTTCTGAACGGACATTCAATGACAATTGAAAAAACATACATGAATTGTAAATGTACAAAAATTCACTTATAATGGGACATAAAGTTATTGTAAATGTACAATTTTTCTAAAATAATATGCAGTCTTTTCAAGTTTGTTTTTTAACAGAAAATTCCTGATTTTAAACTGAAGTTGCCTGACATTACATTAAAAATTCATCTTTTGTAGAAGTACAACAATTTGCCTGTGAAAGGACATAAATTTATTGTAATTTTACAATTATTTTTAACAGTGTGGTAACAGTTTAAGAGGTTCTAACATACTAAGAAGAATAGTCTTAGCTCGTTTGGGAGAAATATTTTTCCAAAATGCAGATGTTGAACTCGGATTGCAAAGTGAAATTCGAATTCTTTCTTCGTAATGAGCCTATCAGTCAGGAGTATGAACTCATGAAAGTCTGTTCGTTTATGATTATTCATGAATAAACAAATGTAGGTGCCATGCCTACATGCTCAACAGTAGTGAAATGTACGCACGTAAACAGTACAGAGCATGTGCTTGTATATTCGACGGATGGCGGACTACACAAACAGCCTAGGACTATACTCAGGTTAGTGTAGGCTTAGAACTGAATTATAGTTAGAAAAAATACCCACGCCAAAAACATCCCTGCACAACTAACATGAAAAAGGAGGAAATCCTCACCTGAAGTCGTAACCGGAATAGGAAAACGTTGCTTGGCACAGCCAGGCAAAATACAGGTATATGAACAACAACATGCATAGCTGCAGTCCGACCGCCAATATCGCCCAGGTTGACTGCTAGTAAGTTAGGGTCCTATAGCTACATTTTTCGTACATCAAGCACATCGTAGCCTAACTAAGCATTCGTCGTCGATTAGTGCACAATGAAAATGCGGTGAGCGAGTGTGCATGCAGTAGATGTACACTGGCTGCATCGTGCTGGACAGTCGTTGACATGATCTGATCTCGAAAGCAGCTGATTAATTAATATTCATAGGTACCAATGACTGCCTACAGAGGAAACAAATTGCTAATTCTACAGTTGTTCGAATAACTGTTACTGGTTTTTACTGTTTTTGTTTTATACCCTTTTAACTAACTCTTTTCCGCTAAAAAGCGTTCTCCTTGTTATATTTTGTCTGATGAACATGAAGCACCGCCTCTTCTTTGCCACTGAATTTTTTCAGAAAACTCGTATTGGGACTTTAGCAATTTATAAATCAATTAAAATAACAAACTTGGTTTGCATAAGTTCTAAATTAAAACTTGATATTTCACGAGACAAAAAAGGGAGCACCTGATTTTGTTAATGATGACAAACATTCTAAATTGCAAATATTTGTTTCAATGATGCAAAAATTAAACTTGTTTGTCCAATACCAGTGAAATTTCAATCTGAAATTTCGAATTGAGTTCAGTATGTGAGCATGTTCACTAATTTCAAAGCAAAATGGTCAATCCAGTCTTAAAAAACTTCATTCAGTGTTATTTTAGTAAATCGCATCTCTGTGTTTAAAAGCATGGTAAGTGTTTTGAAACTTTGACTGATAGGTCATTAAAATCATTGTCAAGGTCATGTTCATATTAAAAGTTATGGTGACATGCCACCAAAAAGAGCTGTTTTCACTTGGCAGTTAAACAATCGAATTCCCCAATGATAGATCCATTCGAATTATTTTAATATCTTTGACCGTTTCAAGTTACTGTATACCTGTTTAAAGTTTGATGGCTGTTTAAGTTTAAAATGGCTAACATTATCCATATTTAATATGTCAATCTTTCGACGTCACAAATTTGCATATTTGGCTCACGTTTATCCATGATACCAGTGTGAAATACAATTTACCCTGGAAAATGATCAACATTTGATGGATTTTAATAGAAATCGCGGCTATTTTCTGCATTTTTCATGTTTTTTACATCAAATATCCTACTATGCAATATCAAATGACCAGAACTACAAGAAGGACAAAAGCAGTCTAGTCCAGGTCTGGGACATTCCATGGTATTTGCGACGAAAATGTTCAAAATTCAAGTTTCATTAATTTTCAATTGTTTTGCGTTTTCGTGTAGCTAAGGTATTCTACAACCAATATCTGAAAATATTTCTGTAAAACAGTTCATGCACTTCTAAAAATTACTGTAATTTCGCAGAAAATAAAACAAATGCGTTAGTCATGGGGCAAATTATATTATGATTTCTTTTTTAAATTTCCAATTTATTTGGGTAATTTTATACTGGAAAATAAATTACCCTAAAACACAGTGTAAGTTCAAAGAAAAATATTTCATTAATCAGTTAATCAATTAGAGCCTTGTCTACATAGTTGTTTGTCACATAAATAACATTTTCCAGCAAAAAATTTAAATATCTCAAAATTTGTATCTGATACTATGGAAAGTTCAGGGATCATCTGTATTTAAATGGTTACCAACAGAACTACGTGGCTAAACAAAGCTATTGTCTAAGAATATTTATACAAATCAAAAACAAGTTGTCAGTCACGGGACAATTTTGTTAGTCATGAGACAAATCCCGTAAATACTTACCATGATGCAAAGTCTGCCAGTACTACAAGCTTTCTGTTGTTGCAAGCATGAGATAATTGTGGTATACATTTCTTTAAAGTTGGTTTCTTTGAAGGTATTATTAGGATACTAAATCGTGTCCCCATAGATTATCCTTCCTGACACTGTCTAACAATAGGTAATTGAATAAAAGGGTTTGTCTCAATTTGTTCCATTTGTGTAATTACGTGTGAAGTGGATGAAATCTCTTCCTTTTGAGAAATTTTTGCCCGTTAAGTTGCAAAATGGTGCTCTTTAAAAAGGCTTTGAACTGGTTACATTTTCTTTTTCCTTTCTCCGTGAGAGAGAAGGGATGAGAGCGGGGTAGGCAACCGCTACCCCCACTTCCCCTCCCAGCCTGGGAGTACAGAACTAGTTCTACAACCCACTAGTTTTATATTGAGTGGGATTTTGTATTCTAGTATGAACTGTGGGACTATGGTGAATTGTAGGACTATTGGATTCTATTATAAGACAGAAACTTGACTATCCTTCAAAAGTACCTATTTGTCCTGTTAAGGCCTTTTTGAAGGCGGACAACATCACCAACATCAAATCTTAATTTAGTGTAAAATTATAAGGGTAAGAAGAGCAAAAAAGAGATTAAGAAACATTTCATTGTGCAGCATTTTTACAGTTATAAGCATTTTCGACAAAACTGTCCCATGGCTAACGTTTTATTTGACCCGTGACTTACAATGTATTGTTTGAAATTGCAGAAAATGGGATGATTTGTTTTCAAAAGAGTTTAAAGTAAACAATAATCCAAATTGTCCTTCTTGATACCAGAAGTAAGAAAATAGCAATACCACCTTAATGACACAGAGTTTTGGAACTAACTTACAGTACTCAGAAACCTATACTGTCCCAAAGCTGTCCCATGACTAACGGTTTATTAATTAACAAATATTAATTATTGGAGTAGACTTTGATTCCTCCTTTTTATAATTTTAAAATCTGATTAATTTGATTGCATTACATGTCTGTCACTCTTTGAACTATTCCTCTCATGGGACAAAATGTTCTCTAAAATGTCCCACAACTAACAATGACTTACCACTGAATGTCTCATCTACAGAACAAAGACGATAATAAACAGGTCTTACGAAATTAAAACATGAACTTAATTTATAATTTCCTCTTAAACTTTACCTACATCAAAAAGAATGGCCCATCTTGACTCTATCTGTAGTCGCTTTAGTTCAATCTACACATACGAATGATGAATGATCTGTACTCTTACATACCTGTTTCTACTCAAAACCATAGGTTTTTTTTAAAAACATCTTCAAAGCCATAACCTTCCTCCACCAAAAGTATATTCATCTGCTTACCAGGTACTGTAATTTTCACCAAGAGCAGCTGGGGAATGAGATATGCTAGTACAGGTCCTGCTGCTGCTTGCAAACGTGTAACACCTCTTCTACAACTGAATCAATTTTATTTGATGTGCATCAGCACACAGTTAATGTTATATACTGTGTATTCGTTTTGCATTTATTGCTGAAACTTTGATTCTTCCTTGGCAGCTAAGTGTAGGTATTCTGCATAATTTCCAATTTGTATCAGTTTCTGAAATTGCACATCGCAGGCTTGTTTTCATCATGTTTTCTCTTCTGATTTTGCTAGTGAGAATTTACAAATGGCTCAAACAATAAGAATGTAACCAAAAATATGATAAAATATTAATTAAATTAAAGTCTTGATCAGGGGGCCCATCAAGCTAAAGTTCACGACTTACAATTCACTGTGTCATCTTAAAGTGCCTTAGTTAAAGAAGGATATCCGTACTGTTTGCAAGCACATCAGAATAGCTAAGATTACATATCCTTCGTGGGAAGTTGCAGGATGACTAGGCAGAGAGAGGCAGGGTGTTGGTATCCTGAGAGGCCTACTGCCTCTTTCATTGGCATTAGGTTAAGAATGTAGATAGGACTGAAACTAACCGACCAACTCATTATTCACAGAAAATACCACTTCCATTATTAATTCGGGAGATTCCCCCTTTTGGGAGAATCTAGTTTTCCCACAATCTGGAGACAAATTACTCATGGGCGCCACCATATTGCCTTTTTACCCATGACTCTACCCATTCTTTGTGTGCATCGTCAGTGGCGCATAGGTTTTGGAGCCTCCTTGCAGACTTTGCCAGTGTAATGCAATGTAATTCATTTTATTCAGTAGCAGTATTGTTTCAATTACCGAAAAACTGCGTCCTTAATGGTGGTTCACCACCCCGTTTTGAGAAAACGGAGGTTCTCGAGTGGTCTTCGTTCCTGCTAAACCTTATCGTTATTAGGATAGCAAGCCTTTACAATTTGTTGCGTAAGTTTTACTCCATTTGAGAATGTCCCCCCCCCCCCTTCTCCAAACGGGAGAATATCCTGGACTGTTACGTTGAGGATGATCAAAGTACTCATTGTGAACTGTAATTGATGAACAGCCTGAGAAGGACGTCGAGGTTCAATTTACTTCTATACCACAACAGCACTTTCACTATGACATGCTTTGTTTCATAATTTACAATGTAGGTATTGGAAATCTTTACAATTTTCAGTTCCATTGTTTAATAGGGAATTAGTTAAAATATTTACAAAAGAGGATATGCTTTACAGATTGAAAATGGAAACCATTCTATTCATCTTTCTGACATATTCCATTGATAACCTAAACATTTTTCGCAAAATGTAATTAGTTAATGTAATAGAAAATTCAAAAATGAAATGAAAAGTAGATCTGTTCAGAATATCTGCCACTTTGTTTCATTATTTTCTAAGTTGTTTTAAAGTTTGACCTAAACTGTTATTAGTCTGTAATAATTGGTACGGAGTAAGAACGACTCACTCCGTACACTCCTTACTGCCATTACAGAAATTATCAATGAGTCGCTGCAGACCCCTCAATAAACATACACAATATTTTAACAGTTATTCCCAATAAAAATGATGTCAAGTTCTTTCACGGGAGCTGTAGGGGTGTCTGAAACAAGCCCCTAACTCAAGTTAGCAATAGTTGCATAGATTTGCTGAAAAAATCGCAATACTGCACTCAAAGGAGTTATCGACAAGTTGCTGCATATCCCCTTAATGCACATACATAGTATTTTAAAAGTTATTTTGAATGAACATGTTGCTTATAACTATTACAAGAGCAATAACGGTGTCTGAAGTAAACTCCTTATACAAGTTTACATAGTAGAATACATTTCACGAAAAACTTTGCCATACTTCCATCACATCCATCACAGGAGTTATGAAGAAGTTAATGCGGACCCCTTAATAAGCATATATGGTTTTTTACAATTATTTTGAATGCAACTGTTTCCTGTGACCTGCACAGGAGCTATGGGTGTCTAAAATAAACCCCTTCTACAAGTTTACAACAGTAGAACACGATGCATGAAGATGGCTGCCATACTGCTATCACAGGAGTTGATGCCGATCCCTAAATAAACATTCACATTGTTTAAACAGTTATTTTGAATGAAACTTTTCTTGTGACTAACACAAGAGCTACAATGGTGTCTAAAATAAACTCGTTCTACAAGTTTACAACAGTAGAATACATTTCATGAAAAATGTTACCACACTGCCATCACAGGAGTTATGAAGGAGTTGATGCAGACCCCTTTTAAACGTTCACAGTGTTTAAACAGTTATTTTGAATGAAACCGTTTCTTGTGACTAACACAAGAGCTACAGCGGTGTCTAAAATAATGCCCTTTTACAAGTTTACAACAGTAGAATATTACTCGGCGATATGCAGCCAATTTAATTGCATTTAAACTTACCTGATTGGTGTTTACAAATCAGTGCTTGCTTGTTTGTCGACAGTGTAAAGCCGCGGTCACACTACAACGAATTCGGATCGGATTCCGATCCGATTTTTGTGAGTTTTTATTAAAATCTTCTCCATTTCGGGTCGGAAAGTACCCAAAATTTGCCAACCTGTGTAGCTGTATGATTTTTTATCGCAGGACTACGAAAATTAAATTTTTACGAATTATTTTGTGACGTCACATCGACAGACAGCTTTTAACGGACTACGCGTGTCCGATAAAAGCTGTCTGTCGGTGTGACGTCACGAAAAAATCAGTTAACATTTTATTTTCATAGACCTCTGATGCAAATCATATATTTACACTGGTTGGCAAATTTTGGGCTCTTTCTGACCCGAAATGGAGAAGATTTTAATAAAAACTCACAAAAATCGGATCGGAATCCGATCCAAATTCGTTGTAGTGTGACCGCGGCTTAACGTTCCTCAGTTTTTTATGTGATGACGTCATCATAACATCTTAAAGGTGAACTTACGACATTGAATCAACCGTAGCGTAAGTTTCATTTTGTGAAACGCAACTTATTGATCAGTCGTAGGATACGTTTGATCTTAAAAATATCAAACTTAAGATCAAACTTAAGATTTGACGTAAGTTCATTTTTGTGGAACCGGGGACAGATGCCTGCATTAACTGGTGCAGGTTGAAATGTTACGCGCCTGCTTCCAGCTTCACTTAATATGCTTAAGGTCAAAAGAGATTCTTCATGTAACGTCATGATAGTCCCAGTGTTATGTACCCAGTGTTGCAATCGAGTCACTGAAGTTCGAGTCTCGCGTCCACTCGAGTTTCCACTAGCTGAGTCAGAAGCGATTTAGAGTCTTTCACTTGCCATGTCAAGTCGAATAGAGTCATCAACTGAACTTGAGTCGAGTCGAGTCGAGTCCCCAACCCCACTCGACTCGAGTCGAGTCACTCTGTCTGTTCGAGTCATCTCAAGTCAGTTGAGCATATATATTTACCTCAAATTGACCTACGATACTAGATCAGACAAGTAAGTTATTACTCAATTGCTAAATATGCTGCCTTGGTCACTCCGGATCCGGAAAACGGCGTTGCGGGGGGGGGGGGGATTGTGCCTCCTCCTTTCATCTATATATCAGCTAGTGTCAAGTTATAATGAATTCTACTATTACAGATTTGTTTACTCCTTTACTTTGTAGAGCTTACTTTCACTCTCCAATTTACTTAAGCTAGTCATCAAGTTCTTTTCTTTCCTTTTTTGAGGATCACAGGTCGTTTCTATTTTTGTACCCAGGAATCTATCAGAAGCTCATGTTGATGCCACACCACCAGGATTCAATAAAAGTATTCATGGAGCAAACCTTTCCTTCAATTTGAAAATATTACAAAAAAAAAAACGAAAAAAATATGTTCCACTTCAGGTGATCTGTTTATTATCTATTTATCTTACTCAAGATTCAAGACAATGATCAAGCACATAAAATACCCACTTATATTTCTCCAATTGTGTTTGTACCCTTAATCAGTGTACAAAACCGAGTGACACTCACAAAAACAAGGTGCTCCATTAATCACTATGCAAAATGTACCCTTTCCACTGGATAGACTGGACTCAGCATCTACTAATTAAAATTCAAGGGTGGAAATAACCAGATGAATCATACTGACAATAAATGTACTGTATTTTACACCCAAAGAAGACTACAGTCACCGTAGGTCGACAGTTACATTGACCTATGCACTACATTTTTACAAATTCAATTGGGTAGCACCTGCAGCGAGGTAATGTGTTTTCATTTTGTCTTTTCACTTTTACCTCCTCGAGGTATACAAATACTATACAGTGGCGGATCCAGGGGGGGGGTCGCCGACGTCCGGACCCCCCTCAAATTTCCCAATTTGCGCTTTTTCAAAATTGTTTTTTTTTCACACTAGCCTAACAAAATAAAAAATAAAAAAAAAAACCACGACAGTTTGACAGGTAATGACAGTTGTCCAATTCCGAGGAGATTTTCGTTACCCCCATCCAGTATCGATCAATCCACCCGTAAAAGTCTAGCCATGTATTGCAGAAACTTTCAGCAATATATTTGACTATGGTAGCCTGTATTACCCGCCCCGAAACACGAACAGCGCAAACGTTTTATAGAGGATGTGACTACAGTATGTCTTACTGCCCTGCCTGCAATGGAGTAGGGAAAAACATGCCAGTGAGCCACAACTGCAAAAAAAGGCCGCGGCCGGCTCGACTTAAACCAGTTGGTTAGAAACTGAGCCGTAAAATCTCATCTAACTCTAACTCTTACTGCCTGCGTGACAGTCAGGCATTCTAATCACTTTTTCGCTTGGAACCACGTGTGGCGTGCTTGGGCTTTCAAAGTAATACAGTAAAACGCGCAGATATTACGTCATACTCACTAGCTAGCGCTTTATGCAAGTATTACTACTGAGTTTTAATATTGATTCCAAAAGGTCACTGCTAGTCTTTTGGTCTTACAAAATAATGATCTGTTCACACTCCCTAAACGCTACTTCTATGAATTCCCTCTACCCGCTAGTATCCCTCCTCTCATGAACACGATATGATATTCATGGTCTGGAATTACTCTCTTCATTAATTAGTGTTGCCCTAGTGATGGGAATAAAAAGCCAATCTTAGTTTAAAGTCCACAGCCAAGAGTTGCACTGTAAAAATTGATTAACACTTTTTTGTAACAGATAATAAACGCGTCTTGGCGTTTATGTAACAGAAAAACAATAAAATACATAAGCAAATTAAACGTCTAAATCGCCAACTTTAACACATTGACGCCACTTTAACGCCATCTCGTAAACGCGTTTATGCGTTTATTTCATGATTACTGTAAACATCAAGTTGTTTTTAATAAAGAAAAAATAACATATATATATATAAATCATGTAAAGGTGTGCGGAGTGCACTTTAATTGACGTCATTATCCCTATCATGTGTTAATATTCGTTCAGTCATTTACTGTGCGTATCCATTTTGTTGTTCGTTTTCTAATTCTTAAACGCCATATGTGTGTTAAAAAATGAAGACGTCTATTTTTACAGTGTGACCAGAAGTCGCCATGGACGAATCGGTGTTTGTTTCATTTTAAAAATACTGTACATGAAATCACCACCAGGTCAAGTACCGCAATGTTAGTCGATTCAATTTTTTGACGTCTTTGGACCGATGACAAGTCTGCTGTCGCAAATAAAAAGCAAACATTCGACTTCAGTCATCTGTTTTGACAGAGTATTTTTGACAGTCGCGCCGCAACTATATAGGGAACACAACATACAGTGATTTAACCCCCTCCCCCAGTCGAGATAGCGGTGGCGCCAGGTGGGGGAAGGGCTCATGCCCCCGTCGGGGAAGGCTGACCAACTATCGGGGAAGTTTTACAGGTTCGTCGGGGAGTCTTGGTCGAAAGTATACAGTCCCAGACGACAACTAGTCGCCCCGCCGACGGCTTACCTGTTCTTTGCCCTTAAGAGGATAATTCCTCTAATAAGAACCCAAAATTTTCGGCGCGCTACGCGCGCTGTAGAGTCACTCTATTTTCTTCAATAATTCCATTCCGCAAAGCAGGATAGCACAAGTCCTGTCTACCTTACCAAGTAACATATAGGCAGAGTACATAGTTTATGTAAAGTTCGTAACTTTCATCCCATATCGCAAAGCCTAGCTGGTGTTCTCTCGTGTGTGTGTCATGCGGTAGAGTCAGTTGGTGAGTGACTTACGGAGCAAAGTTTGGCTATTTCATCTTGTAGTACAGGTGGTTTCGATACAAATGTATGTTACACCCGATTCACTTATTTTGGCTTTCATAAGGGTTATTTCTGGGATAAAACCCAAAATTTTCGGTACGCTTTGTCCACTCTTCCTCAGTTCCGTTATACTTATAGCTAAATGCAGTACAAACCCGTTCCACCTTTTCAAGTTAATAAGTAGAAATACCTAGATTTATGTATACATGGATTTATGTAAATGTTGGAAACTGAATTGCATCTCGCTAAACCTGGTTAACGTTCACTTGTGTCTGTCGTACGGTACGGCTAGTGACTCGAGGAGGGAAGTGCAATAAAGTTATGCCCGATAGGGCCTTACTGTCCGAACAATTGTTCTATATAAGCTTTAAATTAGTACAAATTCTTATCAGTGTAAGCTTACCCCAAAAAATTCGCGCGCTTTACATTTTCACCGTTTAGATTCCGGGTTTGGATTCCAGTTTTTGCATGTCTCTTGGTTTATCCTTTCTTTGTCAATATGTCGTAAACACGTTACCGGCAGGTAAAACCGCTGTTGCAACTATATTGTGTATATTTTCGGCTAGTGCGAAAGTCGGATATTTTTCATTTTAAGCTGCTAATATGTTTGACTCGAGTCATTGTGAGAAAAGACTCGAGTCGAGTCGAGTCATTCAGCATAGTGACTCGAGTGGAGTCGAGTCTCTCCACATACTGACTGGAGCATGGGCGTGGATCCATCTTCAAAGGTGGAAAGGTGGGGGGGGGGACTTTTCAACACTTGTGAACCGCCGTCCTGGGAGAGGGGTATTAGGGGGTGTCCCCCTCCTCTTTGAAAATTTTTTCAACCACCAGGTATCCTTAGACGCAATCTGGTGCAATATTTTACATCTTTTGACGCAATATTTTTCCTCCAGAAATCTTAGTTTCCAGGTAAGTAATCCAACATGCTTTTACTTTTGGGCGACTACTGTTTTTTTTTTAAAGGAAATTGAGAGATGTCTATGTGGCAAATAATGCCATATTTGGGAGCAATTCACCTTTTAAAATGTAGTATCAATTCGTAACCTTTGTTATATTATTAACCCCCTTTAGTTAAAAGTATTGCCCCTGTCATCGTCATGTCTCAATTAAAATCATGTATCTTATCGGCTGGGGAGGGGTTAAGGGAGGGGTGTCCCCCTCCCCTTTGAAAATTTTGTCAACCACCGGGTATCCTTAGACGCAATCTGGTGCAATGTTTTGCATCTTTTGACGTAATATTTTCCCCCAGAAATCTTAGTTTCAAGGTAAGTAATCCAACATGTTTTTACTTTCGGGCGACGGTTTTTTTAAAGGAAATTGGAAGATGTCTATGTGACAAATGGTGGCATATTTGGGAGCAATTTAGCCTTTAAAATGTAGTATCAATTCGTAATCTATGTTATGTTATTTACACTCTTTAGGTACAAAGTTTTGCCCCTTTCATCGTCATGTCTCAATCAAAAATCAGGTATCTTATCGGCTGGGTAGGGGTTCAACGAGAGGGGGGTTCCCCCTTTGAAAAAAGAGGGAATTGCAAGGTGTCTATATGGCAAATGGTGCCATATTTGGTCCCAATTTAGCTTTTATAATGTAGTGACAATCGTAATCTATGTTATATTATTTAGTACCTTTAACATAAAACGTTGGGACCCTGCCATGGTCATGTCCCAATCCAAAAGTAGAGATAACATTGCCTGATGATCAGAAAGTATCGTCAAAACTTACGATCATGAAAAATCCCATGCAAATCATCATTTTTGGCGGTGTTCAACTTAATAAATAACACGGTATTTTTCCATGTGCACTTAGATACTCCTCTGATCGAATACTGATGTTAATACTATCAAAATGTGTCCGAAAATATTGATTGGTGAGATCATTTAGCTCCAAGCGGTATGGGGTGCACAAAAATGTCACAATCAATTCCCTTTCTTGCTACTCGTACTACGATCAAATAGCTCTATTTTTGTACTCTCACAGTTTTAGTTTTCTTTATTTTGCAAAGTGGGGGGACCTTTTGGAAATCCCCCTTCCAAAAAAGTGAGGGGGGCGCGGCCCCCGTCCCCCCATGATCAACGCCCATGGACTCGAGTCGAGTCGCGTCCTTTGCACGTCCTCAAACTTCTGACTCGAGTCGAGTCGAGTCTTTTGACACCACTGCCTCGAGTCGAGTCGAGTCATCAAAACTTCTGACTCGAGTCGAGTCAGTGACTCGAGTCATTACAGCACTGTATGTACCACCCAGAGAAACCCTAACCTTTAGCTAAAGGAAAGCATTTCTCTGGTACCACCATTTTGCACGTTAAATGTACCGCATGGACAACAACTACACGCGTTTCTCAGTTTTCTGGACATTCTGATGGTCAGGGTCCTGTTATGCCAGCGTATAGTTAAAACACCTGCGCGTTTTAAGGGACCGCCAGAAAAAGATATTCTAACAGCAGAGTTTAATGATTACGTCATGCATACAAAAGATCATGGGACCTGGGGTAAAACTTCCAACCAGTCAATAGTGCAGTAGTACCATGAGTACTAGCACTGTTGCTACGGTTGTTTAGCTATGGAAGCACTTAGATCTTTGCATGGCGCCGGTGTGAACTGAACCAGGCTTCCTCCTTGCACAGCTGTCAGTGTTTTGAAATAACGGGAATATACATGTTTTTCATTTGATTTTTACTCCAGGAACTTAATTTTTGCAGAGTTCTACTGTCATCTCCATTAACCTTCCGCTGTTGAAGTGTTGTCACGGCAACTATAAGCTTTGTAACGATCAGCTTAGCTAGTTGATTATACTCCTAGTTCCCATCATTCATTGTAATCGTTAAATTCTGCTAAATTTGGCAAAAGCTTTGGATTTCTCTGCAGCCACCATAGACCTTATGCATTGACTTCAAGCGAAGTTATTTTAGCAGCAGAATAATGAGGCACACTTTACACTCGACATAGACTTCGGACGCGCTCGTTAAAGACCACACCTGTATCGGACCGGTAAACAAATCAGCCATCTGGATTTGTTGGTGTAAGTTGGAATGATACTCGCTTGCCTCCAGTGGGGTGTACTTTCTCTTTTGTGACGTCATATGTTCAAGCTTTATACCAAATTGAAACGCTGTGACGCGTGAGTCCTGTTTTATAGAGACCTTATGTTTGATCTGTCATGCAATTGTTCGATTGAAACGTATGATCGAGTGTAACTTATTTAAAACAGGGTCTAGGTGTGTTTTCATGGGGTACATGAACTTTGACCCAAATGCTCGCACGTATAACCGGCGCCCAAGCTAAAAGTTTACGACTTGAGAATATCATACTACTAGGCTGATACTTTTCAGCACGGTTGTCATTACTGGAAAAACTACAGGCTTCTGTCAGGACTAGAGCGTGTACACCAACAATGTTGAGTTGAAAGGTAGCACACAAAGCCAGAGTCTCCCTCCCTTTAAACTATTCAGGCCATCAATAGGGTGAAACTTGGACCTTGAATTAATGCTCTTCATCCGATTTTGTGATCTAATGTTACCAACCTATTGTTTAAAACAATATAACAGATATCTGCTACACTAGCCTAAATGAGAAGCGAAAGGATGTCTTGGCATGGAATCAGCAACTCCTTGGACTGCCATCTTGTTACAAACTTTTTTTTTCCAAAATGTAGGGCGAATTCGACTTTAGGAGTTTGTATTATATTTTGACAATCATAGAACAGAAAGAACCAATTTCGAGCTTGCTTGAACTGTGACTTGCAGCCTTTTACCTATCACGTCATCAATCAGTGGCACCAGCACGGGGGACATGGAGGCGTGTGCCCCACCCCCATCGATTTCAGATTTTTTTGAAAATTTTAAAATGATCCCAAAAGGTGTTTAAGCAATAGATTACTGTAGGGGGAAGGGTGAGGTGTATTTTCTACCAAGTGATGAACGTGTTGGAATCATTTTCTATCACAAATGGTTCTCAAACTGTTAGAATTATCGCAAATCTTTCGCAAACTATCAAATTTTTGCGCGATCCGCGCGCTTCAAACCTTACCTTAGTATTGTCCTAATTATCAATTATTTCCGGTAGAAACCTATTACAAAAGTTGAAAGCTGTTTGCGAATTCCCAGGTGAAAGGCTTGCTTGTGAATAACGTATAGGTTAATTGGTGGAGACTTGAAACGGTCTTGATGCAGAGTATGAAGGCAGGTTTTGTCTAATCTTATTTAATAAAAAAAATCGGCGCGCTTCGCGCGCAATCGTCACCGTGTGCACTCCATCTCCTGACCATTACTTAGGTTAATAATATTAAATGGAACTATATTCTGATCAGAACACTTTTCTGAAAAACAGAAGCACGTCTCCAATCTCTGTAGGGGCCTATATGGGATCTTTGAATGTCATTTGTAGCATGATGTGGAAGGTTGAAAGCACGCATTTGTCGTTACATATTTTTCAAAAATTTTTACCGATCTCTTCGGGCGCAGCCATTACCGGGATAAATGATGATTGTTAAAACACTTACGACGAAAAAGCATCCTGAAACGCGTTTTTTGGTCCTTAACCCTCTTTGCTATACCTATCAGGGAGGTCTAATATCGCTTCCCTGCACCTATACGCTACCTCCCATCCCCCATTGCTGGAAGCTGTTCGTCTGATTTTGCGTGCAAACGTGTAAAGTGCTCGGCATCAAACTCCATAGTATTATTTGTATGTCAGGTAATTAGCTTCATGTAAGTGCCTAATTTTATATAATTAATCCAGAGCAGTTGTAGATACCTTTTATGAAGCAAAGGAAAATTTTCGTAATAGTCCAATAATGTTTCTGTGGAGCCCACGCACGTATCTGTACGTAAACACTTTCCCTAATAGAAGGCATTAAAGTAGCCAATAGAGGGCTTCAGGAGGTTTGGTGACAACATACCCCTTCTTTTAGACAACATACTCTCCTCTTTCATGCACCTAAATAAAAATAAGAATCCACTAAATTATGGATATTTTCCAGCCATATTTAATCAGTTCAAACAAAATACCCCAAAGATAACACCATTTTGCATCTAAGCAGCCTTAAATTAACAAACATTTCTCAAAGGGGAGGAGGACTACACTATCTTAGACCCCTCCTCTAGGACGACAAAGGAGTGACAAAGTAAGGATCCCACACTGATGTATACAATCGGAGGGAGGTATAGAAAAAGTACAATTTACGCAGACTCGGGGTAAACTTAGGTGGCATTACGACGTCATCTGCGGTGCCCCATCACCAAACTCTGGCGGCCCCACTGGCATCAATCACACATGTACAAGTTCTTTTAATGAGATTTCTACCCACCCAGTTTGATGCTGATTAGACTTACGCTACTATTTATCCAACATCCTAGTAGTGGATGGGAAGGGGGTATTAAATACCCTCTGCTTTTATTTCTCAGAAAGTGTAGGACGAATCACTCTGTTCTTATAGGACTGACGTTCATCCAGATGCATACAAGCAAGATTCACTTCTCTATTACAGTCTGCAGTATATATTCCGTATGTTAACGTTTTTGTTTAACCTCATTCAGTCCACAAAATCGATCGTTTAATTATGGTTACCTTATTCCACTTAATCTATTCAATTAAGTATTAGACATTTAGAACTATTTTGTCAAATTCCAGACTTGACATTCAAAAGTGATAAACTTTCAAATTGTGAATGCTCCGTGAACTTGAAGACCATTAATATGACAACATTTGGTCCTCATACATATTTCAACCAAAACAAATGAGTGTACATTTCCACAAAATGCCATGAAATTTTACTCAGTGACTAAACGCTACAGACATTTCGAAGCAGCATATAGCAGTGGGCCATCAGTATACGAACTATGAAGGTTATAAAGGTTCTTTTTTTCTTGCTCTCTCTCTCTCAACTGCGGGTTTATAATCGGTAATGTACACTTTATACACTGCTGCAACATAATCTGAAATTCAATTTGAAAGTAAAATACACTCTTCACGCAAACATACGTGGTGTTTATTAGTAACATTTACAACATCGCCTATGCACAATTGTAAGACACAGCTGTAGGAGAAATAAACCAAGTTCCAAGAAAAATAAAACCTTGCTGTTGTTGTTGTTTTATGTGACCAAATGAAATAAGTTGGTTACTATATTTGCAATGTAAACTTTTAAATACTTAGATATTTGAAATATTTTTCAGCTCTATGGAGCTTTCAACAGAATGCCAATTTTAATATTTCATTTAAAAGTCCCCACAAGTGTCTTCAGGGACGGACAAGTTAAGTAGCCGGTTAATGCCTTACGAATAACAAAATGAAAAACATTATGAATGGATGATTTTAAGACGTTGCGTTTGTCGTGACATCCTGTTACTAAAAAACGAAAACAGGGTAGTAAGAACACTGTCTCGTTTTTCCAGGTTTGGCTTGTCAAGCGGGAGAATTACTTGAAGATATGTGGTAAATGCAATGTAGCTTAAATAACACTTTACTAAACTGGATTTCCACTTACATTAGCGTTGTCTGAAATCCATGTAAAATGTAGCCCCCGCAAAGATATTACCAAGATGCTTTCACCTTACAATATCTGATCATCTTTCAAGGTGTATTCTGTGTCACTTTGTGCAGTACTTCATTTTACATTTTTGCTTGCATGTGTTAGTGAGTGCAGGAATGTGACCTCGTTTTAACAGCAGGTAGACCGTTGCAAAATGATTACTGCGAACGCAAAATTGAGGACCAATCCTATCATAAGACTTTATGGTAAAGAATTTGTCTTTAGCCTACGCACTTCATAACAGTTACGGGAATACAAGTAATGGAAAGGTTACTGGAAAATGCTGTACAGAAGATTTGTATTTTTTGCAAACCGAACAATGCAGCCTCAAATGTAAAGGATGTAATAAGAAGACTTTTCTTTTCCTATTTCAGCTTGGTGAAAGATTTTCGGCTTGTTTTGTTCTTTAACACTGTGAAAGAGGACACAAAGTATGTAAAGGAGACACTCATTTTTGAAGTCTACGAGTTGCAAATATCACATAATTAACATCAAAATACATACCTTAAATCCGATTAAGCTATTCAAGCCTGGGAATGTGAACACATGCCTGTTATTCTCTCTTCCCAAATGAACACATAATTTGACAACGACCGTTTCAAAATGCACACATTGCTAAGCTATTTACTGCATCCCTATCTTAACTTCAAACAGCATATTGCTTATGTGCTACAAAGTGAACGGACTTTAAACTGCCCTTATCAATGAGTGTCGACGGTATACTATCAGTTGGTGCAAAGGCTCATGAGTCATCAAAGGTTAAAAAGTGCTAGAGACGGATAAAACAGGCGTAGGTTTACAGACATGGACTAGGCTGAAAATGTATACATAGTTTCAGCTTCGTCCAAGTAAACGAATCATCTTTCTATTGTTTATTCAGTCGAACTAGAAACACAAAACGCATTTTCAGTAATAATATTTATAATAATAGTAGTCATTTAAACAATGTATGAAACAGTCCTCGCATCGTTTAAGGTTTGTTGTGGTTAGAGTGATACCACGGAGAGTTTTTGTTTGTTTGGGCCCACTTGATGTAGGCCCCTATAGATATATGGTTACTCTCTTAAAAAGATGGGCAAATTTGCCCAACTTTTTGACCAACAATGGGCATCTATTCAACAACCTACACAGTTGGCCAAAATTTTGACCAACTAAATTTGGTAAAGTTTGAACCCAATTGTTGGAAGGAAAATTACCCAACTGTTAAGTGAATGAGCATTTCAAAACATGCCTACTTCTTGGGCATTTCTTTCACCAAGATGGTGGGCAAATGTATTTACCAACAGTTGATTTTATGTTAACCATTTTTGCCTAACCGTTGGTGCTTTCCTTACTTCAGTATACCATGCATGCATGCCGGGCATTTCTTTCCCAGGAGATTTAGGTGAACTTTGTACACAACATTTGTTAAAACTGCTTTAATTGATTGGGAAAGACATCATAAGAACTTCTTAAGCAGTTATATGTTTATTGTGCATTGTGCATGTGAATTAAAATGTTATACCTGCTGTCCGAAACCCACATACAAAACAGCATCTATATTGACACGTTCATTTCAAACGCCTTGGCTCAATATGTTTGGTTTGTAACAGACTTCCGTGTAGGCCTATAATGTCCAACACAATCAGGTTTAAAAGGCACGTTTGGAATTAAAACACAAGTTAACACACACACGCACATACTCACCCTCGCTTCCTTAGCGGTACGCGGGAAATGTACCGGTAAGGAATTCGCAGGATTTCCCCATTAGCCTGGCTGACCTCCAACTAACCCAGCAGACGTACGTGTCTGGAGGGCGGGCTGCTTGCCAAGGCAGGCACGTGCAGCCGCGCGAGACTTCTCATTGCAGCTACGGAATTTTCGGGCAGCTACGCCAGTTTCGAGCTCCGCGTGAGCTAGGAAAGACGTGCGAGAGCGGAACTCTCGCCGGCTGTACCGTGTCCTGTAAAGGACATGTTGCTGAGTGCACCCATAGCCACAGGATCGCTCACACACCGCGGGTGCACCCATAGCCACAGGATCGCTCACACACCGCGGGTGCACCCACACACACACACACACAACCACTGTGGCAGTTCCATAGCGTTCGACCATAGGATTATCAATACACACAACAAAGTAACGTTTTGAATACTGTACAGTATATAAACTCCTATTCGAGCGTGAAAGAGAAAACCCCCAGTATCTGAGCTCTCATTGGATAGCCGTTTGGCGATCAATTCGAATTCTCGAGTTGTGTGCTAGTCCGTAGTAGTATTTTAACGGTTTTATGGAAGTAGAGATCGATTTTATGGCCATACGTATCACATGCGAGTTTTCCTCTTTTGCCGATGTGAAAGATGTCAAAAGGAATTTTCAGATTATGAAACCAATGTCTGGTTCTAAGAAGAAATGTGAAACAAAATCGAGTCAATACGCTCTTGTGTTTACAAATAAAACTACTTCAAAATCTAGAATGTCAATGCTCTTCCGTACGTGATAGCGAATACCCCGTTCAATGATCGATAACTGATGTTAAAGCTCATACAAAAGTGTGCTAGTTCGAAGCACTATTTTCACACTTTTTTGTGAAATAGAGCCCGATTCTGCGGCCAAACAGAATGTCCGAGTATCCCTTCTATGCAAGCGTCTAACATAATAAAAGGATTTTTTTGGAGTATCAACACGAAGTCCCATAATTAGGAGAAATGCAGAGCCAAATCGAGTTCGGTTGTGTTCGGTTGTTCGCCGCAAAACCTGTAGCGAACGATTTGCCCAACTTATAAGCAAACAATATGCTAATTAGCAATTAGTTGCTCAAAAAGTGGGTAAATAGAAAATATACCCAACAGTTGAATATAAGCTTGTCACCATTTTAACCAATAGTTGAATAATGCAATAAACGTGCATTGAAGGGGAGTTTTAACCCTTTACCATAATTGGGGTGACTGAGAATTAAAAGAGAATATTTTCAGGCATTTTTTGGTGAACTTAGAAGAATATTCTCTGTAAGAACCAGTATATCATTGTAAAGAGCAAAGATGGGGGATTTGAATGAAGTTTTAGTTTTGTAAACTAATCTCATTATGTATGCAAATATGAAAATTAGATGACGTAATACGCTCTTTTTCCTTTCCATAGAATACCCTACAAAACACATACAGATCACTATTATTTTGTAGTTTATGATGCAGGAGATTGTTTGGCATCCTTTTCTTTTTCATTTGATGCCAAATTTGGGCAAAGTTTGACCAACATATAACCAAAATGTTTTACCCAACCAAAAACTTGCCCGTTTTTAGAGTGTATATAAGTATGTATGTATGTATCTATATATATATATATATATTATATATATATATATATATATATATATATATATATATATATATATACAATTTAGGGGTATATATATATATATATATATATATGTTACAAATATTTCATATATTTCATTGTGAACTTAATGGTACAATGAAAAGAATTTACGAAATTCTTGATCTTAAGTGACTCCTCCAAACCATGTGGTCAAATCAGAAAAATATCTATGAAACGAGCATAGAAAGAATAGAATAGAAGAAAGAAAAGCCTCGAGGAGTTGTTGTTCTAAAGCGTTCATAAAAAGGTTGGCAAAGCTGGGGGCCATCTCGGTTCCAATGGCGGCCCGTTGGTATGGTGGTAACTCCTATCAAGAAACTGGAAATAGTTATTTTTTAGGGATGAATCTTATGAAGGAAACTAACTCATTGTTTTTTTTTTCTTTCTAGATAATGCTTAAGTAGAAATTCCCGGCAAGCCCTAATTCCTTCCCCATGACGGATGTTAGTGTACAATGAAGAAACATCAAGGATGACTAAGAATAACCCTTCTTCAATATGGGGGATTTCCCGGAGACGTATAAGGAACAACCTGCTTACAACCTTTACTGAAAACAACACCCAGTATATACAACATGCCACCCATTTCTTCAGAACCCCCCCCCCCCCCATCACAGCATTCAAAATCGAAAAGAACATACCTAAGCACTTAGTCCGTGCCTCCCAACTTCAAGCCGCAGTGCCTTGCAACCGTGGGGATGCAGTCTTGCCCGGAGGTCAGCCATGACGAATCCATTGTAGGTCCCAACAACAACCGATTTAATAATCATGAGCAATTCACCTGTACTTCTGCCAATGTTGTTTACGTCTTCGAATGTTAAGGATGTAATACACCGTATGTGGGAAAAACTAAACGTCGTCTTGCTGACCTAGTTACTGAGCACTTGAGGTAAATTTAACAGAACCTACCAGGGTTCTCTGTGGTCACACACTTCAGTCCCGAGTCACCTGCTCGATCAGTGACTTGATGGTTTCAGTGGCCATCTCGTGTCGAAGTTTAGATCATGATCGCCTTGCTGCCGAATGAAAATCGTCTCATTATAAAACTTGGAACGTTGTCTCCTGATGGTCTGAACGTTAGACTTGAACTCCTATAAATCAGCTACTCCTGTTTCGTTGGTACTTATTAACCACTTCACATAGTCCGTTTTCCTAGCCGATTGCCACTACCCGGTTTTATTGTTTGTTTTCTAATTTGCAAGTCTGCCCGTGTCAATAATCAGTTGCACTTTGATGAAGGGTTTAAACCCTAAACGTCGTGGAATTTTTCACAAAGCTTTAGCACTATTTACTACTTTTTTTCTCTTTAGTCTTAAAATGTGATATCCTAATCGTTACACAATTATAATAATAATAACAGTATGAAAATCTATAAACGAGCCTGGAAGAGTCATAGATGCGTCATCAGCAACAGCAAAGAGTCTTTATGTATTCTACAGATAATTATCGGCGTCGCATGCAAACAGTATACGCGAAAGATAGCGGCAGTATAATAAAAGCAAAGCGTCTCATTTGAAAATTTATGTAGGTTACAGAGCAACGGCATCGTGTGCGAACAGTGTACGCCTAGATAGCGGCCGTAGAGTAATAGTTTTTTGTGACGTCAGTGCGTTTAAATTTGGCATACTGTCCGTCACTACTCATGCGCAAAGGACCATAGGACCTTAGTTACAATCGTGGTACAATGGACACCTCGCCGTCAAAATGGAGAGACGCGCAGCGCAATGACGTTGGTGAAAACCTCTATAGAGAAACAGTTTCTTATATGAGGAGTAAAGTGTAAGCTACAGTGAAACGGCGTCACATGCAAACAATATATGCGCAAGATATTGGCAGTATAATCATAACAGAAATGTAAAAGCGTTTTTTTTTTACGTATTTGCAAATCACAAAAGTTATTAAAAGATAATAGATTCTTCGAACGGTGTCTACAACTGCTTGCCAGTTGATAAGCAAGATGATAAGCAAGCAAATCATTGACAGAATCAACTCCAAAATTATAAGTTCCACTTACCTCAACCAATGGAGGAATACTAACGAGGTGACCGAATGGTACAATAAATTTGACCATGTGGCCGTAAAGTTTTACCCATCTATCACAGAAAACCTTCTTCTAAAGGCTATCGACTTTGCCTCCGGGTATGATAACATCACCGAGCAATATAAGACCATTATGCTCTACGCCGAAATGTCCCTGTTGTACGATAATGAATTACCATGGTGCAAACGCGAAAACCCCAATTTCCATGTTATAATGGGTAGCTATGATGGAGCTGAAACTTCTGAGCTAATAGGACTATACATCCTTTCTCAGCTTCAGCATATAGACATTAATGTAGGACTATATAGAGACGATGGTCTAGCACTCTGTAATAAATCTCCAAGACAAACGGAAATGATCAAGAAAGATATATGCAAGGTCTTCGCGAGCAACAAACTGAAGATCACGATCGAGGCTAATAAGAAAACTTGATTTTCTCGATATAACGCTAGACCTGACAACCTGCACCTACAAACCTTCCATGAAACAGAACAATACACCTTTATATGTGCATAGGGAAAGCAATCACCCACCATCTTTCATTAAGAATATCCCAAAAGCCGTCAACAGACGCCTCTCCAACATATCATCTCATGATGCAGTATTTGACGCAGCGGCACCGCCATATCAGGAAGCACTCACGAAAAGCAGGTATCAGCACCAACTGAGATATGAGCCACCATCCCGAAACAATAGCAACGACAAACGTTAAAGGAAACGCCACATAACATGGATCAACCCGCCATACAGTGCAAACGTTGCTACCAACGTCGGTAAGAAGTTCTTGAATTTGCTCAAAAATGTTTCTCCCTGGCCATCAGCTACGTAAAATACTGAACCGAAACTCCGTCAAAATAGGTTACAGTTGCATGCCAAATGTGCATCAAATCATCACTTCACACAATAAATCGATCTTAAGAGCAGACAAAACTGCAGATCGTGCACGAAATACTCCAAGCAGTAACTGCCGGAAAGACACAGCATGCCCTCCAGAAGGTAACTGCCTAGCATCTGGTATAATGTAGCAAGCCTCAGTAACAAGACAGAACAACCAAGGTGGAAACATACGTCGGATTAACTAAAAATTCCTTCAGAACAAGATTTAACGGTCACAGCAGCAGTATCAGAACTGAAAACCAGAGGAACGTTACTACTCTGAGCCAATATATCTGGACATTAAAAGACAGTAACGTACCGTACTCGATCAAATGGAGAATCCTTGCCTATGGTAAACCATATTCGACATCCAGTAAAAGGTGTAACCTTTGTATAACCGAGAAATATTTTATTATCCACAGACCACATATGTCTTCCTTGAATAATAGGAATGAACTGGCAAGCAGCTGTAGACACCGTAAAAAGACGTAAAAAGACATTTTTACATTTCTATTATGATTATACTGCCAATATCTTTCGCATATATCGTTTGCATCTGACGCCGTTGCACTGTACTTTACACATAACTTCATATAAGAAACTGATTTTCTATAGACTTTATGCATTGAAATCACACTGACGTCATTTTGAGTGAAAACAATGAAGCACACGTGCACTCACGCCGTAGATTTCGCCACACGTGTACTAGACTTACGCGCGTATACGATTGGTTTACAAATCAGCTGTCTGCATTTACTGGTGTAACTTGTAGTGATACGCGCTTTTCTTCAATTTTTCCTCCAAACGAAGGAGCATTTTCTCCTTTTTGACATCATATCCTTATGCATTGACATCACTTTGATGTCATTTTGGGTGAAAACAATGAAGCACACGTGCACTCACGCCGTAGATTTCACCGCACGTGTAGTAGACTTACGCGCGTATACGATTGGTTGACGAATCAGCTGTCTGCATTTATTGGTGTAACTTGTAATGATAAGCGCTTTTCCTCCATTTTCCTCCAAACGAGGGAGCCTTATCTCCTTTGTGACAACATATGCATAAGGTCTATACAGGTTTTCACCGACGTCACTGCGCTGTCCATTTTGACGGCGAGGCGTCCATTGTACAAGTTGTAACTAAGGTCCTCTCGTCCTTTGCGCATGAAAAGTGACGGTCAGTATGTCAAATTTAAACGCACTGACGTCACAAAAAACCATTACTATACGGCTGTTATCTTGCGCGTTCACTTTTTGCACTTTTTGCATTTTCAAATGAGACGCTTTGCTTTTATTATACTACCTCTTTCTTGCCAGGGTCGATGCTAGCGGGGGGTGTGGGGGTGTGACACCCCCCTATCATCCACGCAGTCGGTAAATTCCTGCTCTAGTGCGCAAAATGAAGGAAAGAGGAAAGTGCAAACGAGGGAAAGTTAGAGGGAAGTAGAAAGAGGAAAAAAGAGAAAAAAAAAAAGAAGAGAGAGAAGAGGGAAAAGAAAGACCGAGGGAACAGAGAAAAGGACAGGGGAGGGAGGGACAAAATAGGGCAAAATAAAGGGGCAGGTGCAGACGGAAGACAGGAGTTTGAAATGCATTTGTAGACAACGTTTATCACAATATTTTCAAAGACCGTAAGCAACACTTTTTGAAACTTAAAACATATTTTGTTGGCAAAAAAGCTACATAGGGCTTTTCAGTATCATTGTATACTAAAGGAGTTCATCGTACATGTTGTTTCTGGCATTGAGTTTGTAAATAATGCACCAGTCGGTAAAATGAAGGAAACATGAGAAAAAAGAAGAAGTGAAAGAAAGAGAAAAATTTCTGTAATCAGAACCCAAAATTTTCGACGCACTACGAGCGCTGTAATGTCACTCCAGTTCTTTCAGTAGCTAGATGGCATAAGTCCTGACAACCTTACAAAATAACATGTAGGCAGGGTACACATGTTATGTAGAGGTCGTAAATTTCATTCCATGTGGCAAAGCCTGGTTGCTGTTCTCTAGTGTGTGTTATGCTCTACGGTCAGTTGGTGAGCGACTCATGGAGCAAAGTTTGGCTATTCCATCGGGTAGTCCAGGTGGTTTCGACACAATGTATATTGTCCCCGATACAGTCTACAACCCTTACAGTTTTTATGGTTTTTCTTTTTTTTTGAATTAATGATAACATGTTTTTGTGTCAGAGTAGCAAACATTTTCGCGCAGTTTGCAGTTTCACGATTCAGACTCAAAAGAACAGTATCAGTGCGTAACTTGGGCTCTTGACATATTAAGTGATATAATGCTAAATATGCGGTACTCTGCAATGGCATGGGATAGTCAGGCTCCTTCAAATCCCTTTCTCACCCCCTCGACATGCTTTCGGAACTTGGGGTCGCTGGCATGGCCCGGCCCCATGTCGCGAAAATTCTGTCGCCACCTGTGGTCGGTTAACTTATTTTAGCTTTCAAAAGGGTATTTCTGCGATAAAACCCAAAATTTTCGTATGCTTCGTTCACTCTTCCTCAGTTTCGTTACTAAAAGCTAAATATAGAACAAACCCTTTCCATCCTTTCAAGTAACTTAAGTAGAATTTATCGTTTTATGTAAATGCCGGGAATCTCATCCCATTTCGCTGTACTAAGTTAATGTTCTCTTGAGTCTGTCTATCGGTACGGCTAGTGACTCGAAGAGGGAAGTAGGCCTACAATGTAAGTTGTGCCCGATAAGGCCCAACTGCCTGGACAGGTGACCTCAGTGGCGTACACAGGGGATGCCAATTTTTTCAGTTCCTAAAAAAACGTAAATGTTTTAACACAAATTTTACTGCCAAAGGTGGCATATGTGGCACCAGATTGCATGTAAGGACACTTAATTTTTCAAAAATTTTCAAAGGGGAGGGGGTGTCCTCCCCTTACACTTCTCCCCCCGGCCGGCGATCACGCAACATATTGCGTGCCCCCCCCCCCCTTGTGAGAAATCCTGGGTACGCCACTGGTTGACCTATATAAGCTTTAAATAAGTAATAAGTAAAGATTCTTTTTAGTGTAAGCTGACCCAAAAATTTCGCGCGCTTTGCGCGCTTTGCAATTTCACAGTTTAGATTTCGGGGAAAAACCTTAAATCGGGAGGAACTATTTTCCTCTAGTATATAAAAATTTTTATGCAATATATGCCGCATAATGGCATGGTATAGTGCACAGGTTTTCTTCAAGTCTTCCCTCACCAACCCCTCGACGGCATCGGGGCTGTCGAGGCTTCGGGTCGTTGCCCCCCCCCCCCCCCCGCTGTTGGGCAAATTCTGGCGCCACCCCTGCTGGACTAATACCCCTTTCACACTGGCAATACCCCTTTCAAACTGGTGCACCCGTTGAATGTCTCAGTATGAAAGGGAACTCGGGTGAAATACAGGTGAAACACCGATTCGATTTTCAGAATTTTTTACCCTCGAAGCGTCGAGGGTAAAGTACCGGGAAATACCGTGGGTCCACCGTTTGAAGCCTAGTGTAAAAAGTCGTCTCGGTGAAACGCCGTGCGAAATGCAGATTAAATGTTGAAGTCATGTTTGTTTGCGGTCACAAACAAACGTTTTCCCTGGGCGTAGGATTCCAATTTGATTTGGAGGGAGGGGGGTGTAACGACTTGCCCAAAAAACGGAACAAAAAGTTTTCGCGCGCTCCGCGCTCGTCCAATATGTTAATGTACATATCATATAGACATACATCGTTTATTACGTCGCAATGAGTCCATGCCAATTACATTCAATCACTGTGGGCTTGTTGTCACCCTTCCATATTGGTTATAAATTTCGGGGAAGTCCTTCACAATAATAATGACAATAATCAGTGGCGTAGGCGGAATTTATCTCACAGGGGCCATACAGTATTGTTGTGTGATTGCCGGCCTTGGGGAGGGGTTGCAGGGGAAGGGATTGAAATTTTTGAAAATTAGGTGTCGTTACATGCAATCTAGTGCTACATATGCTACCTGTGAAGCAGTGTTGTAACAAGTTCAAGTCACTGACTCGAACTCGAGTCGACTCGAGTCGCATATTTGACTTGACTTGACTTGGTCATCAGCCAAAATGACTTGACTTGACTCGAGTCTGGAACGCTAAATGACTTGACTTGACTCGAGTTACCACCTAAAATGACTTGACTTGACTCGGACTCGAACATAGCATGACTCGAGTGTCCACATGAGGCTTGAATTCAATAGCAGAATTTAGCCATCAGGAGACATAAAACGTCTATATTTTCACCCGGGAAAACGGCCTTTTCTCGGGGAACTTTGGCAAAACGAGCCTATTGGATTCTAGCAGCATGAATTGAAGACTCGAGTCAGGGAACATGACTCGAGTCTCCTGCTGCGACTCGAGTCCCTTGACGCGAGTCTGTAAACGTACCCAATTCTGGACCGTGCACGTGCATAGTCGCGAGGTAGACGCGGCCGCAAACCACAGTACACGTGTGAAATTAATACCAGCACTGAATGCCTATAGTATATTTGTCACTCGACAACTAATATGCCGTGCCGGACAGTTCGAAAAATCCGCACTCACTACTGCGTAAGCATGTCATATCATACTATGTATACAGCGTAGCCAGGTATGGACCATTACGAACACCAGTCTCAGTGGTTTCGGTCAGAAAAAAAAAAACATGTTGTACAGACAGGGTTGTCATCTGCATGATTCTTGGTCTGATCTCAGAGACTTTCGTTGTACGAGATTTTTACCCATGTGTGAATACTGTATTTCAGAATGAAATTATTAAAAAATGAGTCTGTTCATTTTTGCTCTGTATAATAATTTTGTTGCCTCTTAAAAGAAGTATTCAAAGAATATTGCTTGTGCAACTCTGTTTGGTACTCGGTAAATGCATGAGCCGATCGCCGATAGCTCCCTGTATACACACGGTCCTTACAACAACCCATTGGAAATCCGAGTCCTATAGTACTCAGTAAAGGACTGTGTGCCTTCGCTGGGAGCTCACTCTACACAGTCTTTACAACAACCTCTGAAAATAGAGGAGGAGTCGGCCGTCTTTATGATAGTTGAAACTGACATTCTTCTCTCAGCAATTTTTGAAAGTAAAATTTTCATTTTCTACCATGACTCTTCTTCTCCTGATCTTACAGGAGTATTACTGTTTTGTTTTTGATCAGTGTGATCTTTTTGAAAGGGCCAAAAACTTGAAATGAAATTAGCAACTTTTTCGTGCTGTTATGTTTACTGTGTGACTGAGGAGCGTTGTTTACATCAGTATGCTAATAAGCTACATCCTTACGTCAGTATGGAATGTTGCAGAGGCAATTGCCATGTGTATGTATAGGAACTACAGTAGAAAAAATGTTTTGTGTGATGTCATAATGTTACGCACACGGCATTTTGATATCAACAAATATTTCGAACGCTACATCCTACAGCCAATTTTACGAAATGGCAAAGTTAATGATTTTAGGCCTATTTCAAATTTTCGGAACTTTTCAGATGATTAAATTAGTGATTAAAAACATCAGTCTGCAATATTAGTTACAGAGTTGGAAAGGAAAAGTTATTGCAGTAAATAAGGACTTCAAGGTCCTGGCTTTGTTATAAGAAAAAATCAATCTCGACCAGTATTGTGCTGGTCGAAGACTCGGTTGTAATTTCGCAATCCCGTTTGATGCATTGTTCATCAGATGGCGTTGTCAGCGTGATATCCACAGTACACTTTACCGACGATAGCAGTCCGGTCCATGTCATGTTATGTATGTGCGCATGCATCCATCAAGCAGAGCCAACTGTCACTGTCATAGGCGGGATTACGGGGGGCAATGGTGGAATTTGCTCCCCCACTTTTTTCCAAAGCTTAAAAAATAATAAAAAATAATAAAAAAAAATAGCGTAAGGAATCGAGACAAGAGAACTATAAGGGAATTTCAATAGCCTATTATGATTAAATTTTGCAATGTTAAATGAAGAAAAATATTAAAATCAAATGCAACCAAAATGCTAGGAGGATTTTTCTCTGCGCGCTCCACGCGCACCCCCATAGAAAACTAAACTGACTAATACAATTGAAAAATTTGTCTGGCATCGTAAAATTTCTTTCAAAGCGTGGGCGTCTCCTACGCTACTTACAATTGTGACTTGAAGCTATGTTATAAGAGTCACTGAAAGTACTTAACGTCGTTAAATGCACCCTGGTCCTTGCAAACAAAAATCCCAAACGCTACCCATCTATAGGAAATCATAATTCTCGATAAATTTTTCGGCGTGCTTCGCATGAGCCTGATATAAATTGATGTCTCATTAGTACTGCTGTAGGGCTGTGCTTAGGAAACCTTTGGTGTTATTATTTCCTGTAGGACAGCTGGAGTAAATTACTATTTCCAAAACCCTCGCTACACCTGTTCCTGTCCACGTTCCCCACCAACTACCACTATTCTCAGAAAATTGACTTACGGTTACTTATCTGAAATTTTCGATTCTTATAAGAAACCTACTTCATAAGCATTTCAAATTACAGATGGGAAGCAGAATTTGTTCAAGGAATTGTCCACAATTGCCGCAAAAGCCTTCAAATTGAAATTACTCGGGGAAGGCCCACAGTCTCCAGCCTCCGGCTTTGCGCCTTTGGCGCTCGCGGTTAAAGGTTTTGCCCTCCACAACTTCCCAAGATGAAGCCTCCAATGAAAATTATTTCCCTGCACGGCATGTAAACCACCGATGGCCTTGGCCATGCCCATGTAAAAACTACCCGTTAAACATTTCATTTTTGTTTTATTTCTAATTATCATAATTATATTCTATAACCTGATAACCTTCAAAATCGATACTACCTTATTTTTCACTATAGTAAAAAAGGTTGAGGGGGATTGCCCCAGACCATCGACAAAAATGAAACATGAAAGAAAGACCCATAGAGTAGGATATAGGGCCCTATATCCTGCTCTATGGAAAGAACAGGCACTTGGGGAAAGAAGGGTTTTTTTAAATGTTTAATGTAATAAATGATACTGCATTTAAAACTGAAGAAAAGCAATAGGCTACAATTCAACATCTTTATGTGTTTTCTTCGGGGCGCTTCACGCGCACCTGTTTTAAATATTGTTTTTGGATTCCGGGTTACTTCTTGTAGAACATCTCGCCTGTCATAGCAATTCGTACAACTCCTCCATTATCACTGAAACCCTTGAATTCCTCATGGCCTTACGCAGTGGAGAGGAAGTTCCCCCTCCCCCAGAAATTTTTAAAGCAAAATTTTAATCACCACCGATCTGTGTAAATTTACCAACTTTTTGAAGCTTGTTTAGATGCAAGTTGTAAGGCGCGAGAATGTGCCATTTCCGGTCCCGTGATATGAGACAGGCTCTTAGCGAAGGGGGGCGCAAGAGTTCTCTCCTTGAGGATACTTTTCTTAGCTTTTTTATTACTCATATCGCTAAAAGTCTGAAAAATGCGATTTTTTTCAGCGAGTTTCGCCCGCACTTACTCTGAGTTCTAGATCTTACATTTGTAAAATTATTGCTCCAAGGTCCCAGCCCTAGGCGCCGCTTGGCAGTCCACAAGAGTTTACCCCCCTTCTTTCAGTCATCAAATCAACCCCCTGTCGTTGTGGCCACTTTTATTCTATATTTACGGAGAGAGTTTATTTTCGAGAGTTGCACAGTGCTATTGCTAGCTCCTCGTTCGAATAAAGTGTATTAGGCCATGGCCTCGCCATCTGTGGATTCTAGGGCGACGACATCTAACGTTAGGCCTACGTAGCAAACTGAAACGAGATTGAGCCACAGTCGGCAGATATACATTAACATTGTTTGCTTAAGTATAGTTTAAGCATTCCTGTGCTGGGAGAAAGCTACGTGTGGTACCTTAGTATGTGCAGCGTACTCCTGGCAAATTGCATGTAAAGTTATGTGAAAACAATGCACCAGTAGCATAGCATAGAAAAAGATTGCAGTGAGTGACAGGTACACTTCAGAATTAAGAGGCAGAAAGGAACCAGTTGTCTCAAGCTCACACCAAAGAAGAAATACTAGCTTTAAATTTGCTATGATTATGTGATAGTGCGACATGCGTTAACTTGTACACACCGCAACTGACTCGGGTTGACTCGACCAAACGGTCTGACTTGACTTAACTTGGCTTCTGTCTTGACTTGACTTGACTTGACTTGAAAATGTGCTTGACTCGACTTGACTTGACTCGAGCAATGTGACGAATGACTTGACTTGACTTGCGACTCGACCACCGTTGAATTGACTTGACTTGTGACTCGACCTAAGGGTGACTCGTTACAACACTGCTGTGAAGTAAAATTTATGTTAAAAAATTTATGTATATTACCGGTTATACCAGCAAAATATCAGCATTAGTGAGGCATGACCCAATGACATGCATGCCCTAAATACGCTGTTGATAGTAATAATACGATAATACAAGTTAAACCACACTGGTGAATTACCGAATACATGTAATAGGTGGTGCAATTCAAATTAGAACTTAACTTTATTCACCATGGAAGTTTTTTAAACTATTGATTTACTTTAGCTACATCATTGCAATTTATTTTTCTTCCAGTAGGTGCCAGAAATATTGCCCGAATTTTCACAGAAATTTTTGGTTGGGGGCTGCAGTCCCCCAGCTCCCCACCCCGCCTCCCCATCCAGAGGCTACGCCTATGCGTTTTTCGCTGGCCAAATTGATTCGTACGTAATACTTAGCGTTCGCATGAGTCTTTTGTATTTTGACTTATTTCATTGTAATACATTTCTATTTCAGTAGACAAGAGTGAATTGCAAATATTTTCGTGGCAGCTCCCTGCTTTAACACGTGTCCTGGGTATGACGTTAAACTGCATCCAGGTGGGGTGAAAGGTAGTGTGTGGCGAGTAGTTTGTCCCCAACTATCACCTATAAAATGCGCACATGATACCGTTATTACTCATCCCACGACTGGCGGGTTGTCGACTCCGCAAAACCGAGCAACCGCCCCCATGCTGGGCCCCCTGTGGACTGGGGGTTGTAGAATATGCCTACGGTATTTCCCGCCCGTCGTAAGAGGCGACTAAAGGGAAGGACTTTCACCGTATTTAAACTTTACTTGACACTATATAACACATTTGTGTTGGTGTGTCGTTAAATTTCATCTAACTAACTAACTAACTAACTAACTAACTAACTAACTAACTAACTAACTAACTAACTAACTAACTAACTAACTAACTAACTAACTAACCCTACTTTATAGAATCTGGTAAAATAGTGCAGGCCTATATCTGTTCAGTATATTTGGGCGTCCAGCATTTAGTATACTGAGAGTGCTTCCGCTACGGGACTCACGTTGCAAATTTATCGGTGTATTCTTGCTGCGGGATGAAAGAACGGTGTTGGAATTTTCAACGGAGGTTCACTGTCTAGTCCAACTGTGAATCCAACGGTGAACCACCGTGAACCAGTGTGAAACGGTTCTCAGCTCTAACTGCATCTCTTATGAACGCTTTCAGTCGGCATTTTTTCTTCTCAGTCACTTGGCCCATTAAGCCCCCTGCCCTCACGTGCGATTCCAGCTTTAGTTTATATTTTTTTACTGTACTATATGTAATTTTGGTAATTATGTAGGAGAAACAGGTACTGCTTTTCGTCTAAGATTTAATAATCATAAAAAATCTATACCGGATAACCTGCCCGGTTTCCCAGTGGCGTAACATTTTAACCTTCCCAACCATTCACTTGAGAATTTAAAATGCATTCTTGTACGTTCTAATTTCAGTTCTTCAGCATTACGTAAACGTAAAGAAGTAGAATGAATTTTAAGAATTAATTCCTTTGTTCAAGGTATCAACAAAGATTTAATAGTTCTCACTCCGTATCAGTTCTGCAAGGCCTGACCAGGGAGGTGTCCCTGGCCTGACTGACCTCTTATCTTGGGTCAGCCAGCGCCCTTAATCCCCCAGGTGGATTTGTTTCACTTAAGTTTCCTCAATACACCTTTATTTGCAGCTTTTACAGCTCTCTGGACAGTTGTCTCAAAGCTCATCTTACTGTACATTCTGGTTTTTACCATTTATTTCTGCTTTCTTTTATATCCTAGCAGTTATTTACGCCTTTTGTGCTCTGTTATTGCTACACTGGTTGCAGCCCAATTTTGAATTCTTTTAAGTTTTAAATCTTTTAATACTGCTTCTGCACTTCTCGACAGCGTCTGTATTTTAATGTTTGTCAGTCTAGTAGTTGCCGATGAAGGTCCTTGGTAGGACCGAAAATTTCAACAGTAAATTGTTTTTAAAGCATTCCTGCTGTGTCAACAATGCTTTGTGTTCTGTTTGTTTACCTCATATATATTCATTTGAGTGTGTGTGAGTGTGTGTGTAAGGGGTGTGGGTGTGACTTGGGTGTTTCCTAACAGACCGGTTTTTGACGGCTGTCACGTTACTTCAGCTGGTCCCTTTCGCCTAACACGCCTTTAACCATCCGTTATCCTGCTAGCTCTTTATTTTCGAATTCATCTCTACTAAAGCCTTAAACTATTGAGAAAGGTTCAAAGAGTACACATTTCATTGCATAATTGCAAAAAAAAAAACACTTGTCAAGGACAGCGTCACTACTTTCAAGAGGTAGCTTGCAATGATACTGTGAACTTTCACTTTAAATATCGTTAAGTTGATATACTTTATATGAACATTAATAGAAAGACCGACGACGTTTAAGAACAAAATTCTTATTGCCATAATAGATAAGGTTGTCATTCGAAATGATTTGTCATAAAGCAATGGGAAAGCAGCTGAGTCAGACTTTATAGCACTGTTGAATACCTTTACGTAGCTTGGGTTCTAACCTCTTCACAGTCAATGTGTGCATGTGTTTGACAAATGTAAGAGAATGCACATATTGCTAACAACACTGTTTGCTTTCTGCGTCCTTTCTGGCATCAGTAAAGGTAAGCTTCCACAGCCTTGCAGTTTAGCAGATTAATGAAGTTTCCATATACTATTAAATGAATTTTGCTTTTTTCAGGTATCGATGGCTTGATTTCGTGTGCAGGGATATCTGCTAATGAAAGTTGTGGAATATCTAAGTGTCGCATTAATCCAACAGAGTCAGTGTGTTTTATTTGCAATATAAGCCGTGATACCAGAGGCATCAGTTGGCACAGTGGCAAAAGAAAACTAGCAAGAGAGGATTATAATACTGATTTAATTCCGGCCGCTGGACTCGTTGTAAATGGATGCGGTTCGAAGAAATATTCTTTAAAGTTACAAAGACCAAACCTCAATCACACTAATGCACCTTACTTCTGCAGGGGGAGAGGACGAATAATTTCAAAATTTTGTCTCATATTTGAAGGTAATGTCGCATTGTTTCTTTGTGTTTCCATTAAAATGCAAGATGCTTCATAGATTCGGGATTATGAGTTAATGGCTTTAATTGTTTTGATTGGAAGAAATTGCCCTCATATATGCTACCTTTGCAAGTAATAAAGGATAACCTGTAGTTTGGCACTATGAACGCATTGCCAGATTGTATCAGTGGAGGTCCTATGCCACTAAGCAGGATTTCATTCTATTCTATTTCAATTGAGTATGTCTTTAATGAGAATAATTACATTAAATTAAGTGTCTTTTTGTTTAAGCATTCTCTCTCCATAAACACCAATAAGCATTTTGTGTAGATGATGATTAGGACAGAAATATCGTTACAACCTTTAAAATCATTCTACTTTACTTTAAAGGTATGCAACGGTTTAGGTAAAAACCAGTAGCGTTCTTCCATGTTAATGTGTAAATTTCTGTTGATTAGTCGTACTTGACGAGATAACAATATACAACAACAAAAAATATTTATCACACTTGAAAACAAATTTTTAATTTCACTGGGAGTAAAAACAAGACTTCGTTTAGTAAAATTCATGAAAATAAAGCTGTTCAGATAGCCTCTATGAGTAGAAATTTGCAGTCGGAACGAAAATATGTGATTCAGGAAAAACGAATGAAACATTTTATTAAGCCGTTTTAATTTGAAAAGATCGGATAAACGCACTGCTGATAATTAAGGTGGATGCTGTTATTCCTCAATATATTTTGTTTTTATTCATTGCTCAAACACGTACGTAACCATCCACATAAAGAAGATTTTGAAATTGTACAACGCCCCTGTTCGAGAGAGATTATTCTTCAGACGTTGTAGTAAGTCTGGTAATGCATGCAGTCTTGACTATTAAGGTCATCTGGAAAGAGGATGATCTTAACATAAAAAGAGCTACATTCACCAGTTTCCTAGAAAATTTCTTCATTTTTACAGCCTTTTTTCACCAATTATTCAAAAGCCGTCGTAGCAGTAATCAGTTCTGTTGCATTACTTTGTAAGGCACGCGATAACACCTCGCTGAGATTTACGGTTTCGTACCTCAACGGTAGCTTTTGAAGACTTTGTAAAGATCAGTTGAATACAAGTGATCAGCTCACACAAATGACTGAGAATTATAAGTTCATTACACTGAGGAGACTATCCTCGGGACGTTGTACTCTCTTCTACCGGTAATCTGGAAAGTGGATGATATTGAAAATAGAAAAGACAACATTTAGGCTGCATTTAACTCCGAAAAATATTCTACATTTTCGTATCTCTTCCATGTACCAATATAATTCAAAATGTCAGCGTTACAGTTACCTTTTATATTGCAGAGATTTCAACACCAAACGATGATAATACCTCGCTAAAGATTACAGTACCACACAATAATGGTAAGTTTAACAGCCTTTGTAGCAATTAGCAGAATACAAGTAAACAGCCCAAGCATGTTGAAGAGCACTGAAAATTATTGTTTCATTGTCCTAGCGTACGTTGGTCAGTGGGCTAAGTGCATAGTATCGTAGGAATTCACAATATGCCAGGATTTTTAGTGAAAGATATTTTCTCTAGTCACGTTGAAATGAGAATCGCAAATGAAATGGGATAAATAACTATATGTAACAATATCGTCCAAATATTGGGCCGCTGTTGCAACCATTTAAAGGGGTTCAGAAGAATCTTTAACTTCTGAATTCTAAAGGAAGAGTGATAAATTCAAATCATGTCAGGTTTGTACCACCATGCTTTAACATTAACAATTAAAGAAGATCCATGAATCAGTACAGGAACAGTTGCTAAAAATATTATACTTCAAATATTTTGGGGATAGGTATCCTAGCGTTGCAAGCCACATTACTTTTTCGTAACTTGTTGAAAAAACTCCGTATTCCAAATGGATCGTTACTTTTCCTCCCCTTCAGACTTTTTAGAAGAGACCGAATGTTTGACTAATTCCAATGTTTTTTTTATGTTTCAACAGTAGAAACCACAGAGGATTCACAATTCAACACAGGTAAAGTTGTTAATTGTTCTTGAATTTATTACAAACCAGCCAAATATTTTTTCCTGATTTAGTTCAGTTAATGAGATTTTACAAACGATTTACACGCCCCCCCCCCCCTCCTTCTTAGAGTCAAGATTTAATGTGTTATCTGCGATTGCTAAGCATGCCGATCGAATTAACGCAGTAATGTATTCACTAAGCAGTGTTTGGGCACCTCAGACGTGTTTCTATGTTTAATAAAAGTTAGCCCTGAGTTTGTCTTACAAACTTTTCTTAGCCCATACGGAGCCATGGACCAATCAACAACCAAACAAAGTACATTTTTTGGCTAAAACCATGTGGATAACAGTCATATTTTCAGTCATTGGCTTAACAGGCTGCATTATTTGTGGATATAGTTGTAAGTATCTAATACTTTACCTACTTTCTCTTAAGATAAAGTAACATTGTAGTATTTTATCAAACATTTTTTCCCAAGATTACCGCCATTGTGACGGCTAGTCTAGTTTGCATGCTTATTGTAGACTTACTTAGGATTTATAAGTGGTGAGTTGAAAATGTCTACGAAGACTATGCTATAGAGGTGTTTATTGTAAAGTTGGCGTGTTTGCGATTATCTCAGCCAATTTTCATAGCATGTACAGTAAATACTGAGCATGGTGGAATACCGTTTCCAGTTTTAAACTGTGCCATGTTATAATTTTGTAACACGAGAAACGCTTAGATATCACCAATTTTCCCCTAACCCTAACCCTAACACTAAGAATAACCCTAACCCTCCCAAAAAATAAGAGTAAATTCTGATAATTTATAAGAGGAATCGAACCCAGAACCCCGAAAATCATGGTATCATGCCTTCCTTCTTGACCACTGTACCATGTGGAGAACTCGACAGCCGTTCTCCTAAATTACTTATCTGTAAATCACTCAACCGTATCGTACCATTAACAGTTCTCGTAACACGTGTTACAGTTTCTGTAACACAGATCAGTTTAAAACTGGACATGCTATGTGTATCGGTTGAAATTTATCTTGCATGCTGACAGGCACAACATATGTGTAGTGACAGAATATTACAATTGTCGTGCCCAGTAGCACCTTGCAGACTTATTTCAGTGTTGAACGTTTTGAGGCCAGGCCTTGACTCAGAGCCGTCTTCGAGGTCAATTTTGAAACCTATTCCTCCGCCTCAGCCTAAGAGGGATGGCGTGATATCCCGGCCTTGGTCTCGAATTTGCTTTTCTGTCCTTTTCTTTTCTTTTTTCCTTTTAGTCAGGCTTTTTGAGGCTCCAGGGAGGTCAGCTCATCATTGATTAGTAATAATTCCTCAAAAGATATGCTTCCTATATTAAATCTTTGAGCTTATATCTCACCACTTTTTCGCAACACTTTTTACCTACATCCCACTCCCGTTGGTTAGCACCACTTTGGGAAAGAAGACAATTTTTGAGGAACTAAATTTTGTTATTCTTACAAAATAAATCTAGCTTATTACATTAGATGGTTAATTTGCTGTCATAGGCTACTAGGAGCCCAATATGTGTTTTAATGACTACTCTAGTAACGTCTTAAGTTTGATTATCTGCTACTTGTAGGATGCAGTTTTTTTGGCTTTCTTGTTGAATGTAGAAACGACTTGAAACAATGTTTGTTTTAGAGTGTAGTTTAGAAAACTGCACGTTTTGTGGACTGCCAACACTGTAAGAGGAGTCGGTGGGGTGGAGGGGAGAGGACTATTACCGCGTCATGAAATCCTGACACTTATTTGGTTCCTCTTCATATCGTCGAGGTACCGTAACAGAATCCCCAACGGTGATCAGCCCTCTTGAAGACTCACCTGTGTTTAAAACAACACAGGTACTTTTCGACATTTCAGTGTCCTTGCAGTTTCGTGATCTTTCTTTCATAGTTTTGTGTAAAAAGTAGTGCACCCGCCATTTTAGAGACCACACAATTTACTTTGGCATGCAGGTGGAGACGATCTAGGCTCTTTACTACGGAAAAGGTTGTCCCCCCAAAAATTTCCAGCTGAGATTGATTCTTCCAAGGATTTTTAAAGGAGTGGGCATTCCACGCTCTATGCAAGGCACGAAATATTTTCCGATGGAGGGAAGTTAACTCCAAATGAATTCTTATCTCGGTGCAGCAAGTATCGTGGTTGAGCCACATTTCCAGTTCAATGACATTAATGTTATTGTAGCGAAGTGCCCTTACTTTTCTCGACCCTCCGATGACATTTTACTTCAGCAATTCTCCGAAACCATGGTTATAGGTTGACAATTCCTGGCGCCATTTCTACAATTTTCTTACTTAGAGAAATACCAAAACATGTTATCTAAACACAGAACTGTTGTGACAATTTTTCGTTTCTGGTTTTGGAGTTTTTCCACTATAACCCCGAGGCTTCGCCTTAAAAGGATGGGGAGGAAGCGTCCCTAGTCATGACCTTCAACCCCCATATCCCCAGTCCCCTTCTGTACACGGATGTAAAGCTTGAAGGGGATATGCTCACACACATCTGCCCCTCCCCAATGTTTTTGTTCCATCTTGAATCCCCACACTTTTGACATCCATCATTTTTGCAATAACAAAAACAGAAAAAATATTGGATAAAATATTGGTAAATTCAAAATGTTTTTATTTTTAAATGCTCTCTGCACCTTGCCCAATTTCACCACTACATGCGGATCAATGTGTGTAAGGTTGAGTGGAGTGTTAAATTTCCAACCATAATTCATACCTACATTTTAAAACATAACATCGTCAGGCGCTTAGTTTGATTTAAGTTACAATAAAAGAAAGATGGTCAAATGAAAATTTTGAAGCTGTTCAATCAGATTCAGTACCATTTGAAGAAAGTTGCTTTCCCCTTGCTCGCAATTTTGTGAATGAACAGGGGGTGTCTAGCATGGTCACCAGAAACCTCATTATTTGTTGTTTGTCCAAGGGGCTAAACACACTACGACGAGTCCTTCGCGTCCTATGACATCATCGATACAGCTAAATCTCTTTAACACTTTTTTTCGAAATTCAAACATAGGATTCCGCAATTGTTTGTAATACCTAACATTCTCATATGGGCTAGCAATCCCTTTCAAAATGCATTTCAAAAATGATTTAACTTAATACTTGGAGGTAAGTAACATATCCAACAAACAAAGAGACAGACGTCACAGTAAAGTCAGTATTACAAAACTGTCTCCCCATGCCCACAGCAGAGGACCTTATAGCTACAGCACAGTGGAAGAAGTACACTTAGACATTTGTGAATCTCGACTCACCTCCTCCCATTAATGCAGATACGCCTGGGATGAGTTTTTGATAAAATATAAACTTAAATTTCACAAAGAGGACGCGTTGAAGGGAGTATCTTTTCAGAGGTGCTTCTTTACTTCATTTCAAAGCAGGATGCTTCTTACAACTCGGTCAGTCAATAATACACGACTTGGCAAGTAAAGAATATATAACCAAGTGTTGCAACTATATCTGTGAGAACTAAAATAGTTCATGCATGGCCATTTAATAATGCAATTAATTTAAATCAACATGGGCTTTAGGGTTTTCTTTTAGAGATGACAGTATTGTAGAGGAGGGTGGAGGTTATCAGAATAATTTTGTTTATTGTCAAGTAGTGCAGAGTCAGTATCCTTTTGGTAAACGTGTTGACAGAATACCCCCTTCTACATTTAATACGTAGAAACTATGCAAAACTTTCTGAAATCACACGATTAAAACGATATTTAACCAGAAAGCCCTAAGGCTTAGTGATTCCCTGCTGAAAGATAATGATTTGTTGCAATGGCTCGGTTAATCCCTCAAATTTCACTTCTCGACTTTTTCATTTTTACGACGTTTTCACATCTTGACTTCTGCTGACCTCATATGAACTTTGAACCCTACCAAAAAGTGAATCACGAAAAATGAAAAAAAGAGGAGGGAATCGTACTCAGGCTCTTCAGCTTGAGAACGTAATCCACTACGCAATCAAAGACCCCGTTTAGCATATTGTATTTCTCATCATCCTATAGTCGCAGCATCCTTTAGACGTGTTCATAAGTAGATAACTCAAATAAGAATTATTACTGTAATGGTTGTGCTTGTGAAAAAATAAATGTTTTTATCTACAACTTTATCTTTGGAATGGTACAAAATTCAATCTTAACTTTTGGTTTGTAACCAAACACCGGACACAGTTTGGAGGTACCCCCACTGTCCATGTAGTTTTCAAGGTTTTCGTAGCTGCACCTCTGATGACCTCAGATGAAATTCAACCTTCAAAAAACCCGAAGGGTTTTCTTTTTCTGAAAGGAACACATCTATATACATCATTCCCGTCCTGGAATTTCGTGTTTTTACGAAAATTTCGGTTTTTGACCTCTGATGACCTCAAACGACCTTTGACCTCCAATGAAAAAAAATAGGATCTTCCTTTTCATACGATAAAGTTATATACCACGATTGTTGTCTTGAGATATTGAGTTCACAAGCAGTTTTTAAGAATTTCGCATTTTCAACTCCGGTGACCTCAAATAACATTTGACCGATACCAAAATTAATAGGGTATTTCTTTACTATAACGCATACACATGTCAAGTAGGAAAAGCATCCATGCTTCCTACCACGAGATATCTTGTTTACAAGGTTTTCGGGTTTTGACCTCTGGTGACCTCGCATGACCTTTGAAATTCACCAAAAACAATAGGGATCTTCCTCTAAATATAGTTTTTCTATATAACAAGTATGAAAATTACCCATCATTGTTATCTTGAGACATCGTGTTTACAAGCCAAGAGTCACAAACACACATACACAAAGACCTATACACCCCCATATACAAAGTCGCCATCGTGATTGCATAGATTCCTTTTGCCTTCGGCAGGGAATCAAACAGGGGAGATATTTACAGGGTCTGGCAGTTACAACCCTAACCTATGGAAAACTTATCCGTGGTGAAGGGAATGTTTATTCGAGGTATGTCAATAAGGCAAACACACTGCGTACAATGATAACCAACTATCTCTTGGTTGCGAATTGATCTAGTTTTAACAACGTTTTCATTCGGAAATCGATCTCTGGATACTCCGTCAAATAAAAAAGTTAAGAAAACAATTCGAACATAGCCGACCTAGTACAATGACAGTATAAAGACATGCAGTTAAATTTTCTTGAGTTAAAGTAGAGTAAATAACCCTACTTGACCCATCCTCAAAGGTGTAGTCCATAACCGCTGGAATTGTTTAACTTACCGCGTGACTGGCTTTATTCGCATTTTACTTAGAAAACTTCTTTAAACAATTATTTAGGGGTTGCTTATTCTGTATACCTTGTCAAATGATATAGCAAGGATATATCCGCCTGTATCAAGATACGCATATGCCAACATCAACCACCGTTGGTAAATCCCTCCCACCCATCCACCCAAACGTTTTAATCCGCCCTCACAGATGCCAGGGATTGAAAACATGGTGTTAGTACTAATTATTACCGGGGAGACCCTGTTTTGAAGCAAGTTTATTGCGCATTCAACCTTGTTGAATCAGCTTGGTTGATACAGTAGTCATTTCAATATCTTCTACACAGTCCATCTATTAGATAATAACTTAAACATAGGAAGGCGGAAAATCGATCCGGCGTTGTGTCTATGGGGAGGTGATTTCAACTTCAAATTTTCTATGACTTGAATAGAGGAGAGAATAACCTCCAGCCAACAGACTTCACTGACACTGCAATCTTTGACAAAACCAGTTCTAACACTCCGTTCGCCCGCACAATATGGGGGATGATAAGGTCAATTTCCTTTTGGTCAGAACATTGCACGGTGGGGAGAGAGTGTCGTAAACCGTGAACGACATTATACATGATCTAATGGCGCGGGAAGTGTTTTCCTCCAAGATTGCAGCAACATTAATTTTTGGGTAACAAGGTGATAAACAAAAGATACTAAAGCAACCCTGAATTAAAATATGGTACCTTTAGCGGGAACCATAGATTCATGATAGGAGTCGCTCGTACGTTCGTTCTCTCACCTTAAAAAAATGCTGACGTATTTGCCATAATTGATTATTTTGAAGTTCAAAAGTTGATACTTTGTAACAATTACTCTTTGCAGGCAACAAAAGAAGAAAAGACAATCTAATTTCATCCCCAAGGTATGTTTGCCTGTTGAGAGATCTAGCGGTGTGTTGCCGTGGCATGTGGATGTTATAGCTTAGTTTTTATGTTCTATTAGCAAGTAGGTGCATAGGTCATGTTAAGTGGATAGTTAAATTTTGAATTAATACTACATGTTAGAGAATAAATGAAATAATTATTGCGTTGCCTGTTTCGCGTTTCGCAAAACAAGTTGGGAGTCACAACCAATTAAAACAGGAAAATTGGCTCACATGGTTACAAAATAGCGACCTACATGAAACCTTCTTGGCGCCCTGATGCAGAAAATTTGTTAGTTGATACCCTGTGCGGGGAAAATGGCCAAACATGTCCATTGTTCCTTTTCCAGAGTATTCGAACGGGTAAATGAAGAAGAAGGCAGTGAAAAAAATGCTAACTCTCCTCAAAAACATGTCTTTTTCACAGACTTTAGTTCTCATACACTTCTTTCATGCAGTGGTGGATCCAGAGGGGGGTATGCATACCCCCCACCGGGATGGTAAAAGTTGTATAGATAGCCAGGCTAATTGTAGCCTAGGCCTAATAACTTTTTAAAAATACAATGATAGTTGTTACATGATCTGATTACCGTATTTTTGTGTCATATTCTTCAATCAAATGCAAAATGTAAATAATAATGTATCTATCTTCCTTATCATTCATTTAGGAAATCCCTGTTTTGTTTACACATTGAACAATGACGAATGCTAATTCTAGCGTTTTCCGCCAACGGCCGTTGGTAACGCTGTTTGTGACATCACATGTGTGTCTTTGTTGATCCTATGATCTGATTGTTAACTTACGGTAGCCTAATGTATTTGATGTATATTTGTCAGGATTTTACATCTCCTTCAGTTGTCAGAATTGCATATTATTGATATGCTAAAATTAATTTGGTCAGGACTGTTTTTTGGTTTCAGCACAATTATATTTTTCTTGGTTTTGTTGGCACATTTTGTACGCTTGTCGATACAGTGCTTTCTTCCTCCGCCATTTTATACTCCCAGTCCCATCAAACCCAAGTAGTGACGCAAGTATGTAGGCTATGTCAGCCTAGTTCTGCAAGTACGTCTTTAAAAAGTATACGATTATAAAGTAGACCAAAATGCTTATTTTGACACATAACAGTGTACGGTTCCTCCCCGGCTCCTAGTTTCAAGTAAAAAGAGGACCATGAACCAGGGGTGACCCCCAGGATTTGGCCGACATGGGGCCAGGTTCCCGAAGTTGGGGGGGGGGGAGGGGACCCGTCGAGGCGGGGAGGAACATCGACCCAAAGTTCTTACAGATGCGACATGTTTGCTAGAACAATGTCGTCAAGGTTGAGGAGGATTAAAAGAAAACTTTCGCGCAATAACATTCCACTGCAGGGTATATTTTGCATAGCATCCGTATATACTTGAAGTGCCATCCTGTGTGCTGATTTGGCATTTATCGGGAAAATCTAAATTCTGTAAATGCATAATGCGCAAAGCGTGCGAAAATGTGGGTACACATAAAAGAATCTATTCTCATTTAGTGAAAAACCAACAGTCGGGGCGGCTGACTCATATCGGTATTTGTAGTACATACATTGTATCGTATCCACCCCGTCTTCCTAATGAAATAGTCAAACCGCCTTCAACAAGTTGATTACCATATGGTACTGCAAACAAAGGAGAACATTAACTAGGGTACGCGATATGGGACCAAATTCCCACCACCTTTACATCAAACTGTGTAGGCTACCTAAACTAAAGGTTAATTGCAGATTGTACTATTAAGCTCTGTGGAATGGACCATGGAAGAAACCGAAACAACGAAAACTCTAGTGCATGCGGAACGCACCGAGAATTAAGGGTTCACATTGCAGAAACTGCCCCATTGAGCAGTTGAAAGCAAAAACATCTTGACCGTCGGGGCCTTCATATACTTCATATACCGACTATGGCTCTGAATGTGGAAAAGCACCCTGGTGGGGGACCAATCCCTGACCGGAGACATGGCCCCAAGGGCTACGTCCGTGTGCGTTCGGCTTAAGATGTAGTCAACACGTTTTGTATAAGTATGCACTTAGGAAGATCCATTGAAAACACACCAAAGTGACGAAAAGAATGGTTTCAAATTTATCAAGGGGTCAATGGATAATGACTCGTTTAATCAGAAGTCTTCAGATAGCTGCAGATATTTTTACATTCGATGTTAAAAATGAACTTCTGAAAAGTTAGTCTCCCTCATAAGATAAAACTGTCAATTTCTAGTATATGACTTTAAATCAAACCAAACGGCCCCTACCAACTAATCTGAAATTAAACTCAAGTCAGTTTTGATCTATATACGTTACTTGTCATGCTTGTTCATAATGACGAATTCGCCGCAATTTTCAACGTTTTGCAAATGTCATAAAAGCTTGGTCATCTTCCAGTTTTTGTTTTACATTCTCAAAGGTTTTTCAAGTTTACAAATATAAAAAAACTCCTATTCATCTATAAATCTAATCATGTTGCAAAAAAAAAAAAAAACTGTTTTTACTTTAATACGATTTTCATACTCATGGTTAATCACGTAACAGAATTTACGGATAAAGAGCGCTACACTTAAAATAATTTCTAAATGAAGTATCCACAGGTCTTATCTAAACAACAAAGGACCTAATGAACTTTTGCAGGACTCCTGTGTCGTCATGGAAAATGGCGCTGGTTCTATGGACAATGGTAAGAATGAATTATACACTATTTTAAAACGGCGTGACGCTTTGTTACCGTACAGTTCATTATATGTAAACTCGATAGACTTAAACATTGTTGTATCTGTAAAATGTAACAAATACATTTATCTAACGCAAAGCTTATGGAAACATTTGTACACATTTTGATATTCAATAGCTCATGGTTCTAATAACCTCTTGAAGATGACTTCAGTAACAAAAATGAGAGTAAGTGGGATTCACGAATACTGGCAAGGGAATTTTACCGATGGGTGTCAAGGTCTCGAGAAGTGCTTTGTTAAAACCCTTTCAGGTATTAACTATGATTTCAAGATTATTCACACATTTTGAAAGTTGAATACCTTTATTACCGAACAATAAAGACTAACCCCGGAAGTTTTATACTTTAATTGTGGATATGAACATTTAACTAGCGTTTAAGGTCATTGGTCACACCTCCAGGTGGCTAATTCGAAGCTGAGATCATAAAACGCTCGAAGCATTGAATTGGTAAGCGTCTGGGCTGGATCAGGGTAACTCGATCCGGGATCTGCCGACAGGGCCATTCCCCTCGACAAGGCAGGAGTGTATGCAGTTGTCATAAACGATAGTCACGAATACGAGCCTGCTCCCTTTATGCACAACATTTACTGAATCAATGTTAATCTGTGTGAAGTCATAGGCTAACCTAACTGTCGTAGCATATTTTAAACAATATGCGAAGCTACTGTAACGAATGAAGTGCTGATGTAACACGATGGAATTCTGAGGGTTACACAGACGAATCCGTCCTAATTCAAAGTCTAATCACATTGGTCCGTAGTTTGGTAGAGTTTGCCTTGCAATACGAGACACCGTGTATTATCTGGTACTATACCAAACCTGCAAAGAGGTTTTCCAAGTCCTCTCTGTACCCTACTGGTCGATAAATACAAAAAAAAAACTACGTAGCTAAAAGGCAACGTTTTCAAGAAAACAGAAGTATAAACTTTCAAAAATGCAGAAATTCATATTAATATCATGAAAGTAATATGTAAGTGATTAGTGATTAGGCCCAAAAGAGTACATTTATCGATTCTAGTGCGTGAGATTAAAAATCTGTCCTTTCTTTAGATGAAGCAACACTGCATGAAGCTAATGCATTTAAAACTGTGGCAAAGCTTTTGACAAATGTGAGGAACTCTGCAAACGTGGTCCGACTACTGGGTTTAAAAAATGAAGACGGTACGTTGTATACTTAAGATCTAAATCGCTGTTATTAAGATAACAGCGAGTGCAACCATATGAGTCTTTGTGGGTTAAATGAATATAGCCTATATATATATATATATATATATAGATATATTAATATATATATATATATATAAATATATATATATATAAAGCGCATAGTGATAGATTCTGTGTATTGGTATAGTATATATAAAATTGCAAAAAGAACAGTTAATGCCTTAGATACCAACATATTTGCACCATGTTTATTAGACGTACAAAATTTTCGAAGCCCTGCTTCACCATCAGCATACACCAAAACTGTGCCAATACCAACTCAGAATAGATTCTAACGAAGGCAAGTAAATGCACCCAAGTGTGATAATTCTCTATTGAGCCCATTGTTAAGGGTGTCAAGCTTCTTTATTAGTCTTAGTTCACTGGCTTTACGTTCAGAATCGGATCGAAATCCTCCTTTTATTAAGCAAACTCTAACATTGTCAATGCCATGTCCAGGAAGGTTAAAGTGTTGAGAGACCGCTTGGAGCGGGGAATTTTTACGTATTGTCTGTTTTTGATTATTGAGTCGGAGTCTAAAAGGTGTTTTGGTTTCTCCTACGTAGTTACCATGGGGGCAGATGCTACAAAAGATAAGGTAAATAACATTAGCTGAATTGCAATTGAAGGGGCCTGGATGTAAGTTGATGTGGGTTCCGGGAACTGTCACTACACTCTCCGTTACAATGTGTTTACATACTAAGCATCGGGGACCATTGCATGGTTTGTTCCAGGTAGGGGCTGGTTAAGCGGGGGTAGTTTGCTGGTGGTTAGTATTGATCTCAGAGAGGGTGGCTGTTTCAGGGCAAGGACAGGGGGATTAGTAAACTCTGGGGAGTCAATTGGGTTGAAAATGTGCCAGAGGGACTTGAATTGCTTAAAAAGTACAGTGCACTGGGGGAAGTAGGTGGTGACAAAAGGTATCCGGGCTTTGTGCCGGTTCTGGTTGTAACATAGGAGTTATTCACGCGAGCGAATGTTGGTTTTCTTAATGTTGTAATTGATGAGACGAAGGGGATAGCCTTTATTTAGAAACTGTAGTTTCAGGGCGTTAAATTTAATGCAAAGGTCAGTGGGGTCAGAGCAGATGCGTTTATACCTAAGTGCTTGGCTATAGACTATCGATTCCTTTATGTGTTGAGGGTGGAAGCTATTGAAGTGGAGGTAGGCGTGTCTGTCTGTGGGTTTGTTAAAAACCGATGTCTGAATAGAAGAATTTTGAATGGTCACAAGTACATCTAAAAAAGAGATGGAACTAGAGGAAAAATTAGAAGTGAAATTAATTGAGTTGTGTGAAGAGTTGAGGTCACGGATAAACGACAAAAGTTTGTCCTTATATATATATATATATATATATATATATATATATATATATAATATATATATATATATACATATATATATATATATATATATATATATATCTATATATATACATATACATATATATAGATAGATATATGGTGGAATTAGTGATATATATATTTCTCTAATTCGGCACTTAGGGGGAAAGTTGTTGTTGAAAAGTCGACCTTAAGAGGAAAAAAATTTTCGGGTGACATATAAGTTTCGCCTTAACGTTTCCACACACTTTTTCTATAGGAATACGTAAACTTGCAAGGGCGCCCTCTTAGATTTACACACTAGATGCCATTACTTCAAAGTTGTCAAAATTTACGGACACCTAGCTGTAAACACGAACAGATGGCTGGCCATTGAAATAACGTTAATTATATGTTTAGACGTTAGGGCGAATTTATTTCTTATGTATTTTATTATCTTTTTTCGCCCTATGTACAAGCAGATATAACAATTTCCCCTTAAGGTGGGAATTAGCGTTATATATATATATATATATATATATATATATATATGTAATTTTAGAAACATGGCTATTTGCTTTGTCCCCGGCAAATGCCTGACTAACGGGGTTATCTATCAAGCCACCGTTGCTACATCGATGGCTGTAAAAACGTATGTCCCGTGAAACAAAGTAGCCGAAATAAATATACCTGTCAACCAGGCTCACTTGTAGTCATTTCTATATTGCCCTACTACTTACGTCGTATTGAGCACTCTACTATGCCTTTGGTATGCGCCATATTCATATACTTATATATATATATATATATATATATATATATATATATATTATAATATATATATATATATATATATATATATATATATATATATATATATATATATATATATAGTAGGTCGAAGTTAGGTAGATCGAACGTGGAATAAGTAGGTCGAAAGTTGTGTTTAGTGTTCGATCATGAAGTTTAAATCAATCCCACGTGCTCTCATAGCCTTTTCACACAAGGGAAAGTACAGAACAAATAAGTTCAGAGAGAAAAATCAAGTCACAACCAGGAATTGAACCCGGGTCTCTCGCGTACCGGGCGAGCGCCTTAACCACTTGGCCATTGTGACACTTGTGGCCCTAGACGTAGAACAGGGTACAAATACTGCCGCACTCACTTTTTCTCTCCTGTTACCATGGTGATTCCCCAAGCGGGGTAATGAATAATCAGTAGGTCAAAGTTAGGTAGATCGACTTGATTTTTCTCTCTGAATTTATTTTTTCTGTACTTTCCCTTGTGTGAAAAGGCTATGCCAGCACGTGGGATTGATTTCAACTTCATGATCGAACACTAAACACAACTTTCGACCTATGTATATATATATATATATATATATATATATTTATATGAGTGAATCAACGCTGTTTTGAATAATCGCACAGAGACCTTAGGTCATTTTTCCTCTAACATTAGCGATTCATATAAAAGTCGCTACGTCACTGTGCCTAATATATATATATATATATATATATATGTATGTATTTTTTGTCTAATTTTGACCTCCATGAATATGCAATTATATTTAATTAACTGGTTGTCGCCTAAAGTGACCACTTAGGGTTATATATATATATATATATATATATATATATTATATATATATATATATATATATATATATATATATATATATATATAGACATATATATAGACATATATATATATATATAAATATATATAAATATACGGAAGTGTAGATGTGCGACTTCTAAGTATAGAAACTGAAGAATGGTGGGAAGCGGACACAGTCGCAGAAGTTTTGAAGTATATCACCATCCTTTGAACGCCTATAACTTTTCAGATATGCCGTATTAGTGTAAGAAATTTGGTTTGGATATTCTTCAATCACCAATCTTACTATTTCGTTACTTGTTTTTTAAATTTATTATCACTGCTGATTAAAGTACTGATACAAAAATGTTAACATTTGGAGTGATCTGTAGAAAAACATGAATGGTTAACATTTGGCCGGATTGAGAGGTATATATATATATATATATATATATATATATATATATATATATATATATATATATATATATATATATATATATATATATATTTATATATATATATGTATATATATGTATGTTTATATATATATATAAATATTTAGGTCGAAGAGTAAGTAACTGATTCGATCTGAATGAAATTCAACCCAAGTAACTTGGGTTGAATTTCATTCAGATCGAATCAGTTACTAACTCTTCGACCTACATTTACAGTCGATCTTACCAAGTTCGACCTATATATAGAACAAAAAAGACCCAAGAAATATGTTATTGTTGACAAGAGGAGTACAATGATTTAATGTCTAAACGAAATTTTCGACTCCCCTGGATTCTTCTTCAGCGTATAATGACTGCACTATAAATTTACAAGTAAAGAAGAACTTAGTATGGTCAAAAACCCAGCAATAGAAAACCAACATAACAGAAACAGAATTACAAGGAAGCAATGGACTTAAAGTTACTTAGCGGTCGAGGATCTCTGTTTAACCCGATACACATTAGATTTAAATTTGAGAATCAAGTGGATTTCAGATTGTTTCCGTTGTCTGGGGGAATTAAAGTTGGAAGCTATCAAGGTGCATCGTAAGTTATCTATAGAGTGATTTGGAAGATTAAAGTGTTGGGCCACGGGAAATCTTGGTTTATTGTCTCTAATGTATTTTCATGGTTATTAAACCTTAAGCGAAACGGAGTTCCAGTTTCTCCTACGTAAATACCACGGGGAAAAATATTGCAATGAAAAATCTAAACTAAGGTGTTGGAAACACACGTGAGGGGAGGGGTTTTAATGTGAGCTTAACACCACTAATAGGCACTCGAGAGCCAATGGTGATATGTTTGCAAATATGGCAGCGCGTTTTCATGCAGCCATAGTTGCCCCCTGAACCGTCCTCTGCTTCTGTGGTGGGAAGTTTTGAGGAAGTGAGAAGGGATCTAAGGTTGGGTGGTTGTCGAAAAGTAAGGATGGGGGGTTCCAAGAAAAGGTCCTTAAGATGGGTGTCTTCACGAAGGCTGTTAGACTCTCTCTTTAAGTTGTTAGAAAGAGCAGAAATATCGGGGTGAAGTTGGGCAGCAATAGAAGTGCATGAACTGTTGGATCTGGCCTTGTATTTATATGTTTATATATATATATATATATACATGAACATACATACATAAATATAAATATTTATATATATATGTATATATATATATATCGTTTCGTTTAGTTTGGTTTGTTTTTCTACATCATTGAAAAGTACGGGAACACAATATTAAAATGACCTTTAAATAATGAAGTACATGGAAGCAAAACTAAAAAAACCCCGAGGGGCTTGTCGAGCGGTTTACTCCCTGTTACGACAAAAACAAAGGTAACTAACGTAGCCGAGTCAGAGAAACAAGGAAAACATAAAGATCGAAGAATTAATGACAAGAATGACAGTAAAAACAATTAACTAAAAGAAAGAATACATATACATACATGTACATAATTATATACATATACTTATATACTTATGTATATACTTATGTATCCAGAATATGTATTTTCAATTTTTTGTTGAGGTAGCATTTTTAGTTACAGTTAAGTATTTTACTTAGTGACTTGGTCCGAGCATTTCTGCCATGCGTCGAAATTAATCAAAAAGTTTCAACAGTGCAGCAACAGTTTCCAGTGGGAACTGGACAGCATATCAAGTACAAGTTTCTTCTTGGAAATATTGGCGCAACAAGGTGTCATTTCTGTGTCTATTGCGTTACCTTTTATATGATGGTAGTAGTTATCATTGAAAGTGAAATGATTTATACCTATATTTACAGAGCCCTTAAAAATGATTTTTGACCCTACGTTTGGTTTACTTTATTACTCTTACATTGTTTCCTTTATAACTCTTACTCCCCTGATTTTGAATGAGAATTTGGGTGTTAGATATCACATCAGTACTTCTAACAATTTTGCTAGGTCGCTGCACCATGATATATGAATATCTCGAGTTCGGATCATTACGAGATTTCGTCAGAACGCAGTTTCACGAACGAGGATTCAGACAAGAAGAGGAATCCATACTCCAGTTACAGCAGTTGCTGACCCTTGCATCCGATATTGCAAGTGCCATGGTGTTTATTGTTTCACAAAATGTGTGTTTTAAATTAGTAATTATAGTCTGGTTCTATATATTAAGAAATTCGTTATTGTCCTTGTAATAATGTCTGCACAAGTAACACTACTTTTCCTGCATAGGTTAATGAATATTCCTCTTTACATTGTGAAGAATATTTAGATGTTGTATGAATAAAATGAAGATGATACGTTACTGTATCAATTCAATTTGCCTTTGTAGTTATTTTGGGGTAATGGTTATTACTTTCCAATAGTGTCTTTCGGATTTTCTTTTATCCCAGTTTGCTCATCCTGCCCTGTCCTTGAAGAAAGTCCTGTTAAGTGAACAATGTAAATGCAAGCTTTATGATATCTATCCGAGAGATATGGCAATGATGAAGATTAACAATGTTATTAAAAAGGTAAGTACCTAGTAGTTTGACGGTCACAAACTAACAAGTTGACGTTACTTTTTATTTACTTACTTTTTTATATCAGCGTTAAGGGGTAAACTCGGTCAGCGAATCGCTAATCTCACCCGTGGGTCCATTACTAAAGATAAAACTATAACTTTAATGAAGAACTTAACAATATATATAAAATAAAATGAATTGACGGAATAAAATGACCAAAAAATATAAAATATCAAATCTCTTGACCAATTAAACATACAAATAGAATCAAGCGGTAAAATAAATATAGAGAACATAATGGATAAATCAAAACCAAATCGAACATAACTTGAAGTTGGTAAAATAACACAAACATACCATAAAACATGAACAATACAAAGCTATAAACTTTGGTAAAGTTTTCGTAACAGACAGTTAGAAGTGGTCAATGATTTTGCATTTTTACATCAAATAAGCAGTTTTTCCAATTGTTAAAAACAAAGTAGGAAAAGGTAAATGATATTGAGTATGTCCGCACCCTAAGAATAGGTTATTACTTTTAGTGGATCTGAAAAAACGAAATGAATATCTTTCGTATATCAAAACATATGTGCAATGTACTGAGGGGCCGCCTGACTATTTAATGCCTTGTACATCATAGGAAGTCTTTTACATTTTGAAAACATAGCAAGTGATGGCAACTTCAAAGTTTTAAAAAGATCTTCTATTATATCCTCAAAATTTGCACTTAAAAAAAAAAACAGATTCTAAAATCGACAGAATCTACAGACATTGCTAGCATTGCTCGTACCCCAAGTTAAGCTACAGTTCTCCAAGATAAGTAAGATAAAAACCATTATAGCAAAGCATGCAAGTATGGATATGAATAAAATGTTTAACCCGTCTTAATAGAGCTAGTATGAAGGAAACGAGCATTCATGGTCCACCTGAAATTCCAAGATAATTCACTATCGATATTGACCCCAGGAATACCTTTAATTAAAACATTTTTCTTTTTTTTTTTTTTTTGTCTTGCCGCATCTTTAGCAACTATATGCAACTTACTGCTCTGCTTGGAATCTAACATTTGTCTCGTGTAGCTCAACATGCCTTTTATTTTATTACTGTTTATTCTTACATCACGTGTTGATATTTTTCCTATCCTTATTACTATTTAAATGATCAGCAGCCCTGTTCTTTCAGTGAAATTTTGTTTGTTCTGCATACATACTTACGGAGAAATGATTCATAATTCGACCCATATTATATACAGACAAAACGAACAGCAAAGGACGTACGATTGGCCCTCAAGTACACCACGTGTGACAGGTTGGTTTCATTATTGACTTTAGTAGATTGCTGTTGATTAGATGAGGATGACGTGGACCATGCTACAGATCAGCTGAAAGACCGTACATCGATAATTTATCAGCAAGAATAAAATGGTTAGCTATGTCAAAAGCTTCCCTCAGGTTTACCAACACTGGTCTATTATATACCCTCTGTCTATGAATTTATTCCAGTCGTCGATAACCTTCAGCAAAATAGTCTCACAAGAGTTCCCTTCTCTAAACCCATATTTGTGGGGCCCATACACATGCTTTCGTACATCTTAGATAAAACAATCAAGAATGAAATCGGCCGGTAGTTGGGAACTTTTAAATTTAAATCATTTTGAAAATGTGAACAACTTTTGCATGTTTCCACTGATTGGGTAAACAGTTTCTGTTGTTACAATATAAAACATGGGTGATAATGTTGAAACCTACCTTGGCAAAAAGACTTGAGCAAATGGGCATTTATCTTATCCAAGCCAGTGTCCTTGGTAACATCCAGTGAAGTTATTGAATTAAAAACAATATCCTCGGACACTTCTGGTATTTGAAAGGTAGCACCATTACGTAACTTAGAAAAAACAACATGTCTGGCGCTTCATGCGTAACCTTTTCCAGTAATGAAGGTGACACCGACATCATACTTAGATCATACAGATGTGAGGAATTCTTTAAATGCATATGAAGTGCTGATCGTATCAGATTCAATATGGTCACTTTTGAAAACTTGCCGGACGAGAAAGGAATCTATGCTGACAAGTTTATCTATGTGTGTGTGTGCGTATGTAAAAGATGTTAATCGGAGACATGAGCTTTTTTTTTTTCCCTAGTCAAGTGTGGATACACCCCAAGTGGGGATATCCACATTTTCACTGTCAAAAACGTGTGGCCCCGATTGACGCAATATGTATATATATATATATATATATATATATATATATATATATATATATATATATATATATATATATATATATATATATATATATATATATATATATATATATATAAAAGAAAGAAAGGAATGCAATAAATATATATATATATATATATATATATATATATATATATATATATATATATATATATATATATATATATATATATATATATTGCTAACTTGGGATTAAGGGGAAATATTGTATGGAAAAACCTGCCTAAAGGGGGACATCGTCTAAAAGGGGAAAAATCAGGTCGACTTTGCGAAATCATACGCTTTTTATATAGGAATACGAAACTGAATGGTAACGTCCGTTTCACCAATGTTGACCACGTTACGTACCCGTATCTGTTAGCACATACGGATGGTAAGCCATTGGAAAAACGTTGTTTTTTTCTTCGCCTTAACGAAACCGCGACTTTCCCCGTATAGTAGGAATTAGCGTTATATATATATATATATATATATATATATATATATATATATATATATATATATATATATATATATATATATATATATATATACATATATATATGTATATATATGTGTGTGTGTGTGTGTCGACAAATGCCACCCACCGGGGACGAAAATGTGAATACACACCTGACAACCGGGGACGCCACTGTAATTGGCGACCGTCCCGGTTGAAACAGTGGCTCTAAATAGCCTCTTTGTGCAAAATGATGCAGCAATGAAGATGTCTATTGATTCCAACCAAATATAGGAACAGTCCCCATTTAGGTAGTGTTGTGGTACGTCCTCGTTTGCAGGTATGCGTGTGTACCCTGTTACGTCCACGGTTACCTGTGGAAAATCATATACACACTTACAAAAAGATAGGTCTATGTTGATTGAAAGCATTTTGAGCGCTCTCGTGTTTTTGCTGTTGCAAAGCACATCTTTTTCTATTAGTATACATGCTGCAAGGTTTTTCTGTGGACGTCCACGGCTGTATGGTAACATAACGGGGTCCCACAAGATAACCTATTGTTTTTAATAGTAGATCAAAGGTTATCTGAGGTAACCAGAGGTAAAAATACGGAATCCGTACCAATTGTGCGTAAGCACCATAAAGTAAATTATCCCTCTATAAGAAAGGGCACCTGACTACCATAGTTTTTAGCTGATAATTGTGGTTGTCGACAAGCCAACTCGACCAACATCAATCAAGAAGAATAGCATTTAATAGCACCTTAACATTGGGTGATAAATGTACACCTGAAAGGGAGCAATAAAATATCCAGCCATTAAATATCTAGCCACCTGCCTTCAACTTTTTGCCTGTACAACTTATGAACCAGTAAGATCTAGTCAACCACAATAAACAGGGGATTTCAAAGCCTTACCAAACCCATGAGGCCAATTGAGAATGGTAGGAAACCCTTTTTGATTCCTTGCCGAAGGCAGGCAAGGAATCTATGCGATGGTGATTTTGTGTGTGTGTATGAGTGTATGGGTGTGTATGTGACGCCTAGCTTGTAAACACGATATCTCAAGATAGCAATGACCGATAGCAATGCCTTTTCACATTTAGTATGTAGATTTGTCATATTGAGAGGAGAAACTTATTGTTTATGGTGGAGGCCAAAGATCATTTGAGGTCACCAGAGATCAAAAACCGAAAACTTTGTAAACACGGTATCTCAAGTAAGAAATGACCCACACTTTCCATATTTGGTTTACAGATTTGTCATGTCAAGAGAGAGAGATCCCTGTTACTTTTGAGAGAGGTCAAAGGTCATCTGAGATCACCGGAGGTTAAACTGCGAAAACCTCCTAAACGGCTTTTGTAAACACGATATCTCGAGTTAACAATGACCGACACTTTTTATATTTGGTATATAGATTTCTCATATTAAGAAAAACAACCCTATAATTTTTGGTGGAGGCTAAAGGTCATTTGCCGTCACCGGAGGTGAAAAGCTCGTAATCACGATATCTCAAGATAGGAATAACCGACACTCTTCATATTTGCTACGTTTATTTGTCATGTTAAGAAAAAGAACCCTTTTGTTTTTGGTGGAGGCCAAATGTCACTGGAGGTCACAAGAGTCAAAGACCAAAAACCTTGAAATCGCGAAATGGCAAGATACGAATGGCCGATATAGATTTTGCATGTAGAGAGGAAGAATGCTATTGTTTTGGTAAAGGCCAAAGGTCATCTGAGGTCACCAGAGATTAATCTGCGAAAAACCTTGTAAATGGCTTGCAATCACAATATCTCAAGATAGCAATGACAGACACTTTTTATATTCGGTACATACATTTGTCATGTTGAGAGGAAGAACCCTCTTGTTTTTGGTGAAAGTCAAAAGGTTATTTGAGGTCACTGGAGCTAAAAACCGAAAAGCTTGTAATCACAATATCTCAAGATAGGCATGAAGGACACTTCTTATATTTGGTACATAGATTTTTCATGGTGTAAGAAAGAACCCTGTCGTTTTATGTGGAGGTCAAAGGTCGTCTGGGGTTACCAGAGGTCAAAAAAGCAAAATTTCCCAAGTAGTCCCAAGACTGTCATCTTTGATCACCGAGGTCAAAAAGCAACATTTCCCAAGAGTTTGAAAGATTGTTATATGAGGTTTCGAGAGGTCAACAAGCAAAATTTCCCAAGAATTTCCAAGATCGTCATATGGGGTCACCAGAAGTCAAAAAGCAAAATATCCAGTCTTCCCAAGATCGTCATCTTGGGTCAACAGGGGTCAAAAAGCAAATTTCCTAAGAATTTCCAAGATCGTCATCTTTGGTCACCAGAGGTCAAAAAGCAAAAATTCTCAAGAATTACGTTTATTGATGACGCCCTCAGCAACGAAAATATTTTATGTGCAATTTCCTGAGTTCAATCACGAGCATTTGAAATCCACATTTCCTCGCAAAGGCCAGCTGTTGATTCACACCATGGTGGTGGACGCATAGAAAGACGCTGGTTGTAATGACTATTTTAAGAGTACAATTTCCTACATTTCCGAGAGCGCTTGGGATGCCAAGTTTCTTAACCATACAGAGGTACACGCATATGAGAAGAGGAACTACGGTGGAAAATGTACATTCTAGATTGCGTGTTACTTTCGAGCTAGCGTGTTTCGAATATAAATTAACATTTTTCACATCAGCATATGATCTCCGCCCCCCATCCCTCAAGAATGAACCTTCTCGTTACCCTGGATTTGCCTCTACTGGCTACTACAATAGTGAAAAAGCATAATGTCAAGGAAATGTCGCTCGCTGCATAAACACTTGAGAACTCCCTGGTGTAGTGGAAAGTGTTCGGTTTCTCATCACACAAACGTCTTTCGCACAAGCGGCTCGTCATCGAATTCAATCTAGGAGATTTACTTTTTCCGTTTGTTGGGGTCAGCAGGGGTCATATTGTGCAAACATTGTAAAATATGATATTTTCAAGAAGGGTAATTGGAGGGATTAACCTAACTGCAACAAATCAGGTCTTTTCGTCAAGTAATCACTAAGCCTTTGGACTTTCTGGCTTGTTACCGAGTTCGTTTTCTGTTGAGTCTGTTGTCAGTAACATTAGACAGAACTTTCGTAAGGAGTTGCAAATAAATTTTGGGTTCCCTTTGTTTTTAATAATGGTAGTCATAGAGTAACTTTTTTTAGCCGATCTAATTAGGTTAACAACACTATTCCTTCATAATTGGTATGCCTGATGTTCCTTTAGTTTTGATGAATCTTTCATAGGTATGAAGTGTTCAATTGCAGAATTGAACCAATGGGGTTGATTCTTTCTAAATCAGCACTACACTAAAGGCACGTCTGATACTACATCTATAGGCACGTGTCTTTATACGTTAACCAAGAAGATAACAAAAAATACTGTATTTTCATGAAGCTGTCCTCCGTATTTGATAATTCACTAAATTACCCTTGGCGAAGTACTACTGGGAAGTAGGAACTCCGTTTTATGTGAAAATGTCGAACTGTACTATGCCCTTCATACAAACATTGCATGACTAATGAAGACCTTCATCAAAAACATAAATACCCTTGTAAAGGATGAAATATGACTTGTCGCTTGGTCCATTATATTTCAGAGCCACAGCCGTATTGCTTGGATGCCGCCGGAAACCATATTCTTGTCCACATACTCATCTAGCAGCGACATATGGAGTTTTGCAGTAACTTTATGGGAACTTTTTAGTTTAGGTACACTTCACCATTTCCTTTATTTTATCAAAAATTGTATGAAGTTTAAAATATTAATCAAGCCGTACTTGCTCCACATCTGAATTTACTCCGGACTATCTCTGTTTAAAAAATCAAACAGGAGAGACACCATATGCAGGAAGAAGTATAGAAGAAATTGAGCATAATATCAGAACAAGCATTCACTTACCCAAGCCCCCGGACTGTCCTGAAGCAGTGTAAGTTCTAATTTTCAAATTATGTTGCTAAATGGAACGCTTACAAAGAATCCCTTCCAGACTTCGAACAATCTTAAGCAATGTTGCTACTTCATGCAATAAAGGTTGACAAGTATCATGTACTCTCTAAAGACAACCTATTTATGTTTGTTTCATTTGCAGGTATGAAGTAATGCTTAATTCATGGGCCAAAAATGACAAAGCTCGTCCATCTTTCGTAGATATTAAACAGAAACTACAGAGTATACTTTCCAGAACCGCTAAACGAATTAAATGATGGTGATTTTCATTTAGCCCTCCTAAAACATTTCGCTTCCAATAAGAATCACGGTCTTTGTCGTCATATGATTGCAATTTTCGTTATTAAATTTACCTTTTCATGACATATGACACATAATTTTGACTGTAAAAAGGCTAAAAGGTTAATAGGCTTATTAAATCTATGCACTCCGTTGAAGGGAAAAAAAATTAATGTATGCTCAGGATATATGGTGTTCTTAAAACGTTTGAAATTAGTGCAATGGCATGTTGCTGTTTCCCTCTAAACAATGCTTCATAAGATCCTGCTAAATTAGAAAACAGGCGTTATTTTGAAATAAATCTTATTACGCAAAGACCTCCAAAAATTTTGAACAGTTCACAAAAGATATACTAAGTCTTGTCAGTTTGAGGTATTGGCCGAGTACCGGATTATTGACCTGACTCTTGTTACTTTATGTTCTTTTTACTCAAAGTAGGCTTTGACATCAGAAGAGTTGTTATTTTGAACCGAATGATAAGCAAAAGTACCGGGATAACCATTAAAGTGATCAGGAAAATAAAATATACAAAAGAAACAAGTTATGTGATTGTTTAATCATTGAGGGGAGCAAAGGAAACATGACCGATTGCCTAGCGTTTGTGGTCTTAAAGCTTAATACTAGAACAGTTAAAAGGCTATGATACAAGCTAATTTAGATAAGTTCCTATGTAAAAAAGCGTAAGCTAAAGCTTTCTGCGGTTTAAAATTATCCACATTCTTAATCACGTGTAAAGAAAGTGTATTGGCAATATAATGGACATAAAAGTTTACACGTTCTGTCACTTCCTGTTTTTGTTGAAATCAGTAAATGAAAATTTTGTATCATTACTGAACAAAGTGATGCATATTTGTCCTCTTCATACACTGACATATTAGACTAAATAGAGAGAAATCTTGAGGGCAATGGGGCATACGTGCGGCCACGATTTTGTGATAGAGGCTCGTTTTGTATGACTACACCATGCTATCGGAGGGCGTGGTTTCTAACTTCCTTCGTAGGGCTCCTGGTATATTCAGTGTCCACTCTCCGGTGGAATCAGCATCAGATGCGAAGCTTACTAGCATTTTGCATATTCCTTACAGATACACTGAAATATTTAACTTCACGAGTCACTAGATGTTCACTAAACAGATGTATACATTTAAAATAACGTGACGAGTACTTTTGGTATAGCCAAAATTTAGGCCTGATAGAGCTGGTTATAAGCTCATGTAAGCTCGTGAATAACATGTGCTTTTAAAAGCGTGTGCTACGTGGGGGAGGAGGTTGATGTTGAAAATATTCTATTGGGTGTGGAGGGTCATCATCGTTATGACCATAGCATAGCAAGATCATTTTTTTTCCACGATGATTAGATGATGGCAAAAATAGCATTAACTAGGCCATGCAAGGTGTTGAATTGTTCTCAATTTTGAGATCTTATAATTTAGAAACCTATACTCTGAATAAGAAAAAGTTTTTAAAATTAGGTCCATGTACCACAAAGCAGAAATCTTTTAGGTGGAAAGCTTATGGTTATTGGCAAACCTGGCCCTCCTCCTCAACCCATCCCCTGACCTTACTTTGCTGTGTGGGTGGTGAGTGGTGAGTGGTTAGTATAGTAAGTGGTGAGTGGTGAAAGGCGAGTGGTGAGTGATGAGTGGTGAGAATGCATAATGGAAAGGATTATACGCAGGAAAACGCTCTGATTATACAAGAGAGGGGTAGGAGCTTTATCTCCAGCTAAGTAGGTTTGAAGCTGCTGAATTAAAGTCCCTTCAGCACCCCCTCGCTTTTACTAGGATGGGAATTTCCAGGATATGTTGCTATACTCAAAATACATGTTCAATCATCTTTTTCATTTAGTTATTTCTTAATTTTGGTTGGATGTAATTTTGCATGCCTATTCTAATCAGACCAGGCGTTCGAGGGTTAAGTCGGTATCACCAGGCCTTAAACACTCACATGCAGTTTTAAATCCTGTGATACTGACTACGTCGTCTTGATGATACGCCACCTACCCATGATCCAGACGGTACATACTGATGATGACTACATTCATATCAGGAATTTATCACCGTCGGATGAGAAGCGTATGACTGGTACGTTATCCCATATGAAAAGACCTTCTGATATTGACAGTGGTTTAGCAAAATATGACCCAAATTAAATGAAATTTGAAATTGTTCTTTTTTTGTTGGTCCGTGAGACTCATTCACTAGACCTGTCTGGACAGCAGTCCCAGACCCTTTAGAGTGGGGTATGGGTCGTCTCCACTATTAATGCCCCTAAGTGTACTAGGTCTATCATAGTCTATAAAAATCACACATGCATCCCTTAAGATACTCCAAACGCAGAGTAGAATCTGCCTATGACATAAATTGATGAGCAATTTTTCTTCCCCCAGAAATAAATGTTTTTCAGACAACTGTATTTTGATTCTTTGAAAGTATTTTACATGTTAAATATTTCCTTGTGCAATATGAACCTGCTTTAATAAATTTCCGTACTTATCAAAAGCAAAGCTTAGAATGAATCTGATAAATCATAAAGTTTTACGACAGAGTTCAAAAATCAAAAATCCCTTGAACTGAGAATGAACTAGCATTTGAAATAATTTGGAAAATTTAGGCCTACGATATGTGAACTTTGAAGAAAAAAGCAGTCACCCCAATTACTATTAGAGCACCAGTTATCTTAATTCATGAATGGGTTCTTTCAGTACTGGAAAACGTTTTTGTTACTGAAAATTCCACTTTATGCAGAATAACTACTTAGTTTACCTTACACATAAAGTAGTTTTGTTCGAACATATCATGAAGAATATTTGTAAAGGGAACAAGGTGAACATTGTAACATGTAAAGGTTGTTTCCAAATCTAGGACTACTGCTTGTTCCCTTTAACTAGTAATGGACACAATCGCCATTGAGGTACTGGCGTAGAAGTAGGTTAAGTTCTGCATAAAAAAATACCTGTCCATGCGTGTTCATATAAAAGTGCCAGTTTCACCACCCTCTAAATCCAAAAGAGTGAAATTAGGAACGTATCTAAAATTAAGATTAAATATTCGCTCTAAAAGAGTGAGAATGACTCTTTTTTCTTTCAATCCAGATTTAGATTGGTCCCTAATTTCACCCTAAAAGAGTCCCGTTTTACTTTAAAGGTTTAAGAAAGCATATTTATACAGTCTGTAGCATTTGAATACGACGACCAAAACCAACATTTAAAATTACTAAACATCTTAACACTCCTGGACAGTTTGTCAGTATCTTTCTTGAAGAAATACATGATACTTACTTCTTGATGCAGTTCCCTGTTTATTGATAATTTCTCGTTTCATTTATTTTCACCAACATTACGCAATACAAAACTGGTATAAAATATTCAGTAAATGGTGGAGAAAACCTGGAAAGCATAATGCTGGTACAAACCAGGTCATCCAAAAATTACAAATACTAGAAAGGCAAAGGACAATAACAGACTCAGTAACAACACCCACCGCACCCACACACATACCCAAGATAAAGTACGAAAAAGTCATTAGTAATAACTTAACAAAACACTTAGCATACTAAAAAAGACTTATAGATGTCAAAAACATTCGAACTATATTAAATTCTATGAACTATCAGCGGTGTTAGCCCTATTTTGTGATGAAGTAATCAAGAGGATAGTTCTTTGATTTTGCAGAACATTTAGTCGCTTAAGATATGACAGGAACTTTTTCTTTGAGCAATGTTGCAATAAGATAAGTTCGAAAGATTAAGAGTATTGTACAGAGATACTAGAATACCACAAACAATAACATGTCTGATTCAAGGACGGAGGTCTGTGATCGTAGAGATTTTGCTACATAATCGGTCGATGTAGCATTTCCGTGTAAGGAAAAGATGGATAATATGCCCGAGCTGAGAACTTACAGAATCGGAATGAAACCTAAGTTGACCAGGTAGGTGTTATTGGACAGTGCAGTGACGCGAATACCACCGATGTGGTAATGCAACGAATACATATGTACTGTGAGTCCCTTTAGCCCGACCTTACCTTTTTACATACGAGCAATTGCCACAATATCTTTAAGTACGGACTGATGTTAAATGTTATAACCTAAGCTTACTTCATTCAATTATTTCATATTACATCTAAATTTACAATCTTGTTCCATTCATGTACATGTAGTTTATTCCAAACCTTCTAGACATAAGATTAATTTCCACACACCTCCATGGCTTTTCTCAATTGTCTTTTTTATACTTTGATACTTGACTTTGTCGAGTTTACTGATATATTTGGCTGCAAAATATTCTTCAATGCGTGTATGGCTAAAATAAACATCAATTACATTATCTTGTTCCTTCTCTTCAAGGATTCCAACTGCCTCTGCTATACGTATAATGTTATTTCTATCCTTTGGAAAACGTACCTGAATTGTTTCATCAGGCACGGTCATCCGGAATGCAACTTCTTCTAGTGTAATTTTAATCTTATCAATTACCTCCTTTGAAAGTTTCGTATTCTTTCTGCTATATCTTAATAGCAGAGCTTCGATAATTGTAGCAATTAAAGATGCCATATTTTCGACGATTAAATTGTGTAAATATTCAGGTGTAATTGTTAGCTTTGCTGCAATTATGTGAACAAGTAGTGACAAAAGGAAAAAGTTATTTTTGAAGTCTCTTAGAACATTGTTTTCGTTAACAATTTTTTGCACCATTCGAATTACCTCTTCTGAGTTGGCTTTAGCTTTATCTTTTTGATGCGGAGTATTTTCTGTGCTCCCTTGCTTCCCCTCTGTAAGCTCTTTAAAATTGATGTAATACGAACAGGTTTTTTTAATGTAGGATTTCATTTGTTGTTCGGAAAATTCAGGAAGATTTATTTTAACATAAGGCAACTTAAACTCGTATCGTGTGTCTTGAAGCCCTCTAGAAGTTATCCACACATGAACGTTATTGTCTTCTTCGTTCAGATTATTTTCTAAGATTTCTTTTATGGTTTGTCTTGCATTGAACCTACTAATATTATCGGTTGATTCTGTGTCAGACTTACGTTGCTTTTCGCTTTCTGCAGTTGAACTTTTCTCTCCATCTCCCACAGTCAATTCATCAAGCCCATCAATCAATACCAATACTTCATTTGAATTAAGTACTTGATGTATCACTTCTTTGGTGAGGTTATGCGATGTAGGCAACATTTTTAATATCATGGACATAATGTCCATATTTTGGCTTATATCGTCGGCATCAATGTATATTAAAATAAAGCTGTTTACTTTCTCTTGGCTCCATTGATGAATAATTTGTTTCATAAAATATGTCTTTCCATTACCACGGTCGGCCGTAATCATGACACGATGTAGGTTGTTAAGACTGATGTTGCGAAGTATTTCATGACATGACGAATTTATGTTAGTCTCCTGTGCGTTTTTAAAAGTTAGTTCGTAATCTATGTTTACAGCCGTGATTGGGATGGGGTCTTCCCAAGGCAAAACATGCACTGAGCATTGTGGTTCGTATGCCCCCTTTAGGTAATCTGCAGTCCGTTGTGCTGTGTAGAAAAAAACAATTAACCAAAAGTTAATTTACTGCTTGCTCGTAGTTTAAAATTAGTCTTAAGTGAAACTTTTCTTTACACAAATAATCAGTTTGTGTCAACTCGATGTATTAAATGCACTTACACACTGTCTTTCAAGAACTACAAAGTTATCTCCTACGTGTGTTAAACATCTCACCAGCCCCATAGCCTAGAGACGTTGCAAATGCAAAAGCTATAAAATACCCTTTTGTGGAAGATGTTTCTTTTTCGTCGATTGCAATCCTTCAACTGATCAATACATTTTGATGTCGATCGAGGAAAGGACCAGTTGACCAGTAAATGTGGCAAACTCTAATAATTACAGTCATAATTAGAGAAATGTGGATGGTTAAGATAAAACATACTCATGGAAATTTCTTTTGGGTTCGTAAAAACATTTTGAGTCTGTCCCACTTATTACAGTGTTAAAATTAAAACCCCCCTGTGGGCTGGTGGTTGTAGAATATGCCCACGGTATTTCCCGCCTGTCGTAAGAGGCGACTAAAGGGAGGACTTGCACCGTATTTAAACTTTGCTTGACGCTATATAACACATTTGTGTTGGTGTGTCGTTAAATTTTATCTAACTAACTAACTACAGTGTTAAAAATAGAGGAGACCCGAACGACATCACTGAATCCGCTTTGCGGACTCCACAAGCTTGAAAATGCATTCATTAATGGTTTCATTCTATTGTACAAACGTTACAATTGTCGACGAACCTAAATATGTATTCTCTACTTGAGTATAACTAGCCCAGTAGTGAGTTTTGGTTTAATACAAATTAGGCCTCAAATCATGTAATCTGGGAAAGCTTTAATAAGCTCGTTTTCTTTTCTGTTTCTCTTAATTCTTTACAAGTTGATTATGAAAAGCCCACATTGAACATTAAATTAAAATCCGTCATTATACGACACTCACAAGAACATAACTACTCTATTTAGTATAAAACTTTCAATTTGAGGACAATCAAGTAGAAAAATATTTAAAACCTTGGTCTTTCGGTAAGTCTGTTACACCTCACTTCCTCACTGAAAACGATATCACGTGGCGAAACTTCGGAAAGTTTCGCAATTGGATTATAATTATTTCAAACTCGTTTGTTACAAAACTTTCTGTAGAAAAACAAAGCAGCTTCGTAAAATACTTATCGGGTTTACTGTGCGGAGCAACATTGTATGGTAAAAGTTACTGATCCCTACCAACTTCAATATTTTAGGAATTCTATGAACTTTACGTAAAAGGAAATAGGGGCCTAGAGAAGTACAGTCTTCAGCAGCTGCAAGACTATCATTAAATGTTATTTGGTAACATTGCGTGAGGAACGGAATAGTAAGAAATTAGGCTCTTGAGAGAAATTCGCTGTTGAAAAGATGAGTTTTCTTGTAGGCATAATTTTGGGGTATCAGTTGTTAAAATGTACGTACAAGTGTCACCAAACTATTTGATTCTAACTCAACGTACATTACTTTTTTGAGTTTATGTACATCGTGTTTGCCGATGACACAATTTAGCAGATTCGGGATATCATCGTCTTGGCACCATCCAAATTATCTTAACCACAAAAACCAAAACAAATCAACAAAATCAAAAAACAAACTTTGAAAACAACTTGTTCTACACTCATAACACCTAACACCGGAATATGGCCAACTGCTTTTTTAAATTAGCATAATGCTTCTTAACGTTTTGTAAAAATCCTTTGAATTCAAGACTTAAATGAATAATAAAGATTACTACTTTCACCTGCAGTGTCTAAGTAAGCACTTTTCGAAGAAGTTAAAGGTTGCTCTTCGGGATTAACCTATAAAACAAAAAGGCAATGTCAGTAACATTGGCTAAATATTTTTCGTAGCCTACTAAACCTAGCCTACTAAAATCTACAAAGTTTGTTTTTTATTCAATGTTGAAGTTGTCTCGCACTCTGAGAGTGTGACAGGTTGTGTAATAGTTACATCGTTGAAGAAACATGCGAAAAAAATCATTTTTTTTTGCATATATATTCATTTTTGCTTGGTCTTTGCTTCAAAGATTAGTACAAATGCAACGTTAGTAAACACTGAAGAACACTGCACACAAGACGTAGACTCCACACGAACTAATGCGTAGACAAACAGGCGTATTCCACCTGAACAAAAAATCAGCTGTCTGTATTTGTTGGTGTGTAGATGTAGTTCTACGAAAGTTTGCTTTAATACACTTTCGATAAGACTATTATTTAAACGTCTTAATGCCCTGTTTGTGCACTCAGTGACCGTCCAAATAGGTCTTTCCTAATTTCAACCTAAAAATTCAAAGGCTTACTAATTTCTTTCCGAATGGGGAATGCTTCTTGACTATGTCATCTTTTACCATGTTTTTACGAGTTGTCCTGGCCTGATCTCACATGATCTTTAAACCTCACAAAAATTGAGTAACTGAATGACAAAAGGGATTCAAAACCGAGCCGTCCGGGTGTGAGAAACTGAACACGTTGCACTACACCATCAACGGACTTGCAAGGTTTTACTTTAACAGTTATGCTTGTGAAAAAATACATGTTGTTCTCTACATAATGGTACAAAAATTCAGCCCCAAATTTCTGTTGACCATTGATGACCTCAAATGACTTCTGATTTCGATTGCACCCTTTCTCTCAATATCGTGAATTTATATTCCAAGTGTAAAAGTCTCTATCGCTACTATCTTGAGATATCGTGTTTACAAGCAGTGTTCAAGAATTCCACACTTTCTCTTACGGTGACCTCAGATAACCTTTGAAATCTATCAAAACCAAAAGGCTTCCTCTTCTGACTATAATGCATCCACATGCCAAGTGTGTAAACTACCCATGCTTTACACAATGAAGTTATTAGCTCCATGTTTATACCTAGAAAGATTGTGTTTACAACGTTTTCGGCTTATGGCATCTTGCGACTTCATTAGACGTTTAATTCTACAAAAATGGGCTCTTTTCCTGAATATAGTTATTCCATATACCAACAATGAGAAGTAATCATCATTGCTACCTTGAAATATCGTGTTTTCAAGCTGATGTCCCAAACAAGCAAACATACTAGCGTAAACACACATACACATATACACAACACAACACACACATACATACACACACTCTAAAGAGTGAAAGCATAAATTCCTTCCCCTTCGGAAAGGGATCAAAATAGAGAATATGCAAACTATTGCCAGCTGGGTTTCTGCAGCTCTAGCTGTTTACCGATTACTTTGTTCCCACTATCGTCGTCATTATTCATTTTCCTCCACAAAATCGAACCATGGAGCATGAAAAAGCTTGAATTTGTACCTCATTAGTTTACGTGACACATTTCATCCTCAGATTTTTTTCTTAGCTTTTACTTCCTTTTTACGTTTAAACAACTGCTATGTGTTATTCTCAAGATTGTTTATGCATACCCCTAATTATTCCGATGTTTTGCTGCTAGAAACAGCACCTCTTTAGCAACCAAGCCAAAGCAGCACATAATAATATTGCTCTCATAGTGAAACCAGCTTTTCAGCCCCAATGTAATGAATCAATCTTCAGAGAAAGCAAAATATCAGAAAAAGTAATATTACAACGCTATCGCCAAGAATTTTTAATAAAAACAGAAATAAAACAGAAACGGAATGGTAAAGTATTAACAATGACCTACCGTAGTTTCCAGTGATCGTTGATCTGTTTGAATGAAGAAGAAGCAAATATTATATATTTAACAGCAATGTACAAACATAAATTATTTAAAGAGAATTGTTTTGCATTGATTTTGGTTCTGGCAGTGCGAAGCAAGGTTTTACCTCAACTTTGTTAATTTTTGTAAAAGGAAACTTCTGTTCTGACTATATTCTATTAGAAATTTCTAAATATGAAAGTAAAGTAAATGTTGATGTCAAAATGGTGGCAGACGAATTACTTTATTACTGCCAGACTGCATATGGAGAGATATGCAAGCGTTTGTTCGTTCACTCCCTCTGATCTTATTATTAGCATTGAGGTTTTACAATTCCTGTTTTCTTCTAGGGCAATTTTTCATACTAGATTAAATTTCGCAAAGCTTTGCCCTTTCAATTTTTAGGCGCTTTGACCTTCTATTTAACAAAACTTCAAGCAAATGCATGTTGAATAACTATTTAGCAGTTTCATAACCCATAGAACAGTTAAGTTACTTTACATAGAATATACATTGTTTTTACTGCTACAGAATATCGGTAAACCCGGGTTATATTTTGGACTTTCTTGAATTTTTGTAAGTGTAAGATTCATTTGTAATTTATGGACATCAATTAATGTAAATATATCCTAAATGAAGGTGTCTGGAAACTTTAAAGGAGCTATACTATTCAACGATCTAAGAAAATATGTGAGTGGAGAAAATGATTGAAACTAGTCAAACTTGTGAAATTTAGTCATACAGACTTAAAGTAGATCTTGGTGCTGACTCTGTATGGGGATCGATAACACTGATTTAACAAATTGCGGACTATAGATGCACTGCTGGTACCTCTACTTACCATTCCCATTCTTGCTGTAATACTTTCCGTCTTCTACCTGTTCTGCAAACATGTCACATCTATAAGTTATGGCTGAGTTGCCTGTTACGTAACAGTCTCTGAGTATTGCCATTATCCACTGCTCATGAAACTCGTAATCCCACTTTCAGAATTGAATACACCAGTATAATTGACACTGAGTCCATTTACCACCTATGAACAATTGTCTAAAGAAGGAAATGGACTTATGCTAAATCGGAGGCAAGAAAAAGTACCCACTTTGTCTAATAAATTGAAAAAAGCCTTTATTTCGACGTACTAAAAAGTGTATACTCTACCTTTACGTCTGGCTTTGTAGCAAATTGCAGAGATAACAAGTATTACAATCAGAATTGCCATAACCACAATGGTTGAAATCAAGACTGATTGCTTGTTGCCAAGAGCACCACCGTCGTTACAGTTTTCTGATGTGTGAAAGAAAATAAGAGTTTTTAGTTTTTCTAGTGTTATCCTTCTTTGTTTTATTTTCGTAGATAAATATGAATCTCTTTCAAAATAAATAACTTTAACACAGAAGTCAAATATTTGCGTTGTAACCCAGAAGTATCATAGTGGACAGAGATGAACATCTGAATATGTTTTTGGCAACAAAATATAGAATGTGGACCTAATTGATTAGTTAATATACTCTTTAAAAACGTATGTAATTTTGTCCAGAATAGGCAGGTACAGGGGCAGCTAAAAGTTAGAAAAAAGTACCCACCTTGCCCAGAAAATGTGCCATTAAAGAGAGCATCTTTACCAAGAATAGAAAGGTTGCCTTTTGATCAATTTTGGTGGTTACTTTCAGCAGTTTAGTAAGAGGAATAAGTGACCAACCTGAGTAAAAGTTCAGTTTTAAGTGAATATATATATATATATATATATATATATATATATATATATATATATATATATATATATAATATAATAAAATATAAATATATTTAAACCTTGACTCCGAATATATGGAATCAATTTGACTGATTGCGTCTTCGGACGCTCCATACGTTCCATATCTTTTTGTTCATCATCCAAATGCTAACTGTGATATCCCTCAAGGTTGACCTTATATGACCTTTCTCCATGCAAAAAGGCAACAGTCCCGGGTTATTGCACACAGTATCTGACATCCACGTGCATAGTATGAGATCCTCAAAGTTGATCTTTTTGAGTTACTGTATTTGTGAGCAGTTTACGAGGTTTTCATAGTTGATTTCAGACGACTTGTCAACTCCACTGAAAAAATAAGATCCTTTTAAACATGGCAAATGTAAACAATGAGTCTTAAAAGTATCAATTGCTACTATTTTGAAATGTATTGTATAATATAATGTAGTTGTAGATGACCTTTGTTCTCCACCAAAAATAATGTCAACCTTCCTCTGAATATGAAAAAAATATACCAAATATGCAACCTACCAACTATGGCTGGCTTGAGATGTGGCGTTTAAAAACAGTCTTCATGATTTTCTTAGTTTTACCTCTTGTGACCTTAAACGAACATTGATCACCACCAAAACAATGCACTCTTTTTCCTTTGTTCTACAAATCTATGTACATCTATATTGAACAAATGGATCATGTTTACCTTGAAATATCGTGTTAACAATCTCGTTTTCCGATATTTGACCCCTGTTGGCCTCAAATAACTTTTGATTATTTCAAAGTAATGGGAACCTTTCTCTCAACACATTTTTTTATTTGTCAAGTTTGAGAAGTACCGAATATTTGTATCTTGAGATATCGTATTCACAAGAGAAGCTTCTCGAACTCACACAAACACGCAAATACATAAGCTCATGCGCACCGATGTACATACCTCCAGCAAGGAATCGTTAAATCGTTTTAACAGTAGGTACTTGGTAAATGGTTTCTTGCTACCATGCTAAGCATGCATGCAAGCATCTTAATGGGGAAGTTGAAGTAAATTAAGATCATAAAACCGGTGCTATGGTGTACTATTACGGGGGATTGAGAAATTGGGATTTTGAATTGAGGGACACATGAGCCCGTAACGAACCTCATTTCAGGTGGTATAGTGTCGCTTACAAGGGAGTGACAAGTTAACTGTGGTAAACCGTACCTTACCACCATCGATAATTGCGCTTACTTTATAATGTAATCACTGTACAGTGTTGTGATGAGCACATGTAATCGCTTCAAACAAGCACATAGGGGATTTCACGGGGACCACGGGTCAAACATGCAAAAATCAGGAATCACCCATTTCCTCAAGGACTCGGTAATTGTGCCGTCTATCGGAAATAGAATATTCGAATGTCCTCATAACAATAGAAATAAAGATAGGTGGAAGAGAATTTAGTTAAAATGATTATTAAAGTAAAATACCTGTTTCTATATAAACTGGCGTTGAATATTTTAATAATTTGTGGTCATCGTGTGCAATACACTGCAAGACGAATCTTTGACCGCACGTATACGTCCCGTATGATAAACCTATGGAAACATCCCATGTGTAACCATTTGAGTTATTTTTAACGTTTCGCTGATGCAAAGTAATGTCAGTGCCCGGTTCACCTTCTGTTATCCAATTTATATTCATCTTCGGCCGTACTCCTAACATGCTGCAGGTAACCGTCCCGTTTCCACTGACATTTAAATGACACTCTTCACACGAAAAGCAGTTTGTGACTTGTGGACAAGGTGGATCTGGTAGAACTAAACGAGATAAGAAAAACCAGATACTCAGTGAGCATGTTAATGAGACATTTGTTTCAAATAATGCCTAAAGATATCATTTCCACATATTTAATTGTGAGGAACGTGCAAGCATTGTTTAATCAAAAATGTCACAAAACTTGCCTGGGTTTTGTATTATTTTCCCTGCATCTGATTTGCTAGTCCTTCTTTGTCAAGCGTTTAATTTCTAATCCTAATCAAAGCTTAGCGAACATGTTCTAAATACGATGACTTTTCTACCATTGCCTCCATTGCCCAAAAATATCGAAAAGGCACAAAAAAGTCCTCCATTTGAAGACCGAAAAGTCCAAGTGACCGAAAACGGCATAAAGTGGGCAAAAGACCGAAATTGTATGATCTTGCTTTTATGTAACGGCCACTTTGCTGCCTGGCATTTATTAATATATACATTTTTTTAAATAATCACAAATGTTTGCACCGAACCCAAACCAAACTTTGCGCCAAAGTTCTTGCTGGTGCTAGTTATAAACGAAATGAAATTTAGCAAATTAAGTCTTAGAATTAAGAAATCTGCCAGCATACTTTTCATAATATTCTATTGTAAGTATGTAAAGCTCAAAAAGATAGCCTATAGTCCTCAAATCTTGCTTTAAAGGTCTCTGCACATGTATCCCAAACAGTTGGTCTACTCAACGATGGTAGATTAACATGCCTAAATAAAAAATCAGTAAGAATTATTTGAATATCTTTAATTGTTTTCAAAATATACCTCTTCTAAATTTTAACATTTGTAATATTTCTCATTAGCTATGCAAAAATATGAGGTAGAGTGTTTGTCACAGGGCGGGTGACCCTACAAGAGATTTTAGGTTTGGTTTCCCAAAACAACTTCAAAAGTTGCACAAACACATTTCTAACTTACAATTCTTGTATTCACTTAAAGTAATTTGGGTTAGTAATCATAACAAATTAAAAACGAAAAGAGGCCTTAAAGATTAACTTAAATTCTTAAATTCATTCCTCGGTCATGTCCCTTGACTGGTTGTACTATCTGTAGTTTTCCTTCACGGTACGCAAAATGTCAGTCCATTTCACTGGACTAAAGTTCAAGTTCATAAACGAATACAGGAAAACAATTTATCAGTCTCAAATCATGCATCATACACTTTGTTTCAAAACCATACTCGAATTTTCTATAACTGAATATATTCGCTTCTATGAATAAGTTCGCTCGTCACAGCTAGTTGTAGTTTGGTGGTAGCTAGTTAGGCCATAATCCCGTCATCAGGAGAACTTCACACCGGGAAAACCAGGTTTCTTAAGTCTGGTTCTTCACCCCGTATTCAGAAGATTATTTTCTATCACGATCGGTGATAAGGCGTCTCATCGGTTCACCTCTCATGGCCCGCACCGGTCGAACGACATGAACTTCACGTTTTCTTCGATGGGAACCCATAAGAAAAGATACACCTCAACGGTGCCTTAACTTCACCTCCACCGGTATACACACCCGCAGCGGCGTAAGCCACGTCAACCGTGCCACAAAACCTTAGACAACCTCAGAGCACCGTCTCTCTTGATAGACTGTTGTGAATACACAAGGAAGCCCACGCTAAACGCTTTGTTAAGTTATGTAATCCGGAATTCAAAGTGTGAATAGTCTTACAGCTCACTAAGCCAACTTGGCATCTAGGCAATTATGAATGTATTAACATCAATTACCATGTTAAATTACAGGTCTTACATAACGTCGTGACAGTGTTGCGCACTGTCTAGTTCTTTCATTAATCGTTTGTAAATAATCTGTTAATTACTGACCATCTAATTATTTCCAAAGAAGTAAATAGCTACTACCCCCCAAAAACGAACACCCCAGGGCATGCAACCATTACAATTGTCCTTGGAATAAGGGCTAAACAATTAAAAAGGGTATCAGAACACAACGTCATGGTCACTTTTTCACGTCACAACTTTGCATGTGTGAATAATGTCTCTTCCTGATATCAGACTAGTGCAAAATCCGTAACTGTCTTGTAAAATAGTCAGTATTTGATAGATTTCGATGTAAACTTGTGCTATTTTTAACATTTTAATATTTTTACATCAACCGACTGTAGTGGCCAAGTGGTTAGAGCATCCGACTTTCAGCCGGAAGGTTTAGGGTTTAAATCCTGGCCTGGTCATTACCAAACACTTTAAAAATGGAGCCTACTACCTTTGCCCTTGGTGCTCAGCATAAGCAATGGAGTAGGGAAAACAAGCCAGTGAGCCACTTGGTTGGAAACTGGGACGTTAAACCTCATCAACTTACTAACTACATCAATAGGCAGCTGTGGAATTTACATATGCACAGACCTTTGATTGACATTACGACTTAGCTTGTGTTAAAAGGAGCAAATTCTTTAATGATGTATTGCTTTCCAGGTAGTTCTGAGATATTGGAACATTACATTAGTAATCACCAGGAGCAGTAATTTTTGTTGCTTTAGTTCATTCGGCTTAACAGTCTTAAGAAATTGTGGAACTTTAAAACCATGCAGAAGCATTGCGTCCGTTGTTTTTGGTGTCATTATAAATTTTGTAAATGCATTGAACAAAATTGAACATTAATTCTACATTTGCATATATCAGATCACACTTGCAACAGTCCATTGGTAATCATTCTGATGGACGTGCATTACGATGCACTTTTAACCAACCAGTTGTGGGATGCTGCAAAAAATTACAATCGCAGTTTTTCTTATGTTACCCTAGATTTGGCCCTATATGTTAAAACTGTGAGCTGAGCAGAAACTGGAGAATAAAGCATTAAAATTTGACAACAAAAGGTGACATGCGGAATCAATAATTTCTTTGAACAGGAAAATCCGTTTTTTGCCATTTAACTAACCTGTTATAACAACAGTTACATTGCTCTTGTGAAACGTGTCGTCTTCGAAAAAGGCCACGAAGAAATAATCTGCTTCATGTACCACCGAGGCATTGTGTATTGTCATGGCTCCTTTACTATCAACGACGTATTGACCTTTGCCGTATTCGGTACCACCAGGATTGCCATTCTCCAATCGGAGTATCGGAATGGTATGAGAAATGGACCCCCTATACCAAAATGCCTCTGCTATGATTTTATCTTGTGTTACACACGATATTGTTGACGAGCTCCTTCTCTCAATAAAGACAATTTTAGGACAAGCCCCTTCTGTAACTAAATACAAATTCATCATAAGCTCTCTGAGTAAACAGACAGAAAGATATCTCCAATTTCTTAATAACCTCGTAATATTCAGGCGAATCCACACAAAATTTGTTTCTTCTCATTGTAAATATTTCACCAAGGCTTCAGTTTGATCGGATAACTAAAACTGTAAAAGTGCGTTAGAAAATAAAGACCTGGGACATAATTTTGAAAACTTTATTTTGATGAAAACAGAGCAAATGGTTATTCATAAAATCTTACATATTTTTGACGTATGATTTCAGGTGACAGCGCCCATGTGATAGTATATTAGAGTTAGCTTATAGGATACCAATTTTAATCACCCTAATGATAACAATGAGATCCTCCGTATAACACTAAGTAATCTCTCGAATTTCGTCCTAACCCCTCTTTCAACCATATTTTCAACAGATTTTTGTTTTCTGTTGCTAGTAGTGGTGTAAACATTTGAACAAAAGATGATATCAGCAGCATATTATGCTCCTTTATTTCAAAAAAAGATTTTAGGATTTTGTTTTAAACTCTCGTATTTTTCTGAATTGTTTGTAGCTTTTAATATCTGTTATATAACTTTCCATTGTAAACATCCTTTAGTTGCTTACTTATTTATCTTTGCGGCAATTTAACCTATCAGGATGACTGCTGCATATCCTTGTATTCTCGATGTATGTTTCGAAAATATTGATTTGGAAAAGAAACTCAAACTTAAAGAAGTGTTATCTTTCAATTCGTAAACTTCAAACATTATACGATTTTCCATGCTAACCTCATTTTTACTGACACCTTTTAAAGTTAATAGTAGAAACAGCAATTTCACTTACAGGTTGTAAGAATCATGCAAACAAGAGTCCTGGCTGCAGCTTTTGCAAAGAAAGGTTCAAATTCCATCCTTCGCCTAGAACTGAAATCAACATGAAACATACAGATCATTGAAAAGGAAATATTCTAGTCAAAGTATTCTTGTTGATAATATTTTAGAAATTCTATTATTCTTTGGATACCTTGAACGTTTGAAAGTTATTATGGACAACAAGCAAGAACTTTGCAGAAGACAAGCGAGAACACGTGGAACTTGTTGTAATATTGTAACGCCTTTCCTACATTTTTCTAGCTAAATACTGTTCAAAAAATGAAAGTAAAGTTTTTCGAAAGACCATGGAAGTATTAGAAGAAATATGTTAAACCGACGACTTTTACTATTGAATGGGTCGATGGAAACATTTTCTTTCAGAACAAAATATCCAATATTTTGGAACAACGTGGCAACGTAACAATTTTTTGCTCACCTTGCCGTCTGTAGAAGTGCTACAGTTTACCTATTATTTTATTTCTCTTTATTTTATTTTATTTCATTTCATTTCATTTTTCCCCCCCTTTTTTTTTTTTTGATTTTTACTTTTCAGAATCACTTGACAATAGAAAACAATGAGTAACGCTAGATTTAAAAGTTGAAGTGGTTTAACCGTCACCGTTTTATGTGGTTTTCAGTGAAAGAGACCAACAAAAATGGATGGAACATTTACTGACGAACGGTCGTACTGAAAACTGGATGAATTTACTGTGAGTTTGGAGTTTTGTATTTTAAGCGACACGTGGATCACAATTTGCAAACTTTTTCTTTTACTTTATACCAAATTGCTCCTTCTTATATTATTCTTCGTACATTGGTTTAAGGATGTTTCCAGTACCAAGCGCTGTATCAAATTTGCAACATTAGCCTCTACAACTTTAAAGTCAATCATACATGCTTGTTCTGTTGACTGTTTGTCAAGTTGCTATGCTTCTGAATATAACATCTGGGAAGAAATCATTGACCGTTGGTATTTCAATCCTGACAATGAATAGCACCATTTGCTTGTTGTTTTAAGCAGTTTGGAACAAGTGGGAATTTCATAATATCCAACCTTTGAACCTAGCATACTGGACACTAGTAACTAATGAATAACAGAACTTGTTTCCCCTCCAATAAAAGGTGGCAAAACCTTTAGGAAGTGCTAAGTGGTAAAATGAAATGGGCCTTGCGCAAAAATAAACCTTTTACAATCGCGGCAATCAAAAAAAAGGGGACTCTACATGGGGGTAGGAAGTAGCAGTAGCTGTGGTCCTCAACATTTAATAATACCCTCCTGAGGAGTTTAAGGAGAGGTACATTCCTCCTTCCTGGAATATTTTGATATTTCACCGTCTTTCGAAGTACTTCTTATTAAGAACTTGTTGAAAAACTTATATGCTTCATATATAACAAAAAAAAAAAAAAATGAAAGTTCCACAAAACGAACACTTTTGGGAGTTTTGTCCTTGAAAATGTAGGTTTCAAGTATACTTTATCTTCTCATTATCAACTTCGGGCATTAGCCCCACCCAGTCCTAACCCTCTCTCTCTCTCTCTCTCTCTCTGTGCCTATGGCACTACATGTGACATATCCTTTGTACGAAAAGAAGAAACCGCCATCCAGAAAATGTGCGGCAATCGCTGGAATATCCATCAGTTTTTCATAAATTTCAGAACAAAAGTAGTTTAACACCTGCCTTAAAGAAAATAGTTAAGTGGCTTTCAGTGGCGTAGCCAGAATTTCCCTGGGGGAGGCAGTGTGTTCTGGGATCGCCGGCCTGGGCAAGGGTTCTAAGGGGAGGGTGTCCCCTCCCGTTTTGAAAATTTGTGAAAGTTGTCTTTGCGTGAAATCTTGTGCTTACATATGCTACCTTTGAAGTAAAATTTACTTTCAAAAAACGCCATCAATGGGGGCATGACCCAGTGTCCCCCTATAGAGACCCTGTAGTGGGAGAGATTGGCCAACTTATTTCATGGGCGCCATTTTGGAGCCAAACGTTAACTGTGACCAGATATCATATACACTGTGTGCGTACAGTTTTCCGTACAAAATGTACGCACAAAGTGAGTAACAGCGTTCTGTTCTCTTGTGACAATCATTCGTATTGGTTGACTCTGGCTGGCACTGTCTGCCGGATCCTTTAGTTTGTCACCCGGTGCAAGAAAAGCCGTCCTGGAGGGAGGGGAAACCCTCCATTTTGAGTAACTTTTGCTTATAGAAAGTGATGAAAATGCAGAATGGTGTTTGCTATTTTGACAGTTTTAAAAATAATTTTATTTTTTTAAAAAAATCTCATTTTAGTGTCTTATTTTTGTGCTGGTAAGAAAGGGGGAGGGGCGGGTCTACTCTGGGCTGGGTCTACCCCATCTTTCTGAGTAGTACTAGTACGTTAATGCAGGATGGCATACATGGAAAATGGTGCTTTCATGGAAAGTTTTATGCACGTTGAACTAATCATTTAAGACTTTTCATTATTTAGTGAAAGTTTTAGGAGAGGTCAGGGGGAAGGGGTAAATATAGGGGAGCACTTCCTAGTGAGACTCTTTTACTCTATGGAAAAGCCTAGGCCTAGGTTTTATAAAATTGTGACTGACCAGGGTGTATTCTATGTAAAAACCTACATCAAAGTCAAAGGTATTCAAATGTTTCAGTTTTCTCATGCTTCTAATAGATCCAGGAGCAATGTTTGATCTGTTATTGTGTCCCCCTCCCCTATGAAAATTTTTGAAAAATTGGGTGTCCTTACATGCAATCTTGTGCCACATATGCTACACTTGAAGTAAAATTTGTATTAAAAAATCGACATATTCTTAGGAACTAAAACAAAAACATCGGCATCAGTGAGGGGGACCCATGGCCCAATGGGGTGCCCTCCTGCCCTTTGAAAATTTTTGAAAATTAGGTGTCCTTACATGCAATCTGGTGGCCACATATGCTACCATTTGCAATTTTTGTTAAAAAATTTACGTATCTTTATGAAGTAAAAAAATATCGGCATCAGTGAGGGGGTGGGGCATGGCCCAGTGACCTTAAATACGCCACTGCTCCTACACCTATGACTGGGAACTGCAGCTCTGGTATTCCATGGGGATGTTCTGACAACGATCCAATAGGATTAGTATTAGGATTAAGGTTAGCCGGTTAGTCCAAAGGGTTAAGAGTTGTATTTGGGTTTATGTGTTGGAATATCAAGCAGTCGGAATATAGAGATGGAACCGCCGTACACGATATAGGCTATGCCTTGTACAGAACGTCGTAATCTAACTCTAAGGCTAAGCCTACTCTAACGTTAGGCCTACACTTATTACTAAGTCGTATACCGTACTGTGCAGTTACATCGCATAAGCGATCGCTATCTGATGGATTCCAATTGAACCTTCTAACTTTTACAGCCCACCCAAGCCTTCTTTTTTGTACAGGATGGGAATCTATACAACTTTTAACACTTTTCTGGTCTGTTCGTACATCCGAATGCAGCACAACCCGGCCGCAATTTTGGAAACATAACATGTACATCTTACATAGGATGCGTATGTCCGGTCGTACTTGCAAGCTCGTACTTTGGCTCCACAATGGTGCCCATGTATTTCGTCCAATCAGAATGCGTATCTGAGAACAATGGTGGGCCAATCTCTCCCACTATAGGGTCTCTATCCCCCTAAATAAGCCACTAGTGGCTCACTTACAAATATTCCTGGTTGAGCACTTTTAATACTTAATTCTAAGCTTCAGTTAATAATGTAATATATTATAATACAGTATTAAACAATTACCTATGTATCGTATCACGCACCTGAAATTTAAATCCTAAATGGAAGAATAATCTCCTCAAGAACGCAATATTTCCCCTTTAATCTGTACTAATAAAAAAAAAAACAAATACTGGCAAACGACATAGAAGTTTCCAAAATTGTTTCCTTTCCGTATGCCTTTTCCAAACTCGATCATTACACTGCAGTACACACTGTGTGCTGCAAGTGATATGTATTCACCTATAACACGAGAACAACTCAAAATCCAGGTATCATTATATAGTTTCTTGTCTGTACGTTAATTTTTCTGAGTCTAGACTTTGATCTTTAATATCTAATCACATCTAACGAAAACATAAAGTGTAATTAAGCAGACATCGCTTTGTCAAAAAATGGCGTAGGTACTGAGTGTGCCAGTTCTTGTAAATGTATGAAATACTGTAGTAACCTTGAGATAGACGATTGCTGACCTAGGTAGACACAGGCATTTATACAAAGCCCCGTTTATGGAAAACCGATGTTGCCATAACCTGGACAATTTTTCATTTTCGCTATTATTACAGCCAATTCATATTTTCAGTTCAAATGGTTTAAAAATCTAACGTAAGTAAACATTTTTCTCTTTCATCTTTTGAAGCAGAGAGGACAAATCTTCGAAGAATATGGATTTCTTAGAGCACACTTTTCTTGTAACAATCTTGTCCTTGAGATTCATTAAGTTCAAAGTAACGTGCACTAACGAACTTCCTATCGCTGTAGTATTTCTTTTCAGGGTGGGTTGGGGCAATAAAACAAAAGTCTATAAAACGAAAAACTTGAGCACTATGCTTTACATAATTTTGTGCACGCTCAATGCTTTGATTCTATATGTATATATATATATAATATATATATATATATATATATATATATATATATATATATATATATACATTATATACATATATATATATGTATTATATATATATATATATATATATATATTATATATATATATATATATATATATATATATATATATATATTATATATATATATTATATATATATATATATATATGTATATTAAGGTCGAAATGCTGCGGAGTAATAGAAATGTGTAGGTCGATAAAGATAATATGAAGTGCCTGAAAGTTTGCGGAAAATTTCACGACGTTTCGGTTATTTAAACCCTTCAACAGGTGACAAAAATGCAACTGAACAAAAGCAGAGAAAATACACGTTAAACAAGGCACGTGCAAACCGGTCGTAAAAAAGAACACGGTGGAAAAACTGCGATAAGGAGGCTGAGTAAAAGTGGTAAAAGATGATTTCAAAAGGGGGGGGGGGGGTAAAAAGGTCCACCTTAACGTTAAGACCGTATGGAGAGGGTTCCGAGCTTCAAGATAATCCGGTTTTCGGCAGTTAGACGATCTCGGTCAGGACCTCTACACTTTAGAGCTGTCCCACTGTTCTAATTTCCGAGTATTTAGACTCTGTGCTCATTCCGTTGCTATCGGCTTTACCGTCTTTTGTTCAGGATACTCCCCATTTCTTGAGATTAATTCAAGACTTTGAGTTTCCTGAAGATTGCGGTGAACGGCTGTTCTACACCATGGATGTATCTAGTCTCTACACATCCATTCCCCATCATGCTGCTTTGTCAGCTATCCGCCATTACCTGGACCAACGGCAAGACCCCGAAATACCCACAAGCACTTTCCTACGCTTGGTGGAACTGTTTTCAATTCAAGGGGCGCTTTTGCCGTTCGGCTGAAGGAGTAGTCATGGGAACCAAAATGGGTCCTTCTGTTGCTTGTCTGACCATGGCCACTTTGAAGAGCAGCTTTTTCTCAGTATGCCGGCGCTCGCCCTATCCTTTACAAAAGGTATATTGATGATATTGTGGGATTAGCAACAGGGTCCCGTCAGGATTTACATTAGAGAATTTGTTCCCTTGAAGGAAGGACAAAATTGCCTGCATCTGGTTCAAGCATTATATTCTCCAGGTGCCACTCATTTGCGGTTAACACACTTGATGTGGATATCAAACCGCTTGAAGCATTATGAAGTAATTTGCGCATTTATATGAATTATTTGCTAAAACTGAACTCCATGGATAACTTGACATTAAAACAAATTTTGAAACAGAAAAGTCGGTTCAGATTTGGTGGAACTATCGACAATTTTTTAGCCTGAATACTGCCATGGGCGTAAATCCCGGGGGCAGTGGCGCCGGCACGGGGGGCATGGGGAGCGCGTACCCCCCCAAGGAAAATTTTTGAAAATTTTAAAATGATCCCAAAAGGAGATTAAGCTATAGATTTCTGTAGGGGTAGGGTGAGGTGTGCTTCAACCGATGATAGATCTATTTAATCATTTTCTATCACAAATGTTTCTCAAACTATCAGAATTTTCACACATCCTTCGCAAACTATCAAAATTTTCCCGCGCTCCGCGCGCTTCAAACCTTACCACTGTGTTCTTATTATCAATATCTTCTGATAGCAACTCCCGGAGAAGCACAGCAGCAAAAGTTGAAAGCTGTTTACGAATTAATAGGTAAAAGACTGGCTTTTTGAGTGGCATGTAGGTTTGTTGGGCAATTAAAAGTGTCTCGATGCAGATTCTGAATGCAGGTTTTGTCATGGAAATCTCATTTAATGAAAAAATTCGCGCCCTTTGCGCGCATGATTTACAGTTTGCACTCCATCTCATGACCATTATTAACATAATAATACATGGAACTATAATCACAACATCTTTAGGGGCCTATAGCATCAATATGCGATCTTTCAATCTAAGTTGTTGTAGCATGATTTGGAAAGTTGAATTTACGTGTTTGCCGTTATGCATTTTTCAAAATATTTTACCGAGATCTTTGCGAGCAGCCATTATCGGTACAGATGGCAGACACGTAGCCAAAAGGATGAAGGGGGCATCCGGCCCCTTGAGCATATTTCTGGTTTTTGTTTAATGTTTTTTACAATATTGGTAGTGTTTCTCCTATTTATATGCTGTAAAATAGGCTTGGGAAGTGCCATTTCCAGCGATCTAAGAGGCACTTTGGGCCAAAATTTTCTTACGCTTTGCGCCAACCAATGGTGGCGCAAAGCGCTGAGAATCTATCTATGGACTTAGCCCCCCTTGACAAATTCCTGGTTACGCCCTTGATAGATGGTGATTTTTAATACACTTACGACAAAAAAGCATTCTGAAAACGCATTTGTTAGTCCTTCACCCCTTTTGCTATACCTATCAGGGAGGTCTAATATCACCTTCCTGCACCAATAGTCTCCCTTCCGCCCGTTCCCCATTGCTGGAAGCTGTTCATCTGGATTTTCGTTCAAAATTAGTAAAAATACGATAGTTGTAAAGTGCTGTACTCTGTATTATCATTTGGATGTCACGTAATAAGTATTAGGTCATTGCTCCATTTTATGTACTTTATCCAGAGCTTCCGGAAGGCTCTACACAGATATCTGCCAGCCTTAGATGGCTTTTTACAATGCACAATGAAGGGAAGGAAAAATTTCGTAGCGTAGCTCTTATCAAAGATGGAAAGGTTGAAAGAAAACAATTTGAAGTACTATGATATTCAGACTCATCAGTGTTAATCTGAAGGGTGTCTGATCTAAACTGTGAAATAAAACCGTCTGTGGGAGGGGGTAAGTAACAGGAACAAAGTAGATACATAGCTGGACCATCTGTCGTCTGTCTCATAAGTGATGGCTGCATTCGCTCTTTAGTGTGCAAGAAATATATCGACGGCACAATTGATGTAGCATCACCATCCCTGCCAAAATTATAGAGATTCATTAACTTTGTTCGAACATTCTGCCCCTCTCTGTAATGTAATTGTTTGATTCCCGGCACCTTGGTGGTAGTTTCAATTCAACGCAGTTAAATATTCAAAGCAGAATAGCCAAGCCTTTCTAATTATGGCCACTGGCTTACATATTTGGAGTTGTACGACATGATCTACATTACAATTGAAACTTGAGGTCTTGCTAAAAAAGCACACATGTTTTGGTCTCAATTATTGTGATTGTCACTTTTTTAAACGTTTCTGAATCATGCACGATGCCCATATATACGTTTATTGTACCGATATTCTTTACAGAGAAGGTTCAGGTATCCCTTCCTCCAACTTGCAGTAATGATAACTTTCATTTCATAAATTGTTTGCCTTTCACATAAGCCCGTAGATATCATTCATTAATAATTTAAACATTTATAACTACAACTTTAAGCCCTGCTAATGCCGTCTGACCTGGAGTATATCGTCCCAGGTGTTCAGGAAGGAGAAGTTCTGGATGGTTTTACTTTTGACAAAATTAAATTGTGCTTCAAACCATGAGGATCTTTTCAAATGCTTTTACTCGTCTGAATATTTTCAAACTTTGAAGTGGATGCCGAGTAGAGGTGAAAGCTCTTTTTTGTGGTTTGTTCTAAGTGTACTCTATTCTCTTTTTGATATAGGAGGTACTCTTGTCTTTTGATTTGTATGCATGGCTTTCAAAAGCCTCCTGATCAGCTCTTGAAATATGTTTTTGAACATGTCAATGTGTTCTTACAGTCACAAAAGCTACATTGTTGCATATGTCCTTGACATGTTGCTTTTGTTTTTTTTTTCTTTTGTAGCATACAATCAGTTAAGTGGATCGCAATGACCGTGAATAGACGAACTGTTTTCAATTGTTATATATTAACTTTTTGATCTTACATCTAATCCTTGTTTTAGTGCTCAACAAAGAACGCATTAAGGGTGACCTTTCACAGTACATAAACTTTTATACGATGAGAACATTTATCTTTATACCATTTGCCAGTTATTCCTGTAAAGTCAAGACTCCATAACAGATACGATCATTTCTCACTTCGAATATATAACCACTTGAAGATATCCAGCTGGATTATAACATTTTGTAACTAAAGCACCCTAAGTTAGCGCTTGAGCGATAAAAGGCCGTCTTCGACCTTTTTTCTTAGACTAGAGTAACTATGCTAATTCCAATTATCTCGTTAAGTCATATGCTCAGATGAATTTAATATCCATCAGACTTCCGTGCAAACACTGGCTCTGAACCTCTTTCATAAACTCTTCGCATAGACATAACAATATATTCAATAGCGTTTACTGCAAACTGACAGAAATTTACTGTAATGGCCTTAAGGGATAAGTTCTCTCTGGAAGGTAAGCATTTTTTTTCTGGAAAAGAAAATGTATTTCCTTACTATATTTTCTAAGGTTTTTTCAGATATCTACCAAAAAAGTAAGCTTTGCCCGACTTATTTGGGATTAGGGACCCAGCCCCACTCCATTCGTTTTTGCTTTTTACTCATCAACACCATGCGCCACGTATAGACTCCAGGTTTATTAAAATATATACTGTTACTGTAAATTATGTCACAATATCAGTGGTTGGGTATGTGGTGGGTTTCACATTCTAGAAGTAAGCACAGTATGTAGGCTTTCACGACAGGAATCAATACTAGTAAGATGATTTCAACGAGTAAGCCGTCGAAGGTCTTGAAACAACCATCACTTGAACAACCAACACACTGCTATTTAATTCACCATGGAATTGGAAAGCCATGGCGTTATTCCTTTGCTGTATGTCAAGGTACAAAAAAATGATATCAAGCTATCTTTTTCAGTGTAAAGGAAACCTTCACACACTGATCAGTACCTTTACTTCTCTTCAAATCATCACGTCTCTGCCAGAAAAGTGTGGTAAATACATTGCTACATAGAGCTTTCACATTTTGTGATGAGGGTAAAGTATTCAGCGAACTTGATCGCATTACTAGAGTCTTACGTAAACATGTTTACCCTATCCAGTATGTTCACAGAGCTGTCAAGAAACAAACCCAACAAATGACAAAAAGAAGGTAAGTGAAGAGTATAACAAAGGCCTCACCTCCATGCCCTACGTCAAAGGAGTGTCCGAGAGGATAACCAGACTCTAGAATCGCGCACAAATAAAAAACCTCTATTCCAGATCTCAAAAGCTACGGGATGTACTCAGCCAGCCCAAAGACCCCTTGCTCAAAAGCCACACTGCTTGTATTTACTCAGGCCATGTAGCTGTGGACAACAGTACATTGGTAAAAAAACGCCCACTCAGAGTGAGAGTAGCTGAGCATAAGAGAGCTACAGAAAAAGGTAAGGTGGAAGGTTCTGCTTTGGTTGAGCATACTCACTGCATAACCACACACCTCTATGGGCAGATGCCAAAAGCATTGTTAAAGTTCACCATTTACGGATGCGGCTAATTAGAGAGGCTCTAGAGATTAGGGCAATGAAAAATCCACTATTAATAGGATGGATGGGAACGATGTCAGCCTCATGTGGAACAGTCTTTTTGCATCCAATCATGGTCTTTTCTCACTTGCCTCATTCAATGAGAACACAAATAAATCGGCCAATCAGAGCACAGATTCCTTCATTCATTTGTCCATCAGAACACAGACAAATCAGCCAATCAGAACACAGGATCCACCAATCAGGGTTGCACCATAACTATAAAACTTCACTGCACTTGCTTCCTTGCATCAGTCCTGAAGAAGTCAGAGCCACTTCTGACGAAAGCTTGACTATTTCAATACCTTCGACGGCGTACTCGTTGAAATCATCTTACTAGTATTCGAGAAGTATTCCATCCTTGTTGTTACATTCCATGATATATAACTGCTGAATGTACTCGACACCTTCAATTGTAATAGCCTACACTGTATGATATCTAGCTTTTTAACTTCTGTCAGAGCACATCGAATTATCATGATCTTTACCAAGATGAATTTAGCCACATGATTCATCTTTATGCATGCTTTTTGGTCCCTAAAACTTTGCTTATGTCAGGAAAAGACTACGCTATCGCGAATAAAAGGTTAAAGGTGTATATAACCTGAAACCATCCTCGTTTGTTACAAACAATCCAGAAACTATTGTATTTATTCTACTGTAATGTCACAGTGATTCTGCTGTTGTTCACCTCTTAAGAACCTCTACAAAATGTATCAATAATTCGAAATGGTAAGACCGGTCTATCATGATAACCAGGCAAAAATTTAAAATCTACTGTTGAAAGTAGACTGCTTTGTAGAAAGTGCAAAAGATAGTAAATTTCAGAAAGACTCTAGAATAAAAAATTAGTCACATAAAATTTTCAAGTTGATGTCTATGCAGTTATATTTCCAAACTTTCATTCTTGAATCAAATATTGCTCTCTGATATTTAAATTAAGTTGAAAGCTTCACTGTTGAGCTCAAGAAGAAACCTGTAGGCCTACAGCCTACACCAGTTAAGAACTTATTATTCCAAAATAGTTCTAATTTTGCTTGCTTTCTTTTTCATTTGGAAGTCTGTACATTAAAGATTCCACACATTTGACATTTTAAGAGTATGACATTGTCGCAGAGACTCGAAGCGTTGTCGAACACGTGTTGCTATATGATTTCATTTTATTCTTCTGTTCTGTCTGTGCATTTCTGTTGTACATAAACAGATCAAGAACATAAATTAGTCCTCCACATCAACCTTGAAGACTGTTCATATCTAAATGTTTCAAATAAAGATAACATTACAGTGGAACCGCTTTCAACGGGGTTACCGAGTTTACACAGTAAACAATTGCATTTATGAATGACGTTTGAAATACATCTGTTTCTACAGGGTTGGCATGGGGATGGTAGCTACTACCTAATTCCGTACATTTCACCAGCTTTACTATTCAAAGCCTTTTATGGAAAGATCAAAGGTAGTCATGTGACCTTTGCTCCTTCATATCAATGACTTTTGCAGTTAGACCAAAATTTGCCTACTTGACTTATTACATGTTATCTTACGCAGTAGTCATATGGCATGATGTATTTATATCTCTTCTGGTTGTGTCCAAACAATGACTTTGAACCTAAAGACAAACTAACGTGCCAAATGATATGTTAACTATCACGTTCGCAAGAAGGCAATTACAATAAATTTAGGCTTAGGTCAATGCTTTATGAACTGATTACTATCGTTATTTGCTCAGTGCTAAAGAGGTTAATTGGATCTGAAACTTAAGAGTACAGTGACACCACTATGGTCCCATTACAATAAGCATTTAGAGTTACCATAGAGTGTCCCCTAGATACCTTTATTTACAGAGCCATTTTGTCACCGCAGGAAAGAATGATAGAACAGTTTTTTTTTTGTTTTTGGTATGCTTTTATTTTATGTTATGGATAATATCTGCTGGGGTAGTATGTAGTAAGCCCACTTAGAACTACTTTCAAAGTTGGACAAAGCCTGCAACTTAGTGTACGTAAGGGAAATAAGCTCAGCAAAATGTCCCTTCAGTTAACTGTTGCACTCAGTTAACTTCTCAAGTGTGACGGAGATTTGTTGCACGATTTTGGCCTTCTGAAACAGAAGACTCAATCATATATCATGTTTGAAGTTATCTGACTTAAAGACAGACACTCATCACCCCAGAGTTCATTTGTGGTTTAGGGACATCAAAATTCTCAGTTGGTGAATGCTCTTTGATTGACATCAAAATTTGAAATTCAAAAGATGCAGAGTAGCTCACAATGCAGAGAGATTGTTCTGATTAAACATTATAGCCATGTATGCTCACCAGGACATGTCCTTAGACAATAAAATTGGTTTGTGTCTGCACAAAGAGGAGTTTATACAGTTATGGAAGGGGCTACACGTAAATTAGTTGTCTGAGATGACGAGAATAGCGAGCGTATAGGTCCGCCAAACTTGAAAAGAAAAAAACTCAGCATAATGCCGCTCATATTATTTGAGTCTGTTAACCGCTCTCTTCGTGTTTCAATCATGGCTAAAAGAAGAATGTGATTCTCGTACTTATATCGGGTGTACCTAAGGAGAAAAGTACCATGCATTTAAAGAAAAGTCAACCATATTGCATACTTAGGTCAAAGGACGTAAGTGGCAAAATCTTACAAAACTACTTTGCCATGGTGAGAAATTAGCTAAAAAATTTCTTTATTTAGACAAATTGCTCTGTTGCTATTTCTCCCTTGTGCAGCAGACCTAAGCCATTCGTGTTCCGTTTAGCATGTTGTAAAAATATCCTTTGCCATTCGGTGATGGTGGCGCTAGTCAACAATGGTTGTTGGTTTTTATTTTGTTCATTACATTGAACTGCCCAGGAAGTCAAAGTCTTTTATATACGTTTCTCAGATCGAGAGACAAGATTTTTTGTTGAATATTTCTTGATTCATATAGCATATTTTGCGCTAAAATTGAGCTCACAGAGTCGGGTGAATCATGAAGCTGGGAAGGCACCTTGCTGGTTTACTTTCGAGTTTGAGGTAAAGTTTCTGTCCAGACTACAAAATAAACTCAATCTTTCCTTCCAGTCTGTTACGAAACCCACTTAAAAGAGTCATACTGCAGATGATGCACATATTATCTGCATAACAGTCAATACTGTAGTAACTGCATCCCCTTCTTGCACAATGCTGCAGGTCCTGTTACAACTCTCTCTCTCAGCACATGTGTTTAATAGGTTCAACTGAAACGTTATAAGGTATATTTGATGTTTTTTATTATTATACGGCACCCTTCATGGGGCTATTGGATATGTAGTGGGTCTAATGTAGTGTCACTGGCTTTTATCCGGGAGCTGCCAACAGACTAACGATTCCCTGGATATTAGGGAGCAAGTTCCCTCTCGCACACTGCATTAGGCATACAGGGCTAAGTAAAATAACGCAAGAATTGAAGTTACCACTGAAGGTCAGTAAAGACTAATAGAAACAGTCTATTGATGATAGGATTAACGTCAACGATTTGGGGGCCACGCAATTCATAACCCCAACATGAGCAGATTAAATGCAGATTTTGAATTACGTGCATCTATCCATGGTACCGCAGGCCAACAGATAGACAAAAGAAATGAAACGATTAAAGCTGGTAGACCCCAGTAATTGCCGTCATAAATCTCACCACCACTGCTTAGATTAGTCTAGCCCTGATAGCACACCATAGTTGGGCCAACCTCAGACCAACGTTGGCAGCAATGTTGGATCATAGTTGGCCCAATGTTGGGGTTTGGTTGGCTGCTCATCGTTATGATGTTGGCTGCTGACGTATATCCAACAATGATCCAACACTGGCCCAACGTTGGGCCAACGTTAAAAACAGTACATTGACCCAACGTTGGACCAACGTTGGAAACAGTACATAGGACCAACAATTAGGTTTCTTCAAAAGTGGTTCTATTTTATATTTTCGCACAAGCCTCCTACAAACTTCGTGTACGTTTTTCTGTGTTAACCAAGGAGAATAAGAGCAGAAAACTCTACAAAAGTAGGATCGGTGCAACAAAAACGTTAGAGACAAAGAATATGTTTTTTATGCAAAGGCTGTCTTTAATTTGTCTAATAGACTACAAAATATCGCAAAAATTATTTGTGCCCATTTTTTGCTACGCTGGGGGTTCGGGAAATCTTACTTTTTACTATTTGATGACATAACAAAGAACATGTGAGCCTTAAAAGATTTTTACATGAGTAAAATTGATCTTAAACCATAGTTGGACACGTTCTAGATCTTGCACTCAGTTGAAGTAGACCCATATCATAGATTACTACCTTAAGCTTTCAAGCTCATTAATGTCACCTGAACGCCCAAGGGGTGAGCAAGAAACTTTTTATGTCTTAAATAGTAGTTCGCTAGTCACTATTCAAACACTTTGAATAGTGCCTTATTGCAAAAATGAAACTTTAACTGTATGTCTTGAACAGTCAGCCGGTAACAAATTTCGTAAATACATGATCAGTTTTAAAATGGACTGAACATAGATTACACTGCCATCTAATATACGAAATGGGGTAAACTAGTCTGAGTAAATTTAATTGCTCGATACGTCAAATAAGATTCATCTTCATCAGGTAGTTACTGCATTAACTCAGCGACGAATGTCTTGCTCAAAGCATTGTCGATACTGAGGTGTTTATCATGTAAGCGTAACTGTGACATACATATTCCAAATGCTCATATCATTTTATGCAAACTGCTAAGATTCGTGTCTTAATTTAATGTAAAACTTCATACAGCACAATATTTTGCAAACACGTACTTTTCCAACAGCCCAAGTCAATCATCTCATAGCCAACGGCTATTGAACCACACCACCAAGCAAGTTTACACCGAATCAGAGAGGTAGTAAATACCCAGACGACAATTAAAAATTAACTTGAGATCATTGCGATGTTCTAAATATCTGCCAGTCTTTGGATGGACTCTTTCATTAGGATTTTTACTCAAGCAGAAGTTGTATTTGTAGCCTATTTCTATCTAGAGATGAACCATAAACAAAATTATTGTTTATTTTTCAACACTTTAACGAACATCCAATGTACTTTTGTAAAGAAAGTAGGGGCTGTAGTAAAGGGGCAGTGACGGTTCCCAATAACGAATGCCCCTTGAAACAACACTGAGAGTACAAGTCACCATTGCCTACAGCTTCACGTACCTCGTCACCTGAAAAATACACCCCGCCCCGAACACACAAGCCATTTCTCCCTCTTCAACACCTAGTTTAAAGCCTGAAGAACGTACTAATGTTTGGTACCTACACATAAAAACTTTGGGAAGTCCTGGAAATTAGTTGGTAGTACAAATTGCTCATTACAAGTTTCTGCCGAGTGTGAAGAGAGGCCCGGCTAGAGGACCGTTATTGGTTTTTTTCCCAAGGTGGGATATCCGTAACGTGCATTGGGGACACCACAAAGTATACGATTAGAAATTGTGGTTGCGCACTTGGACGGGAGAAACTCCTGACTGGTTGTAACCTCGAAACTAGGCTGTCGGCTGTCTCTCACAAACGCCGGATAATCAATCGGAGGTGACTAGAAAAAGTGAGGCCCAGAGAGAGAGGACCGCCCAACAACACCGGATACACCGAGAGCTGTTACCAAGAGAAACAAACGACGTTCCCCTAGTACTGACGCTAGGTATCCTGTGCCACGTGAGGTGTTATAGGAGGAAAGCCGTTCTAGTGTTGGTAGTAGGAGGGACACCTATAACTCTGGATGCCGTCGAGTTTAGTAATGGGGTCAGTGTCAGCTACTGGACACGCGGGAGATGGCTTATTTTGTTAATTGATTCTTGTTATCATTGAATTTGGAGCTAATCCTAAGCGGTTGATTTTTACTGAAGAATATTCCCGAACCGCACATATTGTTGGGGGCGCGTTACAGATGTAACCTGCACAGCCTTTTTCGAAAATTCTGGGAAACTCTGTAGTCATCTTGACATAGAGCTCCTCAATTTGACCGATATTTTCATGCATGTAATTCAGCAAGGGGAAAACGCGGCTCCATGTTTCAGATTGCTTCCAATACTACACGTGTAACCGCACATACTAATACTTTGTAATTTTGCGTTTTCCTATGCCCTGCCCTCATTATTTAGCATGTCCACGTGGCACAAGTTTCTTTTTTTTCTAAAGGGCATGCAACTCGGGAAAAATGACCGTATTTTAAAATTACACCACAGAGCAATGACTTATTGTTTTAATTGCATTTACAAGGAAAATACAGAAAATAGCTTCATCATGATAAAACCAATCAGTCGAACCAATTAAGTCAACAATAGCTGTTTTCTTACTCTATCATAAATCATTGAATGTTGCATCGAAATCCAACTTTCAAAGTTTAAGTTAGCAATTCCTAAGTTATGTATGTAAGTTACGGTGTGGCAATCCTTTTTCCTGCTAAAACCATGCTTTTCAAAACAAAGACACCAAAAGAACTCATTTGATTTAACAAAAGTTTAACGTTCTCTTTTCTCTTTGATACAAGTGTAAAGCAAGGGAACCATAGGTAGAAATGGTACTGATAAATTGCGGCTAGATTTCTGCAAGGCTGTTACAGGGACTAGATTTCTTCAAAAATTACGCGAACCTTTTAGGTAATAGAGGTGCTATTGTATTAAGTACAGCACTTTTGATATATTTAAATTCAATTTAATTTCAGAGCTATGAAAAGAATTCATTTTGATTCTTCTGCTTTTACAGATTGAATTGATATATACTATAAAAAATACCAGAACTGAAGACTCGAGTTCATGCGACATGCCCCGATTGGGCTTCTAGGCGGTATTTTTCGACTTGACATGCAATTACTTATATTAACTTGCGACTCTACTTGGTTTTGCCATCGACGACTTATCACCAAAGCAAGCCCAAAGCTCGTTAAACGACCCTGTGAACGTGAAATAAATCCATTACGTATTGCGTGAATTACGATGGATGCGTCGGTATTAAGATCGGAATTCGGTCACAGGTCGTAGACTCTAGAGTAGGCGACTTGGGATCAGCTGAAACAAGGGTGGACCCACGGTGGAGGCCAGGGGATTTTTAGCTTGTCGAGGAGCCTCAGTCGGAACTATGGACCCGACGGCAATCATGTCTTTCCTACGATTTACTTGTTTTTGCTCTCAATAGAGTAGTTTCTTTAAAAGTGACCTAAAATATTCGGTGCGCTTCACACACTTTGTAGTTTTACGTGTCATTGTTTCTCTAGTACCGTTCCATATAGCCAAATAGTAAAAGCCCTTTCCACCTAACCAAGTAAACGGTCGGTAGACCATACAGTTTTATGGAAACGTCGAGTTTGTCACACAGTGCGGCGAGATACCCGTAGAGGGAGAATTGACTATTTCATTAGGCATACGGGGTGGATGCGATGTAATTTGTATGTTATAGACGATAAGGGTCAACAGCCTCGACAGCTGCTTTAAGTTTGTTTTACATGTGAGTACTTCAAAGTTCGATAATGTTTATCCAAAGCTTTCCCGCGCTTGGTGCGCTTGGCGCGCTTGGCCATTCCACGGTTTAAGTTTTCGGAACACACTAAAATCAGCACGCAACTCCACACTTCAAGTATATTAGGATATTATGCAAAATATAGCATCCAATGGAATGTCATGTTAGAAATTTCTCTTCCACCATCCCCCCCCCCCCCCACATCACTTCCATCTATATTTCAAGCATATGCCTATTGGTGTTAACATAGGTCGATCACTTAACCGTACGAATCTTTGTTGATACAATTTCAGAGAACATGATGTAAAATGGATCAACTTTTTATTGTGTCTTCCTCATACCGTAATATTTTATTTGTGTTGTGAGATATGCAGGACTCATTACCAATTCAGGCTTGAATAAGAGACGGCAATACCAGTCAATGCAATGTTTCTGATGGAACGGTGGGTCTTTAACTGACTGGTAAAGACCAACCCAAAGACTGTTAATTACCAAGGTGAATACTAAAAAGACAAATACCAAAGAAGACAATTTTGACTTAACCAACAAAATTTTGAATGTAGGTTTACCATAGACATTCTCGACTACATTCGGTTGAAATTTAACGGAAAATCTAGTCTATCCAATGCTCAAACTAACTTAAAGCTTTGACATGACTTGAAACTGCACCAAATGATTGGTGACTTGACTTGCACTTGCAACGATTACTTGCTACTACCTCTGAAAAATACTGTTCTACTTACCAGTGTATGATATCACAGTAATTTAACCCAAATCATTAACAATTTAAACTTCTTGTGTAATTGTGGATTTTCCCCTTGAGTGATAAGTGCATGCCGAGAGTATCCCCTCTAATTTACGTCATATATCCTCCCTTATCTGTACCTTAGTAAACAGCTTATAGGAAACTCCATTTCAATAGAGAACACATCTTTGAACAATATGGCGAAAAAAATGTTCTAATGAAAAGTCATCTGGATGAGAAGCGGGGTACATTATTTAGCTATAGTTAGAAGGATTACTTTTTAATTCTTTGACAAAGGTGACAGAAATTGATGCAAATGATGACATGTATAGTATGTGTGTGTTTGAGACGCTCGGCTTGCAATATAAAAGCTAAACTCTCAAAGTAGGAATGAATTATGCTTTTTTAGTTTTGTTATTATATAGATATGTCATATAGCAAGGAACAAATCTGCATGTTTTTTTTGACAGAAGGGCACCCTCCAGAGGTAAAAAAAAAACAAATAAAAGTATTGTCAATAAGGTAGAATCCATTTTTTGACCCCTTTGATACTAGGCATGAGGATTCATTGTGGCTTGTGAAGAAACTTGTTATGTTAGTACAGTCAAAGTTTATGTGATGACTTTAGAGGTGCAGGCTGCATGGTATCTTTTTTCTTCTCAATTGAGAGGTTCGATTTTGTGAATCCACTAATATCGGAGAGCCATCATAATTTGGCGCCTAGCATACCAAGAAAATTTTAACATGAATGCATCCTATAGATTACCAGAAAAGTCAATTTCTATGCTTCGTAAGTCTCTTCTTAACAATGTTCATTTTTATATTACTTGATTACGAAATTTTATTTTTCCTGAAAAAGAGGAAAACTAAAGACTTTGATCCTTTAAAACAACTGCTTACTGCTTTGAATGCTCACTTTTGTAAGGTCAAAAGTGTCCATACTTTCTTTAGGACTACATTCGTTGAAATTAATACATAATGCGATAATTATTGTGTTTAAAGCTATGGGTCTGTCAGATGAGCCACTGTTCAACTACATTTCAGCAGAAATAGTGCATGGGAAAGGGGTTAATAATTTTGAACCAGATTGGTAAAGCACACATGGAATACTTGATCAATACCGTAATGATACTTCTTACTGTCCTGGGACGTCAAACCTTATCTAACTAACTAATCTTACTGTCCTAGTCGCATAGTCACGAATCTCCGTTCTGAGGTATGGATGTTCTCCTCTCATTTCAAACAAAATTGATGAAGGAAAATTCGGTGATACAAAATGGTGCTATCATTTTTATCGGTTGCAAGTATGCTAATCTTCAAACGTTTCGTGATTATCATCGTGCACAATCCAGAAAAGCCAGATTCCTTAAGATCCTGGCAAAGGTGAAATATCCATTGCAAATTCGAAAAAGCAACACAATTTTTCAGGTGGCTCAACACATTGCTTATCGGCAGTTTCCTATTCGCAGTAATGCGGTTTTTGCTGTCACACTAATATATTTGTCTGATTCAAGTCCTTACAGAAGTTTACCTTCATAGAAGGTGTCGAATATGCAGGCCTCTTTTGACGTACGGTACATACTCTAACACCTGCGAACAATGATGACAGAAATCATCGAATTTCCCTGTGTTCATAATCCTTATTTGAAGATATGTCTCGTTTAATTGGTTTCAATATATAAATATTTTTATTGGTAGACAAGCTTACACTTTAACGTAACACTGGAGTGGTTTTATTAATCATACACTAAAAGCTTCATTGAATTGGTCGGGAGGGGGGGGGGGAGCCCGTGGAAATCAGCCTTGCTTTAGTATATCTTTTATTGAATAGTCATTATACGAGGCAAGCCGGTAACATGCACAAATCTCGACCCCGTACAAATATTGTAAAACAAAGCTTAAGCTACCGAGCTAATACAATTTAGATTCACCATTAAATGCTATCAAAATTCATCCTTCGCCGCATTCATTCAAATACTTAGAATCTTAGCAGTCATTATTTCAAAGACAATCATTTATTTCTTTATTTTCCCAATGATTTTGGAATGCTTTGTGTCACTTAAAATCGAATATTACACGTATTAATATTCTTTATATATTAGTTACTAATCTATTTTGTTTTTATTTTGGAGAGGAGAGTGTATCTACTTGTTAATTCCTTTGAGGTTTTTAAGACTACTCGCTTTCTCTTTCGATCATTACTACGCTCACTGTAATTTATCTAATTAGTCATGTCTCGTTTTTCATATGTGCAGGGAGAAAAAAGAATGAATGAAATGAATATTTTGGATTTATATTTGTTGTGATTGTATATATGGTTAGATAATAGCATACAGATTTTTACGCAGATCGACGAGAATTCTTGCCAAACAAAGTTCGCGGACCCTGGTATTACGAGTGCAGACAATATAGGTGCAAGAATAATACACTTCCACATGGCAGGCAATACTAGTGGCAGCTGTCCAGTCAGCTTTTGGTAAAGTAGCTGAAGACTAGAGATCACTCAGCTAGTCCTGAAGGGACTTTTGACGGCGGTAAAATCCCTGCCTCGTTACCTTATGAGCAGTAGTCAAAAAACAGCACTCTTGATCAAACGGTATACGGCCCTTAATTAGCCCAGGTGGCTTCCATTGTTCTGAAACATTAAACCTTAACCTATTATAAGGTACATACCTTATCCTTTTGACTGCTTCGTTTTACCTAAATAGGTCGAAGATTCCAGCTTGTACAACATTCCCCATCTATAAACAATTCAAAGTGGTCCTCGAGTTACAAAAAGTTTAGAAGCCTTGAAACAATGACCGGTACATCAATAGCACTACATTTTATTCATCAAACTGCCAAAGCTCTACACAGATTTCAAAGCTGGTATAGCCGATCCTACAGCTATCAAACCTGTTAGGGGTGTGTCCAACGCTGTGGTCGTGGAAGGGCAAGTAAAGCTACTACTCAATAACTTCTAAAGTCCTGTAACGTCGAACCTGGATCTTTTTTATGCCACTGCAAATATCTTTCTCCATACTTCCCCAGTGGTAAGTTTACTACAATACTGAGTATGGCAACGTAACCTTCTGAAGGTTAAATATTGTGTGTGCAGACTGCCCTGATCGATTTGTGTTGTATGACTTTGTATTTGGTACACGTTTACGTGAATTGCACAAGTGTTGAATCTGTCAAGAGAAATTCTTACACATTTTGCCCATGATTTTATCATGTCGTCATCATAAATGAGAATTTTTGTGTCGTAAAATAATGAAACACTGGTGAGATTTCTTTCATGTATCTTTCCTGCTTTCCTGAACGTGCCCAGCGTCACCTCATACCAAATACCATATTATTACATAGACTATATACAACCAAAGGGGAATGAGAAAACATTTCATGAAAGGAGAAATGAAGATGTTTCTTCGACAGTGTCTCTTAGTGCCAAGCAATCATGAATGCAATGATTTCTGCCCTGAAAAACACCACATGCCTCACACTTTTGCCCTAAAATCGACATTTCCTATTGCTGGGGAAGAGCTGCCGCTTACAGTATTTGCCTTTTACGTCCATACGTGTAGCTCTACCATCATCCATTTACTCCGCCGACGATCATCCTCCATCATGAATCCAGTTGATCGCCCGTTAGTCCGAGTTTCGCTATATCATGGCATCCTCTAGAGCGCTGCTCCGCGGAGCAACTCCAACCTACAAACCCAGTGATACAACTATGTCCTCACCTGTCTGCTGCCCAAGAGTTCACTTGATATAAATTTGTCCCACCACCAAAAATTAATTCAGAGCAATTGTTTTATGGAAGTTGTTTTCAGAATCCCCAAACCAAGCTATCCAAATGCAACATAAGGGTACTAACATTGAAGATTTATCCTCTGGTTTCAGCATTAAATGAAAAAAATGCACGACATACTTAGTGTACCCTTACTTATACACCAGCTATCAACAAAGGTCATGACTAATGGCGATGAAAGGGCATTATATATATATATATATATATATATATATATATATATATATATATATATATATATATATATATATATATATATATATATATATATATATATAAATATATATATATATATATATATATATATATATATATATATATATATATATATATATATATATATATATATTGTTATGGAGTGTGCTTCTCGATAGGGATACCACTGACCTCAAGCTTTTCCCCTGGCACACAGGAAAAGTGAAATGCGTTCTAATTGTATGATTGTTTATATATCAAGTGGGGTCAGAATTAAGTCCTTTGTCTTAAGGAGTCCGACATCACAAAAAGACTTCCCAATCCTATGGTAAAAAGATACGTTATTTCTCTCGACCAGTGATCCGTGGAATAGAACAGGCCCGTCGGAAGGTATTTAAAAGTGGTACGGTATTTTTCGGTGTTCGAAGGGGAAGAGCCCCTCGTGGGGGTTCAAGGGAGCGAAGCCCCCTTGAAGCTTTTGGATTTTGAAAAATGAAATTGCGTATTTCCATGGGAAGTTAATACAAGTGGAATATTGATTTTAAGTGGGGATCCTTCCTTTGTCACTACATAAATGTGTCGTCTTGGAGGAGGGGTCTAAGGGGAGGCAGCGCCCCTCTCCTTTGAGAAATGTTTTTAATTTAAGGTTGCTTAGGTGCAAAACGGTGCTATCTTTGGGATTTGTTTGGAGCTGATCGTACATGGCTGGAAAATGTCCATAATTTAGTGAATTCTAATTTTTCCGACTGGCTGGATGTTTTTACTAACTGCAGTGGCGGCGCGTAAATTGCACCTTTTTATGCACCCTGCGTTTTTGTATAAAGCCGCTGGGATCCTTCCTTTGTCACTATATAAAGGTATCATACTGAAATAGGGGTCTAAGGGGAGGGGGCGTTCCCCTCACCTTTGAGAAATTTTTGTTAATTTAAGGTTGCTTAGATGCAAAATGGTGCTATCTTTGGGATATTTTTGGAGCTGATCGTAGTATAGCAAAGGTGTGAAGGACTAGCAAGGCCGCTTTCAGAATGCTTTTTAGTCGTAAGTGTATTAACAATCACCATTGCCCTCCTACCACTGTCCTACCCCTTTTCTTCTCCCTCTCTCTCTCTTTTAGCTGAAAAGTTGTACGGTAAATACCGTACTTACCGTAACGGTTCCGACGGGCCTGGAATAGAAGATTTTTAAAACACGACTTCTACGACCATTATGATTCAGTTCGCCTTTATCAAGAGTATATTTGTGAAAGGCACGAAGTCTGATGTAAAACCTATGATACTGTTTCCGGAAAATGTAACGAAAAAATAAAGACCCACGTCGGAGGATTTTTGGTAAAAATTTATTCAAACTTGAACTACGTCTCACCAAGCATAAAAGCCACATATGACAAATCAGGGAGGTGTTATTAGCTAATAACACCTCCCTGGACAGATGATATTTCAAGTTGTGGTAGTGAGCATATAATTGAGACAGAAACCACCGTTACTTTATTTTACTACAATTTAGAGAAATAACTTTTTTTTTCTTGCATCCTTGCAAGTATTCAAATACCAGAGCGTTAGTGATTAGATAAAGAGATAGATATAGAGAAGCATAATAATTTGAAAGTCTGAGTAAGAACCTTTAAGGTGAGGTAGTAGCTGCAAACGTAAAGGTTCATTCACACGATACGATCTTTTCACGCGATCTGTCGTACGCAACCATCGTGTGCAACAATGTGTGAATGGATTTTCGCGCAACGTTTTGTCTTGCACGACTTGCCTCACAATTCGTGGCTCACGACAGCTGTTGCATGTGAATGACTTGTCTTTCGTTGTACGCGACTGTGTAAGTATTTCAAGATCGTTCCAAGTTCATCATTTTTGCTTTCAAACGATACGACAAAGGTGCGTGATTTTATTCAGTGTGATGAAATGGATGACGAAAAAGTCGTCGTGTGAGGGAGTGTATTTTTAGGTCTAGCCTCACACTAATGAGCAGTCTTTTCTTTTTCTTTTAACTTTACAACCAATTTTTTCCTCAACAATTATCGGAATGTGATAACATACGAGACATGGGAAAATTACAAACTTTACATTCCCAATGGAGAAGTCCTATCCCAATTAACTTCAAGGTAAACACAAAAGACTGAAAAAACAAAGGTTAGTTAGTTAGTTAGTTAGTTAGATGAGGTTAACGTCCCAGTTTCCAACCAATTGGTTCAAGTCGAGACGACCACAGCCTTTTTTCCAGTTGTGGCTCACTGGCTTGTTTTTCCTACTCCATTGCTTATGCTGAAGGAAGCAAAGCATTCCTTATCAATGAGAGGAAATTATATAACCTTTGCTTGCTTCTAGCTTACTTTGGGTCACAAATATAGTAACTTCATTTGCTAATATCTCGAGTAATACACGTCCAGTTTGGATTAAAGTTAATTATCAAATTGCGTAGATTTAGGTCCTTTCTCACATATGAAAATTAATTTTTTGCTTAGACCCTTCCCATAATATTTCCTGAAAAGGGCCCAAGTGCACCTCCTGTCGAAATTTCGAGCCTTCTTGGCTGACAAGAAAGACTCCGCCCTGACACGTTAGGCCCCTTCCCCTTTTTAAAGTCCTGGACTTGCACCTGATGTAAACTACAGTCAAAATCAATTTAAGGGATCCTTTTTGTTATATTTTGAAAAGGGGAAATAAGTGTTAAAGGCTGGCTCACATTGAAAAGGGTGAACTGGTTCAAAATCCATTTCTTTAAAGTGAGTAACCAATTCAGCCAATACAAATGTGGGGCTTAATTGCAGAATAAATGCCCGGAAGTGACGTAAGTTTTCATAAAATCATGCATTTAGCCTTATCTCACCCTAAATTTAACCCTAACTCTCATTTTAATCATTATGTTGGGTCACCTTTTCAAGGTTTAAGCCTAGGCCTAAATGGCTTTTCAAAACCCAAATTTGGCAAATTCTCACAAAAAACTCAATCCTAACCATCATCACTCACCTGGACTTGTGGGCACTGATTCTAAATTAGAGATTTAAACTTTTCATAACAGTCTAGAGTCTTTGTCAAAATTACTGCCTCTCTCTTTCCTACTTTCATCAGGTTCAAGAGTCATGCACTCGCCTCCGCAGTGCATACATATATGCTTGCACACTATGCGAGTGTTTTATCCCTTGAGGAATGAGAAACTATTAACCTTTTACCAAATTAGTTTCTACTTAACGTATATTGATCTCATATCTTTTTTCGTCCCATTTCTTTTTCTCTCCACTCTCACTTTGACCGACGTCTGTCATTTTGTTTAGCTACTTGTCGTGCTGCCCAAAAAATCGCATGTTATAAGTTTAGCAGCGTTTAACTTTCAACGACAAGGTCGCGCACGACAAAAGTTTTGCAAAAATCCATTCACACGCAACGAACAGATCGCGCACAATTTTTTTCAGAGAATCGCACGCAACTTCGTTGCCTGCGATAAGTTTCATTCGACTAATAACATTCATTCACACGCAAAGACAAGATTGCATACAACAAGTCGTAGTGAAGTGGGGGGGGGGGGGGTAGGCGGTTCACTATCTGACGCTACCAAGTCGGTGAACTGTTGAGTTTTTTAGGGAATAGTACCCGATCATGTTATAACATGATATAAGCAAAAGCTTAAAATTCCACTCTTTTGGAGGAATATGAGTCGTTCTCAAATTGACATTTGGGTGGTTTTTTGAAAACCAACTAGACCGGTTTCTGTTCTCTTGCTCTATACGGCGGAACTTCATCAGTAGTAGCCTTTCAAACATTGGCTAGGTTCGTCATGAGATTTAAAATGCAGCTATGAGCGCATGTAATAAAGTATCGTCGTACCCTCCTGTTTCGTCCGACTCTGCAGTAAAACTTGATTACACAAGTAAATCTTTTAGATTTAGTGTCCTCTGATAGGGAAAAAGACGGTCGGGAAACAAACGCCGGGATTGATGCGAATGTACGCAAAATTACATCCCTGTGCTTCTCAAGCTTGCTTTCAATGCCTTGTTCTTAGATATTTGGGTATGCGTGGCTTTGAGCCTTAGTGGTGGCACTTCTTAACCTTTTGGGGGTATAGTACACGTAGGTGCGCCCTTCGTTTGTAGTCAATACCTTTAATGGCGGGGCTAACTTCCTTCTACGTACTTAATTCTAAACATTCCTCTCTGAATGGAATCCTGTTTCTTTCGCTGCACACTCTAGGCGTATTGCCGTATTGTGCCTTTGTGAAGCCTTTGTGGCTGGTGGCGAATTGTGCAAAATTTATCGATCGGGTTACTGAAAGGTAACAGTGAGCTAGGATGTAGACTTTGTGTTGGCCCGTCGCCCACGAGGCTGTTTCCTTTTTTCATGATTTTCAAATCTAGGTAAGTTACCCCAGTTGGCAGGACTTCCATAAACAACTTTTGGGAAGAAAAGAATTTTAAAATTCAATTTATGCCACTAAACTCGAAAGTTCATGGGTGGTTCCTTTGTTGAGTAACGGTGTACATCAGGCGGAACCCTGTCAGAAGCATTTGCTTATATGCATGGAGTAGCGAATTTTCATACGTACGTTTTGCGGCCTTTTAATGGCTTGAGTAATTCGCAGAGTCTTAGCTTCTCTCAAATTGTAATGAACTTAAACCCTTTTATAGGCACTGAGTTGCTTCGGAATTCGACAGTTTCCTGTCGAGGAGGGTTAAGAAGTCTTTAAGGAGTGCTTTCGCTTGCTTCAAAGGTTCTGGGCTTTTAAATGGCTACGTATAGCCGAAAATTCCCTTTCTACTGTTCTACATTTTGTGAGATCTTATTGTGCTCTTTTAGAAACACGATCATTTGGCTAGTTTAACTTTTTATGAAGCGGGAGAGGAGGGATTTCAGAAATGAGCTTTATATGTCTGAAAATTTAGTCCTCTTTTATGCCAATGATCAGAATTCTTGTCCAAGAACGGGTCGCTTTGCCTCTTCATTGATTTTCGAGCCTCGGTCGGTCCTGACTTTTTCAGAGAGACAACGTGTTGCCTTTTGTATGGCGCAGGCGAGTTCTTCAGCTTATAAACGTCTCTTTGGACGTGAAAGAAAAATCCCGAGCTTTTGAATGCTGATTGGACGAAGGGTGACGCCAAAATAGGCTTGTAAGATCTCACAGACAGTTGTGCTAGTTTACAGTTCTTTTCGACTATTTTTAACTGTTCAAAGTCCCGCTTTTGTGGGACGAAAGGATGTACGAGTATTTCCTTTCGGTATACGTCAGAGATTCCATTCGGAATTCTCAGTGCATCTAACCTACGTCTCATTTTCCGAAGAAAAGAGAAGCAAAGTCGTAGTTTTTGACCTCTGATGACCTCACATGACCTTTGACCTTCACCAAAAACGATAGGGATCTTCCCCTAATATTATAATTCTAAATACCAAGTATGAAAATTATCCATCATTTTCTATCTTGAAATATCGTATTTACAAGCCAAGCGTCACAAACACACATACGTACACCCTACACACACGAATACACACACAATCGCCTGCGTGATTGCGTAGATTCCCTTTGCCTTCGACAAGGAATCGGAAAAGAGTCATTTGCTTGTTAAATATCTTAACTTAACATATATGCATCTGCGAATTGTGTCTAAGGTCACTCTTGAGAACTTCTACCGAAGAAAATATCTATCTAACAATAATAATATCGATTTTTTACATGTTTCAAGGTATATACAATCTCAAATAACAAAAAATAATATATGAATATTAAATCATGAGGCAAAATAATTTCTCTCTGCAAAGTTCAATTAACCATCACGAAAGTATAAAAAGAGATAAGGTAGTGAATACTTTAATGGAATAAGTCTTTGCAAACATAAATAAATTTTACAAATAACTCTTACTCTTGGTGTATCAAGGCAACCGAAAGGCGCAAACTACTGTATAAAGCAGAGCCATAGCCTATGGGGGTGAGGAGGAAGGCAGCTGTCCCGTTGCTAGAATTTAGCTTTAGAATAATAACCCAGATGACGTTGTCGGTACACTACTATGAACATTTTGACAGAGTCCTTAATGAGCACAGCATTGAGTTTAGATCTTCCTGAACAGTGCGGTTCTGAAATTGTCAGTAAAGTTATTAATCGAATGTGAATTGTCCTCTAAAGAAGACGCTGGGATACTCTCGTATACTCTAAATGCTTCCAGTCTTACCAGGGGCGGATCCAAGGGGGGAGGTTTTAGGGGTTTAAACCCCCCTTTGATTTTCGAGGTTTTTTCATTTTGTATAATGTATAGTTTATTTTCCCCGGTATGTGTTTAAGGTTATTTTCAGTTACAACAATGCAATTAACATGCCATTATAAGTTTGCTGACAGCGTATTTTCCTTCTATCGTCCCGATTCTCTCTCATTCAAAAATCCTTACACAGTCAGTAAGTCCTTCAAGAGGAGGTCCAGCTCTAATCTTGGTTCCCATATGCCACGAAATCGCATCCAGTAGTGCCTAACTCTGTTATAAAAAAAATGGGAAAGCGACTCCAGCTTTTCGCTTGTATTCCCTCAGAAAAATCCAAATATTGTGTTGACTGGTGGTTGTCGTTGAATTGGAATCACTTAATATAATCAGAAATCGAGAAGACGAATTAAACTTTGGACATCCGTTGGATGTAAAGACGTTCAGGGGAAAATAGACTGTTCAGTGGTATCATACATCTAAAGAAATAACCATTGTTCCGGAAGGTAGCATAATCCAAAATTCGCTTATATACTGGGTCCCCTTCCATTACTGGGAACAGTGACAGAGCCTTGGGTACCGTGATTGAGTCAGGACTCGAACCCCAGACCTAGCTCTAGGGTACTGTAACTCCTGTGTCACCACCATTGATATTCCTTGTTCATCCAAGAGTATGTTATGACCAAGATCACGTTTAAACATTATTCCATGAAGAACAGTGGGTGTTTGCCTTGAGTTTCTGGCACATGGGAAGTGCCAGTGACCTGTAGGCGGTATTTTAGTATATTTTCCTTCGTGCCTCTAGACGACATGGTTGTATGTACAGCAAGGGAGGGTATCAAAGAAACGTAATGTTTCCATGGAAATGACAAACATACAAAAGGTGGCCTAAGTATAGATTGTAAGGTCTGAGAAGGGTCAATTTTTCTTGGTTCATGCCGCCCAGTGATGGCGCCAGGTGAGGGGCAGGGGGGTCATGGCCCCCATCGGGGAATTTTTACAGTTTCGTCTGGGAGTCTTAGTCGATACGGTAAGTAGTCCCCGACGGCGACAAGACGCCCCGACGGTTTACCTGTTTTTGCTCTGAAGAGGACAATTTCCCTTAAGAGAACCCAAAATTTTCGGCGCGCTAGGCGCTCGATAGAGTCACTCCAGTTTCTTCAATACTTGCATTCTTCATTGCTAGATAGCACAAGACCTGTCAAACTTAACAAGTAACATGTAGGTAGAGTACACAGTTTATGTAGATGTCTTAAATTCCATCCCATATCGCAAAGCCTAATTGCTGTTTTCTTGTGTGTGCCATGCGGTACGGTCAGTTGGTGAGCGACTCAAGGAGCAAAGTTTGGGTAATTCATAGGGTAGCCCAGGTGGTTTCTATAAAATTTATGTTATCCCCGATATGGTCTACAACCCCTACAGTTTTCCTTTTTTCTTTTTGTTCATAATGATTACACATACTTTTTGTGTAAGACCAAAAAATTTTCGCGCCCTTTCACGTTTCAGATTCAATTTACACTATCAGTGCGCAAGTCGGTTCATGAGGTATTAAGTGATATTATGCAAAATATACTCTGCAATGGCTTGGGATATTTAGGCTTCTTCATATCCCCTCCTCACCACCCCCTCGACCTAGGGGTTGTCGGAACTTCGGGTCACTGCATGATCCGGTCCCCTCTCGGGAAAATGCTGTCGCTACAGACCTGGTCGGTTTACTTATTTTGGCTTTCAAAAGGGTCATATTTCTGCGATAAACCCAAAATTTTCGGTCCATTTTGCCCACTCTTCCTCAGTTCCGTTACTAATAGCTAAATAAAGTATAAACCCTTTCCACCTTTTCAAGTAACTTAATATTAGTAGAATACATGGATTTATGTAAATGTCGGTCATTTCATCTCATTTTGCTAAATCTAGTTAATGTTCTCTTGTGTCTGTAAGGCGGTAAGGCTAGTGACTCGAGGAGGGAAGTAAAGTGTAGTTTATGCCCGATATGGCCCAACTGTCTTGACAATTGTCCTATACAGGGTGTCCCAAAAATGTATACAGTTTCATTACTTTTTCAAGGTACTTTAAACCTTTGAAATTTGTATCTAATGCTTGTTTTGTTCTTTTAGAGACATGGAAGATTTGTTTGACACACATTAATGACTTATGAAAATACCAAGTCTGGTGATTCACTAGGGTATACGGAAGTTTGACAGCCATTAACGACTCATGAAAACGCCAAGGATCGCAAATCTCCCTTCACCAGGACGTTGAATGACCACCATACTTCCCCGGCCTCACTCCTCCAGATTTCTTCTTGTGGGGCTACCTAAAGGACAGGATCTATTGCAATCCAAAGCCACGGACACTAGATCAGCTAAGGGCATTAGCGGCTTGCCATAGGGGCACGGGGGGCACTTGCCCCCCCCCCCCAAAAAAAAGAAAGTTTGCAAAGCATGGTCTTCAGTTTTTCAAAAAAAAAATAATACATAAATAAAACATGTTATTCGAGATGGGCTAGACCCTCCCTTTAGCTTTAGTGGGTTTAAAGTTAAAGAAGTGAATAACTTTCCAATGCAATGCGAAGATCAAACATTAATAAACTGCTTTCAAAACGACATTTTTTTGGCGCGCTTCGCGCGCGTTTTCTTAGTTGCTTGTTTGCTACTATCTTCTGTACTTCAGACATCACAAATGGACCTGCCATTAGTGCGAGCTAAGGTAATCAAAACGAATGATCACGCTGTGATATGTTTTAATCTGCTTAACTTTGGCATCATAATGTCATTTACAGAGTGTAACGGTAATGCTGGAGTTAAACGTCCACAGTTTCACAGACACTTGCAGAGCTTTCGGGGTCAATAGATACACAACCCATTAGCGGTGTTGATTATCATCCACGACTGAAAGCAGTTTTGCCCGGGTATCACCTGGCCAGATTAGCATAGGTATCTGTTTACAAAAAGTAACGGACATGTAGCCTAAACGTATTGTGTTTCCCATAGAATTAGAGGTTTCCCTTTCCTTGTCCAAATTGACAGCGCCGTTGGCCCACGAGCGGCCTTATGACTATCAAATGGCCTGTTTTAAGCAAGAGGTTCTCCACCTCTGGGCTAAAGTATGCCGTTTCAATTGATTTAAAATTAACACATCAAGCAGTCAATCTAAGCTCAGTGTAATGAGACTTTTGACTAGTGGCCTAGCTATTTGTATATAGGATAAGACGCCGTTCTGAGTTAGGGGAATCCCCCCCTTTAAAAATTTCGTTTCGGATCGGTACTGAGATCCAAAATAGTGCTATCATTTCATCGTTTTCAAATGTCTTCATGAACGAACTTTTCGTTAGTTTAAGAAAACAATCTAGAAAACCAATATTTTATTGCTTCTTGGGAAATCTGAAACATATCATTGTGACACAATGAAAGAAACAACAAAATATTTATAGGTGACGCTCATTTTGTTGTGACAAATGGATCAAACCGCTTGCCCATTTCACCTGCCTCTTACTCCACCCCTATGGAGTAGCGATCGGTTGATATGGTTGTATTTATTTTTAAAGTAGTCATACCATGACTGACTGCCTGAAGTGGTTTTTGAAGAGCTTTTGAAAACTACATGGGGTATCGCTGTAATACATAATAATAACCGTACTCCTATTGTACTATCCGGAGCTGACCATTAATATTGCGCGGGGGGGGGGGTCTTCCGAACCTCCCTGAATACAGACTTGAGTTTGCCCCCCCCCCCTCCCAAACAAAATTTCTTAGAGCCGCCCATGCATAATATCAGGAGAGAGTCAACAATATCCCCCAGGAAACATTTCCTGCAGTAATGCGAAACATGGCAGTTCGTATGCAATCAGTTATGGACGTCGTGGGGGGTTACATCCAGCATGTGGTCTGAGGGAGAAGAGTTAATTCATGACAGACTGTGCCGGACAACCACAAAATGACAACGAAGAAAAAACTTCCACCTTTTTGCTTTAGAAAGATACCAATTTTGTTTCAGGAAATTCGAATTATGACCATGCATTTTGATCCTCAAATGTATACATTTTTTGGGACACCCTGTATATGCTTCAGTACAAGTTCTGTTTAGTGTAGGCCTATCCAAAATAATTTCACGCTCTTCGCGCACTTTGAGATTTCACAGTTTTGATTCTGGGGAAAAAACGATAAATCAGGGCGGAAATATGTTTGTCTAGTATATACAAATAAGTTATGATATATATGCCCCGCAATAGCATAATCTAGTGCACAAGTTTTCTTCAAATCCCTCCCCACCAACTCCTCGACGACATCATGGCTGTCGATAGGGGCTTCGGGTCGCTGCCCCCCCCCCCCGTCGGGCAAAACCTGGCGCCACCCCTGACGCCGCGCCAACAGATGGTGCGCTCCGCTTAGATAACGAGACAACCAAAAATCCCGGTCATGCATGCGATCAAGCCTACCAGTGAATTTTGAGGCCCCAATACCAAAATACTTGCAGAAGATTTCAAAAAGAGAAACCAAATTTTCTTTTTGAGCACAAGCGAGCAACTTTCAGTGAGTCACTGTGAGTACCTAGAGAGAGCACAGCAAATGACTCAATGCTCCGAACTCCCGACGCCCAAGATCGTTATCGGGCTGTAGAGCATGCATCTCTCACAAGGACGACAACTTTCTGACAGGACATTTATCATAAAATTTCTGACACAGGAAATTTCAATGAAAGCTTGTTTTTATACGGATCAAAGACCCTAGGCAGTGCTGGGTTAACAGTAGGGCCCATAGGGCCCAGGCCCGGGGCCCCCAGATTTTGAGGGGCCCCCAATTATTTAGGTCCCCAAATTTTTGTTGAGGCATTTCATCAACTATCAGTTGTTTGCCTTGCAGGATGAAATGTTGTTCTGGACATTATTTTGGGGCCCCTAGATCTTCATGTGAAAAATTTTCAGCAGATTTGTGCCATTTGCAACACTAAAATATACCAAGCGCAAATAATTAACCCTTAAATCCTCCAGGCGTCCATTTCTGGACACTTTATAATGGCCATTTTAAAACTCCGTACATAGAAAATTTACGGAAATGTTAGATCATGGTAAACAATGCACCGATTGACGAAACCACTCTAAGAAACCATATTCTGGAATAAAATTTATATGTATATGTGTAAGAAAATATGAAAAAACTCGTAAAATGAAGGCCAAAAAATCAAAATTTTGTCCAAATTTTCTAAAATTTTCTAAATTCGGGCAAATGATATGAAAATCCGGGCCAATTTACCAACATAAATTACATACTAAGGCCTCAAGTACCCATCAAGTAACCATCAAGATTTCGATGTATTGTGGGCAGTGCTGGATTAACAATGTGGCAAGCGAGGCAAATGCCTCGGGCCCCCACAAAAAAAAAAAATCAACCAAAAATATTAAGGGTAAATGTATGTGTTGTAACAGTATATATCAGTTGTATGTAACAGTATATTTTGGATATCTATAGACATGAGAAGTGCCATTTCCTGCAATCTAGGGGACGTGTTAGCCCAATTTTTTCTTGTACGCTCCGCGCCAACTGATGGTGGCGTTCCGCTTAGATAGTGTTAAGGGCCCCCACATTGATATAGGCCTCGGGCCCCCACATACCTTAATCCGGCACTGACCCTAGGAATCGCGTAGGAAATGCCATTTCCTGCAGTCTGAGGGTCTTCTGGACCAAAAATTATCCCTGTACGCTTCGCGCCAACTCATGGTGGCGCTCCGCTTAGATAGTAACTATATCGAACCCCCCCCCCCCCCTTTAGTCAAAACCTGCATCCGTCCCTGCTTACTATGGCATATTTGGACCTTCATATTCGTAAATTCGATAAGTATTAATGACCTTCTATGACGAGTACTTTTTAAATGTTTAAAAATTCAGGAAACATATATGGTGTAAGAAATATTTTTTTGTCAACAGTACGTCCCGCCTGCAAGATACTTATTCACAAACAAATGTAACTGTTTTCAGAAAATCAGTGCATGATGGGAAGTTCGTGATGTCACATACTGAGGGCAATAATGGCATAGCTTGTATGTTTCCTTTTACCGTTGACACTGCTTAGTGGAATTTTGGACTTAGGTATACAATTGGATCTACGCAGAAAAATAATCAAACAGTCGACCAATATCAAATTTTAAACACCATAAAAACTGATTCACTAACTCTGAATTACATTATGAGGAAATTTCATGATAAAAATTAACATTACTGAAAAGAAGGACATGTGCAGCCTTGAATTAAGCATTGATAACGGTTTTGATTCGCGTAATGGGTTCTTTTTTCCAACATACGACCCCTATAACATTCCTTAAATGAACTAAGGACCCTCTTTGGGGTCTTTTGTCTGAATCCAGCACAACAGCACGCTTACGTAAGCGAACCTATACTAACCATATTAAGTTGCCAACACAATTGGTCTGGTCCCCGTGTACTACATAATTTAATCGAGTAGCTTTTTACCTGTTTCATTCTCTCCTACGTTTACTAATATATTATCTTAATTGTAAATTGTACACTGTCCTAACAACTTTTTGTAATTCCAAATTAGTTAAAATGTCAGAGGTAATTAACAAATAAATGCAACTACTTCTTTGCGGAGTCTTCATTGAGAAGATATCCAAGCAATTTCGACGCTAGCCTGTTTAACGAGTTATCACGTTACATTATGGCCCGCTACATTACATATATCTTCTTTCTACGATATGGCTGTCATCTAAATCCTAATGCCCAGATCTGTTTCGCCTGACACATTCTTAAGTTTTACATCTTGTTCAGTAATTTTTCCCTTACACATAGTTGAATACAATAGTTAGTTTTGATATCAGTCTTGTCGCATTAACTTTAAACCATTATAACTATCCCTAATAGATTTTTATTTACATATAACGACAGACAAATGTAAACCTTGGTATATTTCTTCATCTGTTCATAAATTTATCTTCTTCATCATTTGACTTTTGTCCAATAAACGTATTAAAATACATACCGTAAAAACCGTTTATGAGATTTTATCTGAACACATTTCTTGAAAATGAGATGGGCACTGCTAATGCATACCCGCAGATCATCGTAGTTGGGCAACATTTTATTTTGCATATATATATGGGACTTGTGCGAGTCATCTAGTTGCAGCGTATATGATAATTGTCTATTACACTTTCTAAATTTTTAGGTTGCTTACATATCTACTTTGATGAGACAGCTACATCAAGGCAATCACCAACATTTAGGAGCATTTGAAATAAGATCATGAGAGTCCCCCCCCCCCCCATTGAACATAATGACAATAGAACACCAACACAGGCTAATGCAACAACTATCGGTGACTAAAACTCGCTTTCAGGAAACCTTTCAAGAGGTTCTGTGCTTATTCAGCTTTTTCGAACGGTTTGCAAACTATTTAATTCTCTTACAAATTTCGTTATTCCGTAACCATTGTCATTACTACACAGCTCTATTATTTGTTCGTAGTTTGAAAGACACTCGCGGATTTTCACAATAAACAAAGCAGCCAAGTAACTCTTGAATGTGCTGGTGATAAAATTTTATTCCCGAAAACGTTGCAGTAGATGGGGAGTCTTCACATCAATTTCAACAGACCAATCTGACATCTCGTTTATCCAAAAGTTGTTATCCTCTGCCTATAAGGTTAGTCTAATGTTGCAGTGCAATTTCTCCAAGTTTGTTCTCAAGGACTGGGAAAAGTTTTCTGTTAAATGATGGGTTCTTGCTTACATATCTTCCTTTCATACATTGTATTACAAAGTGTATTAGTGTGTCCACGTTTGTCATCGGTTTGTCTCGTGGCAATTTAAGAGCCATTGCGTGAACCATTAAATTGACAAGAAGAGGTGTATTTTTGTAACCGTTCAAAACGCTATTCTCTTCCAAGAATGCCCGTACCTTGCTATTAAACATCATTGTTCTCTTCAGTTTGCTTCTATATTATTTGCACTCATAGCGTGGTTGATATAATGCCAACAACATTTTTGAAAGTACCTAGAAAAATAAAATTTAGAGAAGCCTTTCATCTTAACTTTAACATTACATTTCGGCCTCCGGGACGAAATTTAATCTTCCTTACGAGATGATATCCAAATGTGCAAGTTCATGTACTTCCATTCTCCCTTCCTTGTAATGCATCTATGGTTATTAAACTTTCTGTGTTTGTTGGTCACATTTGTTCATTTCTCCTTTTTGATATGACTCCGGTAAATCTTCTAGGCCATCGAGTATAACGAGACAATGTTTTTCTTCAGACTCTAAAATTGCCTCGGACGTGCTCTGTTTTAAATTTGCGTGTGTTACGTATATCTTCAATCAAAAATTTCGAGAGAGTCTTATCTGTCTTCACTTCTTTAAGGGGAATAAATATTACAAGAAAGACATCTTCTCTACCGTTAACCCGTTCAAAAAAAAACATACTTTAAGAACGTTCTTGTCCTTCCATCGCCGTGCTCACCAATAAAAATCACCAATCTTTGTTTCGTAATGTTTTCAGCCGTAATCAGTTCATTACTGGATATATCTAAAGTTAGGCTGTTTCCTGTTACTTTGCAAAGGCTTCCTGTATACAAAGCTGCAATATCAATGGCCTCTCCCCACAGTAGAGGTTGCAGGTAGCGACTGTCTTTTAGCGTTTGAACAAGTTCTCGAATTGAGAAATGCGAAAACACACTGTAGCATAATATAGCTATTCTATATAGTTTATAGTACAAGTCTGATTAATATAATGACACCATTCTTGGAAAAGAATGCTATACTAAAATAGTTGTAGCACTCGTTTTGTGTATCGGCCTATCTACTTGATTTTATAGTATTTCAACCAACTGATAACTGTACGTAACCATGTGCGTTAGTCTTTCAAGTGTTACTAATATTTTATAGCTTTAAAGACTGGCAGGAGACCGAAAAGAGAAGCTGTGACAATTTTTACTAAACCTGATGAAGTTTTATAAGTACGCGCGCTTCATTTTCTGCTACTCAAAGTTGTTTTGCAAGCAAAACAATTGTACAATTGTAGTGTACGTCTTTCTTTAAAGCTTAAAACCATGATTCATTATTGCAATGAAAAGCCATTTGAGCAATACAGGTATATATGTCTCATCTTCAGAGAGTATTCGAAGACACCTTTCGTTTTGCATGACAATTTTGTCCATTCTTGTGAATAGCTTGAACGAAAAATGTACGTAAGAAGAAACTGTTTACTTTTCTTCACTTACCTATTTCCTTTTCCAGAAGAATCTGCTGAGATTAAAAAAGGTACAAGAACAAAGTTAATTGAAGTTCGCAATTTGATTTGACCAAACACTTCAGGGTGTCCTACCACTTCCCATGTTTACTGTAATGGCAATATATAGGGCAGGTAATGAGATATAAAACATAAAGCACATGTGTAAAACATCTTGTTCCAGGGACAGTCAACTGTGATAAGAATACAGGAAGCGATAGTTCTTCAGTTTGGAAAATAGAGAAAGGAGCGTAGCCAGTTATTTTGGTGTGGGGAGCAAAGTCGACTCATCGTCTCCATTCTTGAACGCCGTCCTGGAGAAGGGGTTTAAGGCCCTCCCCTTTTGAAATATTTTTGCTCTCTCGAAGGGCTTAGATGCAAAATGGTGCTATATTTTGCCTCTTTTTATACTAGATCCTAAGCTTCTCCACAGAGGTTTTTAGAGGGGCGGTCCGCCCTCCGAGTGAAAATGGCCGTCCCTCAAAAATAGTTGCAGCACTCAAAAAAACACCCTCAAATTTGTTCTCATAATATTTTTAAGCAATTAAATTGTATAGTTAACTCATATCCACACTGTTTCCTAAATATCGGGAAAAGAATTACCAAAAATAACCAGTTACGCAACACCATTTGGTGCCATCATGGTATCGAATCTCAAAATTTTCGGAGGGGAGGAGACACCCCCTTCCCCGGCGATCGCAGAGAGATCGCCGTGCACTTGCTTCGCACCTGATCGCCGCCCTCCTTGTTTTGTAACCTGTGGAGAACACTGGATCCATGTGCTGAAAATGTCCTTATTTTCATTCTATCAATGAATAATAATTCTTAATTTTGAGGAAACGAATTGTGATGTGCAAGTCTGCATGTTTATCTCTGAACTTTACGAATGTTTGGTCATATTTAGGCTATTTTGAGAAATTATTACCAGGCGAGAAGGAAATTTGATATTATCCAATTGAGTATTCAGTGTTGTAGATAGGTCATATACGAAAACGGCATTCCTAGAGCTAGTGTCTGTTCGCATATGTTTTTTTTTTTTTTTTTTTGTAGGACGCTTTGGCAATAGCCTTAGGTGGCATTGACAACCAATACTTTTTCGGGATTTATTTCTTTTGTATCAAAATCAAGATTAGGGTTCCTCCTCTATTCCTCCCTCCTTGGGGTTCAGTCCCCAAGGCATAATCCGTTGAAAAAAAAAAGAGAAAAGATCCGGAATACTGTTTCCAGAAGCTATGGCATCATTAATATCCTCGGTTTTGTTGCACCATTCGGAGGCCTAATGCCAATGCGTCCCGCATAAAATAAATACGACGCCCGTTCTTTTGCGGATTCCATTGTCATTACTCATCCCCAAGCCTCATACTCGTGTTTTTTTTTTTTTTTTTGCGACTGAGTATAAGCCACAGGCCCATCACTTTGTTTCAACTGTTTTGTTAACCGGTTTCGTCTTAGTTTTCAATATCATAAAAAGATCACACTTGTGAAGCCAATATTTCCCAATTACCCTCCCCCTAGGCTCCTAACCCTGCCCACTGCGCAACACACACTTTCCATCCATCCCTCCTCCCGCCGGTTTTTTTTTTTTTTTTTTTTTTGCTCTCCTTTATTTGTTTCAACATCGCCCATTGCGTCCCCAAATTTTCTGTGGGGAGACACTTTGCCCCCTGCCTTCCTGAATACGCCACTGAATAGAGAGGTTGCAACTCAATTAGATACAAGAGATATTTGCTTCCTGGAAAACAATAGGTTTTCAAAGATGAAAACCGATACAGCTTGCCCGTCCCGTAAACGAGATACGGAAGAGAGAAAATAAATCCATTGCAAAACTTATGAAGGCAAACGTGCCTTGAATTTTGGCATAATATTATTGACATTTGCAGGTCAGATTTACCTGATATTGTAGAATTCGGACTGTTTTCGTTTTAAGTAAATAAGGATTTTACCAATTTTGGTTTTACTTACAAGTCAAGGCAGGACTGCACCTCCTGGAAACAAAGACAAGTTAAAACAGGTAATGTTTATTTCGTAGAGCAAGACAAATAAAGTTTTGACTTGACATCTGCTCAATACTACAAGTTATGTGACCTTACGCCTTCAGAGGTCTGTATACACAAAAACAAATGACAAATACATTTTAACTAAATCACTATACTCATTATAATCTGCAAGCTACAAGAAAAGGACGAATGCCTTGTTTTCGGCTGTGGAGTTTAGAAAGTGTTACCTAGGGATCTCCAAGTTTGCTGTACTCCATGTAACCCCCAGGTCAAAATTTGGGTACGAAAAACTAATGCAGAAACACCTGCATTAGGCTTTAGGCTTTGACATTATGTGCACCATGCTATCCTCTTTGGATTAATTATCCGTTCAGTTTACACTTTACTCTCGTATAAGCTTTAGGATATTTCTTAAACATAAGTGGTTTGGATATTCCAAAGGCGTTGATGCTGGTACAGTAGTTCATTAAACTAGGAAGATACTATCACTCAAGCTATCCAACAGGAATTGATGACTCAACTAGGGCAACGAAAAATATCAGCTTTGTAAAGACATTCTGGATCCCTAAACCCCATTTGAATTACAAACGTTATCCTTCCCATTAAATCACCTCTCATTTTCGTTTCTTTTTGCAATACTTTGCCTCAGTCTTAGCTCAGTAATTCTGAACTATTCGTACCGATCAAAACCATGTCCCCGTAAGATAAGCTGTCGCTAATTGGTTTGGGCTTCATTCATGTCGTCATGTGATAATAAAACCATTATCCATAGTGTTTGCGCGCGAAGTACGCGAAAAAAAAGACTAGTACAGTAGTCCGACCAATTCCTTTGTCAAAAAAGTGGGGACACAACCTTTTAGTCCACGGGATTTGTCCCTATGCTGGTATCAGTAGCACTTGTGCACCTGAACCACATTTTCCTAGCCAATGTGATAAAATATTAGTTTACTTTATGTTCAATGTTTCAGACTTGAGATTCTTATAACATTTTTGAACTTTCACCCTACGACGTTTTAAAGCAGATTAGAGTATCATCTCGTGATGTTCGTTATTGTAAATATCGTGAAGCTTGCCAGTGGAAATAACCTTGCGAGGCCTTCACCGGGATAGCTGTCAAGCATCTTACCTGGCGACCTAAGTCTACTTCTATGTTCAATGTTTCGAACTTGGGATTCTTATTGCATTTTTGAACTTTCACCCTACGACGTTTAACAGAGACTTAAAGACACTTTGAATTATTTTCCTCTATTAGTACTTCTCTTTCACAGAAAACGCCTCATATTACTTTCCCCTGCAGTATCAGTTTAATTCGTATGATCTGGGTTTCTTTTCAAAGGCACGTCCAACGAAATTTTGCGTTGTAATTCAACACTGCGATTTCATACATAATTGGTACCCCAACCTGATATAGAGGTCTCTTCAGTTCCGATTCTGATTTTCCAGCACATATGCCCAAACAAATCGTCACTAAATAATTTACAGAGTGAAAACAACCATTCTATTGGATACAGGAGGTTTAAAATGTTCAAACAGTTACAGGGCCGTGTTTCATCAACCGTTGAGTTACGTGATACATCGAAAGTTTTACGAGACAAATTGCGAAAAAGGGGAATTCCAATATCAGTCTGTGATCTGTAAAAAAAGTCAGTTTCTTCGAGTGCTTTGCTAGAATGAACACATCGACAAGAATACGGCAATATTGAAATTATTTACAAAATAGAAGTGAATGAGTTATTTTCAGGGAAAACATAAATTGGACACCTTTGAGAACCGCTTAATATTCATTATATTACGTAGTGTACTACCTATTTTGGCCCATCCTACTTAAATAACGTCACCCCCGTTGTGGAACTTCGAAGAGTTAGATAAGATTTAACGACACACCAACACGAATGTGTTATATAGTGTCAACTAATCAAGAAAGTAAAGTTTAAGTACGGTTTCAACTACGGTTAAAGTTCAAGTTTGGTTTCAAATACACTTCAAAAATGGTGCAAGTCCTCCCCTTTAGTCGCCTCTTACGGCAGGCGGGGAATACCGTGGGCATATTCTACGACCCCCAGCCCACAGGGGCCCAGCCATGGAGGGGCTTGTTCGGTTTTGTGGCGCCGACAGCCCGCCAGTCATGGGACGAGTAATAACGGTCTCATGCATGTGCGCATTTTATAGGCGATGGTTGGGACAAACTACTTGCCACGCACGACCTCCTCACCCCATCTGGATGCAGTTTAACGTCATGCCCAGGACGGAGAGAAGCACTGTGTCACACCTCACTGCGTGTTTTTGCAGATCATACAGCACAGTAAGCCAACTACTTAGCGCACAGTGTAGAATTCCAACGTGAAATGTATGAGGAATTTACAGGTTCCCAAAGCGGAGGAAACCTGAAGATAATGTAACTAAAAAACTTTTCTGGGGGCTTTGCTGTCTTCACGAAAGGTAGTTTTATTATTGCATGCAAAACACGTGGTGTTACTGTTATAACTTTTGAGTCAGTTATGTTTAGTAACCTTTTCTTACGAAACATTGCTTCCTCAATATTTACACTGCACCAGCATCAGAGTATAGGTATGCCGAAAAGAGGTTCACTTTCGAAACCTGTTGTCAAGAAATACTATAGGGTGGTTGAGGGGAAGGGGAGGGGAGGGGAGGGGAGGGAGACGTCGGAAATTTACTGCCAACCTGAGTGTCCAATTTATAGTACTGGGGATAACACATTCTCTTTTGAAAAAATATGTGGGGGGGGGGGGCGGACGTAAATGGTGTAGGCGTATCATCAGTTTACCAATGCTTTTAACTAGGCGGCCGTTTCATGAACTCGGGTGAATCTAGTGATGGGTGGCACCACAGATGACTTCGTAATGCTACCTCAGTTAAACCCCTAAGTCTGTTTTAATTGTACCTTTTTAAGCGTCCCTTCGATTGTATACAGCCGTCGGCAGTGGGGTATCTTTCATTTGTCACCTTACATAAAGGTGCAGTCCTGGGGAAGGGTCTTAGAGGAGGTCCCCCTCCCCTTTAATATCTGAAAAATGTTTGTTAACTTTAGGTTGCTTAGCTGCAAAATATATGCTGCTATCTTGCGATATTTTTGGAACTGCATGATCATACATGGTTGGAAACTGTCCATAATTTAGTAAATTTTGATGTTTGGTGAGGTGAAAGAGGGGAGTATGTTGTCTCCTGAAGTCCCTCCCTTTTGGCTACTTTACTAGCTTTTATATTCGGGGAAAGTTTTTACACAAAATAAAAAAGTGCGTAGAGCCCACAGAAACATTCTTGGACTACTACGAAATATTTCATAGTTGTAAAAGGGGTATCTAAGGCTGACAGACACGATACAGGGCCTCCTGGAAGCCCTCGGTTAATTATATAAAATGGGACACTGCCGCACTGACATTAGGGGTGTAGCTAGGATGAAAATGTTTAGGGAGCCTAGGTATCAAATGGGGCGTTGCGGCATTGATCGCCGTCCTTAATCCTTACACATTTTATTAGGACGCAAACATTTGGGGGCCTAACAAACATTTGGGGCCAAGTTCCCCCACCTTCTGTAGCTACGCGCCTGATTGACATGATGCTTATTACCTGATATCTAAATGATACTGTAGAGTATGTAGAGTATGACGCCGAGCACTTTACAACTCCCGTATTTTTACTAATTTTGAACGAAAATCCTAAAAACAACTTCCAGGAATTGGAAGTGGAAGGGACAAAGAGAATATGTGAAGGGAGGTGATATAAGACCGCCCTGATAGTTATAGCAAAAGGGGTGAAAGATTTACAAGAAAGTGGTGGGACAATTTCTAGCCGTAACTCTTTCGCTTACCACTTTCACTATAACTGAAAATGTTGAAATTAAACACTGTTAAACACTGTTAAGCACTGTTTAACACTGTTAAACACTGTTTAACTGTTTAACACTGTTAAACACTGTTAGAAGTGATTTCGTGGCATCTTCTAAAAGATAATTCACATGCTTTGCATGCACCAGAGAAGGGAATGTAAGACCTATGTATCTTCGATTTGTTGACGTCATTTATTTCCTTTTTATGCAAATCAGTTTGGTAGGTCAGCTAGAGAAACCCTTTTGGAATCTTGTAACACCCAGTTTATATTTAGTTTATTATTATTTGCAAAACGCTCCCTGTCCCTAGCGCTCATCGCCCCCGAGTTGACCAAACGCCCCGGGGGCGATACGACCCCGTTATGAACCACTGTCCTAGACGGTAAAAAATCTCTCTAGTAAGTTACTTGTATTAACCCTCCTCCAATTTAAAGAAAAGCAATTGCCATGCCTAGTGCAAGCTTGCTGTAGCCAGGAAATGTGCTAAAGGGGCGAGAGGACTTCCAGGAGTGAAATATGCTTGGGGGGGGGGGGGTGAGTTAAACTTAAATGCATTAATGCAATGGTTATTTTTATTTTCTAGGGGACAATTTTTGGGGGAGGGCTTCAGCTCCTGAGCCCTTACTGACGGCCTTGATCTATTTCATCTCCTAAATAACGTTACAGTAGCTTGCACTTGCACTAACTTAAAATTGCTCAAGGCCATGCGAGTATACTACTGTATGTGAGTTATCAAGAACAACTGACTCCTCAAGTCGTCATTGGCCAACCAGAGGGAAGTTACTGTTTGCATTAATATCAAATTAAGTACACTCGCCAATTGTCTTGAGGGATGTTTTCATATTCCTAAATATGTTTGGGGTGGTGTCATATTCCCTTTAATAAGGGCCCCTGGTACTCGGAGCTAGGGGAGAGGCCACCACGGAAGCCTCGGGGGCTGTGGGCTTTAAAACAAAGCACTTTCAATTTATAAACAGCATCAAATGTGCACTAAACAAACCACAGCAACTAAATTATGTTCATTTTTTTTATTCAGACCAAAAGCCCCTGCTCGTTTCGTAATACAGCGCGGTGGTTTAAGTGGTAATGGAAAGGATTCACATAAGTGGAGAGGGTGTTCATCACATAGATAAAGTAAGTAATTTTGGAGAGATTTTGACAGGCACATAACAAGCGTAAAAGGAGTGTGAAAGGACCCGGATAACTTCTCCCCTTTCCTGAGAAAATATCGGAGATAAATTGCTGTAAAACAAAAGCGAAAAGATGGGGAAGAAAACAGAAATGAAATCAAAAAGGAAACAAAAGGGAAGGAGAAAAAAAGAAAAAGGAAGAAAGAATAAAGGGAACATATTAGAAAAGAAAAGAAAACGAAAGGAAGGAAATAGTAGGCCTACAGGAATGTTTCAAGTTGAGGAAAGGAGGCCAAGAAGGGGAGCAGGACTACGGATCTAATAATGAGGGGAAGAGTGATGGGATGAGTAATTAGGACTAGGGGATGAAGACAAAACGGTAAGGGGAAAGAGCCTGACAGATTGAAGGGTAGAGAAGGCAAGACTGGGAAGAATTTGGCCCCATGGATCGATTCAAGCTGGCTTTGCAAGGGAAGGATAGGATAGAATGAGGTAGGGAGGAAAAAGGGTGGCTTATGGTAAAAGTAAAGTGGTCTAGTGTTCCCAGTGAGCACCCTCTGCAGCCCGCCTTTCTTTCTTTGCTATATTGGCGTGTATGAATACTACAGAATTTCCCGGAATTTCGGTAGTGAACCAGGGGCGGATCTAGGACGCCAGCAGGAGGGGGGGGGGGAGTTTCCAGGTGGGCCAGGCGCGTTGCGATTGTTGGGTTGGACTGACACGTAAGTGGCAATGCGAGCGCGATAGCGCTAGCCAATGTCCGCGGGGTCCAGGGTCCCGCTCAAGGGCCCCTGGTGGGGGCGAAACCCCCGAAGCTCTGGCATTTTAGGCTTTTTAGGGACCTTTAATGGAAGAAAATTGTTATCAGTTTTTGAGAACCACAAAGCCACCAACAATCGCAGAATACCATTTTAACAGATCGGGCCAGCTGGAGAATTAAACCGGCCTACTGCATCGCAAGGCCACATTCGTTACTATTGCAACAGGCTACTTCCCCCTCCTAATAGCTACGCTCAGGCTACGCTCCAGCCAATAACCCATGAGAATGTAAAGAGATTAGAGAACATTCTTTCCCAGTACTATATATAATATTCAAAGTTCCGGTGTGTATGATAAAATGATAAATATTTACTTCTATAAGTTCTCTTGTTTATTTGGTTGGCGCTCCAGCCCAAGCTGGTGTTCGGCTGTCTCCTGTAAAAACGAAAATTTGCTAGCAACGGAACTGAGTATTCCTGCATACCTGCAATGCAAACACAACACAAATGTTAAATACCGCAGTGTCCATGCAAAACAAGGCAGAATTAATTCATTTTGTGGAATTTCATGTTCACTCTACTTTAGGTTTTTTTTCTGGGAAGAAGGGGGGGGGGGGTCCGGAAACCCTAAATACGCCGCCATTGGTGGGCGACCGGGCGTATTTCGAGTTTACGACATGCTCATACAACCCCAAACCGAAGCCGCTGCCCTGAGCAATGCTTCCGATTGAAGTTTGGCATACGTCAAGTTTAATCACCTCCTTCATAGGTTGGGTTAGATCCGCCCTTACCTCTGAACATGCCAGTGTGCAAAAAGCGCTCATGCTTGAAAGGCCTGGGTGGCCTGAAACCCGAGGTTGGAAGCAGGGATGGGTGGGGGCTAAACTCCAGTCAAAGACGTGATGTGCGAAGATATGCTTTTGTTTCTCCTCAATTCTAGGACTGCAACCCCTATATTTAGCTTGTGCCCCCGTAAAAATATGTCAAATTAATTTGCAGTAATTTTCCTTGAAAATTTTCCCAGTATGATTTCCCACCAAATTGCATCCAAGGACCCACAAATTATCAAAAGATTTCCTTTCCCTCAGGACAGCCGTCCGAAACAACGTTCAAACCCCCCTTCCCCTCCTTTAGTCGAAAAAAGCTCCACGACTGGTAGACTTGGCTTTCCGTATAATATAGCCTGTTATACTTCAGTAAACTACAAGTGTCCTTTATAAAAAAAAAAGTCATTTAAAAAAGTCCTAAGGGCAAATACAAATTATCGGCCAGGACGACCTGTCTCCCACTGTAGGCGAAAATTATAATTATCATACCAAAATATTATGGAGGTAAATGCATCATTAAAAAGATGATCGATAGATAGGCTACTTATTTCGCAGTTCCCCGATTCACACATACACGGGCAACGACACCGTAACCGTACCATCAACACGGCAATATGACAAGCATACAGTATTTGTGACATTATTCTGAACCTGTTCGCTCACAGACTGCTGCGTATCGTATTTTCCGGGACCTAACTCTCTTTTGTGATGACGTCAAATCATGAATATTAAGCGGTTCTAAAAGGTGTCCAGTTTATGTTCTCCTTATTTTTATGAAGTTAAAAAACACTGTAATCGACTGTGGCAATAAATATGTCAGTGATCGAGTAGTATGGAGCAAATGGGTGGGGCAGCACGAAACGTTCAACGATTGTCACGTCACTGCAATATCTCTGCCGATAATTTTTATTACCTAACATAACACCTTAAAACTACTCCTTTCGATCTTACAATCCCAGTCTTGCTACTTTCGCTGCAAAAATATATTTCGCTCTTACCGTAATATAAACAGGTTATCCGTCTCAGAGTAACAAACAAATATGAACAGCGAACACTTCCTTGGGATAAATCTACTGCAAAATACAGTTCCACTCTGGCTGATATCAGCGTAGCCAGTAATCTATCCGGCCAAAAATGTATAATGTAAGCACTCAAGCACTCGTGTCTTTGTGACGTCATGAATACGCAGTTAAAGAGACAGTGTAAAGAAGTGCTCTAGTCTGGGACCAGAAGTTTATGGTACGGTATACTGGGGATGGAACAAATATTCTGTTTAACACATGTACTAGGCTAAATTACAAATGAAGAGTTCAAGCATTCCAGTATAAAGGGTAGGCCTAAGTATAAAGGGTAGGTGCGTCCATCTCGTGCAAATCTACTTAAAGAGATTAATTTCACTGGTTCAAAAAGTACGGTACTGTGAAGATGGCCTACAGATTCATAAACCTTTCATATTTATCCCTACAAATTCAAGGAGCTCAGTCTTTGAGGATGAGGAATAAGTCACCCATCTTTTTGGTTTGAGAGGACTTAACAAGACTCTTTGTCCCCTGTTGTATGGTGTGTATACTTTGTTTGGCATTGTGTTTGTGATCCGACAGGGTCTTTGTTTGTGTTTGGGGTTCTCCTTTAGTTTCTCAGTGCCTGTTTCTACGTACTTAAAAAGCGCCCCCCCCCCCCCATAACAAGATATTCCCTATCTTGGGACAAAAATCCATTATAAATTAAGGCAAAAGCAATACCACCTATGGATCATTTAATGCCCCACACTTTCGATTGAGTGAGCTATAAAAGTATGTTTACTATCTGCAGTTTATATTTGTATTTATTCCGAGTTTTAAAAGTTGTTCTCTTGTCTTGTCCTAGTTTCCGACATGCAAGCAATAACATGTCGATACCAGCGACACAGATTTTGACGGGGGCATTTGGGGTACATGTGAACTTCCCATTATGATAGCTGTGAAGGATCAGAGAAGTTTAATGGGGGGGGGGGGGTGTTCCTAGCAAAATGGGGCCAAAGCCGACCTCAGTTTCACTGTGCTGGATCTGAAGTCAGACATTGAGGCATCCAACACGCCATAGGCTTCAGGGAATCGCTATGCATGGGTTTTGCTTTACATTGGCCTATGACTATAGCTGCAATACTTACTACAGGTATACAACTGTTCATGGCTTCTACTTGCAAAAATGACTGGCAATTAAAACCAGTGTTAACGAAGGATAACGAGACAAACCTGTAAATTAGAGTTGAGAACATAGGCCTATGTGTGAAGCTGCGCACGCTAAACCTGTGTTAAGCTTGCATGTCTCATACACGGGTTTTACCCATAAAATATGTCATCCCTTGAGTTAGGTTTTCAGACGTGATCCTGTGTACTAAGGGTTCATCAAAACGGGAAAGCTAGCACCATCATATCTGAAATTTCATAATAGAGTAAATCAGCTTCGATCAATCTTTCAAATGTCACACCATATCACAACATTCACTTTTATACATAGTCTTTCATTTTCACTTCACTTATACCAAATAATTATGAAATGGTAAGTCTAATTGAAGCCTTACTAAAATAGTAATGTAACTTTACAATACAACACACGGTATACGATTTCCTGACTTACCCACAGAATCCACCACACAGGTCACCTTTTAACCTCGGCAGTGGCTCCTAGGGGAATGGCAACATGCCTCTGCTTTGAAAATTTCCATGTAGACTGACATAAAATACTATCTCGAAAGTAGGCTGTGCGGCTCGTTCGTTCGGATTTCTTGTGTTGTTATCCAAGTTTCTACCAGACTGCCATATTGGCTTCGTTTTATTTTATTTTTCATTTTAACTTGGCCCTGTGTTGCTTACTCTCAGTAAAGGACTTTTATGTAATATGGGTGACGTTCACGCAGTAATATGTTTTTCGAATTCCAGCCTGTACACACTAGGGTTTGCGACAGAGACTTACAGTAGGCCTAGTATTTCAGATTAATATACCAACTGGAATGGGGGATGGTCTCGGACCCATCTTCACAGAAAAACCGGACGAATCAAACGCAAAACAATTTTATCAATCGCAAGGTACAAGCGAGTGCAAAGGTTTTAAAGCACTGTCGAACGTAGGCCTACATCTCTTAATTGTGATATAAAAAAAATTAATTGATGAATGTAGTAAAAGGATTGGGTGGGTTATACTTGAGTTTTACTCTTAGAAGAAGAAAAGCTCTAGGGATTGTGGTTCGTGACAAAAATACTCGAACTTGTCTTTCAACGTTTGCTTTCAGATTTAGCAGCCTTAGATCACGGTAGAAAATCATCTAGTTATAGTAAGGTAAGTTAAAACTAAGTACTATAGTTGACTGGCCAACATAAAATTACCCTCCCCCCACAAACACACACACACACACACACACACACTAGCTATTCACTGTGAGCGGAAGAAAACAACGTGTGTTTCAAGGGATGTGAATGCAGACTAACTAGCTATTGGCAGAAAGAGGGGCTTTTCTTTCTCGCTCAGTATCAAATGGAAATTTATGGAGTTAACAACGAATTACCTTTACATTGGGTTTATCTATTTGGGTGTCTCCTCTCTTTTTCAACCTTTACTTTACTTCCAGTCATCTTCATTCCTTCGCAAAAATTATACCCACAGGTTACCGAGAAGGCGTGTAACGTCTTTAGAAAACAATCGAATCAATTTAAAGACAGATTTGCATCACCCCAAGTATGACTTTTAGTTGGGGTTAGCAAAAGTCTCAATTGGTGACTACTCTTTGATTGAAATCAGACTTACAAAATTCAAAAGATGCAGAGCAGTTCATATTACACAGCACGCACAGAGAATTTTTTGATTACACATGGGATCTTTTATGCTCACCAGGATGTGGCCTTGAGCAGCAAACTGTTTGTGTCTGCTCAAGGAGAAGAAGTAAAGACAATTATGGGCGGGGCTTACCACCGAGTAAAACTCATACTTGGGGTGATGCAAATCCCTCTTTAAAGGTCATTTTTAGATCAAGATAATGTCCTGACGCACAGTTTAAATTCACATCCTCACCTACAAATGCAAAGTTATTAAATATATAGTAGGTTTAGCGCCCTCTTTTGTTAAATTAATACAGAAAATTCTTTTTGGTCTTTTTAGCAGTGCACATTTTTCTATTCGTTGAATCTTTTAGCCATCAAGCATTCTTTGTATCAAAAGTAACCTGTCATAGTGCAATGAAAACCTGCCATCATCACATTCTCTTCGAATCAGCACAACAGAGCAAACTATGTTGTCAGTGCTTCTTCAAAACTTAAGAGACAATCGGCGCTGATCTAAGGCCCCATTCCCTTTTTAGAGGTCACTACTTTGTTTCCAAATAACGCCACAAAGTCTGCACTCCCGAAATTGAAATAAACATATATATATATATATATATATATATATATATATATATATATATATATATATATATATATATATATATATATATATATATATATATATATATATATATATATATATATATATATATATATATATATATATATATATATATATATATATATATAATATACATATATATATACATATATATATACATATATATATATATATATATATATATATATATATATATATTTAAATATTTCTCTAATTCGGCACTTAGGGGGAAAGTTGTTGTTGAAAAGTCGACCTTAAGGGGAAAAAATTTTTCGGGTGAAATATAAGTTTCGCCTTAACGTTTCCACACACTCTTTCTATAGGAATACGTAAACTTACAAGGGCGCCCTCTTAGATTTACAGACTAGATGCCATTACTTCAAAGTTGTCAAATTTACGGACACCTAGCTGTTTACACGAACGGATGGCTGGCCATTGAAATAACGTTAATTATATGTTTAGACGTTAGGGCAAATTTATTTCTTATGTATTTTATTATCATTTTTTCGCCCTATGTACAAGCAGATATAACAATTTCCCCTTAAGGTGGGAATTAGCGTTATATATATATATATATATATATATATATATATATATATATATATATATATATATATATATATATATATATATATATATATATATAAATATATATATATTTGTGTGTCTCCTTTCTTTTTTTTTTTTTGTCTTTTGCAAATCCTTTGCTGAATAACCAGCTTCTCTTCCATGCATAGGTTTTATTGCCCCGAATTACGTTGGCTGGTTTTTCTTTACTCACCTTTTTCGCTGAATTTTGAAGCTAGTCCCCCTTCTTTTCAATTACCTTGCGTATTATGGTACCTCTGTTTCTTTTTTTTTTTTTTTTTTTTTGCATTCTTCGTATTTGAAAAACTTGCCCTGGGTTGTTGAAACGTTGCTTAATTGAAGACCTCGTGAGATACCGATATATGGCCAAGATTCTATGTCTGCTTTGTACACCACGGCTCCTGTTGAACATTCTCCGTGGGGGACAGCTGATTCGCTCTACAGCTGCATAATTCTGTGGGGGTTGCATTGCGGTTGGCATGCTCAGCAATTGAGATGTGGGATTTTATCGTTGACTTCATAACCTTCAAACAGCTGTAGCTTATTTTCACCGTGCTTTTGTTAAATAGATTCTGGAATTTATGCCCTTGTGGGAAGGTCTTAGCTAACAGCTTGAGGAGCGTTTAGTGTAAACCGCTTTCGCTAAATGGGAAAGGGGAGCTGAACCAGATAATCTTTCTGGAAAGGGTTCTCTTTTTGCGGGTTTTCATTTCCATACTCTGCTTAGGTTGGGCATAATGGGTGGGTTTGATCTATCCAATCAGGGAGGTGTTAACAACTCCTCTTTTTGCGCACCAGTCAGTACGGTGATGTGGAATTTAAGTCTTATTATCTAATATGTTTAGGGGTAGTTTACTTATGTCAGGAAAGTCTTACAGATGGTACTGTGTTCTCTTATTCATACAGAAGCTCACTAAAGTATAGAAGGGAAAACATCGCCTGTCACTTGTGTTAGATTCATTTCATGTAAAAGTCCTAATTGGCTCCTTTAAATTGCAGACGAAATCACGGAACTTCTAACAAGGCCCCACTTTCCCAAAGAAACACTCATAAGAAACCCAAAGGGCAGCAACCCTCTCCCTAGACTGCGGAAATGCTCCTCCCTTCTAAGTCTCCTTTTATTCCCTATTCCAGCTTAAAAGAGAACTACCGTTCTAGAGAACCTCTTGGACAAAATTACGATTGAATGAATCTATTGTAAATTGCTGAATCCCATATTCAGACACACTTTATGTGAGTTGTCTGTTGTGTATTGAGTAATACATCACTAATTGTACATCACTAATTGTAGCAGTATGTTCGGTAACCTCAGTCTAACACGCAACGAGTTACATAACAAAATAAGAGCTGTGATAAGACCCACGCTAAAGTGTTACATGCACATTACACAGAATTTATTCAAACATTAGGGACTGTCACTGGCCACGAAAGTACTAAAAGTGACTGTGATGACGAGAATGACATACAACTTTTTCAGTTTTCCAGCTTTGTAAAGATATACCCTTACAGACACTATCCATAGCAACTCTCTGCATACATTTAGTCGTACATGTGGCTTGGCTAACGCCACATGGGAAGATGTGTGTTACTATCATAAATCCCTCGTCTACCTGGACATAAACATGCAAATAAGTATTTTTACTGCCGACTATAAGGGCTGACGAACACTTATAAAAAGGGAATATAAATGTATACAACTATCCACGAAGATGCTTACAAAAATTAGAGCCGACTTGGGACTGGGATAATGGGGACAACAAAAGATATGCCCATATACATATATCCCTACACACTCACATATTTATCTGTATGTACCTCTAGGTCATTATACATTTATATGTACGCATACATTTATGTAAATTTATGTAAATTTATATAAACTTCAATTAAAATTAACAAGAATCCTTCTTGTAAATTTTAGGTAGGCTTCCACAGAACAGTTAAACCAATAATCAAGACTTCAATTGATAGAGCTCATACAAGTTACTATTCGTGCATTACATAGTGACCGGCGAAAATAATTTTAAGTTATTTACAATTACGATCTAATCAAGGTATTACAGCTGGGATTGTGTAGATATACAAAAGCAACTACATTTGAACAAGGACACACCTCGTAAATTTTAGATACACTCTAAATTCACTATGGTCAAAATTGACCATTAATTAGTCAACTATGCACCGACCCAAATATGGTCAACTTTTTTAATGTAAATTACGTTAAAAAACTTGACCATATTTGAGTCGGTGCATAGTTGACCAATTAATGGTCAATTTTGACTATAGTGTATATAGAGTGTACGATTGTATTGAAGCAGATACTAATAATCAAGACTGCAACTGACAGAGTTTACAAAAGTTATAGGCTTATACACGTATATAATGAGCAACAAGAATAATATAATACAAACAACGATCTAATCAACAAATTCACTACTAGATGTTTTTAGGTAGACTGCCATTTTTCATGACGTGAAATGGGTTGCTTATAGTTTTACTAATTTAAACACAATTATATTTGTGGAATGTTCCTGTTGTATAGGCGCTGTTGTCGGGAAAAGGTGCTGAGCCAATTTTTCCAAAGAAAACTTTCATAACCCGAAAAAATGCCCAATTTTCCCTCAGAATTTGGTCGTAATATACCTTTTCCCCAACTCATGGTGGGTACCAGGGGGACTGCCGCCCAGACTCCTGGCTCTTCGGCCCACGTCTGTATGTCCTGTTGCGTCTTCATATGTAACATAGCTTTCTTGTGACATAACGTTCTGAAGTCGGACTCTGTTGACCATTGACATATACTGCTGTTACGTCTGTTCTTGGTCTATAACTCAAAACTTTAAGGACAACGAGAATTGACGGTCGGGTAGTAAATGATTACGTCACACCTAAAGAACTATGCACATGTGTTTTTTAATACAGCAACATTTTGAGTCAGACATTTTGCATTCAGCTACAGCTCTAAATCGTATGCTTCAGTTCAAGATGCCGAAACTGTGTGTCACACACGGTCAATATCTTTCAAGGTTTGTTTTTCTCAACGTTCATTACTATTCATGGTAGAAATCAGTAAACTTACACCAAAAAGGTGCAACATCAAGTTAAACGAGTTCTCACCCATCTGTCCAAGCTGGTAGACGACCAACTTGGACATTCTTTCGGCCGGGTGTATTCTTTCGTCAAATTCCGCTCCTGAGTGTAGGACATGTACGTGTAACAGCAAATCAGTAAAACATAACCAACCGGTGCATTGGGTGAGAGTCAAGCTAATATTATGTGTTTAATTTCCAGGCATTAAAGGTTTTTGCGAACTTTACTGATCGTTAACCTAGAGAGAAATTCGCCTGTTTCTTTCCAAATCATATAATTTAACCATGTAATTGAAAACCTTCCCTTGAACGAATTAGAGCAGGTAACCACTAAAATCTGTTACAAATGGCGATTACCACCAAAACTTTGAAATTCACACTCACTTTAAATACTCCTCCTAGATGGTAAAGACCTCTTTAGCTCCCTTCTCCTCCCTGCCAACTTGATCAAGCATTGATGCATACCTGCGCGCCGGTAGAGGTTTTCAACCTGCGGGGTAAGTTTTCTTCAAAGGTTGCGCAAGTCCCAAATATGTAGGTTTATGGTTTGAAGTTCTGCTTTGTGTAGTCATAAGAGTCATTGGCGTAGCTAATGTCTTTTGAGCGGGCAAAGACCAAACTGTTTGGACAGATTGCTGTGCTCAAATAACAATTTAGCAACTACTTTTATTGTAACAGGGACGCCAAATTGCTTTTGAAAGCTTGGCCAGCTAAAACTAAACATTTAGGTGCTGCCTTGAGTAATGATGTAGGGGAGACCACCCCGTTAGAAAATTTAAGAAAAAAGTAGCACTTGAAAACAAGGTGGTGACATATTTCTCAAAATTTCAGATTATTTTAAACTTGTCAAAAGTGGGTTATTCATAATTGTTTGAGGGTTATGTGTAAGGAATACTTTCCCAAATAAAGTGCTTTTAATGTGAAATTTTCACGCACGACCGCAAGCGTCCGGCAGAAAACAAAAACTATTAACAATTTACGACTTTCAAGGGTAACTGCATTCTTATAAGGTGTAACCAGTGAACCGTTAGGCTCCCTGGTGTGACCGAAGAAGCTCTTACCGCAAGCGCCGAAGTCGCAAAAGCGAGGTGTTACGGGGTCCTCCGGGAGAGTTTTTCTAATATTAAATGACTTTTACGGCTTTACCGGGCAGTTTCTGGGAACAATCCTGCGTCGCCCATGTGCAACTTGAAACTCCAGTGAAAACTTTTACCTGACGATGGCAAAAATTTAGTGCTAACTGAAAATTTCATTTAAAAGCTGCAGAGCGGTTTCTGCAATTGTACGATCTCCCAACGTTCGGATGTGACACAGGGAGCATCTTTGGCCTTCTGGTTGGCCCTGTATTACCGTCCACGTGAGGTCTATATTTAAAATAATTGGAACCCTGTGGTATTTCAGATGCCAATGCAGGGTCTGAAAGGAGAGCACATTTTGCTCGAACCTGTAAGCATCGAAATTACAAAGCGCTGAAAAAATGGACATCTGAGACAGAGGATCGAAAGGATCTGCAGCTGGGGCTAGCCATCTCCATTGGAGGTGATAAAATTCCTAACAGCATTAGGTCCCCGTCACACTGGACGAAGATCATGCTACACTCTTGGATATTCGGAAAAAATAATAAAACTTTACGACAGCTTCTTGTTCACCAAGAAAATCCAAGAAAATTTAAAATGGCTCCTTCCACGCTACGTTGAAAGGTGCCAAGCACTTGCTAATTTCCCACTGCTTCGGCGAAGTTCCCACCGAGTTCTATCAGGATGCCCCAGGTCCGAAGTTTAAAGCGTTGTCCATACATCTCCGCCATGTCCGCGCTGCGTGAGACTAGTTGTTCCTACGTTAACAGTATGTTTCCCGCCTCTCAACACCATTTTATGCAGTTTACAGTAACTGCAACAACATCCCCGGGTTCTTAAATGGCAGCCCACGGGCAACGATTGTCCCCTGAGGTTTCCAATACCACCCACCAAGCTAACTGAGATTCAAAAATTTTTACGGTTTACAAAAATATGCGCCAGCCAACGTAATCAATTTTGAAACATTTAAGTGTAGACTGAAGAATAAATTTTGCAAAGTTAAATGACATAAAACATAACTAAAATTTCCTTAAAGACAGATTTGCATCACCCCAAGTATGACTTTTAGTTGGGGGTGAGCAAAAGTCTCAGTTGGTGACTACTCTTTGATTGACATCAAAGTTACAAAATTCAAAAGATGCGGAAGAGCTAATATTACACAGCACGCACAGAGAATGTTTCGATTACACATGGGGTCTTTTATGCTCATCTGGATATGGCCTTGAGCAGTAAACTGTTTGTGTCTGCACAAGGAGAACCAGTAAAGACAATTATGGGCGGGGCTTACCACCAAGTAAAAGTCATACTTGAGGTGATGCAAATCCCTCTTTAAATGCATATCTTGGGCAACTTGGATGCAGTTTATTGTTCCAACGCTGCATGCAACTAGGGATAGTCTCATCACCCCCTCCCATCCGACAGCCCGATGGTAACATTACCAAAAATTTTAGCGCGCTCCGAGCCCTTATCTTTTAGCTTTCTATCGGAAAAAATAAAATGTTGTGTAACCAGGGTCAAGCTCCGATGAAGGCGGGAGCTAAACTCCCAGGTGCCCTACGCTCCTCCTACTTTCGCAGACCCTTTACATTTACTGCAGATAAAATGCTGAAAAGGCCCTCAGAACCCTGGAAATCTCACAGGTGGGCCTCTCTTTACACCCCATTTCCATCCGCTCAACTCCTCAAAAGAATGAAACAAGAACAAACAGATATGCAATATGAAGGAAAGTCAAAATGGCATTTTCTCACGCAGAGTAATTTTCAATTAAACAAGCTTTAAGTTTCCTTTTAAAAATGCATATGATTTAGAAAACTTGATATCATTAGAAAGATCACTCCATATTTTAAAACAGTAACTAGTCAAAAGGAGCTTCCCGTGTTTGAAATTGTGCCCGGTAACTGAGAATAGTGTTTACTCCTTGTACGGCTTTTAGAATAAGAATACAATCATGGACTTCAGTCTTCAGTCCTTTGGTACAATTTTTCTCTCATTTGTCTTTTCTAATTGGAAATGCCAAATTGAATTTCTAAGCATGAGATTTCAAAATAAAAACTAATGAATACAACTTGCAAAGCCATTGCAATTGGAAAGGCATTTTGGCAAAAATATCCTTGGTGCCCTATGGGCCACCCTCTCCCCATCCTCACACACTTTATGAGTAGATATTCCCCACTGCATTATTCTGGTGGGAGCTTATTTGCCAGTTCTTCTAGACCTGGATTTTGGATCAGACAATGCAATGGTAAAATTGTGGTAATCTGTTTAGTTTGTATCAAATGCCGTTTAAAGACCATTAAATGTTTCAGTGTAATGTCCAGAATTTTGAAAACAGCCCAACGCCTCTGGATCTTTGTCTTCCCTGCCCCAGATGGGGTCGCCCTTGAACCCATCAGGGGCCTTACGACGGACTGCTATAGCCAGGTACTACACCTTGGACGTTGGGGAAAAGCCCCGCGCTACAGGGACGTTGTTTAGTCATTTCAAAATTGAGACCCGAAAGACAAACTCTTTGATATGGGCTTGTATGTGGCACGTGAGACTTTTCCAGTGGAAAATGTGGCCTGCCACCGTAACGAAAAACCCCTGAATTAGAAGGACATTTACAGCATCATGCCGTCAAGAAAGAGAGAAAAAGAGGGATCTTAGGACCGATTGAAGGAGCGACCAAAAGTGCCTCCTGTAAATGCAGGTCGCTCCAATAAAGATGCCAGCGCGATCCAGCCATCAACGTCACCTCCTCCTTCCTTCAAAGTTGGGCAAAGTGAAGAAGAGCTTTTCGAAGAAGAGCTGGGCGAGACAGGGACTGGCGGAGCAGAGCGTGATGAAGTCGGGCGAAGGGGGGGGGGGGAGGGAATCATGCAGCCAGGACCTACCCAGCAAGATCTGCCTTCCTTTCCTTCTTCTTATAACCAGCTGTCCCAATGCACATCTAGAATCTGTTAATTCATGTTCGCAGCAAATTGCTGCAGAACCGCGTTATTACGTCCTCGACCTTCATATTTTGACGAGAACCCCATGATTGCAAACTTCGCACATGCCCAAGTCGAATGTGCGAAGCCTCCATAGGGGGTGTCTAGAGAAAACCTTAAAATTTAAACAATCAATGATTTATCCTAGCATCTGGCCATCAAAACCAAGCATACACATCGCACAGCAGCTTTGAGACCATTTCAAAAGAAGAAAGTGGTGCCGAATGTGTGGGGTCGGGAAATCTCCCTTCTGGATCCGCGCCTAACTGATACCACTGAGTTGACGAACGTGGTTTTTGCAGAGACGTAATGAGAACGTAATTATGTCTTTGTTCGCACGTAGTGATGGCGTCATAAAAACCCCATTGATGAAGTTGAAACATGCCATGGACTTGCATAGCGCAGAAGTCGAGAGGATGACGTAATGCCAACCTGCTACCGGTAGAAGGGGCGCACAGAACCTTAGCTAAGTGGCCAATGGGTTGTTGCTACGTTCTATCCGTCAAATTTAAGTATCCATTACTACTATGTTACGTACATAAAGTAGGCTACGTGGGTTTTGAACATGTTAAAAGTCCACATAGCAGAAAAATACTTTTCGGAGATAACGGAGATCAAGGCACGTTCATGAAAGTTCCCATCCCGTCCTCAGACAGTTATAGGAGTTCCTGCTACGTTCCGGGGTTTTCTTATTGACGCAGGCGCAAATCCATTGACTTAGCCCCAGTGTGATGGGGATATTAGTTTTTAATGCGGTGTGTGCTTAGTCACCATATGTTAAACGTTTGACAAATCTAAACAATGTTTGTATGACGAAATAGAATGACAATAGTAGCATATTTAGCACAACATCCAATTTGGTACACCGAGTTTAGTGCTGATTGATAATTTGTCGAAAATTTAATTTGCAAGGATGCAGAGATCGCAAAGCAAGTTCAACTTATTTTTAGAAAGTATAGGAGAATCTCTCCTCATGTAAGAGCCTTAAAAGATAAATCACATGTTGGGCTGATTAACTATTTTGAGGATACCATGACGAATCTATCCATCTGTTCTACAAACATCTTTACCGAGTCATTAATTCTAGGCTACCAATACATAAATCGAAACAACTATTAGATTGAATACGGAGAATTTCCCACCTTTAAAGAAAACTATGTAGTTTACGAAATGTATGTCTTGTTTAGCCACTTGATCCCTAGTCTAGTCTTTAACTTGGTCCCTGTAGCCATGAGCAAGTTACGATCCTCGTTCACGATGGTAAATGATCAAACAGTTGTAGCGCACGTAACTTTATTTTGCTTCGCACCGGTCTATGTAGCCGGCAAAACAGTCTTTAGTAAGTCTGATAAGGAGAAATAAGGGAACCAGCACCCCTGATGCAAGGATTCTCTAGGTGGTGTAGAGTGCGATTTTCTGTATTATATGGAGAGTATATGATACCACGTAGGCACATGTCCTAGAGGGGCCGCTAGCGGGCGTTCCATGCGTGATGGAAGCCAGATTTTGTAACTTCTACTCCTTTATTCTTTTTTTGTCGTCTCTGAGTTTGCTTATTGGACATAATTTGCAGCTAAGCTCGCATCTGTACCGTCTTTACTTCGAGTGTGTCAGGGGTGGAGATGGGATAGGGGGCATCATTGAAAAGAATGGGCAATATTATGGAACAGAATAGGTGGAGATTCCACTAAAGAGGGATTAAAATGAATTCACAGAGCAGACTCTGGAGAGTCAAGGTAAACAAAGAATTTTAGTGGCAAGGTTGTGTTTTAGAGATGCAGTACAGTGCGATTTCCAGTAATTTGGGGGATTTGGATGTGCCAGAACCTCTCCTGTTAGTCACTGGTGACAGCTTAGTAGGCCACGTGGATTAAGAATAACACACATAACTGTTTTGACAAATTCGATCACGATGGTTTAGAATGAATTTTCCTCCAATATGGGGCGTTTGTAACGTCAAATATTCTCTAATACAGCCACACCAAGCATGGTAGGAGACACATTCAAATTTGTGTTCAAGAATGATGTTTCCTGCAATCTGGGGCTTGTTGAATATCAAATTATGTGACCTCAGTCATGCATGTTTTCTACGTTATTATTATTTAATATTGCAGGAGCTTCCCCGGGCTTTGCTCTTTGGACCTCTCCCGGAGCTCCGCCACTCGACCACGCGATGAACCTTATTGCGGACCTCTAGACCCCAACCTCGAAAACTTGCGCTTCATACCGATTGTTCCCTCTCTGCCAAATCCATTCCCCTAAGATCAATACTCCATGTCACAAGTCGTGCCTCCTACCTTCGAACTTGTGCTTACACAACTGCGATAAAACACAAAACAACACCTATGTGATTAGTGAACAAGTTCTCGACCCTGTTGTGTTGTGTTACAGAGATCGATAATATTAATCAGATACTGACTACGCTCAAAGCGAGCGGAAGCATTTCATCAAATACTTCGTTTGCATATACAGCCAGTTCACTGAATTGAATGCAACGCGACAGTATATTCCATAACTATCGACGGCCATATTTTTCCAGAAATGTTAAGACAGCATAAATTTCCGAGAGAGACTTCAGAGGCTTAGTGGGGAGTGGGATTGCCTTTTTTGTCCCCACTAGCTACGACACTGACATAAGTTTAGCAAACTATGTTTACATGTTTACACGAACTTCAAGGTTAGAAAATTTACGTACACTAGAGGTAAATTTATTATTAGCATTTCCTTATAATTTGAACTTTGAAATAAAACATTCACGAAATCTTAAGGAAGTTTAGCATTTTGTGCCTATTTTTGCAATAAAATATTATTGCAAAATCAAAGTATGTGGAAATGGCTACCAGGTAACAAAAGCTCTCCCTGTCGGAAACGATCCACGTGATGTTATACCAGTGCGCACTACATCATCTTCAAACAGATGTTCCAGATGATTCACTGGCTTCATGTTTTCTATGGTAGCTTTCTGCATCCGTTAAAATGTCTTGAAATAAAGGGAAAGAAAACTTTTTGTAATCTTAAGCACTTAAATTGTTGTGTTTCCATGACTGCTAAGGTGTGCCTGAACAGCTATTAATCGACATCAAACCAGTGGCTGAAAGATGTCATTGTTGGAACAACCGTATACGCAGATTAGCGTAGCAGTTTACATTGAATTTGGCAATTGTATGACTGATTTTAAGATCGGAAGATGAAACATGTTACTAAGGGTGAGCCGAATATGCCTTAATATTTGGAATGTGAAGGCAATTTATGCATGCATAATGAAACTGGTAGATGAATGCTATAATGACTCTGGGGGCAATGCACGAAAACAATTTCAAAAAATTCCGTGACAAAATGATATAAACAGGTGCACTTATATATATATATATATATATATATATATATATATATATATATATATATATATATATAGATATATATATATATATATATATATAGATAACGCTAAGTCCCACCTTAAGGGGAAATTGTTATATCTGCTTGTACATAGGGCGATAGAAAGGATAGATAGATAGATAAGAAATAGATTCGCCCTAACGTCTAAACAGACAATTAACGTTATTTCAATGGGCAGACATCCGTTCGTGTTAACAGCTAGGTGTCCGTAAATTTGACAACTTGAAGTAATGGCATCTAGTTTGTAAATCTAAGAGGGCGTCCTTGTAAGACAACAACTTTCCCCCTAAGTGCCGAATGCCGAATTAGAGAAATATATATATATATATATATATATATATATATATATATATATATATATATATATAATATATATATATATATATATATATATATTTATATTATATATATATATATATATATACATATATATATATATATATATATATAGATATAGATATAGATATAGAAAAGAAAGAAAACTCCGGAAAAAACAGATACATACATGCCAACTGATATATTACAAACAAAAACACAAAATGTTTCGGGCAGTCAAAAGCTCTTCTGTAGTTGTGAATACAAAGTAACGGGAAAAACTTAAAGGTTATATACATGAGAGGCAATTCGTGCATGAGTGTTCATAAAAGAAAGATCTCTATTTAGACCAGTAGTGTGTGTTTTGAGTTGGAGGATTGTATTTATTTCGCACTTGCTTCTCTCTTAGACTGTTCTAAAGTATCCAAAAAATTGGACACATGGTGTTGATAGTCTAATGCAATTCTTTGATTTTGTTAACAAATTTCATAATTCTATTAAGTTCACCATGGACTATTCATCGAAACAAATTTGCTTTCTGGATGTATTAGTAATGATTAAGGAAGGAAGGATTGACACCACCGTCTATTCCAAACCCACAGACAAGCACACTTACATGTATTTCAATAGTTTTTACCCCTGCCACAGCAAACAGTCCATAGTCTATAATCAGTTTATCAGATACAAACGTCTGTGTTCACGCCCTCGCCACTTTGCAGAAAAAAACCACTGAACTTTTTGATTTTTTTTCTCAAACGGGGATACCATTCAAGCTCCTTAGCCGCCAATTTGATAGGGTCCTTTCCATTCCTAGGTCCCAATTACTTTCCTACCGCACCAGGTCCGTTTCTAATCGCATTCCCCTTGTAGTCACCTACCATCCTAATCTCCGTCCACTTCTAAGACATGTCAAGAAATCCTGAAATATTTTAAAGTCCGACCCCACGATTGCCGATCTTTTTACTACTCCCCCAGTAGTTGCTAAGAGGCAGCCACGTCATATTAAGTCGTTTTTGGTTAGCACTTCCCTAAGCCCCATAGGTATATCCCCCTCAGGAAATGAGAAATGTAATAAACCCAAATGCCTTGTATGTCAACACATTGATACCCAACATAAATCACAATGCCACTGGCACGGTACTGAAACCTGGAAAATTCAACTGCGACTCAGATAATGTTGTTTACATGTTTTATTGCACTCTATGTCCCCTCGCTACTTACATTGGAGAAACTAGCACAAGTTTTAGACTCAGTTTCAATAACCATAAGCACAGCATACGAAGAAACAGCAATGGCTTTCCCGTAGCAGAACACATCAATCTCCCTAATCATAGTTTATCCCACCTTAAATGTAGCATTTTGTTTGGCCACTTCAGAACGGCCCAAGAGAGAAGCAAACGCGAAATAAAGACAATCCTCCAACTCAAAACACACACTACTGTTCTAAATAGAGATCTTTCTTTTATGAGCACTCATGCACGAATTGCCCCTGATGTATATAACCTTTAAGTTTTTCCCGTTACTTTGTATTCACAACTGAAGAAGAGCTTTTGACTGCTCGAAAAAGTTTGTTTCCGCTGGTAATATATCAGTTGGCATGTATGTATCTGTGTTTTCCGGAGTTTTCTTTCTTTTCTATCTATGTTGCCAACATACGCCAACCAATATGACATCTATATATATATATATATATATATATATATATATATATATATATATATATATATATATATATATATATATATAAAACATGTGCATTCAACTGACTATAACGTGGATTTCCCGTGATTGTGTATCGATATCCCTCCATGAGAATGACCTTAAAGAAAGTATTCAACATGAACTAATTGGTACATCAAACTCACCTTTTCGTCCCGATGACTCTCCAAGCATTTTCTCAGACTCATCGGCCAGTACCTTTCCATCCTTAAACCTAGGTAATAATGATTGATGTAAAGTTATGTAAAGTTAATGTAATGTATATAAAGTTAATAATTGATGTAAAAATGTTCATTGGGGGAGTCCAAAAGTTTATCAATGGTTTTCGTCGCGCGTGGGTTCAAGTTCAAATTCACTAAAGAAAAATTTTGACTTCTTAATAAGTAATATGATTGTACATTGGAACTCTTTTGGTAAATTCTTTTTGCATAACAATCATACCCTGCTTTGAACAAGCTGGGAATCAAACACTAGAAGCTCCCTACTGCAACGTCTTAGTGCTGACCATACTATTATCGACTTGGCCTTAGCAACGATCAGTTCACGCCATTACCTTACTTCGGCATTTACTTTCTGGTTTTGAAGCCATCTACGTATTTCGTCACAGTTAGTATTGGTACATTCCATTAGGGGGAATTCCACAATATTCACATTTGGTAATGGTAGACCTTGCAGGAATGACCACAGGTGTTCACCTTCAAATGATATTGATTGCAATTTTATCTGAAAATTTAAACAGTGAAGAAAAAAAAAAGAAACACAGGTGAATCGCTGCCCTGCTGATTGATCCTGTTAAAATTACCAGCAACTCACCTCCATTACAACAAATAACTAGAACTTAACAGTTACGACACAAGTTAAATCATACAATTAAGCAAAAGTATATAAAGACAACTGAATCGACAAAACCGTTTCTTCGACAAAACCATCCAGCTTTCTTCATCATGCACTTGCAAACAGGCAACAGGTTTTCCATGTGACCTGCATCTGAATAAAGCTGTTAACTGAGGATCGAGAACGTCAAGATTAGGTATGGGGGGATGTGGTACTGCTCTGTTAGGTTTTAAAAACCGCACTGAAATGGAGCCCTCATGTGGAGATAAAAAAACTAATCTTAGGTAATTGAGTTATATCTCCCAGCAAGGAAAAAGGGACTGGGAGTTTGGAAGACATTGTCTTTCGCGGAATCAAGCATTCAAAAATTGTTTCGCTGAATTAATTCCATCCGTTAATTGATTTCAGGTAAACCTACTTGGCTTCTCATTGGACCGTTCAAAATAACACAGTCTTTACCCACTCCCATAATCTGAAAATCATTTTTACAATGCTTTAATAGACGTGTTAAGTATTGCTCATGAAAGATTTCTTTTCCTTATCTTAAATTGAGATCAATGGATTCACTTTAAAGTATACTCTTGCACTAAGTCAGACTCAAAACCAAAATATTACCTCTGATTCCTTCCATTGTTTAAAAAAGTTTTGCACAGCCTCTCGGTGATACATACTCTCTAGATGATTGATATTAACGTTAGCATTGCCTGAAGTTTTCATTATCTTCTGTAAAACAGTGTAATTTCCAGTTTCGTGCAAGCAATCAATCAAGAGGTTATAGTTTTTCTGTCTTTGTAAAGCCTCACATAGATCTTGCAATTGGGATTCATCTATCAATCCGCTAACAAATATGATAACTCTACAATTTGTTTCGTCCAAGTAAAGTAACAAGTTCTGTAATAATGAAGCAAAGCAGTTATTTTTAACAACGTATTGGGCTACCAAATAAGCTTGAATGTGTGGGTGATAAAATTCCATGGTCGAAGATGGGTTGGCCCAGTCTGCTGTCTCCATAGTTTCGGATGTAGCACTTTTTGATAGCTTTAATAGACCAATATCAAGGGAAGTTTTTAAGTCAGTTTCACCAATTGTGTTAATCCAAACATTTCGTTCTACTGCCTCCAGTTTGCCATGTTTTTGATACGCATATTCCCCTAGTTTCCTTTCAAGGTCGTTAAAGTTTTGTGTTGATGAAGCGTTCTTCACTTCATATCTTTTCTCCATACAGTCTATAAGAATCCTCATCAAACTATGCATGTTTTTAATTTGTTTGTTACTCAAGTAACTATAAGCTGATGTATATTCACCTGCCATTACATGCACTATGATATTGAATAGAAGGGGTGTTGTCGCAAAATCTTTTGAGAGATCGTTTCGTCTAATAAACTTTAAAACTTTACGGTTAATTTTGCTGGGTAGGTTCGACTGTCCAGATTTGTATGATTCATCACTACGTGCTGCCAGATTGTGTGAATCTATTCCACTACCAAAAGATGACATTGAAACATCATCACCCTTGATTTCTTCCAGCAAAGGGGTTCCATCGAGGTCAATTTGGCCACCGGATTGCAAACCTTTGCAATAATAATCACAGCACTTTTTAATGTACTTTAGAGATTGCTCTTTCGAGAGTCCAACCACGTCAACCCTTGAAGCATGGACACGTGATAGATCGGACGACATGTAATCCGCCGTACGTGATGTAAGCCAAACGAATAAGTTAAACTGATCGTTAACATTGCCTTCCAATAGCTTTTCTATGGTGAGCACCTCACTGTTCTCGTCTGCTTCGTTGTCAACCTCTTCTATGTCTACAATGCTTTCATCACATGATTTAGCTAAATCTTCAGGACCATCAAGTATTACTAGACAACGTATCTTCCCACATGTTAATACTTTCTCGATATCTTTAGTTTCCAAGGAGGAATTTTCCGGCAGATCTCTTTTCACAACTTTAGAGAGTTTCATCTCCTTTTTTACTAACCTCAAGGGAACATAGATCAGGAGGCAGGTACTACAATTGTCTTGAATCCACTGTTGGACTATGTACTTTGTCAACGTTGTCCTTCCACAGCCGTGCTCACCAATGAGAACTACTAGTTTTTCCTGTGTGATCTTCCTATCCTTTAAAAGTTCAGTACTAGAAATGGTCGTGTTCCATATTTTGCATTGACATTCTGTATACAGATCAGCGACTGCAATGGAGACATTGTCCCACGGCAGTGGTGTCAGGTTACTATATTTGTCATAGGCAACTTTCAAGGAACGAATGAGTAATTTTACTGCAAAACGAGAAAACATGGGAAAAATATTCTGTCAAAGAAGCATGAACCAACTAGTCTAGACAGGATCGCTGATACTGGCAAGATGAGGTAGGTATTGTCCCCAATACTTTGATTGAGGTACACCGTTTTAGCCCTACCAATATTCCGTCAAGGACCATAGTGTTAGTTCATATTGTGAGTTTAAGATACTTTTCCCTCAAATAATCAGCCAGTGGCAAAAACAGTGCTATTTGTTTGAACACTAGTTGACTCTCCAGTTATCACCGACGGTGTTGGAAAGCAATTTTCCGGTGCGTTTCGAGCAGATCCGTACACCCTACAGCAACCCACATACATCTTAGATTATGACTATGACATTCATTTGGAAGGCCGTTTCCCCTATAAATGTTTCCTATTGCTTTTCCCAATAATTTATCAAAAAACAAGTATACATCATTACTTCCTTGAAAATCATGTTTAGAACGATTTCGGCTTTTGACCTCTATCTCAAATGACGTTTGACTAGAACCATAAATTTCATTGTTCATCCTCCGAATTTGACAGATCTGTGTACTCAGTTTGAAAAGAACCCATCACTGCTTTCTTGATATTTTGGGTTTACAAGCGTCACAACGACACACATACAACCATGCACACTTACAAACACTCGGTTGCGTGATTGCAGAGATTTTCTTTATTTTTTTGCCTTCGGCAAGGAATCAAAGAGGACATCAGTTGCTCCATGTCCACATAGCGGATTAAAATCTCATTTTACTGATGGTGTCCCCAACGATTCTACCATTCTGCGCCGAAGGCAAAAGCAGTCTAGGCAGTCAAGGAGACGTTTATGTGTGTATGTTTTGAGACGCTGAGCTTGTAAACACCATATCTCAAGGTAACAATGATACCTATTTGTCATATTTGGGATATTGATTTATCATATTGCGAAAAAGGACTCATATTTTGGCGGAGGTCAGGGGTCATGTGAAGTCAGGTTCAGGTAAATTACCAGATCCCTCGTAATGCATGATCTTGAGGTTGGAGGCATAAATACATCTCATACTTAGCGCATTCATTTCTTATAGTCAAGAATGAACCATTTTTATTTGACAGACGTCAAACGTAACCTAATGTTACTACGAAACCTTGGAAATTGTATTTAACAGGATGTCTTAAAAAGGAATGATGACCATTTTTCATGCTTGGTGTATGGATTAATCATAAAAAGAGAACAGAAGATTATTATTTTGGTGGAGGTCAGAAGTCGTAAATTTAAGTTCAACACAGATTAAAAAGAACCAAAAAACTTGCAAACATGATATCTCAAAGGGGAGAGAGTGGATACTTTTAATACGTAGCAAAAACATTTATGATGGTTATAGGTAAAGCTCCATAGTTTTTGGTGTAGGTCAAAGGTCATGTGTGGTCATCAGAGGTCAAATGTTAAAACATTGAAACACGATAGGAAGCATGAATATTTTTCATACTTGGTTTGTTGATGCTTTTAAGTCAGAAAATCACCCCTGGTGTTTCGGTGGAGTTCAAATGTCATCTGAGGTCACGGGAAGTGACACTACGGAAACCTTAGAACTTGCTTGTGCACACGACATCACAAGATACGTATGATGATTTTGTTTCGTACCCACAGTAGTAGTTTGTTATTGAGGGTTAGAACCCTATTTCTGGAGATGTAAAATGTCATTTGAGGTCACTTGGGATCAAAACGTAAGACCCGTGTAAAGGTCTCAAAATAAGAACCATTATACTGCATAAATGGCATATGAATGCATTGCCGTCAGTCAATGAACAATAGTGTTCTTGGTAGAGGCCAAAGGTTGTCCGAAGTCATTTGAGGTCAAGTGACAACAATCTTGTTAACTGCTTGCATACATATTTCAAGAGAGTAGCCTAACATCGATGGAGCTGGTTTACTTGCCAGTTCTTCCTCTCTCTCTCTAGGGAAATGCTCTCTGATGGCTTCTTTTTAAGTCTTCTGACAGTTAGGAGTCGTAACTCCTTGTGGAAGTATTACCAGGCTATTACCTGCAGTGGGAGCTAATACGACTTGTCTTGAAAAGCACTTGGTGTTCAAACTGTTTCAAACAAAAACCCAGGAAATTTAATATAACTTAAAAATATTTTAGAAAAGAGGAATCACTAAAACTCTTGGCTTTCCGGTATCACTTTCAGAACGATTAGGCGCGAAGACACCAGTATCAATACCTGAAATTATATGAAGTCCTAGATAAGGTTGTAACTTCACCCAATTGTATCATTGCTTATCGTTTTTTTTTTTTATTTCTTAGAAAAGACAGGTGAAGATTTCCATCAAAGAAGAAAAAATGTTTGCATAGTACCATCGAAGAGTTGACAATGCAATAAAAATAAAATGATTTGAAGGTACAAAATGTCAAACACTTTTAAGAGCGAAATACTATTGTACTGTTACTGTACCTTTTAAGTCTCTGTAGAGTACAGGTAGAAGCCAAAACTGAAAGAGAAGAGTCAAAATCATTTGACTTATAATAAAAATCAGTCAAAACAAGATTTTTCCTCAAAACTGGATCAAAAACGGCATCAAATTTCGCTTCCTCAAAAGGAGTACATGCTGTTACATTATAAAGTTGTAATTTATTATGAAACTACTGGTGTAAATCTGAAGAAAATAGTGGGATGCGGCTGAGAATTCCTTATTTTAATCATCTTCTTTATTATTGTTGAGTGTGTCAGTTAATTACAACTTTTAAATTACTCTACCAAATGCTAGCTTTTACTTGTTTCAACAGAAATGAAGAGGACATTTTTGTGGTTTTTGTTTTTATATTTTGTGTGTGTAAGGAACTTGTCTGATACTTACTAGCAAAATCTCCTTGACACCACCACGAAGCACTGAAACGGAGAAAATTTTTACCATTGTTGAACAGATTCAAACTTACAGTAACTTTTCTATTCTTTACGATAATGGTATACTATTATTTGCGAAAAAACATGTATTTCAAAGTTTGCTCTCAAGTTTCCCACGGATAAAAATAAGCTGAAATTGCATCATGGAAAGCTCATTGGATGTTGACTGCTTAACAATCTGAGAAGCATGGTCTTAGAAAACCAATCGAAACTTTGAAATAAAAAATTATGATTCTAATTATCTTCATGTTAGCCCGGAGAGCTTTAATAAAAGAGCAAAATGACATCCGCTTACGTGTGCACTGTCTGTGTATAACATAACGGCCAACAAGCAATACCACTATGATAGTAACCACGACAACAAATACCACAAGAAACGTGACTGTTGAGGATGTAGATGGTTTTGGAGTAACAAAGGTAGTATTTGTAGAAGATACTGCGATACTGCAAGAACCTTTTAAAAAAAAGACAGAAACGATTTTGAAAAACAATTAAATGGGCTTGTGTGTGTATGTATATATATATATATATATATATATATATATTTGTTCTGTTTATATATATTATATATATATATATATATATATATATATATATATATATATATATATATATATATATATATATATATATATATATATATATATATATTTACTTGCCTCAAAGTATACTGCCTAGCTAGTTGCTGAACAACTCTCGGGAGAATCAGTCTGTGCAAACAAGCTACACAATTCGAGCCTATCCTCAGTCAAGTGTGTACTGCTCTTACAGTTTAGTACTTTCAGTATTTGCAGTACCTGCGGATATACTTACCTTTATCACTTTCTCACCGCTTTCAAAAAGTTTAGTCTTAGTGGAATTTTCATTGAGACCATATTTCTCACAAAAGCTCTTAGTGTCCTACACTTGCCAATCTCGCCGTGATCAACCACTAATATTGCTCGACAGCCTGCTTGCCGTTATGGCCGATTAGTGCTATCATGTGTCTCCCCCGAGACACCCTTTGTTGTTGATTTTTTTACAGTATTTACTTGAAGTTCTTTCAAAATTCATACTGCTTTAAATCTGCCGTTGAGAGCAGGAGTTTTGTGGCAATATGTAGCGATTAACATGGGCACTGTCGTCATCTTCGATAACAATATTTTCCAATTGGAGTTGGTTTCAAAATGTTTGTAACTTCATGTACGGAATTTTCCGCCTGCTTTTGAAAAATGCCTCCAAACCGTAGGTGGAAGTTACTGAAGTATTTCTTAGCTTTTTGTAGCACCTCTTTGAACGGCTTCTAGTCAGACATTATAGCCTAAAACATCTCCAATGAAGCAAGTCTTAACACAATCACCGTTCTTTAGTATTTTTGAGTCATGGATTACACAGATACTGTTGAAAGTTGTGAGCATTTGAAGAGCTGATTAAAACAGATTTGCAATTTAGAACCCTATCCTGACGACTTTGCTGTAGAAGCATTAGAAACGTAGATAATAGCCATGTTCCGATCAAAATCAAGATAAGAAATATTGACCATTTTACAAACTTCCCTTTAGCATTTGTGTCGTTAACTTAAACTGAGTATGCAAATTTGCGACGTCAAAAAAGAGGAACTCACACAATATGTCAAGCGTCAACCATTTCTTTCATCCTTCATTTTTAGACAGGTGTAACATTGGTTGTCCTGAAGGATTTATTTTAGAAGTTTTACTTGTGCTCGAAAACTATGAATAACATTTACCAAACTTTAAAAGTATCTGACGAGTTCCTAAGAAATAACGTAAAAAAAAATATTTTTACAAAAGAAATGGTTCTTCTGTGCATCAGCATTTGCATGAGCAATGGGCTTCTCCAGAAACCGCCAAACGTTTGAGAGTTAATGATATTTTTCTGATAGTAATAATACTTAAGTTAGTGGCAAAACGGACATATTTTCATAGGAACATTTCTGAAAGGTAAATCAATTTTTTATTACCCTCTTACCCTAAATAAATTTTACCATTAACTTTTATTCACGGAATCTTAAATAGCTCCATGAGAATAATTTCATGGCTTACTTTTTCTAAAAATTACGATAAAAGTATCTGACGATAGGTTGCGCCCGAGCGCTCCCTATACACGCTTGAAATTATCCCTAACCTAGATATTGTTGTAAGTACAGTACAACTTTTAGAAACATTTTTATGTTAGCCAGATTACATCTGTTTAATACACTATACCTATATCCCCTATATCCACTAGTACCACAGCTATCACCTCCACTATCATCACTAGCACCACTGCACCGTAATCCTCTACTACTACTACTATCACTAATACTACTACCATTAATTTTACTTACAAAAGGGTCAATGTAAAAAGCAATGCCTAGTAATGCGTCGATCATTCTTTAACGTCTCTTAAACATTAAATTTCTCGTACTTTCGCTGCATTGAAATCGGTGCGACACTTTTGAGGAAAGAGTAATTGTGATATTCTGACTACGAAGGAATCTTAACTTTGCTAAAGGAGAAGTTTTTTTTTAATCAAAGGTCCCTAAAAGTATTTATACATTTTCCCTCCTTATTTCTCAAGTTCTTTTTTTCAAAAGTTTAGCCGTGTGTAAGTCACAGAGTTGTTGACTCGAGCCCGACTCGAGTCCGACTCGAGTCGTGCATTTTCTCGACTTGCGACTGGACTTGAATTGAAGAAAAATGACTTGCGACTTGACTTGAAGAAAAATGACTTCTGACTTGACTTGAACATATTTGACTTGGCGACATTGAAAATGTTTATCGCTGGGTGTCCCATGGATTTTTTACCATAAAATTATTTAAGATCGGAACGCAACTTTTTCTTTCAAGCAGTTCAAGATTGCGCTGTGCCGCAAAAAGACTGCTTTGATACACTCAGGGGTCGAGAAAAAGTATACGTATAGTATAGCATAGATTCAAGCAGCCATTCCAACGCATACTTGGGGCATGATTCACTCCTAATTACAAGCACACGTCAAGTTTCGCAATAGTGAAGATCAGCCTTTCCGATCTTTTTCGGCTCGATCATGGCCCCTTACACAGAATGGTGTTGAGCAAACACCCTGTCTCCAAAATATGAATGACCATAAAAGAAGGCCCTATGTCTATAAAATATGAGTGACAAGAAAGGATACCACATGTTATCATAAATGGTGTTTAATATAGTCTTTGTGTGTGTGTGTGTGTGCGTGAGTCGACAAATGCCGCCAACCGGGGACGAAAATGTGAATACACACCTGACAACCGGGGACACCACTGTAATTGGGGACCGTCCCCATTTTAAACAGTGGCTTTAAATAGCCTCTTTGTGCTATATGATGCAGCAATGAAGATGTCTATTGATTCCAAAGAAATATAGGATCAGTCCCCATTTCGTTAGTGTTGTGGTACGTCCTCGTTTGCAGGTATGCGTGTGTATCCTGTTACGTCCACGGTTACCTGTGGAAAACCATATACACACTTACAAAAAGATAGGTCTATGCTGATTGAAAACATTTTGAGCGCCCTCGTTTTTTGCTGTTGCAAAGCACATCTTTTCCTATCAGTATACATGCTACAAGGTTTTTCTATGGACGTCCACGGTTGAATGGTAACATAAAGGGGTCCCCGTTTGGCAGCATTTACAAGTATGTGTGGGTGTGTATGTGTGTATGTGTGTGTGTGGATCCAGGTAATGGCAAACCCATGGGAGTTTACTACGTGATGGCGAAGCCCAAACTTGCGATCGTCGAAGGAGTGAAGACTTGACGGCGTGGGACGGTTTTCAAGAAAGTATCCCACTGAAACGCTGTTCAACGCAACTTTCTAGTACCCGACAATCAAGATTGTATAAGCAAACGGTAAACATTTTATAAAATCTTGTAATATGATTCATTGGAACCTCTGCAATTCCAGAATAGGCTAGCCAATACTGATTGCTAATGAGTCAAATGACCATGACACGGGGGCTGGGGACTTTCCAAGATGAATTTGCTGGTATCTGGCAATCAAAATAATTTACAAACTTTTTAGTAAGCTTGTTGCCCTCATTTTATCTCCATTTTATACACACTAATTTTAGAACTCGGTGGAACACCTGTACTAATTTTTAAGCTCCAGCTTTTAATTAAGTACTTTATTTTTTCAAACACCCCCTGCTGCCCTTAGCATTTCCCCCTACCCCTAAAGAGCAAAATCGTTCCTTCATCAAGGAATGTTCATATTTTCGTGCTTGCGCAGGGTTATAGCCTAGGCGATATCGGTGGGGGGGGGGGGGGCAGTTCATGATACACTCTAAGCGTAGCACCAGGTGGCTTGCCTACAGACAGTTGAAATTAGGACGGACCCTTCCTTTTTACCTGTGCATGAGTTCTGTGGCATGGCGCCTCTACAAGACCACGGTACCCCGACGCTCTTAAAACGACATGGGGGTGTCACCATCGTAGAGTAGGCATTGCATGAAAATGTTTGATGAAATGTCTCCCAGGTGGGGATGGGGGGATTGACACCTTTTAGACCTTAAAGTTGGATGTAAGCTTTCTTTTCTTTAAGATTTCATACTTTAGAACCAAATTCAGATTTCAAGAAGTAAAATTAGATTTGATTTGAAGGAAAATGAATTCACCCCAATTTAAAAAGTCTACCCGGGTATCCTATTCATTAATTACTTTCAGAATCATATTACAATATATTTATCATTGAGTTGTGGAGTTCACACATAGAGTAACTCCTTGGTTTATCTTGAATATGCAATATTTAGGTTCTTACATATACTGAAAAATACTTGCAGTAAATTAATTAAAAATTCCTTTTTTAAGCTAATTCAGATTAGCTAATAAAATTAAAAAGTAATCATAGGCTGTTTTATCTTTAGCGTGTATGCTCGGCTGCTGTATTCCAGCGGTGTATCATGTACGAGGAAGATGGGTAATTCGTTAGGAAGAAAAACCCACATACGAACGCGTCCACGGCGGGGGTCCGGGGACCTCCAGGGAAAATTTGGAGAGAAACGGAAGCCTTAGATGTGATTTCTGTGGTTTGAGATCATAATTTTGACAGTAAAATTATCAGCATTCCATTATTTTTTCTCAAGTGGGCCAAATGTCGTTTACGATTTTGAAATCTCGAAGGGCAGTTGCCCCCTGCCCCTCCCCCCGCAGGCGACGGTCCTGCGTAAGCTCTATCATAACCGTATACTCACACGTACCCCTTGCGCGACAGAATCATGGCATCCTCAAGAATGCTTTTTCAGAAATTTTCTGAAATCTTTTTCATAACATTATTCAAGAAATAGTTTTACTCCTCATGAATATTTTAGGGAAAATAACAGGCATGGTGATACTTTTTTCTCCTGTACCAGTTTAAAGGGAAAATGCAGTCACCCCAATCAGAGTTAGTATGCCCCGTCACTCTTGTGCATGATTGGCTTATTTTGATGATATGACAATGTTTTTGTTAGCGGATTGTAAAATTCAAGGAGAATTTTTCCTTGTTTTACCTATTGTTTATAATAGTTATGTTCAAAACGTCTTCAGAGGTGCTTGTAATGCAATGAGAGGAGATTTGGAAGAGTTTGCTGATTTTTCAAAGCAAATTGTGGGGCGACTGACTATTGTCTTTAAGCATAAATTCATTTGTTGGGTGACCTTGCACCCAGGTTTAGAGAATACTAATCACACATGAAAAAAAGTTTGACACATTATTCAGGGTATATCATAAAACTGCAAAATTACGAGCAGTATGATTATGTTTGGGTTTATCCTCCTTATTTTAAAACGATCCCATTTCCATAAAAACTTAGCTTTTCTTACCTACATATTGGTAGCTACTTTATTTTCGTAAGCTTTCGTGGTCCAATAATTGTCCCCTTTTCCTGTCACCCCATTTCACCCCTTTTAGAGGAATATTTTTATGAATTTTTTGGTTAATTTAGAAGAATATTCTCTGTGAGAACCTACATATCATTGTAAAGAGCAACGATGGGGAATTCGAAAAAACATTTTATTTTTGTAAACTTATCTCATTATGTATGCAAATATGCAAATTAGATGACGTCATAGAATTTCACAGATAGATTTTCTCCAAACCCGTAGAAAAAAATACCGATCACTATTATTTTGAGTTTTTTGGTGCAGGAGATTGTTTGGCATCCTTTTCTCTTTCATTTGATACCAAATTTGAGGATATTGGACCAAAAATGAGGAAGATATGCCCATTTACTCTTGCTACACAGCCCACACTGAACTCACACACACACTGACCTATATGACCTTTACATAGAACGCCGTGGCTCAGTGCACAGTGAAACGTAAACAACTTTGGATCTATAAATGCTGCGTGGGCTTTATAAGGTAGCTCTAAATGGACATTTTAGTGAGTAAAAAAGTCGGAGGGGTGTTGTGGCTTATAATTTTTGATATTGGGAGGGGATTTGGGGGTCAGAAATGCATGTTTTGGGTCAAAATTTACGCATTTTTGAAAACTGAATATGTTTGGACCTTTCAACCTCTCTAACTCACCCTACCCTTGCCATTTATGCGAATTTTGTAAAAACCATTTTAGTCTTTGAATAAAACTCATCGGACTTTCCGTTGTTGAGTAATCGAATTGTTAGGGGGTCGGGTATTTTGGGAAAAAATTGACCGAAAATAGGCATTTTTGAAAAATTATACTTGAAATATCTCTAAATTTCCTATACCTAGCATCTAATCACCTCTCATGGTGTTTCTTTAGGTTCTAAGGTATTCAGGGAAAAAAAGTGAGTAGGGTGACCTTTTCCCAAGTGCCTGAACTCGAATTTTGAGAATATTACGTCATATTTAGCAATTTTGGGCATTTTGGGGCATTTTTTGAATGTAAACAACTATTTTTTGATGTTTTGTGAAAACTTTTCCATATACACCCCCCCCCCTCCCCAAAATGGTGGCATTGCACAGAACTTTTTGTAAGCGTTATTTTGGTGGTTAAATGAAGGCTGAGGAGTGTATATTGACAAAGTTATATTTTTTTTTTAACAGGCAGTTTTCTCTTGGTGTCATGTAGACCCAGGTGAAAGGAAAAGGGAGTTGTTGGTTGTACTTTCTTCAATCTTATATGGACATCATATATTTCGTAAATTCAAGAAAAATTTAGGTCTACAGCCTGATTTCCACATTAAGAGTGTATCTAGGAACTGCAGTCTGGTTCATAGGCTTATTATATTTTATTTTGAAAATAATCACTTGTGACTTGACTTGTCTTGAAGGTAAATGCCTTGTGACTTGACTTGAAGGTAGATGACTTGAGACTTGACTTGAGGAAAAATGACTTGAATACAACTATGGTAAGTCGCGTCATCAAAAACTCTCATGTGAACACCCCCTTCTTTTATCCAACTGTAATATTACAATGCTGTTGGATTCCAATGTAGTAAAATAAAAAACTTTCGATGCACCGACAACAGCTTAGCTCTATACAAAAAATTCACAATAACACTAACCTTTCATTACCTCAATCGTAACGTCATACACCACTAGCCACCTTTAAAGTATTTCGCAGTAGTAAATGACTGACAGATTCCAGTTTGTGGAATAATGAGCGTTTTCCCTAACAAAAGTTGCCGAGGAAGAACCTTCTAGCTGGGCACGACGAGCCTGGGAGGTCGCACCCGTCATTCACGGGGTAGATTAAAAAGTGGGCTCCCCTTGTGCCTTGACTAAGATTGACATTACCACCACCCATCTTCAAACAACCTATCGTTCAAAATGTAACCAGAATGCAAGAATGCATTGTGGTCTAGATGATAAGCACACACATGTGTAATCACAAATAATGCCTAAATGTCCCATACCTTTCATTTACTGGCTGAATGCAATATGTTGTGTTGGAAAAATAGAGTTTATCGTTCATATCCGATCTTGGGAATCCTTGGGAGATTTTTCTTTATGACCTCTGGTAACTCCAGATGAGCTTTGACTTCCAACAAAATCAATGGGGTTTTTCTACTGAATTAAATGCATCACCAGATGAAGTATGAAAAGTACCTATATTTCTTAATTTGAGATTAAGTGTAAATAAGGTTTTCAGAGTTAGACCCCCGGTAACCAAGATGACTTTTGACTTCCCCAAAAATACGGATCTTTTACTTAATATAATGCATTCACACACCTCAATAAAATGTATCCATACTTCCTACCTTGAGAGTTTGTGTTAAAAAGGTTTTCATATTGACTTCTGATGACCTTTGACCTCTAACAAAAGCGATAGGGTTCTTTCTCTTACCATGGGACATCCACGTACTAAGTATGAAATGTATCCATATTTCCTAGCTTGAGATATTGTTAACAATGTTTTCAGGTTTGACCTCCGATGACCTCAGATGACCTTTGACTTCCACTAAGCAAATACAGTTTTTTCTCTCAATATGGGGTACCTATGTACCATTTTTGAGAACTATCAGTGTTAACAAGCAATGTCACAAACACACGCACATATTCACATACACACACAGGGTTGGGATGTAACGAGTTACAAGTAACGCCGTTACTGTAACGAGTTACATTTGTGTAACGGGACCCTGTAACGAATTACATTTGCATTTCAGTAACGGAGCAAGTAACTAGTTGCAATTCTTTGTAAAAGTAACTGTTACGGCGTTACATTTGGTCTTGTTACTTTCCTGTTACAAATAGTCAAAATGACCACAAATTGCATTTCCTTAAACTAGTAACAGAAAGTTTTCAAATTCATGACACTTTGGTCGTAAAAATATTTTCGATATACTTGTCCATCATCTCTGTTATCGTCGTCGTCCTCAGCAACATCAAAGTTTACTCACGATTAGAACCAAGAGTTGATTTAAGATGTGCATGCTGCAGACTTGCAGGGCCACTTGATATGGTCGATTTGGTAGTGAGATATTTTACAGGTGCGTTAGCCTTTCATACTCCATAATCAGTCTTAACACTAAGTTTAAAACTTAATTTGTGTGTCAAATTATTTAATTAACAGATCAATGCTGATTATCCATGAGACTGAGTTTTTGCGAGATTCGTTGAAAAATACTAAACGGTGTTCAGGCAAACTTTTTTTCTGAGTCAGTGAGTAAACTAAGGTTAATTAACTAAAATGAAGTTATTTAGTATATTTTGTCTTTTTAAGGACACAGTGGCGATAGTGCATCTGAGAAAAGGCTTGACGTACAGGCAGTCAAACACTAGGCTAACTTTGCATGTTTAAAATCATTGCCTTTTGAGACTTTTGGGCAGGACCCGAGTCCAACCTATCCAAGTCGGAGCCCACTCCAATTCCAGATGCCCGAAATATGCGCCAGTGCAGAGTCTGGTACGTGCCCCTCAAGTTCCAGCCAGTTCTGTTTCCAGTGGGACCGATTCCGAGACCAATTTACTTGCCAATGTATAGCATATCATACATAAGGATGTTTTAATTCTATTGTACATGGTCACCATTAATAAGGTCAGCGTTTGGACTTTCTTTCATAGTCTGGCCTCAGTTATTTGGTTGATTGGTTGTGAAAAAACTTCACATCCGTGCATTGTTTACAAATAAGAAGGGGACTTTTAATATAACTTTCATATTTGATAACTCGGCTTGAATAAACTCCGAGTCCAAGTAAAGTTACATCACATTCTCAACTAATCGGTCCAACTCCTTGTCTAGTAAAACGCACTCGAGACGGGCATTGAGTTCGCGGGACCCGGACCCGTGTGTTCAATGGAGCCTAGTTCATGATACAGTGCCAAGCGTCAGTATAAAAGGTGACATTGGTGTAGGAAGCTGTTCTTGACTAGGTCCTGAATGTTGTTTTGGACCGCCGTTCTGGGCCGAGGGGTCTAAAGGTAGGGAATGAATATTTGAGGGTCCTTAGATGCGATGTGGTTGAACACACTGGGCAAGTTTTAAGGAAAATTACCAGGGCAAATCTTGACATTTTTTACAGAGGGAACAAATACTGGGGTTTTCCTCCTTGAATTTCGCCTCACCACATTTCTGAGCGAGGAGTGGGCTTTTTACATTCTATGAAATGTCGGTAACTCCTTACACTGGAAGAATAGTAAGTTAAGTCGAAGCCTGGAAACAGCAGAATATTGAAATGGCCAAATGAAGTTAAAAGTATTCTAACAAGGGTAATTGAAAGAGGAAAGAAGTGTCCGACTTAAAGTTTCACCAATTGTAAAGGGAAAATGAATATTATGGACAAATGGTCTGCATGTGTAAACTAATTTTTATTCATTGTTTTACATCGCCAAAACTTAAAATTTATGCTTTAGGAATTATCACTTTGCCCCACATTAGACCGTGAGATTTTCAAGTTTTATCATAAACAATATAAGCATCGTATTACCATCTTTATGACCACGAGGGGTGAAGACATCAATCACTGCTTAAACACCGCGTTTTCCCTTCAGTAGCCGTTAACCTTTAAATTAGCCTACTATGTGATGGAATTATACAGATTTCCATCCTTAAATATGTAATGTCGTAACTAAAAAATATTTAGGTATAACCAGAATTCGTCTTTTAAATTATTTGCTTAGTTAGGCTCCGACACAGTATTTTGATTTGCTGCCGCATGATAAGCGTTAAGAGCCTCGGCCTGGATCCCCAGTGAAGATCATATGCCCATAATTCACTATGGCTTTACAATAAATAGGCTAGGTGAAGCTTTAAGTCGGACATTTCTCTACTCTTTCAATAAGCTTTGTTAGGATACTTTTAACGCAATTTAACCATTTCAATATTCTGTTTTTTTTATATTAAGCTTACTATTATTCCAGTGTAAGGAGTTACGGGCATTGAAAATGTTACAAGACGACTGGTCAGGAACACCAGATTGAATCCGTCGACGAGCGAATGGAAAGCTCCAGAGAATTCCAGAATTCTGTAGGAGAAGAACTTTTTACGTAATGTGCCAATTATAGCAGCGGCCTGGCGACACTTCTAAGAAACAGTGCCATTGTTTACTATTACTGTGCATACAAGGAACATTCTTGTAATTTCTCGACTGTGTGCACTGGAAGTTTCTATTAAATTCCGGAGATTTCTCGATTGAAAGCCTAGCGTATAAAAAGCAGTTCAACAACTGTTGTAGGAGAGAGATATCATAGTACTTCATCGAGACCAGACGCTGTCATACTGCTGTGTTATCATTGTCCGTTTGTTGAGAAGTTATTCTCTGACCGGAATCACCTGAAGCCAGCCACTGACACTGCACACTTGTGATAAATTGCCTTACGCCGTTTCTACACTGTGTATTGAGATCGTAATCATCCATCATCGCCTAGCCTTGTCATAATTCGCTCGTGGAACCAGTTCCTACGCTACAGCACGCTGCAGGTCTACTACTGTACCATCGTCGACGTGCATGCACTACCAACCCTTGGACCAGACCAGAATAATATTCAGTAAAGGATTGTGAGTAAATCTAATTAAATATTGTAAATTTAAGTAAGATAAGGAGATCGTAAATGATCATTAAGTTGTTGAATTTTAATCTCGTTCTTCTGTGATCTTTCGCTGTTATCGGTTTGACTTGCGACCAAGCCGTAACAAAAAGAATATGATATAGCCTAAATTCATACTTTTGATTCATCAAATCAGGATACCATACATTTTGAATTAAATACGTAAATGGATGCACAGATTGGTACCGTATAATTTACTGGGCTCCACCGCACGGGTCCGGACTCGACTAGCTTAAGGCCGGTCTCAAGAGCGTTTTCTAGATTAGAATTTACTTGGAAAAGAAAGTTCCGGAATCGAAATTTTTCCGGAATGTGATGCACTGGAATTGTACTCGGAGTTCATTCCAGCCGAGTTCTCAGATATGAAAGTTAGTACATTAAAAGTGTTTCCAGTTCCATTGTAATTTAACAGATGTACAGATGTACAGATGTAAAGTATTGTCACACATGATCAACTAAATTACTGAGGAGGCCAGGCTATGGAAGTGATTACAAACGATGAATTTATTAACAGTGGACTTGTGCAAGGGAATTAAAACATCTGTAAGTGTTATCAATTTGAAAATTTTCTGTTAATACTTCGAGTAAAATGCAATTTGTGATCATTTTGACTATTTGTAACGGGAAAGTAACGGGACCCAAATGTAACTGTGAACTTTGACTAGGCTGTAGGAGGCATGTAACCGAGACAAAATAGTGTGTAATTCAATGTAGAGGCTAATGGGGGTGTGCTTCCTTCACCTAAGAATCCACTTTTTCCATTTGTGATGCCAGTGCATCAAATTTAGGCTTATATGACTCCGTTTAGTGTTCTAATGATGATTTTGACAAGACGTCTTACCATTTCACACTTGAGTAATCTTTGAGGTCAAATTTGACGTTTTTGGTAAAAATAACATCCCCTTTTAGATTGTGACAAATTTTTCGCCATCGTTATACGTTTTGTCAAAGATTTTGAGAGCAACTAAAAGAGAAAGCATTTTTGAGCGTTTAAGTGGTCATTATACACCTTCGTAGCCTGTCCGGCTCAACTGCTGTAGTCATACAGTACTAGTTTCACAAACAGCTGCTCTACGACAGAATGCATATAGGTACCATTGACACCAACAGTGCGTGATTTTGAGCATGGGACTGAGTAGGCTTACAATGTTACTAGCATTTTCAAGTCATGAGCAATGGACTAGGTTGCTGGAGTGGTCATTTCAAACAGCAGCACATTTAGCAAGGGTGGTAAAGAATTTTAAAGCAGTATGTACTAACGATGGCTATCCTAGGCCTTTGTGTATCCATTGCACTGTAACTTAGTTACGCCTTTGCTTAAGAGAAAATAGTAGCTTAAGATATTTGACAAATGACAAGAAGCAATGTGCAGTGTGGAGGACCCCACAGGGCAGCCCTCTCTGTTGGTGCTTCACAACCAAGACCACCCAACCACCCTCCCCTCCCACCACTCTTAATTATGAAGTGCCTGCAAAGCACAACCTTTACGTCTTTATATTTCCTGTAGGCCAAAGCTATGTTTGTTGAATCATGTTTTTGTTTGACCTCAATTTATTCAATTACATTTTTAGCTTTAATTTAATTGCAGGTGTTTGGAATGGGATCAGATGTGCAAGGAAAGTATTGATCCCAATTACTGGCAAGATTGAAATGCAGTTACCTTGTGGCACCAACCAGGTCATTCAGCAGGTCTGCTTACTTTTTCAACATGATTGAACACAGTGTTAATTTGTGAGACATTACCTAGAAGTCACCGTTTTGGAGGCTAAGTGCAACTTGTATACTGTACATAATTCTTTGTGCCTCCAAGAGAATGCAATTTGTTTAATTAGTCCTGGACTAGGGGGACCTTAACTTCCCTCGGTAGAAACCCAGGAATCGGATTAGGCCTATCACAGTTACTTAAAAACCTTGACAGAGGAGTCAGGAATACTTTTACAGAATGTATCATTTGCCACTGACGCTTAATTTGAACCATCTATGTGATCGAGCCCCTGCAATACATATTACCAGAACTTTAAAACTGAAACTGGACAGCTGCAGGGAAGGAATATGGTCAAGAACAGATCACATTTTGTATAAAAGTTAGTCTAAGCATTTTATTTTTTGTTTCAAGGAGTCTTACAAAGGTTGACAACAGTTGAGTTCACCTCTCCCTCACCCACATTATTTGCTGACTGCAGCATTGCAATTTACATGTGCAGACTGTCTAATACACCTTTTAGCATTATGATGCATTTGTATTATCTTTCATTATCTCTAAGAAATGAGTGGCTGATATATGGTACTGTACCTCCAAGTCTGGGAAGTAGGTCCTTCCATTGGTTGTGTGAGCACTGAAAAGTTGTTTGAGGATAAGCCAGCATTAAAAACCTGTCAAAGGCAGAAAAGAGGTCTGAAGGGCGCCCTCTATTTTCCTTTCTCAAAAAAAGACCTTTTTTGACCCACTAGAGGTAGCCTGAGCAGTGATCTTTTTTTCAGTATTGTAATTCACAATGCCACTTTCTCATACCCTCTAGGGATTTCAGGTCAGAAATTTTAAGTTGTTCATTAAATTAATTAGTCAATTTCCTCTTTCATTTGTTCTCCAGACTTGGGTGTAAACTTCATGGCTGAGCTGCTGGACCATCTCCTACTGAAGTGATTAGACATTATGAGGGTTATTGTATCATTTCTGGTATAGAAGATGCTGCAACAGAGCAGAAAAATGTCATTAGGGAATGGAAAATAGTGCAAAGAATGATTCCAATAAGTAATCATGTGTGAGGTATGTGGAGTTTCTCTCACACCTCTGAATGGCTGTAAGTGCACAGAATAAGTCGTATGTCTTACATCTTGTTGGGTGTACTGAAGTTGATAGGGGGAATAAAAAGTTGAAATGTGACATGACTTTTGTTAAAGATTTGTATGGGAATCAACTTGCACAGTTTGGAAAAGGAAATCAATTTTTAACATTCTCTTAAGGTTGCACACCTCCATTAGATGGACAGGCCACTCAAGAAAAATAGTTCCAAAGTACATCGTCAATTTCAGTTCATCTTTATTTGTAAATAACTTATGTTGAGATGATCAGTTGATGCCGATTCTTCCTGGATGTGAAAGAGGGCATGTTAATGTGTGGGTGATGCAAAATTTAGATTGATTGAAAGTGATTTAGATCGTTTAAAATTGTTAGAATAAAGTGGTGATTTCCGCCACCTTGTGGATTAATATGGGTAGGTGTATACCCTCTTAACTGCATGTCCTTGTAGCTCAAAATCTAAACAGTCATGCTATAGTAAATTTGTAATGCCATGATAGGCCAACTTATCAGCTTTCATTTAAGGGGTAGCTTGTCTGGACTGTGAACTTTGACTACGCTGTAGAAGGTATGTAACCGAGGCAAAATAGTGTGTAAGTTAACGGAAAAGCTAACGGGGGTGCTCTCTAATACCGTACAGTTTTTACGCGGTTTCACGGAGAATTCTTGCGAAAGTTCACGGACGTTGGTATTGCAAGCGTAGTCAGTGTGGGTGCAGGAGCAACAGACGTCCGCCGGGCGGGCAACATTTGTGTGCATTAGTAATACTTAACCGGTGAGGTCTATTAAGATCAATGATCAATAAGAAGCAAGAGTTATCTGAAACTTAAAGAAAAGCTACAAATATTGCTCAGTGGATGCTATCACAGCTGCATCATTATCCATTGACAAAGCCCTCAACTTTCAACTCATCAAACTGACCAAGAGGGCAGAGATAGTCCTAGCTGGTTTTAACGTGTCCTTTATCATTGTAAGAACGATGCCTATTCCTAAAGACATAAGACATTTAAAAGTCTTTTCCGAATTTTCTTGCAACAATTAGATGGTTCGCAAACCTTAACATTAGACAAAGTCACACAACAACTTACTCTTCCTTCTAGACTACCGAAAACATTTTAATTGTATTCGGCGACATTCTGTCAGTAAGCGTAATTACGAAATTAAAGTTAGAGATGTTGGAAGTGCTTAACTCACCCTCTTTGCGTATCGTAATTGTCGTTGCAACCCTGTGTAAAATCTGTAGGAGATCCTCCGCCAGACACGTAACCTCAGCGCTAACTTCACAAGGGTTCCCTATAGTGTAGTCTAAAGAAATGGATGTGTCCCAGGAATCATTTTCTTCATGTCGTTGTGCCTTGTAATGCTTTTCAAGAAAATTAATCCCATTTTGGGATGTAATATTCCAGCTAAGCGGCAACATCGGCCTTGCTCCTTTAATTTCACAAGTTATAGTTCCCTTTCTCTTTGGCTCAAAGAAGTCACACTCGATACAAGAATTGCACCCATGTATGGTCGGGCAAGGTGGATGTGGAATCACTAGATAATTAAAGCAAACAAGGTGTGAAGCTAGTCTGAGCGGCTCCACTAATGTGGTTGTTACCTGCCATATATTTACAATTTTACTCAGAAGTCCTTGGTACTTCACTGTCCACTGAGCATATGTTAGTCAATCCAGGGAGGAATTAGAAGGGAGACCCAACATTCTACAGATGCTTTGAAGCAAAGTTTGTTTCCGACAGTAATCCTGCTTTTTTCCTCAAATGTCTATCACAATTACTAGGAAAACCTAGGTTTTAGTGATCAATTGTTAAAATGGCAATGAACAGATCTACTCCTGTGTATTGAACAATTTACTTTTCGCTGACAGTTGCCACATAAACATAACAACTTTACACTTTTGGCGTTACCGTTAGCAAAATAAATGTCATTTCTGTTAACTTCAGTGAAGACTTTTCACGACTTACATTTCGCGTAGGTTTCTAAGTGGTGACAGAGGAAATATGCCAAAACTGGAAAATGTGATTAGGCTTGAACAATGCTTAAAGAAGACGACGAATCATATTCGTAGGGACACAAGAGAAGCACGTTCTTTAAAAGTTCATGGACAGTCGTTAAACTAAAATTCTCGATGAATTTTTGGCTCCCGTCGGAAACAAACCTCAAATCAAACCTTGTTTTAACAAAGGCAATTGTTTTAGGATTACTTGAGAGTGAAAGGGGCAGATCATCATTACCCTTACAAAAAAGTGTGGCATGCCACATGTGAACACACATAATCACGTGTGGCAGAGCATATGAAAATACGTAAGGAAAAAAGTGTGGTTATGCGTGGTGACACATGTGGTATTGGAACCAATCTGACACACAGGACCACGCTTTTCCCTGCATGATTGTAACACCTTGAAATCTGGGTCAAAGTGGGGAAAGCTGTGTCAAGTTGACACATGTGGTAAACCAGGGCAAAGTGTGGCAAACGAGGCCAGTGAACGAAATCGAAGTGTTGAATTTACTTTACTCAGCACCACACTTCCCCACACATCTCCACACTTTGCCTTCTTTACCCCAGTTTGCCTCCTGTTACATGTGTCAAAGCATGATTTTCAGTTTTCCACACATTGCCTCATGTCCAAACTGTGAAAATGCTGGTCAATGCATGACACTTTGGAAAAGTGTGTCAACCATTTATTAATGACACACATTGTCACGCAAAAATTCACAGAAATTTCACGCCTCTCCACACCCCACCATAGTTTTGCACAGTTCGACACAGTATTTCACGTGTGGTATTGGAACTTTTGCCACACAATTTTTTTGTAAGGGTAGGGTACACAATAGGAACATAGAGACCTGTCAATCAAAGTTTGATACCTGAATTGAATAAAATTTTTTCAAGTACTTATTGTCCAATAGATTTAGTTGTTGTATCTCCTTGCTAAAAGCTCCCTGGTTAATGTGATCACAATGTGGGTACATGGACTAAGTCTGCTTTCTTCGCATGTTAACAGCTCGTTACAGTTATACAACTAATTCCTGCTTATTTCAATATGTCTTGCGGGACGTGGTCAATGTTTTTCTATTATCTGGTAAGTTATGTTTACCTTAACATAAATAAATAACTTCCCTTGGATGATTTGCTTCATTTCACAAAGAACATCCTTAAGGGTATAAAAAAGTATTCCAAAATACGCACTGTAAGTAATGACATATAACAGAAGTTCGATTGACCTCCTAGCTACTCTCTCTGATCTCTGATTGTAATTCATTTTTGCTGTGTATACATTCTGAATACAACCAGGGAGTTGCTAAACAGCAACTCCTTGATATAACGAAGGAAGCTGCGTTACCCAAACATCAAAGAAAAACACTGTATAACTGTTTACAATCAATACAGTGCAATTAATCAGATTAAATGCTGCTGGGGTAACGTCATAGCACAACGATTCCTAATTGAGCATTCCCAATCACTTTGAGCATCACTTCTCATTCACGTATACCGTAGTAATCCTACGTATAACTTAGCCGTCTCGTGGTTGTTTAAGTCTTTTTGCTATTTATCATAGTGACTGTTTTCCAAGGAAGTCCCAATGTCTACATTAGAGAATAAGAGTTTCGCCAAATCTACCGTCTTGAATTCGTATACAAACAATAACATTCATTAGTCCCATGAAGGAAAGCAACTTCTGGCAAATATAAAGGTGACAAACACTTACTAGTCACGTTCACTAAGAACGTTGCTCTCCCAAATTTTCTATTTTCGTAGTAACCCACAAAGCTGTAGTATGATTCATGTTCTACCTGGACGTCCTTGAGAATCATGGAACCATTGGAAGAAATATCAAAGTGTTCGCTCCCATACTCAGTCCCGCCTTTACCTTCCTTGTCTAGTAGTAATATAGGATTGGAAGTGGAGTTGCCTCTGTACCAGTAAAAGTCTGAAATAGCAAGGTCGCTTTCACAAGAAATTGCACGAAAGCTTCCGTATTTAATTGAAACATTAGGACAAACAATAGCTGCTTCACCTGTTGAAAAACAAAATTTTCTCTTATTAGTACAGCATTTTATGTGGCTTGCTATTTCCATTCAAGAGGAGTAATGAACAGAGCTGTATATGCACAGATAATACAAGGAAAATATTATGCCCTTTTAGACACAACGGTTACCATCTTTTACCGGAAACCCTCACGTTCATTGCTTAGCGCCCGATGTGTGTGCAGTAAAACAGCGGACCTTATTTCTTTTAAACAGAGAAAGAACTTAAAATTAAAACGTGAAACTAATGGTAGTGTATTTGTCAAACAAAATCGACAAATGAAATTATTCATGATTTCCACATAAAGAAAATATATTTAAAAGCTTTGCAGAGATCACCACTAGTAATCGCAGATACCTGTGGCCTCCAGAGGTCACGAAGCAGGGTTTCTTTTTTAATCCAAATAGAACATTTACTGTATATGCTAGTTTTGAGAGGAATCATTTGTATCTATGGTGAGTTATTTAGTTTTTAAGCTGGTAATCGTCAAAATTTTGACGTTTACCAAAAAGGTGACTTCTTCATTATATTTAGTATGAAACATTCATGTGTCAATATCGACACATTTCAATGCTGCTTGTTAGATATTTTGCGTTCTCATGTGATTTTCATCCTTAGTGGCACATATGGCATTTATCATGTTCCAATGGCAAATACGTAATTGAACCACAACAAAAGGTGTAACTATCATTTCAAGATTTAATTTACTTGACAATGAAAATCCCCCTCCTGTCTGCTAACCCCATAAAACATATCTAGACATTTCTTGGAGAAAAATGTTATCGCGGATACACCTATGCTGAACAGATTACGATATTAGGGAGGGGATTACCGGCAAAGCCGCTTTGTTAAGCACACATCACCATTCTGAGGACAGTTTTGTCTGTATATAAGTATGTCGAGTAGAGGGAATGTGAGGTTGTCCGTTTATGTAAAGTATTGATGTAGACCCATCTTTGGCATGTGTAGGGACAATTGATTACATCTACAAACTAAATATGACATCTGCAAATTTTACCCTTCTAGCTATTTCCTGCTCACAAGGGTCTTGGAAATTGACATATGATAACTTTACATGCCTTTTGCTGTTACTCCAAAACGGAGGGATCTTTACTTCTACAGACCGATAGTTTTTGGTGAATGTTCCCTTAGTGACCTTTTGTATTTAGACAACAAATATTTACACATATGTAATATGGTAATCTCAGATGGTCTTTGGACTCCACCATACAGAAGCGTAACCTTTTCATCATAAACCATCAGAACAGACAATGGGGCCTTTGTGCTTACTGTAGTACACCGACCTACCAAGTATGAAATCAGTCATAGCTACTCCTCTTTGGATATTGTAATTTCAACAAAAGATAAAAGCCACACACACTCACACACTCACACACTCACACACTCACACCCTCCCACACCCAAGCAAGCACACGTGAACACAAAACAAACCACAAAACACATCGGGGCTTCTAGCACTACCACGTTTTTATTAAATTAGTTTATTCTCTGCAAATAACACTTCATTATCCGTATAGACCATATGGACATGACGTCACAGAGCAGAAAGCGCTCCCTCGTTTGGAGGCAAGTGCGTATCATTGCAAGTTACACCAAGAAAAACAGACAGCTGATTTGTCAACCAATCGGATACGTACGTAAGTCTAACACACGCGCGCGCAAAGTACACTGCTTGCGTTTCATATGCGTCATTAATTTGCCTTTAAAATGATGTCGCGTGACGTCAGTGCATATAAGTCTGTTTAGTTTTTATCATTTTTATATCACAAAATGGTTCATGACAGATTTATTTTATCCAATATTTTATGGAGATCAAATCACACATTTCAATACTGCCCTGTTGGAGATTTCGCGTTTCCATTTAATTCCAAGATTAGTGGCCCACATGACATGGTTATGGTATGAGTAAGGACGTGGCACTAACTAGAATACATCTACATACCAAATATAGCATCTGCTATTGTTCTTCTTGTGGCCTTTCATTTGAAGTGAGACATACTCATACGTACACTGAGTTTATAACGTTCTACATTTGACAACTCGCTACTTCAGATGATCTTTAACTACCACATGAAAATGATGCTACGTTCGTGCGTACTTTGTAGTAATATACTCAGCTACCAAGTATTAGCTTAGTCACAGCTGAACCATCTTGCGATATTTCAATTTCAGGGAAAGATAAAAGCCACACATACACACTCACACAGACGCCACCAAGGTCAACATGTTCGGAAACTTGTGCCCCCTCTCTCTCCCCTCCCCTCCCCCCATTCGAAAAATCCGGCTACGCCACTGGACAGAAGATCTTTTTAACCAATGTTTTGTGGGAAAGCTCTGTATAATTTCTTCACTTTAAGACCCTTAACTGTTAAAATCGACGATGCAGATACCAAGCGAAACGTAACCATTATGCATTTACCATGAAGGAAAAGCTTACAGATGACTATGGAAAGGAATATACTTTTGTAGACAGCTAGCATCCGTAAGATGTCTTCTTTGTACTTGATCCACATCTTGGGGAACGGTTCTCTAGTTAAAGAAGAAAAACAAAAACAGAAAACTTATTTGAATGACTATTGTAACGTCACGTCCTGAACTTTTGTTCTGTATAACTTGTGAATCTGTACTACTGTTTCTAAGAACTAAACACTTCAAGATGTCCTTATTAAAGGGGCCCACTCACATTAAATATAATATGTAACAAACCTGACGCTTGATAAACTAGTCCCAGGGAGCCTATTTTTTTGTTTCATTGAAAAAGAAGCAAAGAGAAAGACGTTAATATTATATCAAAGTAGCAGATGAAGATTTTGTTAAAATAAATTAAAAATCTTTTCAATGTGCTCCAAGTTTCAAAACTGTCATTTGATATCTGAAAAGTATCTTTTACTCAGTACGACAATGTCACTTGACTTTTCGAATTTGTTGGACAAAGAAGCAATTGCATGTCGCCAAAATCATGTGCAGAAAATATAACACTTTACACAACTTTATATATTCCTAAATGTCCTAATGTTCAAAAGAACGTCACCGACAGATAGCCCTTTTCACCCAACTGGCCTTACATTGTATTGTGTACATTAGCATTGAAGTAAAATTAGGCGATATCTTAACTGATAAATTTGTAATCAGTTTATCAGTTTGTTGAAAGTTGAAAACCGTCAGTCATACAAAATTATAGTACCTACGCACATGTTACCATTGTGTTCAGATGTAAAGGGGAAAATAATACTATAGACGAATAAAGGTTTAAACAAACCTCCCTCTTCCTATTCTTGTCCATTAAAGGACATAGTTTCAGAACACTGTCATATATTATTGTAAGGCCTTTTAAAGAAATGGGGATGTAACTAAATACCCAGAGAAGAGGTTTACTCTAACGTTACTTTCATATGTTCTAATACAAATCATTTTAAATGAAAACCAGGGACAACCCCCCCCCCCGGATTTCCAACCCCCAAATGAAAATTCAAATTAAACTATTCTGGAAAACATACTGAAAATGCCTAAAATTTTCTAGTACTGGTTTTGTATTTAAAGCCCTCATGACCCGAGACACCACATAGCATACTGGGACGTAGCTAGGTTAGATACACAGAGAGATCTTTCACGGAATCTCTGACGTAGGCCTATAGCTACAGGACAAAATGATTTAGTCCTTTCTCACCGTAAGGGAGAACTTAAAAGCGAAGGGTCGAAAAACAAACCCCTAAAAAACTAGCACAACTTGACTTGAGATCAATAGGTTAGTCACTACGAAGGTGTGCCGCCTTCTGAACGGATCAATCAACTTACGGAATCGAGGTTATTCTCTATTGCGTATAAAAGACAGAAGATAAGACCCTCTTGCTGGCCAGCCATTTTAGTTGCACAAACCTTCATACCCAGACTGAGTCTACAAAGACGTTACACGGCGAGCAAACCTCTGGACTGTCTAACCAGGGAGGTGTTAGGAATCCCCTGGTCTAACAAAACACGCAGGCTTGCCCGATCGCAAAAATTCATTCATAGACTCCAACTGATCTCTTGTCTCGTCCAAAGGAAAGTGTAGACTATACTGAACGTAATCGCATAAACGCCCTTAATACGGAACGGCGAAAAACCTAAAGTACGTCAACATATAAACTCTTGAAGTACAAATATCTAAAACGAAGATTACAGTTGAGTAACCTAGTAACAGTTCGTTAGTCTGAGAAACATAAATTGTTGTCATTAACACTCTCAAAATAAAAATTGAAAGAGTGAGAAATAACCACAAGATAAAGTAAAAGTAACTTTGTCAGGACAACCTTTGAATGCTCACTAGAGAATATAACTAGCGTCACCCTTGCAACGGTTCACCCTTAACAACTTCTGTAAGACATTTAAAGTTACAGCACCAAAATGATGTCCAAGAACCTGCCGCTAACAAATGAAAAGTGGCATTCATGTTACTATAAAGACATAAAGGTTTCAACAAACCCCTCCCCTCTTCCTATCTCTGTCCATAAAAGGACATAGTATCGAAACACTGCCAAATATATATATATATATATATATATATATATATATATATATATATATATATATGTGTATATATATATATATATATATATCAGGGATGTAGTACTCGAGACCGGTTTTTCCCGTTCTCGGTCACGATTCGAGACCGGCAAAAGACGTCGCTTTTTTATTTATTTTTTTTTTTCAATAAACTCGTTTATTTCAAACTATTTTTTACTTCATTACTTTCTCAGAAAAAAATTCATTGAGAAGAAAAATTATTTATCCAGCGAGTCCATACACTATATATATTATGGGTTGAACTTTCTTCTGTGAGCTAGTGAGTGGGTCTTTAACTTAATTTGGTCAATGGGGATAATAGTGCACTGGTCTAGCACACAGGTCAGGTCACTCAGTATGATCAAGGGTCTGCTACTTGAACAGGAGAAGAAACCTCACACATCCCTTTGATGACGACGATCATGCCGCGAAGGTCAAACTCATAGAACTAATTAACACCACTAACCTCTCTCCCTTTGTACTTCACTGAAGATTCAATAAGCGTAAAAGGTGTTTGGAACTAAGCACAATAGGTATATGTCGTCTGCTACATCGTGAAGAAACTTTGCTTATCTCTTCAGTATTGCCAGTCGCTCTAATTGCAAATTAATTTGATCGTTTTGTCGCATATTGTCGCTTATGCATAAGGGTTGTTTTGATTCCTTGTAAAACACCAAACATGTACATACCCTTTGCAATATGCGAAATAATGGAAAAATTGATCAAAATTCAACTGCAAAGTATAGACTTGTAACTAGTCTGCCCATTTGCATATGGTACTTAACATTACCTATAGCACCAGCATTTACTCTTGTAAAGCACTAATCAATCGTTTTGAATTATTAGCAATTATTAGCCTGAATTTCTTATTAGGCTGTCGGCAATCTCTTCGACATCAAATGATTGTTTAATATAATCTATTTGTTAAGATAGCAAGAGATAATGAAATTGATATTGAATGAAATTGCAAAGGATAACAAGTGCGAATTGTAAGTGCCTGACAAAAGAACTGAATAGCCGTAGGTCTAATTATCGATCCTTACAGGATTATCCCCTTACGCATGTCTGGGACTAATTGGATTAGCATAAATTAAAGTAGAAGTTTCTTCTCCTGTCCAAGTAGCAGCTCCCTGGTATAACAGTTATAATCAGAACAGTGGCAGTCCGGTACTGCACTGCATTGCGTGTTCACTGTGTGTGTGTATGTATGTGTGTGTGCGTGGGTGTGTGTGTGTGTTGAAATCCCCTTCTCAGTGTTTGTTCAGTGCTATCCATTCCTAGCTCTTCGGGCTGTTGGCCTTTTCATGACCATATTTAACCCAATCTGGCCACTAATGGTCATTTGGCTATCGTAAAAATAGAATAAACTAATATATAAATATATAAATATCTTAAGTTATCGACCAGAATTCTTTCTAAGATGGGAAAAAAGTGCATCTGCAAACATTTGGACATCATGATCAGATATAACACTACAGTTATCTGGCAACTCTGAAGGCTATCAGTCTAGGCCTAAATATTATACACTGTTTACTCTGTATTATATGCTGGGCCTACATAGTTATCTGCAATCCTACCCTATAGGCTTCAGTGGTGCCGGCACGGGGGAGGGGGCATGGAGCGCGTGCCCCCCCCCCCCATCGATTTCGTAAGAGGCGAATAAAGGGAAGGACTTGCACCATATTTAAACTTTGCTTGACACTATATAACACACTTGTGTTGGTGTGTCGTTAAATTTTATCTAACTAACTAATCCATCGATTTCAGATTTTTTTGTTTTGAAATTTTTAAAGTGATCCCAAAAGACGTTTGAGTAATAGATTTCTGTAGGGGGTAGGGTGAGGTGTGTTTTCGACTAAGTGATGGATCTATTGTAGCTATTTTCTTATCACAAATGGTTCTCAAACTATAAGAATTATCGCAAATCCTCCGCAAACTATCAAAATGTTTGCACGCTCCGCGCGCTTCTAACCTTACCTCAATATTGTCCTTACTATCAATATTTTCGGGTAGCAACTCCCGCTGAAGCGCAGCAACAAAAGTTGACAGCTGTTTACTAATTCTCAGGTAAAAGACTAGCTTTGTGATTGGAAAATAGGTTTGTTGGGGAATTTAAAGTGTCTCGATGCAGCGTATGAATGCAGGTTTTCAGCTGGTTATCTTATGTCATGACGTATTGGTCCCGTTAAAACTACTAAAAACCCCTTTCCCCTTCTCTATTGCACCAATTGCCCCAAGGCTGGACGTTGCCATTGACCAGATCATGACATGTGATACAGCTTGTTGGAAAGAGATAATTCGCTCGGCGATGGAGATAGCCTCGGGCGTTAGGAAGTGACATATAATCCTACCCCACGAAAGTCCAATTTTGTGGGGTCGGAAATCAAACATTTTTAACAGGTTCAATACGGCATGAATGAAAAATTTCGGCGAGCTTCTCGCCATTCGTCACGGTTTTCACTCCATCTCGTGAGTCATGACCATTGTTATGGTAATAATACATGGAACTATTCTGATCACAACACTTTTCCGATTAACAGAGGCACATCTCCAACCTCTGTAGGGGCCTATGGGATCTTTCAATCTAATTTGTAGCATGATGTGGAATGTTGAAAGTACGTATTTGCCGTTACACATTTTTCAAAAATTTTTCAAAAATATCACCTCCCTGCACCTGTACTCTCCCTCCTATTCCCCATTGCTGGAGGCTGTTCGTCTGGATTTTGGTTCAAACTTGGTAAAAATACGATAATTATAAAGTACTCGGCATCATACTCTATAGTATCATTTGGATGTCAAGTAATAATCATCATATCAATGCCTCATTTTATACTAATCCAGAGCTTCCAGGAGGCCATATACCCGTGTCTGTCAACCTCAAAGATACCCTTTTATAAGGCACAATGAAGGAAAGGAAAATTTTCGTAATAGTCCAAGAATGTTTCTGTGGACTCCACGCACGTATATGTTTATGTAAAAACTCACCGAATAGAAGCCATTTAAATAGCCAAAGGAGGGGGGGGGGGACTTTAGAAGGTTTGTTGACAAGATACCGTTCCCCGGTGGCGCCGCCAGGCTTTGGTGATTGGGGGGGCACAACAGATGATGTCGTAATGGCACTTCAGTTAACCTCCCAAGTCTGCACAAAATGCGTTTTTTCCCGTGTGCTCCCAACGTTCGTATACGCAGTGGGGGATCCTTCCTTTGTCAGGTGTCACTGCACTAGGCTAGGTGCCGTCCTGGGGGAGGGGTCTAAGGGGGTGTCCCCCTCCCCTTTGAGAAATTTTTGTTTATTTAAAGTTGCTTAGATGCAAAATGGTGCTATCTTTATGATATTTTTGGAGCTGATCACATACCTGTATGGCTGGAAAATGTCCATAGTTTAGTGAATTCTAATTTTTCCGACTGGCTGGATGTTTTTATCCAACTGAGTGGCGACGCTTAAATAATCGTTTTTTTATGCGCCTGCGCTTTGAGTACAGCAGTGAGGATCTTTCCTTTGTCACTACATAAAGGTGCCGTCCTGGGGGAGGGGTCTAAAGGGAGGGGGTGTCCCCCTCCCCTTTGAGAAATTTTTGCTTATTTAAGGTTTCTTAGATGCAAAATGGTGCTATCTTTTGGAATATTTTTGGAGCTGATGATATATAGCTGGAAAATGTCCATAATCTAGTGAATTCTAATTTTTGGTTAGGTGAAAAAGGAGAGCATGTTGTCTAAGAGAAGAATACGTTGTCAACAAACCTCCTGAAGACTCCCTTTTGGCTACTTTACCGCCTTCTATTGGCAATGTTTTTATCCAAAAATACGTGCGTGGAGTCCACAGAAATATTGTTGGAATATAACGAAATTTTTCCTCCCTTTCATTGTGCATTATAAAAAGGCATCTAAGGCTGGCAGATACCTTTATAGGGCCTTCCGGAAGCTCTAGACAAAGTACATAAAATGGAGCAACGACATAATGCTTATTACGTGACATCCAAATGATAATATAGAGTAGAGCACTTTACAACTATCGTATTTTTACTAATTTTGAACGAAAATCCAGATGAACAGCTTCCAGCAATGGAGAACGGGCGGGAGGGAGACCATTGGTGCAGGAAGGTGATATTAGACCTCCCTGATAGGTATAGCAAAAGGGGTGAAGGACTAAGAAGGCGTTTTCAGAATTCTTTTTTTTTTTGTCACCCCCTCCCCTTTGAGAAATTTTTGCTTATTTAAGGTTTCTTAGATGCAAAATGGTGCTATCTTTTGGAATATTTTTGGAGCTGATGATATATAGCTGGAAAATGTCCATAATCTAGTGAATTCTAATTTTTGGTTAGGTGAAAAAGGAGAGCATGTTGTCTAAGAGAAGAATACGTTGTCAACAAACCTCCTGAAGACTCCCTTTTGGCTACTTTACCGCCTTCTATTGGCAATGTTTTTATCCAAAAATACGTGCGTGGAGTCCACAGAAATATTGTTGGAATATAACGAAATTTTTCCTCCCTTTCATTGTGCATTATAAAAAGGCATCTAAGGCTGGCAGATACCTTTATAGGGCCTTCCGGAAGCTCTAGACAAAGTACATAAAATGGAGCAACGACATAATGCTTATTACGTGACATCCAAATGATAATATAGAGTAGAGCACTTTACAACTATCGTATTTTTACTAATTTTGAACGAAAATCCAGATGAACAGCTTCCAGCAATGGAGAACGGGCGGGAGGGAGACCATTGGTGCAGGAAGGTGATATTAGACCTCCCTGATAGGTATAGCAAAAGGGGTGAAGGACTAAGAAGGCGTTTTCAGAATTCTTTTTTTTTTGTCACCCCCTCCCCTTTGAGAAATTTTTGCTTATTTAAGGTTTCTTAGATGCAAAATGGTGCTATCTTTTAGAATATTTTTGGAGCTGATGATATATAGCTGGAAAATGTCCATAATCTAGTGAATTCTAATTTTTGGTTAGGTGAAAAAGGAGAGCATGTTGTCTAAGAGAAGAATACGTTGTCAACAAACCTCCTGAAGACTCCCTTTTGGCTACTTTACCGCCTTCTATTGGCAATGTTTTTATCCAAAAATACGTGCGTGGAGTCCACAGAAATATTGTTGGAATATAACGAAATTTTTCCTCCCTTTCATTGTGCATTATAAAAAGGCATCTAAGGCTGGCAGATACCTTTATAGGGCCTTCCGGAAGCTCTAGACAAAGTACATAAAATGGAGCAACGACATAATGCTTATTACGTGACATCCAAATGATAATATAGAGTAGAGCACTTTACAACTATCGTATTTTTACTAATTTTGAACGAAAATCCAGATGAACAGCTTCCAGCAATGGAGAACGGGCGGGAGGGAGACCATTGGTGCAGGAAGGTGATATTAGACCTCCCTGATAGGTATAGCAAAAGGGGTGAAGGACTAAGAAGGCGTTTTCAGAATTCTTTTTTTTTGTCACCCCCTCCCCTTTGAGAAATTTTTGCTTATTTAAGGTTTCTTAGATGCAAAATGGTGCTATCTTTTGGAATATTTTTGGAGCTGATGATATATAGCTGGAAAATGTCCATAATCTAGTGAAGTCTAATTTTTGGTTAGGTGAAAAAGGAGAGCATGTTGTCTAAGAGAAGAATACGTTGTCAACAAACCTCCTGAAGACTCCCTTTTGGCTACTTTACCGCCTTCTATTGGCAATGTTTTTATCCAAAAATACGTGCGTGGAGTCCACAGAAATATTGTTGGAATATAACGAAATTTTTCCTCCCTTTCATTGTGCATTATAAAAAGGCATCTAAGGCTGGCAGATACCTTTATAGGGCCTTCCGGAAGCTCTAGACAAAGTACATAAAATGGAGCAACGACATAATGCTTATTACGTGACATCCAAATGATAATATAGAGTAGAGCACTTTACAACTATCGTATTTTTACTAATTTTGAACGAAAATCCAGATGAACAGCTTCCAGCAATGGAGAACGGGCGGGAGGGAGACCATTGGTGCAGGAAGGTGATATTAGACCTCCCTGATAGGTATAGCAAAAGGGGTGAAGGACTAAGAAGGCGTTTTCAGAATTCTTTTTTTTTGTCACCCCCTCCCCTTTGAGAAATTTTTGCTTATTTAAGGTTTCTTAGATGCAAAATGGTGCTATCTTTTAGAATATTTTTGGAGCTGATGATATATAGCTGGAAAATGTCCATAATCTAGTGAATTCTAATTTTTGGTTAGGTGAAAAAGGAGAGCATGTTGTCTAAGAGAAGAATACGTTGTCAACAAACCTCCTGAAGACTCCCTTTTGGCTACTTTACCGCCTTCTATTGGCAATGTTTTTATCCAAAAATACGTGCGTGGAGTCCACAGTAATATTGTTGGAATATAACGAAATTTTTCCTCCCTTTCATTGTGCATTATAAAAAGGCATCTAAGGCTGGCAGATACCTTTATAGGGCCTTCCGGAAGCTCTAGACAAAGTACATAAAATGGAGCAACGACATAATGCTTATTACGTGACATCCAAATGATAATATAGAGTAGAGCACTTTACAACTATCGTATTTTTACTAATTTTGAACGAAAATCCAGATGAACAGCTTCCAGCAATGGAGAACGGGCGGGAGGGAGACCATTGGTGCAGGAAGGTGATATTAGACCTCCCTGATAGGTATAGCAAAAGGGGTGAAGGACTAAGAAGGCGTTTTCAGAATTCTTTTTTTTTTTGTCACCCCCTCCCTTTGAGAAATTTTTGCTTATTTAAGGTTTCTTAGATGCAAAATGGTGCTATCTTTTGGAATATTTTTGGAGCTGATGATATATAGCTGGAAAATGTCCATAATCTAGTGAATTCTAATTTTTGGTTAGGTGAAAAAGGAGAGCATGTTGTCTAAGAGAAGAATACGTTGTCAACAAACCTCCTGAAGACTCCCTTTTGGCTACTTTACCGCCTTCTATTGGCAATGTTTTTATCCAAAAATACGTGCGTGGAGTCCACAGAAATATTGTTGGAATATAACGAAATTTTTCCTCCCTTTCATTGTGCATTATAAAAAGGCATCTAAGGCTGGCAGATACCTTTATAGGGCCTTCCGGAAGCTCTAGACAAAGTACATAAAATGGAGCAACGACATAATGCTTATTACGTGACATCCAAATGATAATATAGAGTAGAGCACTTTACAACTATCGTATTTTTACTAATTTTGAACGAAAATCCAGATGAACAGCTTCCAGCAATGGAGAACGGGCGGGAGGGAGACCATTGGTGCAGGAAGGTGATATTAGACCTCCCTGATAGGTATAGCAAAAGGGGTGAAGGACTAAGAAGGCGTTTTCAGAATTCTTTTTTTTTGTCACCCCTCCCCTTTGAGAAATTTTTGCTTATTTAAGGTTTCTTAGATGCAAAATGGTGCTATCTTTTAGAATATTTTTGGAGCTGATGATATATAGCTGGAAAATGTCCATAATCTAGTGAATTCTAATTTTTGGTTAGGTGAAAAAGGAGAGCATGTTGTCTAAGAGAAGAATACGTTGTCAACAAACCTCCTGAAGACTCCCTTTTGGCTACTTTACCGCCTTCTATTGGCAATGTTTTTATCCAAAAATACGTGCGTGGAGTCCACAGAAATATTGTTGGAATATAACGAAATTTTTCCTCCCTTTCATTGTGCATTATAAAAAGGCATCTAAGGCTGGCAGATACCTTTATAGGGCCTTCCGGAAGCTCTAGACAAAGTACATAAAATGGAGCAACGACATAATGCTTATTACGTGACATCCAAATGATAATATAGAGTAGAGCACTTTACAACTATCGTATTTTTACTAATTTTGAACGAAAATCCAGATGAACAGCTTCCAGCAATGGAGAACGGGCGGGAGGGAGACCATTGGTGCAGGAAGGTGATATTAGACCTCCCTGATAGGTATAGCAAAAGGGGTGAAGGACTAAGAAGGCGTTTTCAGAATTCTTTTTTTTTTGTCACCCCCTCCCCTTTGAGAAATTTTTGCTTATTTAAGGTTTCTTAGATGCAAAATGGTGCTATCTTTTGGAATATTTTTGGAGCTGATGATATATAGCTGGAAAATGTCCATAATCTAGTGAATTCTAATTTTTGGTTAGGTGAAAAAGGAGAGCATGTTGTCTAAGAGAAGAATACGTTGTCAACAAACCTCCTGAAGACTCCCTTTTGGCTACTTTACCGCCTTCTATTGGCAATGTTTTTATCCAAAAATACGTGCGTGGAGTCCACAGAAATATTGTTGGAATATAACGAAATTTTTCCTCCCTTTCATTGTGCATTATAAAAAGGCATCTAAGGCTGGCAGATACCTTTATAGGGCCTTCCGGAAGCTCTAGACAAAGTACATAAAATGGAGCAACGACATAATGCTTATTACGTGACATCCAAATGATAATATAGAGTAGAGCACTTTACAACTATCGTATTTTTACTAATTTTGAACGAAAATCCAGATGAACAGCTTCCAGCAATGGAGAACGGGCGGGAGGGAGACCATTGGTGCAGGAAGGTGATATTAGACCTCCCTGATAGGTATAGCAAAAGGGGTGAAGGACTAAGAAGGCGTTTTCAGAATTCTTTTTTTTTTTGTCACCCCCTCCCCTTTGAGAAATTTTTGCTTATTTAAGGTTTCTTAGATGCAAAATGGTGCTATCTTTTGGAATATTTTTGGAGCTGATGATATATAGCTGGAAAATGTCCATAATCTAGTGAATTCTAATTTTTGGTTAGGTGAAAAAGGAGAGCATGTTGTCTAAGAGAAGAATACGTTGTCAACAAACCTCCTGAAGACTCCCTTTTGGCTACTTTACCGCCTTCTATTGGCAATGTTTTTATCCAAAAATACGTGCGTGGAGTCCACAGAAATATTGTTGGAATATAACGAAATTTTTCCTCCCTTTCATTGTGCATTATAAAAAGGCATCTAAGGCTGGCAGATACCTTTATAGGGCCTTCCGGAAGCTCTAGACAAAGTACATAAAATGGAGCAACGACATAATGCTTATTACGTGACATCCAAATGATAATATAGAGTAGAGCACTTTACAACTATCGTATTTTTACTAATTTTGAACGAAAATCCAGATGAACAGCTTCCAGCAATGGAGAACGGGCGGGAGGGAGACCATTGGTGCAGGAAGGTGATATTAGACCTCCCTGATAGGTATAGCAAAAGGGGTGAAGGACTAAGAAGGCGTTTTCAGAATTCTTTTTTTTTTTTGTCGTAAGTGTATTAAAAATCATCATCTATCAAGGGCGTAACCAGGAATTTGTCAAGGGGGCGAACCCCATAGACAGATTCTCATCGCTTTGCGCCACCATGGGTTGGCGCAAGGCGCAAGAAAATTTTGGCCCAAAGTGCCTCCCAGATCGCTGGAAATGGCACTTCCCAAGCCTATTTTACAGCATATAAATAGGAGAAACACTAGCAATATTGAAAAAAAAAAAACATTAAAAAAAAAAAAAAAACCAAAATATGCTCAAGGGGGCGGATGCCCCCTCCACCCACTTGGCTACGTGTCTGCCATCTATACCTATAATGGCTGCGCGCAAAGCGCTCGGTAAAATTTTCTGGAAAATATATAACGGCATAATTTCAACTTTCCAAATCATGCTTCAACAACTTAGATTGAAAGATCGCATATTGATGCTATAGGCCCCTACAGATGTTGTGATTATAGTTCCATGTATTATTATGTTAATAATGGTCATAAGATGGAGTGCAAACCGTAAAGCATGCGCGCAAAGCGCGCGAAATTTTTCATTAAATGAGATTTCCATGACAAAACCTGCATTCAGAATCTGCATCGAGACACTTTCAATTGCCCATCAATCCTACATGCCACTCAATAAGCCAGTCTTTTACCTGTTAATTTGTGAACAGCTTTCAACTTTTGCTGCTGTGCTTCTCCGGGAGTTGCTATCAGAAGATATTGATAATAAGAACACAGAGGTAAGGTTTGAAGCGCGCGGAGCGCGCGAAATTTTTGATAGTTTGCAAAGGATTTGCGAAAATTCTGATAGTTTTGAGAAACATTTGTGATAGAAAATGATTAAATAGATCTATCACTCGATTGAAGCACACCTCACCCTACCCCCTACAGAAATCTATAGCTTAATCGCCTTTTGGGATCATTTTAAAATTTTCAAAAAAATTTCATTGGGGGGCACGCGCCCCCCATGCCGCCCCGTGCCGGCGCCACTGCCGTTCCCTAAGACAACGTACTCTCCTCTTTAACCTAATCAAAAATTAGAATTCACTACATTATGGATATCTGAGTCCAACCATATCTGATCAGTTCCAAAAATATTCCAAAGATAGCTCCATTTTGCATCTAAGCAACCTAAAATTAACAAAAATTTCTCAAAGGGGACTCCCCTTAGATCCTTTCCCCAGTACAGCACCTTTATGTAGTGACAAAGAAAGGATCCCCACTGCTGTATACAAACGCAGGGCGCATAAAAAGGTGCAATTTAATCGCCGCCACTCAGGTAGAAAAAACTCCAGCCAGTCGAAAAAAGTAGAATTCACTTAATTATGCCATATATGATCAGTTCCAAAAATATCCCACAAGGTAGCACCATTTTGCATCTTAAAAACCTGAAATTAACAAAAATTTCTCAAAGAGGAGGCGCACCCCCTCCCCTTAGACCCCTCCCCCAGAACGGCACCTTTATGTAGTAACAAAAAGGATTCCACACTGCTGTATACAATCGCAGGGACGCACAAAAGGTACCAATTACGCAGACTTGGAGGGGACTGAGGTTACGACGTCATCTGTTCTACCCCCTCCCCCCCATCACCAAATCTTGGCGTCGCCACTGCTAGGCTCGAAAACAAAATGCGCGGTTATTAAACTGCGAATACTCCATGGTCATGTTTGGTCCGAAGGAAAAGTTGGCACAAAGTAGAGTTCTGTGACTCATTTTTCTGTGGGCTGGACAAACTCACTATGAAACTTCAATTGGCACCAAGTTCATGAACACTGAACACTTGTAGCACTTACTCTGATTTAAAGAGAAGGGCCGCATTAGAAAAATATATGATTTCGTAAGTTATTAATTATGTTAACTATGTTGTACATATGATAATAGAAAACATGTTTATATCAATGAGCTGAGGAACTCTTGGAGCTATAGGTCGTGTGCAGAGCATAAGGTAGTAAAGTCAGGTAAAAAGGTATTTAGAAAGTTGAACAGTTTGTTTCATTTTCCTATATAATTATGTACATTCGGTCTCGGTGTCGGACCTTGTTGGTCTCGGTCTCGAATTCTGCTCCTAGTCTCGGCCTCGGTCTCGAGTAGGCTAGTCTCGACCACAACACTGAAATATATATATATATATATATATATATATATATATATATATATATATATATATATATATATATACATACATTGTTTTTACTTTTCATTAACGAAATTGGGATGTAACTAAATATTCAGATGAGAGGTTGACTGTAAAGTTACTTTTATATTCTCTGATAGGGCCTACAAAGCATTTCGAATGAAACCTAAACCACGCACGACGGTTCGCTAGTGAAGTTACTCCATATATAACATACATGTGCATGACAACAGAAACCGTTCTAGGTTGGTCATAAAAAGCAAACATTCAAACCCCGGCCTCCTTATAAAACCTATCTTTCGCATGGATTTTTTAAAACATGTGCAAGGTTAACCGACTGATAGGCACGTCAGATGGTGGCACCGTCTTCTCTTACTTTACCTGTTCATATGTAGGCTAACGGGGAAAACAATAATTGTTCAGATTTGGAAGGAAACGTTACACATTCTTATGAACCTGAGGGAAATATAGTTTGCACGCTAGCAGAAACAACAGCACAATGGCAATAGCTTGATGAAATAAAACGTATTCTTTTGAAATGTGGAGGTGTTAACAATAACAAAGATATTTATGGTGACTCCCAAAGCAGCCTATCCTCTAATAAAGCCTAAAACATTGACAAAGCTCGCCCACGCTCGTTCACTGCTTTTCAATAGAGACACAGTTTACATTTCATTCAGCGGTATGCCCGTGAACGGTGACGTACAAGGCGCATGGAGCTACGGTAGTCAACATTAGCCATGAGAAAGCTTGATTCCCTGATTCCCTGTACACAATCTTGGCGCTACACACGCTGCAGAGTCTAACTCGATACGGGGGAAAAGAACTCCGACTCTGCTGGAATCGGACTCAGCTTAGCTGATACTGCTAAGCATAACTCTTTGTGAATGATTCTATACTTTAATTTAAGGCATTCCTGTGTTTCCTATTTCGTGAACCTATGAAGCAACTCAGTCTGGATTCCTGTAGCCACTTGCTTCCGAAAGTGTCCTTAGTCCACTTGCTTCGGGAACTGCCCTTAGTTCGAGAAATTGTCCACCGAGGGTTTAATCCGTACGTAACAAGGCGATACCTAAATGCCTTAAAAATACAATAACCTCCGGAAGTCACCAGGCTCTTTTGTTTCCATTTCCCCATCAGCAAAGGGGCAATCTGAAGAATCCACGTCTTCGTTCCATAACAACTGCCACGCCACCTGATTTAAACACACTGCAAGGTTTGAGTGGGCTCCTTGGTCAGCGTGAAGATTCTTCGCAGAGAGCTAAATAATTGCGTTCAGTTACTGCTGTGAATATGCTCGTGAACCTTCTCCTGTGGTCTAAACGACCACACAAGGCTATTTATTACCGACGAAAATCAGTGGCGTAACTTTGGCTCAGGGTGCGCGGGGGTAATAATAGGATGGGTCCCCCAAAGTCCATTGCAAACAAAGTATCTTCGTGGGTGCCAGATCCGTCGGGTGCCCCCTAGCCCGCGGGTTCGCCCCCAGTGCATAGGAATTACGCCACTGACGAAAATGTTTTCCAGGACATTGGGTTGGCTCAGCACTACTTAAAATATCGATCAATTCAGCTTATTTTAATCAGGGAGGTCTAATAACATCTCCCTGTTTTGATCAAAAGTCTAGAAAGAATCACCTTTTCATTTCCGAAAAAGACCTCTCGTCACCTTAAATTATTATCTAGCTTTGTTTTTAATATTGCTGCAGCATGAAAACCTTACCTTTGAAGAGAAATTAGTATTGAACCTCCACGTACTTTACTTAAAGAAACAGCATAATCAGAGAGTCATGCAAGTTCTTTTGATAAAACGTTTACATGGTTTGGTAGATTAATCTCCTGTACGTGACCTCAGGTAACCTTTCATCTCCAACGAAAACAACAAGATTGTTTTACTCAGTATAGCTTATGCATCCTAAGTCAATGAGATCCTTAAGAGTTAACCTATTCGAAGTTCTGTGTTTTCAAGTGGGTTCAAGGTTAAAATCATTTTAAATTTTGGCACCTCAAAATGAACTCTCTACAGCAGGGTGTTAACACTTTATATGAAGCACCCACCTGTCAGGTGTGAGATCTACAAAAGTTATCCATCTGGAGGTATAGGTCTAATGTTTATAACATTTTTACCATTTACTCTCTGGTTACCCAACATGACATTTGAACACCCAAACCAACAGAGATAAGCTACGAAATACGGGATATCCACATGTCAATTTGACAGTCGGTGGAGTTTTCCTTGTTACGGTTACAATAGTTCTACTTACAAATATACAAGGACAGATATCCACACATGTGACATTATAATAGCGCATTCCTCCTTCCTTCCACAAGGAATCAAAATCTCTACATACCAACACTCTTATATGGATATCATTTCTCGCAAATTTGAATCTATTGAGGAGTTGGCTAGCTTTGCATAAAAAAGTGTTTTTCGAGGCCCAAATCAATTCCTGTTGATGACTATGAATGCCGCCTGTGCTCAACATACACCTTGTACCGCCTTATTGCGATTTCCACAGTTACATCCCTAATCACAAACTAAAACATGAGTTCTCATTCAGACTTCTCCTGAATATTTTTAAGTTAATTGCCTTTTTTAATCCTGCTATTTCTTTCAAGAACACGTGTATACAAGTACATACGTCCCATCCACCCTTTCTCCATATGTTCAGTTTTGCGGGAAACAGTCGACCTGATCTTTTAATGCAAACCTGCAATGACCATTAATACCAAATACAGTTAGCTTTTGAAAAACCCTAAAGGTTTTTGTGGTGTTTCTTTATATATAGCTTTACCATGTTCAAGTTACTAGAACTTTTTAATTACTGTTGTTACAAACAAAGTAGGTTTATTTTCCTGTTTGTCAAGCACAACTAGCTAGTGCAATGCACTCACAGTAGAGTATTAGTCAACGGGAAGTGGGATTTACATTAATTAAAACCATAACAGTTTTAAAATGGGAGATTCCAAAAAAAATCGAATAATGTTGAATTTGCCTGTGTATTACACACAAAGCTAGTTGTGTTTCAACTTGGGAACGGCATTCGTAGAGAACGTATACCTCACCCAACGATTACGCTTACTCTAAATACAGCGGTATGACATGTTACGACCATAAACATGAACAGAATCAGAAACATGCACGTTTCCACGTAATTTTCCATGATCCTGTACATCTCTAGAGTCGACAAAGGAGACCATGGTTATCTTGCCATCATAAATACCATCATTTTATGCTTGAAAACAAAAAATTCGCATTTGATTCCCTACTAAACAATATAAATCGCATACCTACCAATGTTTTGTATGTAACAGAAGCCTACATCCTTTCCGCAATTAAAAATGTGAGTATTTTTGCTTTAGGACTGCTGGATATATACGATCAATCTGTCACACAAAATGGCTGACAAACAACCACTAGCGTAGCCAAGGAGGTGTTGGGGCAACAGCCCCCCCCCCCATGGAAGCTTGTCGCCCTCCCACTCGCCGCCACTGGGATATTGAGTGTCCAAAAATTACATGTGCGGAAAATATATCACTGCTCTGAATGGTGTCGAATCCCTATGATGAGATGACCACTGATGAACGACTCTTCCACCGTGGAATGGCAGTAGGCTAAAGTTGCTGAAAAACCTGACGTGATATAGCGCATAGGCCGAGAAGATATCTATAAGCTCTCACCATTCTATAAACGTGTATTAGGGACCGTCGAATGTAATTCCCTGACCACGCCATTGCTCTACAAGACTAGCACTCACTGCACAACTCACATGCACAGTCCAGTCGCGGCTATATCATGCTAATCGGCCGTGCTCTTATACTATCATGACACCTAGATGCAACAAAATAATTTTATTCACACAGTCCAAAGTTACTTCTGGTCTTCCAATCCAGCTCATTTTAGCTTGGCCGATTGTGAACAAATTTTATTAGACAGCCCCGTTAGTAAACAGCTCTGCCGTACATGGGTTACATCAGTATGTTACGTGGCTGAAAGCCCAGTCAATCTTTCTTTACTTTCCAAGAGCAATTTGCAGATTCAGTGGCGCTGGCACAGGGAGGTATGGAGGCTCGTACCCCCTACCAATAGATTTCTGAAAACTTCCCCGAAAATTTTAAAATGAACCACAAAGGCTATAGATTTCTGTGGGATAGAGTGAGTTGTATTTCTGACTGAATATGATGAATCTATTGTATTAATCACTCAGTCAGAAAACACACAAGTCGTTCTCAAACTATCAAAATTCTCGCAAATCCTTCTGGAGGTATCAAAATTTTTGGGCGTTCCGCACCTCACCGCGTAGCTGCGTTTACTATCAACACCGTCTCAAACAAATACGTATTATTCCATAATGAGGGTTCTACAATTAGCTGGATTGTTCCTCTGCATGTAAGTCATTATGGAGGAGAGCACTGAAATAATTCAAAGTAGTGAAATTCAGGGAGAAACATTTTTTATGAAAACTGAAAGATTATACGAATTACAGTAGAAGACTCGCCTCCTCATTAGCGGATGTACCTTATTAAGAATTTGAAGTGTCTCAATGCAAAGTCTGCCCACAACGTTTGTTGTGGAAATAAGTTTCAATGCAAAATTTTGGCTTACTTGACGCGCAATTGTCGGATTGTCACATTGCAAACTATATCTTATAACCATTATTGGAGCAATAATACATTACTGTGACCAAAGCCCTTTTACGATAAAAATACATCTTCGGCCTCTGCAGGGACCTTGCATCAGTAGAGAATCTAACAGTAATGTAACAGCACAAGTAGCATACACGGTAACATTCGTCGCATGTATTTGTTGTTACACATGTTTTACAACGAGTGCCATGCCACAGCCAGAAAATCAAAACATAATGAAAATTTCTAAGCATATAATTAATTGAAAGATTTGACATTTTGCACCTGAGCTACCTTACCTTAACAAAACTTTCTCTGGGAGAGGAGTTGTCCCTCCACTTAGACGACAAACCTTTCCTTTACAGTCAATCAAAAGTAAACATTCACTAAATTGCGAATGTTTTTCAATACGTGATCAGATCAAAAATTTATCACAGATGACATCATTTTACGTCTAAGCCATCTTAAATGGTCAAAACTTTCCCATAGGAGAGGGAGACACCCCTCTCCTTAAACCCCTTACCCAGGAAATCACCTTCAGAAGGTGTCGAAGGAAGAATTCGCTCCAGGTTCAAACTACATCCGATGCGAATGTGCACATTTATGCACATTTTACACCGGCTTTCTGTGTGTATTTGGGGTGGGCTCACAGCATCAACTATAGTGCCCCCCCCACCAATCACCAATTCCTTCGAGACGCCATTGTGCAGGTTTGCCGACAACTTACCAGACTGTTTTTTTTTATTTCAACAAACTATTCTATGACCATATGTCCATGATATCTCAAAATAAAAGATGTTTAGAGAACCTGAGAGCCACTTGCAAGGCCTGTGAAGTGTAACTTGCGGCTATGTAGAAGGCCTTTTTAGCTAAAATCTCCAACTAACGGTGGCTCTTCGCTTATAGATAGTAATAAGGTGGCCTCCAAGGAAATGGTCACGCCCCCAGCTGCCCCTACTAAATGTTCTTGACTACCCTCATACAAAATACTCATACAATTCTCATGAGTTCTCATGAGAATTTTATGAGATCTCATGAGAATTGTATGAGATCTCGTGAGAATCGTGTGAGATCTCATGAGAATCGTGTGAGATCTCATGAGAATCGCATCAGATCTCATGAGAATTGTGTGAGATCTCATGAGAATTGCGTGAGAATCGTATGAGATCTTGTGAGAATTGTATGAGATCTCATGAGCGTTATGTGAGATCTCGTGAGAATGATGGATGAGATCTCATGAGAATCGTATGAGATCTCATGAGAATCGTATGAGATCTCATAAGAATCGTGTGAGATCTCATGAGAATTGTATGAGATCTCAAGAGAATGGTTTGGGAAATGATGAGAATTGTATGAGAAGTCATGTGAACTTAATGTATGAGAACCTTGAGATTTGTATGAGATCAAGTTTTAGTATATCTGTGAGATCTTACACAAGAGTGCATGCAATGTAAGTTCCATGAGAACTGTTTGCCATGCATATCATAGGCTAGGATATGCCTATCATGCTGCCAAAAATGAATGAGACCAAAAAGTTGTAACTCATATGTGAAGTTGTGTGAGTAGCATAAGAAAATTTATACCTTGATTTCAAGAGGAAGTTGTGCCCTAGATAGATATTTAAGAGATTAAATTACACAGTACTTTTTTAGCATGTTCATTGTATGAATCATAAATGCGTGTAATGCAGTGAGTGGACAGTTATGTACAGGTTGTGCAGTATAGTGCAGACCTACTATGAAAGAGTACAGGCTATATAATCCTACATTTTTTTGCTCTAGCTAACTTAGAAAACTGTGATGCTTCTTTCCTCATCACTAATGTCTAGGCTCTACTGTCTTAATTTGAATTACAAGTTTAATTAAGTATGATCAAGGCACCTAACTAAGCTAGCAAACATCACTTTCCCCTTGAATTTGCACTTGTTTCAAGTTCAAAAGCACCTCCAACAGTACATGCAGCCACTCACCAAATTTACACAGTAGTTCAATACTTCCCACATTGAACACTGCAGTTAACAACCATACAAGCAACACATGCGTACTGCAGGTTGTGTGTTTGCATGCTCCGCTGAACTTCACCTCTGCATCTCTTAGAGACTCAGGAAGAAGCCCATTGTGATTGGTCTATTGAAACATGACTAACAAAGAGGTCTTTTCAAATCTTGCACAAAGCAATGCATATGGTCAGGGCACACCAACACTGAGTATAGCAGTGACTGTGACCACACACTTCACTCAACTAAACAACAGCTTACACTGTGGAGCTCTTATTCTCTTGTGTCTCCTCCTGGTAGTAGCTTCAGATTTTGCCTGCACTGGGAGATATATTCAGCCAACAGGACTTTTTTTTAAAAGTAAACCTGTAACTGTGGTGACACAGTACTGCATGCTGTTTTGTCAACTGGTTTTGTCAGTTGTTAGATATTTGTGACATATTAGTTCCTGCAAGTTCTACCTGCTGATTTGAAGACTTAATCTTTCAAATTGGACTGACATCTAAGGATATAATTGTGATTTCAAGTTCAACCTTCTACAATCCAGCAATGTAAACTGTAAACTCCAGCTTAACTTATTTAACTTAGGGCAGTTTACAGAGTTTACAACATTTTAAAATTTTAAAACATTTACAGGAGATTTACCAAGAGCTTATTCAAAGAGGATACCTACTGTCAAACTGTGGACAGACTAGCATTAGCACACATATACCATATTCCCAAAGAATAGCAGCAGTTTTCCGCCACTAACATAGGGAAACCTGACTTCATGTGTGAGGCTGCCACAGTTCAGTATAATTAAGAAGAGTTTCTTATCAATGGATTATATTGTTCTGGCAGCAGACATTTCTGATGAAATGAATGATCATGAGCAATTTCTCATATGAGAACCTTATGAGAAATTTCTCATAAGATTTTTCATGAGAATCTCATGAGAAATTTCTCATAAGGATTTCTCATGAGAATTGTGTCCCAATTTCTCATAAGAATCTCACGAGAAATTTCTCATGAGAATCTCATCAGATTTCTCACGAGATCTCATGAGAATTTTCTCATAAGGATTTCTCACGAGAATCGTGTCCCAATTTCTCATAAAAATCTCACGAGAAATTTCTCATGAGAATCTTATGAGAAATTTTTATAAGGGTACGCCACTGTAAACTATTGAATAAAATCAGACTAGGTAACTATCGAGACTGTCATAGGCATACTGCCAAATGCCAGTAGAAAGACGTTGAAAGAGTGTATTTCAATGGTAAAGTCCATTATTTTTGAATATTCATTTCTCCTAGCTCAACATTTCTCTTGAACAGAATATGTAATAAGGTATCTCTCCCAGTGTGTACATGATCCTTGGAAAACTACCCCTAGGCTTCTCCCTATTTGGAAAGCCCCTACCCCCCACACACACACGACCAGGACAACACTGGTCCACTGACAGTCAGACCGATTACCGTTTTTTTTCATGGGGATGTCCTTGAAATCGCACAGGGTGGGACTTGTCCAATCATGATACCTAACCAGTCACGTGAAATAACAGGACTGCCTCTCAACTGAAATACATAGCAGCACGGAGGTTAGAAAACATTGTTGCAAAGAGAATGAAAATAACAAAATTTTGCCTCTTTAGGGCTGACTAATGGTAAACATCCTATCTGTGAATTTTTTTTTCGTACTATAGTCACTACACCTGTTTCACATTTATAGTTTTAATTTCAGGGAAGCATTTCCTCATCCTTGGGTACTACGTTGATGGGTATGCGATGTATCATATGCATAGTACTGTACATATACTGTATATGGAACAGTGTTGTCTGTGCAATACATAGGCTACTCTAGCTAACGCTCCAAAAGTTGTACATTATGACAGAGCTATACGTTCAGACCTAAATTAAATGCATTTCTACCTGCCCGGGGTAACAGACTTAGACAGGACATTTACTTGGTACAAAGTCTTAATTATCCAAGAGCTATCATGCCCCACTTCTGTGAAGCGTAGTGTACAAATAGAGTAGGATAATTGCATTCCTATACGGTTTCTTACAGAGCTCTTTCGTTCAACCTTCTGAGTAACGTCCCCTACACAACTCTGTAGAGTGAAGACGACAACGCCTCAATACCGCTCACATTATTAAGGCTTATTTTCTCTTACAAGTGTATCTTGATCATAATTATATAAAACATTGAACCTAGAATGACCAGGAAAACGTGAATGTTGTGAAAAAGACAACTAGAAGAAGCTAGGAAGTGTCTTTCCATCATAACTACTGGTCATAATGAACCCTCTTTAAGCTCTCGTTCCCGGGGATTTCCATGTATCTTCTTACGTTCCGGGTTTTTTATTCGAACACAATACCATCTGTAGCAACAGCAGCAACGCCAATAGTAACAAGGTGGTAATCATAATGTGCGGTTGTAATTTATAACATTTTGGACGTTGCTCAGCCTTTAAGAACACAAAACATGTGCCAGCCTTTTTTGAATTTAACATTGCCGATTATGCACCAAAGAAATTGAACGAAGTATGCTACAGTGATTTATGATAAACACCACTCACGATATCCAAGTGGACATAATAAGTACATATAAGATAATAAGACCAAAAGTAAATGACTAAAAAACTTACCGCAACCAGTCCTGCAGAATACATATGTAAATATTCCTTCTGATGTAGTAAATTAATAATGTTTGTAAAACGTACGGTTACCTTCTTGGTAAAATACGTTGTATTCTTATCTTTGTAAACATAGCATTGTCTCCCCAATAACAAGTCTGAAATAAACAGCCAGTATTCTGAGTCTGTGGTACATACAGTCAGGGCGTTGTTGCAATAGCAATTCCCTGTTACAGTACGGGTTAAGCTACCTGTGTGCATGTAGGTGTATTGGGCAAATTACATACTATCTAACATTCACACGGGACTACATACTTCGTAATGCCAGCCATCAGGCTTCCGCAAAAGCTTATGAATATTCAGGAGAGGTGTTAACATAAATATAGTTGGAGTTAAAGAGGCACTTCCATATGAAAGACAGAAAGCGGATTATATCATTTTTGACGCGATTATGAGAACAATAGGCCTAACCTTGGTGATGTAGCTAAATATTTTTGTCACGGTGAAGGGGATGCGGTTCAAACCAGAATTTTCTGGCTGATTACGCGTAGTAAATTACAGAAAATGATGGATAATTTGGCTTAAAGCTTATAGTTGTTGTACTGGAAATAGAAAGGTCTAAGATGAATGCGTCGTCCCCTTGCACCCTTCCGCTTTTGGAATACCTGAACAAAAGTTAGCGCGTAGATGCAACATGGCACTACGTCTTTCAATATTTAAGGGTCCTACGGACCCGTCAAACATCTTTTTTTTTTCGTGTACTTTCGGTAAAGGTAACGGTACGGTAAAGGTGTTAGGGAGTCACACTTTCCTATTAAAATATCGAAATATTTTTAAGTGAAGCTCATGCACATAGCCATGCGCCTCAGCTGAAAAAAAAATAACTGAACGGCAGGATAAGCTGTTCTCACGAGAGGCTCTATACTCGTAACAGTTTGCCGGCAAATAATTTCACCGCCAGCAACCAACCCCCAAAGCCACATGAAGCTGGACCTTTGGTCCTCTTTAAGATTTGTGTTAAAGTGGGCGACTTTTGCGGCTGTTCTGGACAATACACAGAAAATATACCGTACACGTTCCCCAGGTATCTGTAAATTGTGTTTGTGGAACGAACATTTTTGTAAGTTCTACTTTACACAGTTGCTTTTGAAGCGCCCGGTGCTGACTGCTGAGGTGGGATCCTGCCTGAAATAACCTTTGTGGTAAGATTCATAGGCTCTCTAAAGGCTTTTATGAATGGGAAGCTGAATCCTTTAGCTGCTTCTGTGTTAGTTTCAAAGGTACATAGGGATTATTATCCGGGTAAGGCTAATTATAAAATTTTTAAGAAAACCGGAAAGTAAAACTTATTCAAGGTCTGTACTCCCCATCCCGGCTCTGACGGCCCAGTGTCCACGGCAAAGCCACGTGAATGCCTGGGTTACTTACAAAATTGTGGACATTAGACATAAAGCATAAAGCGTGAAGCTTTCTACAAAATGACATTGACTGCGCGGTGGACAGAAAAAGGAAGATAATTTATCACTTCCGAAATAACCATTGGCGTAGGAGCCCAAGTTGATTTGGGAGAGGGGGGCTGTAACGCCTTGCCCGAAAAATGTGACACAAATTTCCGCGACATGTTCAACATGTTAAGGTATACGGTATACCATATCGGTATGTATCGGTTTATCACACCACTTGCCAATTACATACCGTGTTACTATCCTTCCATATTGGTTATAATTTATTTGATTTCTTTCATGGGGATGGTGACCTTGCATTCTGTTGTGTAATCGACGGCCTGGGGAGGGGTCCAAGGGAAGGGTGTGTTTCTCTCTCCTTTGAAAATTTTTGAAGAATTAGATGTCCTTACATGCAACCTGGTGCCACATATGCTACCTTTGAAGTAAAATTGGTGTTAAAAAATTACGTATTTTTGGTACTAAAAAGAAAAAAATCCGTGCATCAATGAGAGAGGCATCGCCCAATGGCCCCCTTATTACACCAATGATAATCATAATATAATTTTCACCATTAAAAAAGACATTGGTGAACTAATATCGAATATATAGGTGCTGATGCAATTCAAATCAGAACTTTATTTTAATTACCAAGGAAGTTTTTTAAGCTATTGACTACCTTGAGCTAAATCATTGCATTATTTTTCTTTCAGTAAGTGCCCGAAGAGTTCTCAGCATATTTCCTGAAGTTTAACAAAAATATTTGGTTGGGGTGCACCCCCCCCCCCGCCTCATACGCCTATGGAAATAACAGCTGTGACTATCGACGGGTCGAATTAATTAAAACATGTTAGTTGATGAGGAGAGTGGATGGCGGGGAGAGGGGGTTAGAATGGAAAGCGATCATCATGAGGCCTCTATTTATCATTAGGAATGGTAAAAGCGCTCCGAAAATTTCCACAAGGAAGTATAAGCACAATAGTTTCAGAAGGATCGAGATTTCACACGAACACTTCTAACCAGGTCGAAGATGTCCGGAGCTCTCGTTTGTCAACTGAACAAAGGACTCGAACCGTGACGTGCCACTTATCATATACCTATCAGGGAGGTCTATTATCACCTCCCTGCACCTTTACTCTTCCTCATTCCCATTCCACATTACTGGGAGCTTTTCCTCAGGATTTTCGATAAAAGTAAGTAAAAATACGATAGTTTTTAAAGTGCTCGGCGTCATACTCTATAGTATTATATGGATGTCACGCACTAAGCGTCATGTAAGTGCCCCATCTTATTTAATTAATCCAGAGCTTCCATGAGGCCTTCTACTGATGTCAGCATCTCAGCCTTAGATACCTGTTACAATGCACAATGAAGCGAAGAAAAGTTTTCGTAATAGTCCAAGAATGTTTCTGTGGACTCCACACACGTATTTTGCGTAAAAACTTTTCTCGAAGAGAAGGCAGTAAAGTCGCCAAAGGAGGGGGGGGGGGCTTCAGGAGGTTTGTTGACAACATACCCTTCTCAAAGACAACACACTCTCCCCTTTCACCTAACCAAATATTGAAATTTACTAAACTCCGGACATTTTACAGCCATATGTGATCAGTTCCAAAAATATTCCTTGGCGCGCTGTGAAATTCCACAATTCAAATTTCTGAGAAAAACATTAAATCAGCAAGCAGCTCGACACTGCAAGAATATGCAAAATATGCCTTGCAATGCAATCATGGGCGTCCGGAAGGGGGCAAGGGGGCACTTTCCCCTGAAAAATCAAAAACTTGAAAAAAAAATTGAAGAAAAGTAATATCAACATTTTTTATGATATTGCTAAAACCTTTCAATAATATGAGCTTTCAAAATAGAAAATGATTAGATGCAACTCACAAGGCCTGGGAAGTGCCACTTCTATCGATCTGGGAGACATTTCGGCCAAGAGTTTCTTGGCGCTTGGCGCCAAACTATGGTGGCGCTACCTTTAGATAGTTCGCCTACAGGTTTTGCCTCCAGGCGAATTCTTGGCTACTGGAAAAGGCGCCAACATTTAGCAATCAGGCTGTTTTCTGGGAATAAAATTTTCCCCTGACTTGATCAATTAAAAGTTTTGCGCCTATTTTTTTTTCTGCTGCCGCCAATGAATGCAATGGCATATTACGAAGTTCTCTTCCAATGCCCTCCTCCGCCACACGTTGACATCACTTCCTTTACATTTTAAGTATATAGGTGTTACCATAAGTCGATCAATTAACCGGAGAATCTTTTGTTGGTAAAAATTAAAAAACATGGCCAAAACAGATAGAATTTTCTGTTCTGTCTTCTTCATTCCGTCATATATAGTTGTGTTCTGAGATAAGCAGCACTTCCTAGCAATTCAGGCTTGGATTGGAGGTAGAAATACCCATTAAAACAATGTTTCTGATGAAACGTACTTGGGTCTATCACTGACAGGTAAAGAGCATTTCAGAGAATGTTAATCAAAAAGGTTAATACTTAAATGAATAACAGAATAGACAATATTGACTTTGTAAACAAAATTTTAAATTCAGGTTTTTCAGAAGACGGACGTTCTCAATTATAGTTTTGCTGAAATTTAACAGAAATTCTAGTTCATCCAATGCCTAAATTGAAAAAAAAAACGTGGGTTTGAGTAAATTTTCGTTTGTAAAGGAAATTTAAAAAAATGTTTGTTGACAAATACGCGTTGCATGTGGTTCTGAAGTTTTAGGTGCATCGTACCTACACGCTTATCTAGTATTTAAAAAGAGCAGGTTGACTCAAGATACCCTTCAAAACAGGTAAATGATTTGCTGTACGTACATTGTCCGTGGCTATACTGTCACAGATACCGCAAATATGCTGCCAAAGAAAGCACAAGTTCAAAAATGAGATAAGGACATTTCTTTGTATTTCTTGACACTAAAAATTCAAATTTAAGGCAGTCTTAATTTGACACTTGATTGTTTATAACCTCTTGAAAAATTTGCGACTTCACTTCAACCTGTTCAAAAAATCTTATGAATTGAGTTTTGTTGGGACCAAATGAATTGTGACTTGACTTGTAAAAATTTGTGACTTGACTTGCTATGAGCTTTTGATCTGACTTGACTTGAATTGACTTGTGACTGCACCAAATGATTTCTAATCTGACTTGGACTTGCAAAACATGGCTAGCAACTCGACTTACTTACCAGTATATACTAAGACAGTAACTCAACTCAAATAATTTACAGCTTAAAACTTTTTGTCAATTGTGGATTTTTCGAGTGAACGACAAGTTCATGCCGAGATTACTCCCTCTAGTTCACGTCATAAATGCTCCCCAATTAGTGAGCTAGTACAAAGCGTAGGAACAGCGTAGAAATTGCCCGGGCCGGCAATAATAGAGGCAGCTGTCGGATTATCCTTTGGTAAAGTGGCTTGAGACTAGGAATACGATAAGCTAGTCCGAAGGGACGTTTAATGGCGGTAAAATCCTACCTCGTTACCCTATGAGCACTAGTCTGTCGATAAACATCACTCATGATCAAATGGTTTACGGCCCTTATTTGCCCAGGTGGCTTCCGTGTTCTGAAACAAGCCCTAAACCTATTAAAGGTACATAATTTATCATTTTAACTGTTTCCTCTTCACCGGCCGGACGCGTAACGCCGTCTGGCAGGCAACAAAGTGAGCCGGATAAAATAGAAAAAGAATTTGCTCATTGATATTACAGATAATCGAGTCATCCAATACAGATAGAATTGTGGTGGTATACGTTAGTTTGTGTTGAAACTTGTCTCTTCTAATTATGTTAAATATACATGTAAACTCCATTTTGCGATAAATGCATGTTGGAAAGGTGTGTCTAAGGTAATTGGAACAATTCAAAGTGGTCCTCGAGTTACAAATAAAAATTGGAAGCCTTTGAGCAATGATCGGTACATCAATAGCACTACATTTTATTCATCAAACTGTCAATTGAAGCTCTTCACAGCACAGATTTGAAAAGCGGGAAAAGCCGATCCTACAGCTATCAAACGTCAGTAGTGTGTCTAAGGCTGTGGTCGTGGAAGGGAAAGTAAAGCGACTGCTCAATAGATTTTTAAGTCCGCTCACGTGGCCACTGGATCTTAAAATGATTTCATGCTACTAAATGTATCTTGCTCCACAATAAGCCCAGTTGTGATATTAGTGCAATATTGAGCATGGTTGCTAACATAACCTTCTGAAGGTAAAATATTGTGTGAGCGGAGTACCTTGGTGATTTTTTTTTTGTTTTTTTTTTTGTGAGTTTATATTTGGTGCCCGTTAACGTGAATTGTAAATGTGTACAACCCGGAAAATTCTTACACATTTTACGTACGTTTTTATCACAGGTGAAGCCAATGCAAGTGTCGGGAAATACAAGTTCTCGGGGGAAGGGGCTATTTGTCACACGTGTCGGTTTAATATGGCCCATGAACCAAACTATGAAAAAAAATCGACAAGTTAAAAAAAGTAAAATTTCATGTCATCATCAAAAATGAGAACTTTTGTGTTGTAAAATAATGAAACACCACTTATGTTTCTTTCATGTATCTTTACTGCTTGCCTGAGCGTACCCAGCTAAAGCTCATTCCAAATTTTATAATACAACATAGACCACATGTAACCAAAGGAGTATGAGAAAACATTTCATAAAAGGGGGAAATGAAAATGTTTTCTCTTAGTGTCTAGCAATCATGAATGTAAAACTGCACAATGTACTAAATACACCTTACTTCTACACCAGCTACCAATTAAGGTCATGAAAAAGGGAGATGAAAAGGGCATTACATATATAGTGTTGTGAAGTATGCATCTCCAGTTCAAGCTTTTTATCATGCATGTAGGAAAAGTGAAATGCATTCTAATTGATTTTATATGTCACATGTCAGTGTTGAGTCCTGTCTTAAGCATTTCGACATCATCAAACGACTTCTCAATCCTATTGTAAAAAGGAACGTTATTTCGCTCGACCAGTGATCCGTAGAAGAGAAGAGTTTTGAAACACGACTTCTGCGGCCATTATGATTCAATAGCCTTTTATCAAGAGTATTATATTAGTGAAAGGCACGAAGCCTGAAAACCTATGGTACTGTTTCCAGAAAATGTAACAACGAAAAAACAAAATACTCATGTCGGAGGAATTTTTGTTAATAATTATTCAAACTTTCAAAATGTGTCAACAACCATACATGCCACATATGACAGAGATATATCAAGTTGTTTTATTCAGCAAATAATTCGGACAGAATCATCACTGGAGTTTTTATGACAAGTCAGAGAAATAACTTTTTCTTCTTGCTCCTTTCCAGGTAATCAAATACCAGAGCGTTAGTGATTACATCATATAGGCAAGCATAATAATTTGAACGTCTGAATAAGAATCTTTATAGTTAGGTAGTAGAAGCAAACGTAAGGAATTGTAAAAAAGAATCGTTTGGTTGTTAAATGAATTTCCAAACTTAAGATACATGCATCTACAAATTGTGTCCAAGGTCACAGGCGCGGATCCAGAAATTTTGAGGGGGGGCCCAAGATGGAAAACCTCATGTGCAACGAAGGTGCACCACGAGCGCAAAGCGCGAGTCCCTACGCGTGGGGTCCATGGGCCTCGCGTTAGGGCCCCTGGCGGGGTCCAGGGGCGGAGCCCCGGTGGGGGTCCAGGGGGCGAAGCCCCCAGAAGCTCTCGCAATATTGCATTTTAAGAGCACAGAAATCGGCTCCAGTTCTTATGTCAGTGAGATTTTATACCTTTTCATGTTGCATGGAATTTGATGTGTATGGCTCAGTATAAGTTACTATATGTACCTGCAGAAATTACGGAGAATCTAAGTTATCTTAAAACTTACATGCCAACATTATGAGCCCGTGTAGGTAACTTGAAATGATTTTTGCCATAATGAGTGTTTTATTTTCGTTATACGGTATTCGGGTATAGGACGTCAGATGAAACAATTGCGCGCGAAGCGCGCCGAAAATTTGAATTTACATTTAAAACCATTGCTATGACTAACGGTGTCAATTCCCTTTATGTGTGTCTATCAATTGGAAGGTGGGTTCGATACTAAGTTTTCAGTTTTTATAAGAAGAGGAGGGTGAAAAAATGAATATCAGTTGTTTTACATCCTTACAATGCTGACGTTTATCACGTTTATGCACACGAATAATTGGCTTATGGTAGAACCCCACCGATGAGTAATGCGAATACGTTTGGAAGGAGCAATTCAAGGCTAAAAGTGCGCAGATCAAGCAAAATTCAAGAAATATTGAGAAGAATTTGCAAAAATCGTGAAAGATTTCAAATGATTTTTGGTAAAAAGTGATAAAAATAAATCCATCACTCAATAAAAACGTACCTCTCTCCGTGAGCGTAAACAATTGCGCGCGAAGCGCGCCGAAAATTTTCGGTATGGAGCCTCCCGGGAGCTGCATTAATTGTACACTGAAAAGGGGACCAACAGGACTCTCACAACCTTACATCCATATGGGAGGAGAGATGATATATCACCTTCTTTATGGACTTCTATGACCGATGGTGCCGGCGGGAGTTGGTGATTTGGGGAACCGCAGATAACTGTTAAACCGTGCCTTTTTAGGCAGTGGGATTTTGTATACGCTATATACAAGAGTGGAAGAGCCTTTTCTTATTAGTTCATGAGAGTGCAATCCCAGGAAGGGGTTTACCCTCCCCTTTGAGAAATTTTTGTTAATTTTAGGGGGCCTATATGCAAAATGGTGGTATCTTTGGGTCTTTCTAATGTGATTGTATTTTTAGAAAGTGTCCACAATGTAGTGAATTCTAACTTTTGTTCGGGTGAAAAAGGGGAGTAAGAGACGGTTAACATATTATCTTCAAACCTCCTTAAGTCCCAGGAAAAATCATGAGCGTGGATCCATCTCCAAAGGTGTGTGTGTGGGGGGGGGGGGCTTTTTCACATTTGTGAATCGCCGTCCTGGTGGTGTGGAAGAAGCAGTTGGTGGTAGCCAGAATTTGCGTCACGGGGAGGCAATAAGTTTTGTGATCTTCGGCATGGGGTAGAAGCTCTAAGGGAAATTTTTCCAGAACTGAATGCAATCAGATGCGATTTGGTGCAACAAAAGTGTACGGTTTTTAGGTTATTTTTCTTCTAAAAATTTCCTTTTCCTAGGCATAATTGTTCCAACATTTTGAAAAAGTGAGGGGGACGTTTTGACGATGCCCCCCTTCCAAAAAAGTGAGGGGGACGCGTCCCCCCGTCCCCCATGATCCACGCCCATGGGAAAATTGTGCACGCAATTATACCTGCGTGGAGTCCAGAGAAACATTCTTGGACTATAATAAAATTTTTCCTTTACATTTTAAAAGGATACACAAGGTTGACAGAGAACAGTATAGAGCCTCCCGGGAGCTCTAAATTAGTTACAGTATACAAAAGAGGGACCAATGGGATTCTCACTACCCGACATCCATATGGGAGGAGATATGATATATCACCTTCTTTTTAGGTATAGCAAGAGGGATGGTGGACAGGCAAAATTCGTTTCAGAAAAGATTTTCGTCATTATTGAACGTCGCGTTAAAATGTTTGGAAAATAAGCAACGGCAATTACGTATTTTCAGTCTTTCAGATCATGTGCTAGACTAGATTAGTCAAAGATCACATAATGATGAGGGCCCTACAGAGAAGGAGATGTACTATTTAGAAAAATGTTGCATTGGAATAATTTCTTGCGTCATAGCTTTGTCAATGGTATATAAAATAGGGTGTAAATTGTGTCGTATGCGCGCGAAGCGCGCGAAGCGCGCCGAAATTTTGAATAAAATATTAGTCCATGACAAAACCTGCATTTCAGAACATGCATCGGACACTGTCACTTTCCCACCAACCTATGCTATTCAGAAACGAATCTTCTGACTGAGAATTCTGAAAAAGCACTTTTGCTCCTTTGTTCCCCCGTGAGTAGTTACCGAAAGCTATTGATAATAAGGACAACTCTGACACAAGACTTGACGCTAGCGGAGCGGTGCAAAAATTTGGAATTTGTCAAGAATTTCCAAAACTTATGATAGTTTGAGAACAGTTTGTGAAAGAAAATGGTTAGAACAAATAAACCAGTCATCAAAAATACATCTCACCCTACACCCTCCACAGAAATCTGTAGCTTAAACGACTTTTGGGACCATTTTAAAAATTTTCAAGAATCAATGGGGGAGGGGACACACGTCACCCATTGCCCACTGTGCCGACGCCACTGTCTATAGCTTAAAAGCCTTTTGAGTTCATTTTAAAACTTTTCAGACAGTTTCGAAATCGAATAGGGTATGCACGCCGCTACTTTGCCTCCAACAGCTGGTGCCACTGTGCACAATAGCACGTCACCTAACAGCTTGTCTTCTGTATTCATTCTGCAAGGTCTGTATGGCGAAAACTTTGCCTCGCAATCCCTCTAGCTTACAAAAAATTTCACTCTTTAACACAAAATTGTTACTAAATTTCAGTGCAGCTAGCCGATCGAGCCCGTACTACATATGTCACGATGTTTACTTATTTAGATCTTAAGTCAAGGATCATTACTCAGCTATTCACCTGTTTTCGAACATTGTAGCGCTCCTTTCGTCGCCAACCACTTTGAAAGATATATAAAGAGATAATCCAGCGATAGCTCCACCCAACCCCTACAGAAATATATACTTTGAATACGTTCTTAGACACTTTTATTCATTTTTGCTCTTAATTTTTCTTTCTCCTTTTCTTTTTTTTTCTTTTTCTTCTTTTTTTTCTCCTTTCGTTTTTTTTTCGTGGCGAGGGAGGGGGGCCCGGGCCCCCCAGGCCCCCCTGGATCCGCGCCTGCAAGGTCACTGGTGAGAACTTCTACTGAAGAACATAACTATCTAACAATGATAATATCGACTTATTTACATTCCAAGAAATTAATAATCTCAAATAATAATGAATAACATATGAGTGTTAAATCATGGAGCAAAATAATCTCTCCTTGCAAAGTTCAATTAATCATCACGAAAGTATATAAAGGGATAAGGTAGTGAATACACTCATGGAATAAGTCTTTGCAAATGTAAATAAAAATAGCTCTTACTCTTGGTGTATCAAGGCAACCGAAAGGCGCACACTGCTGTCTTAAAGCAGAGCCATAGCATACGAGGGTGGGGAGGAAGACAGTTGTTGGTAGAATTTGAGCTTTGAAATAAAGCAGAAGACATTGTCGGTACGCTACAAAGAACATCTTGACAGAGTCTATTAATGGGCTCAACATTGGTTTCACATGGTAGTCCTGACCAATGCTTTTTTCAATTGGCAATAACCTTACTAATCGAATGTAAATTTACCTTTAAAGAAGACGCTGGGATACTGGCGTATACTCTAAATGCTTCGGTCTTACTATGGTATATTTGGACTTTCATATTCGTAAATTTGATAATTATTGAAGACATTATATGACGAGTACTTTTAAAATGTTTAAAAAATTCGTGAGACATATATGCAGTAAGAAATAATTTTTTTTTTTTGTCAACAGTACCTTCCGCCTGCAAGATACTTGTTTACAAACAAATGTAACTGTTTTCAGAAAATCAGTCATGATGGGAAATTTGTGATGTCCAAACGGAGAGCAATAACTGCATAGCTTCAATTTTGTCCTTAAAGTGTTGACACTGCTGAATGGAATGTTAGACTTAGTTATAGTAATGAATCTAAGCAGAAAGATCTCCAAACAGTCGACCAGTATCAAATTTTAAAAACTACCGAAATCGCGTTGTACAGTTTGAATTACATTATGAGGAAATTTCATGAGAAAAATAAACTTATTGAAAAAGGGACATGTGCAGTTCTGAATTGAGCATTGATAATAGCTTTAATTCACGTAATGATTTTTTTTCAAAATACGACCCTATAAAATTCATTAAATGTACTAAGCCCCCCCCCCCCGGGGTCTTTTGTCTGAATGCAGTACAACAGCACGCTTAAGCAAGCAAACATACACAAACCATATTAAGTTACGAACGCAATTGATCCAGGCCCCGTATACTACATAATTTAATCGAGTAGCTATTTAACGGTTTCATTCTCTCCTACACTAAATAATGCATTATCTAAATTGTAATTTGTACACTGTCCTAACAACTTCTTGTTATTCCATGTTAAAATGTCAGAGGTAATTAACAAATAAAAGCAACTACTTCTTTGTGGAGTCTGCATTGACAAGATGTTCAAGCAACTTCGACGCTAGCCATCTGCTTAACGGGTTATCATGCTACATGTTGCCGCTACATTACAAATAGCTTCTTTGTACGATATGTCATCTATACCCTAATGCCCAATCTGTTTAGCCTAACCAGGGAGATGTTATCCGAATGGAGATAGCTCGCCAAAACTTCCTTTGGAGTGAGGTTTGCGTAGTCAAGGTCACCTATTAATAATCATTCAATTATCTTGCTCTTTAGATTTCTATAAGAACTAAGCTGGATTAGAAAGTAAGCGCAAAGAGATCTGTCGTCTACTACATCATAGAGCTATGGCACATTTTTGCATTGCCATGGCATTGTCAGTCGTCTAAAAACTAAATATATTTCCTCTCTGCTGTCGCTTGATGTCGCGAATGAGACCACATCGGCTTGATTTTAAGTAAAACTGTGAACATAGATGTATGTCTGGTTGATTCAGGAAACTTGAGGAAACTTTTCAGAATGCAGTAAAAGAATTAGGCTTCTGCTCTTTAACTCATTTGCATATGGTCTTTAGATGAGTAAGGGACATTTGTATTGATCTAGATCTATTAAATAGTCGTTTTGAGTCTAAGAAAACCTGTCATTTTAAGGTTGGCGGTACCAACCTATACATCAAAGCATTTTTCACTTTAAGCCCATTGTTAAAGTATAAGTGGAGATGAATGACGTTGCAAGGAGATAGTTCATCAAATTGAAAGCATTAAATAAAGGGCCTAAGTCCTTGTAAGCCTTAACAACAGCTAATACTTGGTAATCTTTTTTACACTGAAATAGGTCTTAAAGTATTAGCGTAAATCAAAGTTCTCGTGCTTTCTCCATTCAGATAACAACTCCCTGGCCTAACACTTACTTGAGTTTCACATCTTGTTCCGCAAATATTTCCTTTACACACAATTCAATTGTGTGTAAGGGAAATTGTGTATTCAAGTTGAATACAAATGTTAGTTTGATTCCAGTCTTGTCGCATTAACTGTAATCTATTACAACTATCCCTGATACATTTTTATTTACATACAACAGCAGACAAATGTAATCCATACATTTCTTCATTTGTGCATAAAACTGTCTTTCTTAACGTTTGAATTTTGTGCAATAAATGTATTCAAATGCATACCGAAAAACCGTCTGTGAGATTATATCTGAAATCATTTGTTGGAAGTGAGACTGGCCTTGTAACTGCAAACACGAAGATCACGGTAGTTGAGCAACATTTTATTGCATATATGGGACTTGTGGGAGACACCTAGTTGCAGTGTATACGATAATTGCCTATAATATAGTTTCTAAATTTTTAGATTACTCACATATCTGCTTTGATGAGACAACTACACAAAGTCAATTATTGACATTTACAAGCATTTGATATACGATCATGTGTCCCACCCCCCCCCCCCCCCCAACTAAACATAACGACAATAGAACATCAACACAGACTAATGCAACAACTATCCGTGACTAACCAATCACTTTCAGGAAACATTTAAAAAGATTCTTTACTCATTTAACTTTTTCAAACAGCTTGCAAATCATTTAATTCCCTTATAAATTTCTTAATTCCGTAACCATTGCCGTTACCACACTGCTCTATTGTTTGTTCATACTTTGAAAAACCCTCAGGGTTTTTCACAATAAACAGAGCAGCCAAGTACTCTTGGATATGCTGATGATAAAATTCTATCCCCGAAAACCTTGCTGTAGATGGGGAGTCTTTAATCAATTTCAACAGACCAATCTGACATGCCGTTTTGACTTGTTCTTTACCAATCTTGTCTATCCAAAAGTTGCTATCCTTTACCTCAAGCTTAGTCTTATGCTGCAGTGCAATTTCTCCAAGTTTGTCCTCAAGGGTCGAGAAAAGCTTTCTGTCAAATGATGGGTTCTTGCTGACAAATCTTTGTTTCATACAGTCTATGACAACGTGTATTAGTGTGCCCATGTTTGTGATCGGTTTGTCTTGTAAGTAAGGTAACGCTGAGGCGTATTTCGCAGCCATCGCGTGAACCATTAAATTGACAAGAAGGGGTGTATTTTTGTAATCCTTCAAAATGTTATTTTCTTCCAAAAAGTTCCGTACCTTGTTATAAACATCATTGTCCTCTTCAGTTGCTTGTATATTATTTTCACTCATGGCTTGATTGATATAATGCCAACAACTTTTTTGAACGTACCTTGAAAAATGAAATTTAGAGAAGCCTTTCATCTCAACTTTAACATTACATTTTGGTCTCCGGGACGAATTCCAATCTTCCTCACGAGATGATATCCAAACGTGCAAGTTTCTGTACTTCTCATTCTCTCTCCCTTGTAATGTTTCATCTATAGTTATTAAGTTTCTTGTGTGTAGGTCCCTTTTGTCTGTTTCTCCTTTCTGAAATGACTCTGGTAAATCTTCTAAGCCATCTAGTATAACGAGACAATGTTTTTCTTCAGACTGTAAAATTGCTTCCACGTGTTCGGTTTTAAATTTGCGAGTGTTAAGTATATCTTCAATCAAAAATTTCGAGAGAGTCTTATCTGTCTTTACTTCTTTAAGGGGAATAAATATTACAAGAAAGACATCTTCTCTACCCTTAACCCATTCATAAACAACATGCTTTAAAAACGTTGTCCTTCCATCGCCGTGCTCACCAATAAAAATCACCAATCTTTGTCTCGTGATGTTTTCGGCCGTGGTCAGCTCATTACTGGGTATATCTGAAGTTTTCTTGTTTTTTGTTACTGTACAAAGGCTTTCTGTATACAGAGCTGCAATATCAATAGCCTCTCCCCACGGTAGAGGTTGCAGGTAGCAGAATTTTTCGTACGACTTGTCTTTCAGCGTTTGAACAAGTTCTTGAACTGAGGAAAAAGACATCGCACTGTAGCATAATACAGTTATTCTAAGTTCTTTATGATACAACTCTCATGATTCTTGGAAATAAAAGCTATGTTTAAAATAGCTGTAACAGTTATTTTGTGCATAAAATCTATGTACGTAATTTTATGTCAACCAACTGATAACCGTCCGTAACCATGTGAGTTAATCTTTTAAGTGTTACTTATATTTTATTGCTTAAAGACTGCAGGAGACCAAAAAGGAAAGCTGTGACATTTTTTACTGCCAAAGCTGATTACATTCTATCAGTCTCCGTTTTCAGCTACTCAAAGTCTTTTTGCAAGCCAGGCAATTGTAGTGTACGTCTTTCTTCAAAACTTAAACTGCAAGATTCATTATTGCCATAAAAAGCCATTTGAACAGTAGAGGTATGTTTCATACGTTTCATCTTTGGAGAGTATTCCGAGACGCCTTCCCTTTTGCATTTCAGTTTTGTCCATTCTTGTGATGGCTTGAACGAAAAATGTACGTATGGAGAGACTGTTTACTTTTCTTTACTTACCTAATTCGCTATCTGGAAGAGGCTGCTGAGACGAAAAGAGGTACAAGAATAAAGTTTATGAAAGTTCACTGCTACCCCAAAACTGTTACTATCTTTAAAACTTTTATGTCGCTTTTTATCGCAACTATCCGTTCACTTCAGGGAGTCCCAACACTTCCCATGTTTATTGTAATGACAAAATATATAGCAGACAATGAGATATAAAATATATGTCAGGTGTGTGCCTAACTATGTTCCAGGGAACGTCAACTGTATTTAATATACATCACACAATAGTTCCCCAGTTTTGAAAATAGAGAGGTTCCAACTTTATTAGATACAATACATATTCGCTTTCCCTAAAACAATAGGTTTATTAAGATGACAACCGATACAGCTTGTTCAGCCCATAAACGAGATATGGAAGCAAGAAACAAAGGTATAACATAATTTATGAAGGCAAACGTACCTTGAACTTTGGCATAATATTATAAACATTTGTAGTCAGATTTCCCTGATATTCTAGAATTCGGACTGTTTTCATTTCAAGTGAATAAGAATTTTACCATTTTGGTTTTACTTACAAGTAATGGTAGCGCTGCATCCCCTGCAAACACAAAGACATGTTAAAAAGAAGTCATGTTTATTTTATCAAGAAAAACAACTAAAATTTGGACTTGACATCTGATCATACTACAAATTATGTGACCTTACGCTTTAGAAGGTCTGTATACACAAATACAAATGACAAATACATTTTGACTAAACCATTATACTCAATATAATCTGCATGCCACGAGCAAGGAAAGAATGTCTTGTTTTCGGCTTTGGAGTGTAGAAAGTGTTACCTTGGGCTCTTAAAGGTTGCCGTACCCCATGTACCCCCAAATCAAAATTTGGGTATCAAACCTAATGCCGAAACACCTGCATTAGGCTTTGGAAGCATTTGAACCATGGTATCCTCTTTGGATTCATTGTCCTAGTATCCTTTTTATTCTGGTATCTCTGGTATTAAGTTAGGAGATTTCTCATACATTGGTGGTTTGGACAATACAAAGGCGTTAATGCTGGTACAAGAGTTTATTAAACCAGGAAGAATACTCAAGCTGTCCAACAGGAATTGATGACGCAACTATGGGTACGAAAAATAACAGCATTGTAAAGAGATTCTGAATTCTTTAACCCCATTCAAGGTACAAGCGTTAAACGTCCCATTAAAATCACCTCTCGTTTTCGTTTCTTTTTGTTTTTCTTTGCCTCAGTCTTATCTCAGTAATCTGAACTATCAGTACCGACCATTTTCCCACTAGATAAGCTGTCACTTATTGGTTTAGGATTCATTCGTGTGGTCATGTGATAATGAAACAATTATGAATAGCGTTTGAGCGCGAATTACGCCAAAAAAGACTAATGAGTTGGACTGAAAAGTACAGTCCAACTCATTTGACACAACGTGGGGGACACAACCTTTTATTCCACGGGACTTGCGCTTATGCTGGATATCACTGACACTTGGGCCCCTAAACCACATTTTCCTTGCCAATATGATTAAATGTTTGTCTACTTGTATGTTCAAATGTGTCAAAATTGGGATTCTTATTGCATTTTTGAACTTGCACCCTACGAATTTTAAACCAGATTAGAGCATCATCTCATAATGCCCGTTACTGTAAATATCGTAGAGCTTGCCAGGGGAAATTGCTCTGCTGGACCTTCACCGGGGTTGCGGTATAAAGCATCCTACCTGGGGACTATGCTTGGCAATTACTAAAAAGTGGTATTACCCGCAGACTTCTATAAGCTGAATGCACGATTTTCTACACGTTTCCCCCCAGGCAGGTGAGACTCATAGGGGACTTGATCTTACTTGACCTTAGACCTCTTTTTTCGGAGACGTTTTTTCTTCATGATAATGGCAGATGAAAATAATTAAACTATCAATCAAAAATAACGGAATGGCATATAAAAGCTGCCTTACACGTATTTTTTTGCGAGACACCCCGGATTCCCAGCTGTAGACAAACTTTTGGTACTCTTATGTGAGGTAGAACCTCCGAGGTTAAGTGGTCAGAATTTCGCAAAAAATTAAAATAAGGAACGAAAATAGCAAAACGGGAGAAATTAGTGGGGAGTCTTTATATAATGGATAACTTTTGAAATGTTTTAAGAAATAAGTCATTGTTAAAATGTCTTGGGAAATGTTATCTTCCTTGCTCTCGTCTTTAAAGTTATTTCTTTCATTAGTACCTTTTTACTGGAAAACTTGAGTAAACGTATGGTTCCAAAGCTTAATACAACTTCCAACATTCAAATCTCTCGACCGTTTCACCACAACGAAAAAATGAAGAAAATCGCAATTTTTCTACTTTGTATAATGCACAGACATGCCACAGAGTAACGCCTTATTTTTCTGAATAACCAGTCTTTCTGGTCCACACGGAGGAGCCTCGCAACGAGGAAGTGTTTTCTTCCGTGCCTCCTCTAACTCTTTCATATCAGTGGTGCCCTTCTAGTGAAACTATGTGTTCCTTAGTATCTCCATATTTGAAAGGTCAAGGGATGACATTGTAATTCAGAGCTTTTAATCAAAAACATTTTTTCTAGAAGAATTCACTAGTTAATAAGTTGCCATCTGATTAGTGACACGTTCCACTTTCCTTCCAGAGAAACGTCTTAGAAAGAAATCTTTTTTGAACATCTCTTGGAAAATAAGTGTTCGTTAACTCTATTCTCATCATGTTTCAATAGTGACTGTTTCGTCATTAGATGTTCCTGTGTGCCTGCTCTACAAATGAAGCGTGTTAACAGTGTGTAAAGAAAACTGATTCTCTCACCTGCATTGCTTTTAGTTCTGTATTTATAGATTGCAGTACACCCAGAGACTAACACTACGAATAGAAACACGGATGGTACCAGAAATCCAGCCACTGTAGATGATTTCGGTGATGAAGTCGTAGCTGTTCTATCTAGGGGCAAATTTGCAGATGTTCCAGTGAGGCACGGATCTGTTCACAAGGTAACCAGAGAGGAAATTGTCAAGTGTTTACATTTCAAACTCTCACAGAAAGTATGGAAATAGTAGCATGTAATTATATATAAAAGAAGTAGCTCAGTTTTTCCACTTAACATTGAACACACCCTTTACTTATAATTTATATTCGGTCCTTGCATGTAAAATTTGGCCATGGTTAACTTGTGTGTTGATGGCGGAGGGGCAAACTATCCGAAAAGACATTTTCAAATCTACAACTGTAATGACGCCAACATCAAGTAGCGTAGTCACGACCGAGAGTGGGGACAGGCCGGTGGTGTTTTCTTTCCTGTCTTAGAATATGGGGGTGGGCAGATTGCTATACAAACGTATATGAACTGTCCTCTTTTTAAGTTGGTATCCAGAGGGGAGGGGACTAATTTTTCACCACGCCCTGAAAATTGCGCACAACGCATTGAGAAAAGCTCTGTAACATCACACTGACAATGATCCATGTAGCACTACACCCTTAAGTAAAGAAATTTTTAGCTTTGAAAATTTTAGAATTTGCTGTGCCTCTCCCAGTATAGGAATTCCCCATCATCATCGTCATCGTCATCGTTATCGTCATCGTCACCGTCACCGTCATCGTCACCATCATCATTATTATTATTATTTAATCCGATGTTTCCTTATTTTCGCTTTGGTGATGTGGTACTTACTATGACATTGCCCACCCGATAAGATTAAGGAATCAGGACGTAAGGTGCTAGGCCCTAATAAGTGAGGAAAGGTCCTAAAAAACTGAAGGACAGCACTGGGAATTGTTGGTGCATTTTTTGTAACTTTTTGAAACTTTTGAAAAGTCTCTGCCAAGAGTGTTTTTGTGCACACCCTCACTTCTCCTCCGCTCTTTAACTCCTATAGTCCAACAATGTAAAGGAACCACAACGTAAAGTGACTGAGAGGTCACACGGGATTGTAGACATGCGCCTACTTTGATTAAATGTGAACATTTAAACTTCTAGCAGCTTCTCACAAAAGCTATTCTTTTGGAATTTTGGGGGGACCGACTTTTGCGTCTGCAATTCGATGAAACCGATGAAACGTGAATCATATGTTTTCCCCTTTTTAAAAAATAGACAATAAAGAGATTTTATAAAAATTTAACTATTTGCACTCTTTTGTAGGTTCAGAGGTTTGCCGAATTTCTCGTTGGTAAAAGGTCATTTATATTCTAACAGTCTACGCTCTTTTGCGAAAAAATCGTTTTCTTAAAAGTGTAAGAAGGAGCCCCTCCATTTCTACTTTTCTGTTCCTGTTTCTGTCTTTTTTGGGGGGGGGGGGGGAGGAAAACGCGAATACTTACAAATTTGACCATTTCGTTGGTCAAACCATTTCGTTGAATTTTGCCATACTTAAATTTGATGGACACACGTTTTCAAAAGCCGACGTAACAATAAGTCATTTAGTACGTCAATTTAACGTACCTGAACCATCTACCATTCGGCCATTGTAACTAACTACGTTGTAAATTCCAAAGCAATTCTGAAATCTCAGTTACGTCCTTGACAAATCGACATACAGGCACACACACAGAGGCAGACAGTCGAACAGACAAGTCAGACAGATAAGCATATAACAGACAGACAGACAGACAGACGGACGGACAGACAGACAGACACAGAAAGACAGACAGACGGACAAACGGATAGAGGGACAGAGGGGTTGATAGCCAGACAATTCAGCCGCATGTGTTAGCAAATAAGCTATTGGCTATGGGTGTGCCTAATCCGATGATCTCGTGGATTGTGAGCTACCTAACCTCTCGCTCCCAGCTAGTTCGATTACATTCAACATATTCGAATATTGTGAGTTCTAGTACAGGTGCACCCCAAGGTACCGTCTTAGCCCCTTTCCTGTTCAGCCTTTACACCTCAGACTGTAGGTCTAGCACTGCTTCTTGTCCGATCGTAAAATTCGCCGATGACACTGCACTGATTGGTCTCATTACTAATGATGATTATACCCAGTGCGAAAATGAGATTTATAAATTTGTAGGATAGTGTAAAGTGAATTTTCTTCAACTGAACGTTAGTAAGACTAAGGAATTAGTTATTGATTTTAGAACTGGTAAACATCCTCCTGATTCTATTGTTATATCTGATTCTCCTGTTGAACAGGTTCACTCTTTTAAGTACTTAGGGGTTGTTTTAAACGACAAACTTACTTGGTCTGATAACATTGATTTTATCATGTCTAAACTTAATTATTGTTTGAGGAAACTAAGATCTTTTAATGTTGATCATACTCTTTTATATCTTTTTTATTGTTCGGTTATTACTAGCATTTTCACTTATTGTATTGTGTGTTGGGGTGGCAGCGCTTCGGAACAGAATAAGAAGAAAATTAATGGGATTATTAAAAAGTCTGGTTACCTAATTGGGGATCGTCAATTACCTAGGCTGAATTCTTTTTATCAATCATGCCTCCAACGTAAATTAAATTCTGTATTGAACGACCCAAGTCACCCACTATATGATGATCTCTCTGAGAGTGTTATTGGTCGCAGTGGTAGGATGAGCCCCCCAGCTGCCCTCACAAACCGTTATAAACATACCTTTGTACCACTGGCAATCTCGTATTTTAATAGTAACTACACTAGGTAGTTTGGTTTTTATCACTACATTTCTTTGTGCATATTACTTTTACTTGTTCTTTTAGTATTTCTTACATTATTTCATTGCTAATGTTATTTTGCTGTCTTGTTCATTTTCCTTTTATCATTTTATGTCTTTCATGTTTTCTCCTCCCTTTGCTCTTATTGATCTTATTGTTTTATTGCGAGCTGTATTGGCCTATTACTGGTGCTTAATAAAGTTTACTTGAACTTGACAGAAAGGCAGACGGACAGACTAAGCTATGCGGTTAAGTGTACTCCCTAGCATGCTGAGGGCAGCGGATACAGTCCAACCGAAACCGCTTAGAAATGTTCTGATTACTAAAACTGATTAATCGGCATGGCTGCACACGGTAATGCTGAGCTCAGGGGTAAAAACTTGTGAATTAAGAAAAAGTGTCTGGTTTTCCTACTAAAGAAGTCGTTAAATTCTGGAAGTCGTCTTTAAGTTTGCTTGGTTCATCTGTCCAGACCAGAGTCCCCCAAATAATCCCAGCCTTTGTGAAAGTGATTACAGATTGCCAATGCTCTCTCATCCGGTGGGTCGGTATGGCCGTCCATGCCAGAAGCAAGGCCGGGAGCGAGTACTGCATCTCTGCCACGGTACTCACTGGGCATTAGTTGAAGTAATAAAGGGAACCTCGCGGGAGCCCATCAACGATCAAACCGATACACAGTTCTTAATTAGCCCAAGTGGCTGACTGACCGTGAAACGTTAAAATTAAGCCTAAACGGATGGAAGTTTGGACAAGCAGGTAGCTAGGAAGACTGGAAGGTAGGTAGACTGACAGGCGGGTAACATTGAAGCAACACGTGTTTCTCCCTACCTGTACTTATTTCAATTGTTGATACCGTTGAATGAAGAATATGTTGCGGATCTTCAGCAACACACTGGAGAATAATTTTTGAATCACATGGCACAGTAATGTTGTATTCTAATGAGACAGAACTGTTCCATGAATCAGTGGAATCGTCATTCTGCTGAATATGCGGATGATAGGTCACGCTAATTCCATTCTGAGATACAGATTTCCATCTCAAAGGAACAAGAGGCCTTGATCCATCCACTTTGCATTCAAGAATCCCTGCAGATTTGTTTGCTTGAGGCAATTCACACTTATTACACGACGTGCAGTCGTTTATGAGTGGACAAGGAGGATCTGGAGAAACTGGGATAGAAATATAACATGAAGAGTGTTGCTAACATAAAAATACTGGATAAAATTACGTATAAATACATTGAACATTGAATGAACCTTTTGTCATATTATTGAGAGACCCTTGGCAAATGTTTCTGGTACGAAAAAATACAGCTAATCCTAGTAAGAAAGGTGAGAAGTGCCTGCATTGAAATAGTTTCTGAACGTCAATACTTCCACCGTGTTACATACTTTCGACATGAAACACAGAGCAAAAATCGTGTAATGGGAATGGCCAAAGACATGACAAAATCATTTTATTGTAACTTTAAAAGTAAACGCTGGATCCGTCATTTTTCTTTTGTTATTTAGTATCTTGGTTTTTAAATTGTACAAAAGCTGTCCCCAAACAAAACTAACAATGAAAATAACCTCAAGTTAAGGTATTAGTTGATGCAGGGAGGTGTTAGGAAGGAGACCCAAAGTTCTAAGACACTTTGAAGCAATGTTTTTTCCGATGGTAATCTTGCTTTTCTCTTCAGAATGTCTATGACAATGACCAGGATCAACTAGAATTTAGTGACCCATTATAAGTATGACAGTGAATAGGTCTACTCCTTACATTGACTAGTTACCTTTTTGTTGCCAGTCGTCACACAAACATATGAAAGTTTACACTTTCGTCGTCATTGGTCGCAAAAGATGGCATTTCTGTTAACTTTATTGAAGACTTTTCATACAGCTTACATGTCGATAATGTTTCTAAGTGACGAGGAAATTTGCTAAACTTAGGGGAAATGATGTATCCTTGAACAGTGCCGTAAAGCAGACGACGCATCAAATTTTTAAGGATACAAAGGAAGTACATTAGTTAAACTTTCAGTGACAGTCGTTTTGCTAAAAAATCTTGATTGGAGCTTGCACCCTATCGGAAACCTCAACTCAATGCATGCTTTAACAAAACCAATTGTTTCAGGATTACTTCGGTGTGAAAGGAGCATCTTTAAGAAAGGGGATGTCAACAAGGCTAACAATAGGAACAAAGAGACCTGTCAATCAAAGTTTGATACCTAAATGGGATTAAATCATTTTAAGTACTTATTGTCTGAGAGGTTTGGTTGTTGTGTCTCCTTCCTAACACCTCCTTGTTCCATAACATTGAGAACAGCTTTACATGATAATGTGGCTTCGAATTCTATGTAAAATTGTTTTCACTGATGCAACCAGTAAAAGTTTACTTCGAGTGAGGCTGAAATGGAAAGTCGATTTGTACTAATACTTCACGACTCACCAAATCAAAGAATACCCATGATACTCAACTGATTCAGCTAAGAGGGACTGTTTCCCTCTCTTCAGTGTCTTAGCTTTATTTTTATTATCAAGCAATGTGTTCATTATCTTTAATTAATTCTGTAACTAGTGGTTCACGCAAAACTTTGTTGTTTCTCAAAGTTGGCAGAACGACAATTGAAGGCCGATTTAAAGTGGAAACAACTAATTCATTGGCATGATTGCATAAAGGTGAACTTATCCTTTACACGCGACTCTATGCGAATAACTGACAAGGTAGAAGTACCATTGTCGTTAAAGTTGTGAAAGTTTCTAAAATGTATATGACATAACCGACATTGATCCATGTTTATATTTTGACATAAAATTAAACTTAAATACCCTCTTATGTATCACTGATCATCCAGAAGGTGCCTTTTGTCTCAAACCCCTCACGACTGGCAACGTTGTAGCAGTGGAACGAATTGTCGGAAGATGCAGCAGACGAATTTTGATTTGTATGATCTTTCTATTCCAGTTTAAGTTGTAAAATCCGAGAAAGATTCATGCCGCAAGTTGCTGTATGAACTTTGCAACTATTACTTCTAATAGTATTATCTTATTCGAATACTGTGACCTAATTCCTTTCAAACGTTTTCTTATTTCCATAAGTATGTTAACAATAAACACTTTCTGCTAGTAGTATCATCTAATGAAGTATGTGACAGTAATTTTTATGTATTTTCTAATAATGTGTTTTGCTAGGTATATACAATAAGTAAAGAAAGAATGCCAAGCTAGCTTTCATATAGACGAACAATATGGCGCAACTTCTTTGGAATGCTCATGAGCGCAAGGAGGGTCTTATAAAAAAAATCCTTTCAGTTTTTACTTGCAACCAGTCTTAACGTACTTTTCACATTTAATAAAACCGGCACAGTTGGTGTAGGATGCATGTATTTTTATGGCTAAGCAAATATGAATCAGGGTGTGTTAAAAATCATTTTGGCTGAACACTATCTTTTACAACTTACTTGTAATGTTAACAATCACTCTTTCTTTTTCAAGGTTGTCATTTGCATCAAAGGTTACGAGATCGTAACGGGACTCATGTATAATCCGAGCATTCAGAATTACCAGAGCACCCGACCGGCTAACATCATAGTCATTCTTGTGCGGTTCAGAAATACTCTTCGTTCCATTTTCAAGCTTTCCCAAGAGATCTTTTTCACTTGCCGGACCCTTGTACCAATAAAAGTCATTAACACTTGTTTCTGCTGTGCACGTGATGCTATAATTTGTACCAATTTCAACTGCAACGACACGTGGACACGATGTCATGGCACCTGATTTAAACAAAAATCCGAATGGTTTATGGCAGTGGACATTTACACAGTTATATTCTGAACAATATTGTGTCAGGTATTTCTAGTCGAATGGATATAGGGTTTGACCTCCAACCAAATTGTTCAAGTAAGTTTTATGTGTTTTGTACTACTGGAGGTGCATAATATACCCAGGCAAATATCGACTAAATTTAAAACTAAAAATAAAACTTAAAATCCCACGTTGATAATCAAATACCAAATTATTTGTTCATATCTTACTATTCCGACTTGAAATGCCAATTTGACTAAAATGATTATTTGACTAATAATTTTTACAACGAGTTATTATTTATTTGGACTTTTTATTCTATTAAGTGGCAATTTTATTTGCAAAAGTTTGGCCTCTTAAGGTACTATATGCCATTATAAGTCAAAACATGTTTTTTGTTTGCAAGTAATAATGTCAGAGTCAATAGTATGAGATAAAAAGGCAATTGAACGTTATCGGACTGAAACTTAATATCTCATTTTGAACTCAACATTATGAGGTCAGAAGTCCCTGTAATGGAATAAAGAAGCAAATATATGTGACCTTAATAGTCAAAATAATGAAATTAAAGGTCGGGAAATGGGATTTAGGTCAAAATTTGACTTTAAAGTCAAGTCAATAACAGTAGGGGTGAGGTTTGAAGTCCCAATCTGCACTCCAAAAGTAAATTAAAGTATGACATTTATAGTCAAGTATATGAGATTAAGATCAAAATGATATTCAATGTTAAAATTTGGAAATTGAAAGTAAAAATTGTGATATTAAATGTCAACATAATGAGATTGAAAGTCGCAATTGTGAACTTTACAGGCACAATAATCAAATTAGAAGTTAATAATGGTTTTGAAATCCAATTAAAGACATTTTGAATTGTTTTTTTTTTTTTACTTCCCATGTACTTATGCTACCGTAACGACTTTTGTAAGGCCCTGTTCTCTCAAATTCTAGAGGACACAGTGTTGAACTCTAGCTACCTAATCACTGATATCCTAAGGTAAATTAACTTTTCCATGCTAAAAGACCTGCAGTGCTAGCAATAGGCGCTAAATTTTGGGGCCTTTTGACATTCAGACATTAGGGAAATGTACGAGGATCAGAAATTTAGAAAATTATCTTTCAGAAGTGACAAATTGCAATTTCAGTGACCCGTATATTCACACCCCAGTTAATTACTGCAGGTTTACACAAAAGTCTGTCAATGTAGTAGTAAATCATTCCACATTTGACTTCAGTTACTCATCTTATCCCTTTAAAAAGTTATCATCCTGCAAAATTACTAAATGCGCCACAGACAGCTTTCATAATGAAGGCGATGAAGTAATGCGCCATACGTTACTGGGGACTTAAGCCTTAACAATGTTGCTTCTATCATCAAGTTATACAAACATTGCGGTCCTTGTTTTGTCACAAACTACAGCTGTTGTAGTATATTCATATGTTATGCTGGTCTCGTACGAAAGGGGGGTATACAATTTGGACCTCATTTGACTTTAAGTGGACTTAAAATAATATTTTGGGGACCTGAAACTGATGTGCCTCCTTTTTTCCTTGCAATCTGATTCTACATGATAATAGCTTTAGTTTGATAGTTAATGTTTAAAAACTTATTTGTCAATTATTACCTGGTTAAAATATGCAAAACTGCCAAAAGTGTATAGCATCCATTATATTCTGAAACTAGACCTCCATATTATTTGCCATTTTAATTAAACGTTTCGTATTTTATCTTTCTTTACGATTATGATTAAACTTCACTCTCCTAAATGAGCTATCGTATGGTCACTTGCTTGCAGTGGCCCACCGGGGGGGGGGGGGGCGGGTGGGGCCGCACTTGCACCACTTCCGCTCCTGCTCAAAAGTATACGGTTAACAGGACCAATACTCACATACTTGCCCCCATTTCTACTTGCGGACCACTTGTGCTCTGTTCCCTCCCCCACTTTGAAATCTTGGAGGCGCCGCTGTTTACTCACGACATGCCATTTAAATATGATTGTACAAGTTTCGTCCTCTGCAGGTTGCTGATTTTCTCGTGTTGAAAAGTTGACCTGACCAAAACAGTTGATAAGCCAAACCCAGTCTATTAAGATCCAATTACAAAAGTCAATTCCGACAGCATAAACCGCCAAAAATTAGATTCTTTCTTACCTTGCCACCTAAATGCCAAAGCCCACCAGTCTAAAAAAAGCTTACGATAGCAGGTACTGCAATTTAGATCTGAATTATTAAATGTAAATGCATTTTGCAATTTTTTCTCTGCTATAACTTGATTGAAAATGGATGCAACCAAACGTGTGAGAAGCTAAACTCAGTCTTTTTAAATAGCAATGTTCGATACCATGTATTCTTCTGTCGATGACATAGAAATGGTTTAAGTGACATACATGTACGTTATAGAGGACCTTTTTAACATAGCTGCAGCTGCACTTAACACGATTGGTTTGCCAATTAATTTGCACATATGATAGCCTGTCGTAAGGGCCCAGCGTATACTATGGGGGATAGGCTGACAATTTATACACAACAAACAGCGATGCTACAACTTGAACTGACAGGAGACTTTTTTCTATGTAGAAAAGCACAACTTCATGACAATCAATTGTGTGAAAATGGCATCATTAATATTCAACCATTAACAACCCTTAAACCTAAATGCAAGAAAGGAAGAAGACTTAATATTGCACGCATTCTATAGTAGGCAAAACACTTTTTGTTTTGGATGGTGTTTGTGACCTAATTGTAAGATCATATGTGAACTGTGAAAGCTACAGGTCTACAGTAGTACTGTTGGTCAATTTAATCATAATACCATCATGTCAAACAAAATTTGAATGCAGCAGAACTTCCCGCAATCAGCAAAATGTGTTATTTTAGACACATTTATCTTTACAATAACGGTCATTTTGGAAATGAACCGTTTAATTGAATATCTCTTCAACCGATTTTAGTGGAATATTTTTTTTTTTTTTTTGATATGTTGTTCCAAATGTCCATATCTGCCAAACCAAAAATGAATATCATCCGTCGGCTTTTGGATTAAGGTACATTTTGTCACAAATCTTCCCGACTATTCGTATGTAAGACATATAAAATGCATAAAATAATACCAAAATTAAAAAAAATAGTACTAAATGTCTTAGAATTCACTGGTTCCTAGTCGGTGTAATACTTTTTCGTTACCGAAGTTTACGTGACAAACTATGCCACGTATTAAGAATTAATTCAATTAATCACACCACTTAACATGTACAAATATTCTACTGAACTGACACAAGTCATTCCTACGCCTATTATACGACACGTAAAGGCCAATATGTGGAAAGTCATTCTTTTTCTTGGATGAAAAAACTCTTAACTCAGGTCAAGAACCCATTGCGCGTTGTTCCACTAGAGTGAAGCAATCCCTAGAGTGCAATTCGTGCTCAATACTCCCTGCAAATTATTTCTACAATAACACATTACTGTGTATGCAGATGTGACGTGAAACCCGACTCCGAAAATATTACAACCGTTTACTATCTTTTCGGTAACTTATAAAACGACAAAAATGGTTAAGTTGTACAATTGTTACTTACAAGTTTGTGAAACGGAAGACAGCAATGATACAGCAACCAACACCGAAAGTAAAGCCATAATTCTACCTGCACCGTAAGCTTACACACTTGCTGTGGAGATTAAAATGGTCAGAGTGAGAAGAAAAACTCTGAACATCCTTTTAAAACACTTTCAGGTCCTTCAGAACGGGAGGGGAGGTGGCTGTAGACCCCCCCCCCCACCGCCAACACAGGTTTTGTGTACTGTACAAAACATGAGTAAGTACGCCTCTACAGTTAAATGAACATTGAGCTCTTATATGTCTGATATTGAATATGGCTGCTTTTATTAGATTGTTTCCAAGTCGAGTGTCTTCTCAAACAGCATGCCTTTTTGTATTGGTGTGTTTTCGTCTCTTTAATAATGCACTGCACAAAAGAAAAAAAAAACAGGAAAAACATGCAGTCTTACAGGCCAGATCTTACATACCACAGCTGGAACTTGTGATTTATTGCTAAGAATGTAATTTTAAAGCTTTATTTTGACCCCTGACCCTAAGACTCAGGGTCTACCTACCAACTTAATTTGGCATCAATGGTATTTCTATAGGTTTTAAAATGTTTGAACAAATTGTTTCAGGTTTACAGCCAGCTTTAGAGGAGGGGCAGTTTGGGAGCAGAAGGGAGTATGAGGTGCTACAATTCACATTCTGGAGACATTGGGTAGTTAGTTTTGAAATGTGAAGAAGGAAACATAGTTAATGGCCACATTTTTCGTGAGGACGTTAGACCCAGAAAGTCCAATCGTCCACTTTAGACGCCCGTGTAAAGGAGGACATGTGAACTTGTAGTGATTTAAAAGACAAGCATTCTATTCGGACACTGTGTTAGAGCTTGTGAATTTGAGATTACATATATAGACCTTATGCATAATGGTATGATGTCACAGAACAGAAAGTGGCCCCTCGTTTGGAGGGAAAGGGCGTATCATTGCAAGTAAACACCAACACATGCAGACAGCTGATTTGTGCACCGAAGGATACGTGCATAAGTCTACTACACGCGCGTGCAAAATCAACGCCGTGAGTGCACGTGTGCTTCATTGCTTTCCTCCAAAATGACGTCAGTGTGACGTCAATGCATAAGGTCTATTCCAATTTTCTCCGATAGGTAACGACATCAGGATACATGTTCCATAATGGAAAGATTAAACGAGAACATACCTGCTTCGAAGTTTGATCTTCATTTCATGAAATGGTGATAAGTGAGAGGTAATGTGTGAGATCCCGCCCCGCATGCCAATCAGCCTTAAAAGAATATGAGGACAGAGGAGAAATAGGAGATCATTGCACAACGTACACTAAGTCCAGTTTAATAATCAGAAATGGGTGGGAGAGGTGGGCACATTACCTCTCACTTATCACCATTTCATGAAATGAAGATCAAACTTCGAAGCAGGTATGTTCTCGTTGAATCTTTCCATTTCATTTACATAGTGATCGTTCTACGTAATGTGTGAGACCTTCAAAGCCAACTCTGGCCTCATATATAAACATAAGTTATCCATACCTGAACAGTAGACTCCCTGTCATACAGGTTGAATAGTAGCTTCCATTCATCAAATGTTCAGGTGAAATTGAAAATGAAAACGTATATACAATTAGACAGTTCACTAGACTTATAGCGACTGGATCTATACAAAACTATTTACAATGGCCACGAGGTGCACACTAATCTTTTAGTAGCGACTCCATGAATGTTTTTGATGTTTGAATGAGAGGTTTATTGTAAAACCTCTGAAAAGTCCGCTCAGTCTGCCAACCTGCCTGTGAGAGAATCTCAGTTACTGGCACACTTGCTTTTTGAGCACCAGATGTGGCAGCCGAGCGAGTAGAATGAGGTTTAAATTGGTCTGTATCTAGGCCCGCTCGCTGCATAACTATGCGGAGCCATCGGGCTATGGTGTCTACACTAACTCGAGCAAATGGCTTTCTGAAACTGATGAGCAATTGCTTCTCCTTCCCTCTGCAGCGACAAGTTCTCCGTAGATATTCTGTAAGATAAGTGTAAATACATAGCCTCCTGTCTGGTGGGTATGCATGGAGCTCTATGGTTGTGCCTACATGTCCTGCATGCCGCTAGAATTCAATAGGGTCGTTTAGCCAAAGTTCCCCGGGAAAAGGCCATTTTCCCGGGTGAAAAATAAAGAAGTATTAAGTCGCCTGATGGCTAAATCCTCCTATTGAATTCTAGCCTCATGGGTTTGCTGGTTTTCAAGAGACTTGTAACTTGGAAAACAAATTTGTTCTTTGTTATATGCATGTTTTCCACATTTAAGCATCTCAAAGTTTGCTGTCGCTGTGCTGATAACAATGCCAAAAGCATTGTGGTTTTTAAAGTTAAATCCTTCAGATGTAGCTTTCGAGCTGGAGTAAGCTTCCTCAAATAATTTAGAATAATTTTGACATCCCATACTTGAGTATAACGGGGCAGGGGCGGTTTTAGATTAAAGGCTCCCTTGAAAAACCTCACCACTAAGGGGTGAGTTCCTAAACAGTATCCATCGCTAAGTAAGACTATTGGTGATAAAGCTGCTCGTGCTGTGTTGAGTACACTATAACCTCTAGATTGGAACAGCTGTGTCATGAAATCCAAAACATTATTTACAGTTGTGTACATTGGACTAATTTTCCGTTGACTGCAAAAGTTAATCCATTTTGAAACATAAACTCGATACTGTGTTGTTGTGGATGGTCGCCATGCAGCCAGTATGATGTCTGCAGCCGCTTCTGAAATCCCATGGTTTTGGATTGATTCCCTGATAATCTGCAAGCCAAAAAGGAAATGTTGTTATGTAAGGGATGTTGTTGCCCAGAAACTGGATGTTGCAAAAGATCCTTATTGGTTGGGAGATGTATGGGTTCCATTACCAGCATGTTTAGCAATACTGGGAACCAAGGTTGTGTGGGCCAATTGGGGACAATCATAATACCTTCAGCATTATCTTGTTGAAGTTTTCGCAGGCATCGCAATACCAGCGAAAAGGGAGGAAACGCATAGAAAAAATTTTCTTGCCAGTCTACAGTGAATGCATCCACTGCCTCCGCCCCTGGGTCAGGTTTCCAGGATACATAACGGGCCAACTGGGTGTTAAGTCTTGTTGCAAACAGATCAATTTCTGGGTGCCCTAATTTTGCACAGACCTGTTTGAAAACCCCCACATTGAGTTTCCATTCCAAATTATCATTAAATTCCCGAGACTTCTTGTCTGCAATTGTGTTAAGAATGCCTGGCAAATAGACTGCTGTTATCCAGATACTGTAGATTTGGCAATACACCAACTCACCAACTCCACATTGTTTTGGCCATTTGGTTACATGCCTCAGACTTTGTACCTCCCATGTTGTTGATATATGCAACAGCAGTTGTATTGTCAAGCCTCAACCGCACATGCATGTGATCTTTAGTTTTACAAAAGGCTTGAAGTGCTAAGAAAGTTGCCAACATTTCCAAATAATTAATTTCATTATTCGCAGCTCGACATTTCTCCAAGGGGCTCCACCTTCCCCCTATAGAGGATTTTCCATCACATGCTCCCCAGCCCTGGCCTGATGCATCACTAGTGATAGTCATGCTATGTTTCTCTATTTTGATATTTCTATATTGCTTTCCCACATTATGAAGCCACCAAAGAATATCCTCCTTAGCAAACTGTGACAATGTCATTGGTCTATCAAAACGACCACGCTGTGATTTCAGGGCTTTGATCTTATCTTTTTCCAGTTCTCTGTAATGTAGTTTACCGTACTGAACAGCTGGGAGAGCTGCCACTATTTTACCTAATGCTGTTGCTACATCCCGAATAGTATGCTGATCACGTGATAATAGAATGCTACACAAGCTCTGTATTTCGTCTATCTTATGTTGTGGTAGCTTGACTTGCATTGTCTTAGAATTTAGGATAAATCCCAAAAAGGTGATTTCCTGCGTTGGCACAAATATTGACTTATGAGGGTGAATAACAAACCCCAGGTCTGATAAAAGTTCCGCTGTTTTGGCCACGGCCAAACAACATTGTTGTTTTGTTTTGGAAATTATCAGAGTATCATCAATATATGCTATGACTGTGATACCCATTCTCCTGAGAAATGACAATGGCGGTTTCAGCAATTTTGTAAACAATCTTGGTCCCGATGTTAGACCATTTGGTAATGCTCTGAACTGCCACATTGTGCCTTGCCAAATAAACTTTAAATATTTCCTATACTGTTCAGCAATTGGAACTGAATAATATGCATCCTTCAAATCTATCGATGTCATAAAACAATCATCTGACATAAGCCCAATTGCTGTTTCCAAAGTATCCATTTTGAAATGGTAATAACAGATATTCTCATTAAGTGTTGATAAATCCAAAATCATTCGGAACCCACCATCTTTCTTTGGGCGGGTGAAAATGTTTGAGATGAAACCACCTTCTTCATGTGACAATTCGATTACTTTGTTTTGAGATAATCTAGAAATCTCATTACTAACAGCCTCTGCCTCCAGTGTAGTAAGTTTATATGGAGCAGGTATGTGTAGCTGTAATGGCAGTATGTCATTTTCAAATTCTAGTTTGTAGCCATTTATGGCAGACAAAATAACTTTGTCACTGGTGAATTGTCTCCACCTTGTCTCAAACATTTTCAGCCGACCCCCTATGAAGTCAATTTTACTGTAAGCCAGGCAGAATTTATTTTCTAAAGCACTCACCTGTTTAGTGCTTGTTGATTGATGCGACTGTGTGTTTATAGTCGTCGGGTGGACTTGTTGCCCACTAGTTGATTTTTGCGTTTTGTCTCTTGCTGCCTGGGTGCTTGGTAGGGCTTGTAATTGTTGCTTGCCCTGGGTGTCCCTAAAAAATGGTTCTGCGATTTGGAAAACCAGCCTGCTTTCTGGTATCTGTCTTGCTTCCCAGAATGCGCACCACGCATGGGGTTAAACCTTGGGTTAGTGTATTTCCCTTTTGGGAAACGCATAACACCCACTGTCTTTTGTTCCTCATCCATTTCCTTTACCCGCTTGGATAGGTCGTCCCCAAACAACCACTCTGATGTTGGGGCATCTTGTTTACACACGTGAGTGTATCGTTGATGTAAGTCTGGCCTGATCAGTTCCTTCCGAAGATTGTTCAGTTCGAATGTGGCATTGGAGATTAATGCTACAGCATCCTGTTGTTGCTCTGACAAAGAGTCTGTTTTGTCAAATGAGGTAAGCAGTGCTGTGAGACCTCGAACTAATGGCTTTTGGCACCTTTGTAATTTCAGGTCTATAGATTTTGTCTTTGTGTTCAAATTCTCCCATATGAGAGGATTGACTTTTGGCACCAATAAATGGTTACAATTGGACGGCCTAGGATATTTGTCTAAAGCATCAGTTAAGTGCTTCTCCTCCAGTTTGGAGGTCATTAGGTAATTTACACTTGATGCCAATTCGTCTGAGACTGCATTGCCCACATCAGTTTGATTTGCAAACCTTGCCGCAAATCCTAGGCTGTGCGTACCAGGCTTAGGCCTAGCCGTATCACTTTGGACTTCACTTTGTGGCTGTTGCGCCTCAGGATCCAAATTGTCAGGCTCACCAGTGGGGAGTAAATATTCTCCATACTGTTCTGCACAATCCCCCTCATCGGAAGGAGGCCCTTGTCCCTGGTACATTGTGTGAAGGAAACCTTCCATCATACGTTCCAGTCGATCAATCCTCTCATCAGTCGCAGCATTGCTGCTCACATTTGGCCTACCGTCAGTGACAGTTACGCCAGTAGCGTTATTGGTAGCACTAACAGTGTTAGAACGACTACCGCTACTACCAGGTCCAGAGATGTGTTTTCTGCTAGTAGCAGTTTTGGTGCTAGCAGTGCTAGACTTTTTCTTCACTTTCTGTCCCTTTTGGGCAAGTTTTGACGATCCCTTTGAATTTAACATTGTAACGCTAGGCCCCGTGGGCACTACGTTTTGCATACCTCCGTCACACGTTAGGCGATCATTTTCACTACTCGGCTGCAGCTCAGTTGCTGCGCCTTCCACAATCTCCCTCGAATCCATGAGAAACAAGACAATCCGCTCACAAAACACAAAATTTTTCCTCTTGAGAATCCAAAAATAAGTATACTATCGTAATTCCGTAAATCCAACACAGAAAACGGTAGGAAGAAAGGTGAAAATTTTTTCCCCGAAAAATGCGCTAAACTGCGGTAATGCAAGCTAGGGCGAACTGACTGCGCATGCGGGGCGAGATCTCACACATTACGTAGAACTATCACTATGTAAATGAAATGAACTTTGCCTTGGACATCTCTGCGGAACTCCGATAAATTTGAAACGTAGTAAATGATAATAGACGAGTTGGGAAATTCGGTACTTCCGGTGAGGTCACAAGGTCAAGTGTACCATGACAACGCGCAACCCGTTTAGTTCTGCGCGCTCAGCCTTCAACACTCGCGCTGGGACACTGAAAGCGTGGTACACTTCACCTTTGACCCATTCTCATATTGCATTGCGTGGAAACATTTCCCAACTCGTCTATTAAAAATACAAATAAGATGGTTTTGCAACTCGTTCTGAGAATCGCCACATTTAGACTGAAATGTGCATGTGACTCACAATCACACATTTCCCCTTTACCGTGCTTGTTGTTGATGCGTTCCCTGTCACTCTCCTCTTAACGAACGATAGAGAATTAAACTCAATTTCCATTGGCCATTGGCTGTTTGGCAAACAGTACACATTGCACGTCTTAACAGAAATTGTTTTCCCTTGGACAGTACGAGAGTACAGTTTGTTCATTACCACTCTGTCGCAGCCCTCGTGTACATTTCGACAGGAGTTTATTTTTCCAGGGAGTTACCGTAATTAATACTTTAGCTAACTGTTAAGGTCGGTTCATACTTCCAAATTTCTCGCGCGATAAAGCGATCAATAGCCATATATGGTGAAAATATCTTTGCCGCCAGTTCGATTCACGGTCATCGCTTGGAGTTGAACATTGTTCAACTTTTCTCGCAAGCTCTCGAGATATCGCAAAGGAAACGGCTTCTGATTGGCTGCTTGGTAGGTGAACGACCTTTTGAAACGAGCTCACGATCCTACTCGACAACAATGGCGGACCTTTCCAGATACCGGCTCATTACATGTATTCGGGTTCCGTGCGACTATCGGCGGCCTGATTGTGACAGTGAGAGTTGTAGGAATGGAGGGAAACAGTTATTGCTTCCCACGAATTAAGACAAAGGTTAGTAAGGCAGGATTTTCTTGTATTCCCTAAAATTATCACGGTGTTCAATAGTGCACTTTGTCGTAGAGCCGATTAAACCGCATACACATATGTACTGTACTTGGCCTTTGCATAGGCAGGTATTGGGAGACTGTGCATTGCATGGCAGTACTGCGAAAGTTGAGCTATGCGAGAAAACTGAAATATGAATCAATTTTACATCGGCATATCGAGATCCAGCTAACATCCTTAAACACAGCTTTATAGCGCTATAATGGAGTATGAACCGGCCTTTATACTACCAGAAGAAAGCACCTTAGCTAAGTAGTGTGCTTATCATGATGATATATCACGAATTGTACATTCGGAAGGTACAAAATGCCCACAGTACAATGTAAAATCATGCATGACTTCGGATCATGATATGCCACCCAATTAATAGAACCACAACGATGCGCCACCTGAAAAACTCATAACCGTAATCTAAGCTCCACAAGATTAACCTCAAAACCAGAATATGTGGTTGCAATAACCGTAAGAACAGTACACTGTTCGTTTAGTTGCATTTCCTTTTTTGCAAAAGGCCCGAAGATTTAAGGGATTTTTTGACACAGTAGAAATGCTTGCCCGCCCGGCGGACGTGTATTACTCCTGCATTGGCTGCACTCGTGATACCAACGTCCACGAACTTTTACAAGAATTCTTCGTCAAACTGCGTAAAAACTACGCTATTAACTATTCATATATATGATCACAACAAACAGAATTATAAATACTCAACGGAAAAACGACTACAGCAAGTCTTGATTATCGTGCTTTTTCGAACGACAAATGTCAATGGGGTTTTAGTGTGTGATTTCGCCCGCTTCAAGCACACACAATGAAGTCCCATTGACTTACTGTGTAAAAGTGAACGTTGCAGCTGAAGCCTTTTCGTGCAATATGAATTATTCATATACTGAAACCAATCAACCGTCGAGAGAGTAAAATCATATTGGGCTTATGAATATAACGAAACTGGATGATCTCTGTCATTTTTTGCAGGTGTTAGAGTATGTACGCCAAAGAGGAGTACATATTCCACACCTGCTATGAAGGTTATAGAAATGCTAGTCATGAGCTCTCAAGTGGGGAAGAAGAACTGAGAATGACTTTCACCTAAACCTTTGATGAATGCTTGCAGGAAAAAGCAAACATTCTTCCCTCACCTCCTACGCCTATGAGGCTTGTTCAAACTTTGCTGCTCTCTTGGTGTTTAGAAGTCATTCTTATGAGTTTGAAATTGACAGTGTGGCACATGCTTACTTGGAGAAAACGGTTTTCGTTACTTCCTTGTCATGCAGGCAATTCACTGGTGAGAAGACATTTTCACTGTTGAAACTTCCCTTTCACGTATACAAGTATATGGTGCCTAAATGTATGTTAATTAGTCTGTCAGGGGGACTGTCTGTACAAGCTTTAGCTTTTTCAGTCCTCCTCCACCTTCTTGTTGCAATTTTATTGAATTATTTTTATGATTATTGATGTGGAAAATAAACTGAAACTGGAACTGAAAACATAGTCCGATACTTTGCTATAACAAGTCAAGTTAATCCCAGCCGCAAACTTCAGTCGTAAGTTTTCTATCCAAACTATGCTGGTCTTAAGTCTATCCTTCAGAGAAAGTCCTCCTTTCTTTTGTTTCCTTTCTTTTGTCGCTCAGAATTTGGTTAACTTTTATTAGTAGGTCATCGTCCTAATTAGAACTTTGTTATCTAATATTCCTTTAATTTCTTCCTTACCATATTCTCTGGTATAATACGAAGTGTGACTTGGTGAAGAGCAAAAAATGACGATTTTCAACCACCCCCAACTTCACCCCCTCCCTTATCAATCTGGGTAAACTTCAACAGCTGATCCTCAGCCTTTTGGAGAAAATCAACTTCTTACTTCCTCCGGTTGTGGTATGGGTTTCCGTCCTAGTAAGAATCTTTTTTCTCTCTCTATTAGGGCCTATTCCTTCTGTTTTTGTTTCCTTGCAATAGGTGAAAGGAATCTATGCAAACACGCTGACGAGGTGTGTGTGTGTGTGTGTGTGTGTGTGTGTGTGTGTGGATGTATGTGTGTTTATAACGCTCGCCTCGTAAACACGATATTTCAAAATAGCACCAATAAACACTTCTTATACTTGAAATATAGAATTATCATAATGAAAGGAAGGTCCATTTAATTTTTGGTGAAGATCAAAGATCATGTGAAGTCACCAGAGGCCAATAGTCGAAAACATTGTAAACACTATATTTCTAGGTATGAGGCATGAGTACTTTTCATAGTTGTCATGTGGATGCGTTATACTCAAAAGATGGACCCTATCGGTTTCGGTAGAAGTCAAATGTTATCTGAGGTCACCGGAGGTAACAGTAAAGAAATTCTTAAAACTGTTCGTAGACACGATATCTCAAGATAGCAATCATGGACACTTTTCATACTTGGTAAATACCTTTATCTTATGGCGAGAAAGAACCATGATGTTTTCAGTACAGTTCAGAGGTCAGTTAAGGTCATCAGAGGTCAAAAATGGAAAACCTTGAAAAACACGATATTTCAAGACAGGGATGATGGATAATTTTTTAATTTAATAATGATTCGTTACTTTAATAAAGAGAGAACTCTATAGGTTTGTTAAAGGTCAAAGATCATCTGAGGTCATGAGAGGTGAAACTGCGAAATCCTCGTAAAGTGAATAGACTGTACGCGGTACCTCCAAGTTGTGTTCGGCGTTATTTTTTCACAAGCAAGACGAATAATTCTAATTTTAGTTACCTATTTATGAAAACGTGTAAAGGATTGCATGATTAAAAAACCATACAATTTCTCACACAGATGGCCAGGGTTGGAGTCCCTCTTGTTAGTCGCTTGCTTTTTTTTCTTTTTGTTATACATTTTTTGGTGGGGTTCAAAGGTCACGTGAGGTCAGCTGAGGTCAAGTTGTGAAAACATCTTAGAAATTATATAGTCAAGAGGTACAAATTTGAGGGATGAACCTCGGTGCAAAAAAGCAACCCCTTTCCGAAAGGAATCACTAAGCCTTTGAGCTTTGTGGTTATTGGTTGAGCTCGAATACGTTTGTACGGAAAAATGCGTTGTCAGAGCGTGCGCGTGTTTATCTTCATGCTCAAGCAAGGTGTTATCTTACATTGTACGGTAAACATCAGTGGCGTACCCAGGATTTCTCCCAAGGGGGGGGGGGCATGCAGTACGTTGTGAGATCGCCGGCCTGGGGGAGGGGTCTAAGGGGAGGGGGTGTTCCCCTCCCTTTTGGAAATTTTTGAAAATTAGGTGTCCTTACATGCAATATGGTGCCACATATGCTACCTTTTGAAGTAGGATTTGTGTTAAAATATTTACGTGTTTTAAGAAAGAAAAAAAGAATCGCCGGTCTTAGGGAGAGGTCTAAGGGGAGTTCCGTCCCCTTTGAAAATTTATGAAAAATAGGTGTACTGACATGCAATCTGGTGCCACATATGCTACCTTTTGAAGTAAAATTTGTTTTAAAATATTCGTATCTCAAGGAAGAAAAAAACTCGGCATCTGGGAAGGGGAGCCATGGCTCGCCATAATCTCGTTACACCTATTAGAAAGGTCCGTCGCAGCTCTCCTAGCAAGAATACTCTCACTGAGCACTCGTGCTGCTGCGACGGCTGGAGCACGGCAGCACTGAATGGTTTTTGATCGTCACTATGCAAGGATAAAATTGCATGCGTGTACTGCTAACCTTGCTTTAAGTAGGTAAACGTGAGAAGGCCAAAAGACAACATAAAGTTTGAAAATTCTAACTGCGATTTTAATGCCAAATATCAACCAAAGCTGGCGATCAAGTTTCCTTCCTGTCTTCACTATTACCCGACAAAATGAACTAAATTTCATGCCTACATTTGCTAAAGAAAGAGTCGAAAAACAAATGAAAGAATCAGATCTGTCTTCCAGCTCCCTGGTCAGATGAAGAGTTCGAGAAGTGTGACTAGGACTTGTTATAGTATAAACAGTCAATACGACTTGAAATACTTACAGCTTGTGTAAAATCTTTCATCTGTTATACAGCCAAGGACCAGCCCGAACCTCCTGCAAGCTATCGACATGTTGTCCTAATGCTCTGATGGGATGCAATGGGGAAACTCCCCAGATTTCGCACTACAAGACAAATGTGAGTAGCTTTTCCTGTCAGCGTGTATTGTTGGTACAGAACTTCACCTACGACACAACCAACACAGAAAGTGTATATATTAGATAACGCTACTGAGTGAACGGCGTACACGATGAACTGAGACAAGACACAAGACTAATCCGAGTAGGTTATTGTACTGTCCATGACGTCATGGACAGTACCCTAGGCACGCTTCTCATTTTCGAGAAGCGGTTTTTTCGTTCAATGTTTCTTGATTCTCATTGAGTACTTTGTTCTACCATTGAGCTCATAATATAGAGTGAATCATGTAGACGGGAACGAAACTTCTTGGTCACTTTTGGTTGGAATGGGGCTGAGCATGATTGGTTTTTATTTTAGCAGTTTTGTATTGTATTGTTTTGTTAAGAATGGCTTGAGTAAGTCAAACTACCTAAACAGTAGTAGGCCTACAGTATATTGTGGCACATGCAGGTCGTACTGTCGTATTTCGCACACAGTAGGTCTACTCTACGCACGCTTCTTATGTCGTAAAACCAGGGAGCTGCCATTGACACACACACTGTACGGCTATAAGTGCTGTCGCGTTTGCTGATTGGTCGATTGCTTAGAGTATGTAGGCAAGGTCAATCACGAAAGGTGAGATTTCTTGAAGCATTTTGAAGAAAGAAATGAAGCTGGCAGTCTACTAAAAGTCCATTGTGATGATATCTGCGGAGAAGTACAGCTATAGGCTTGTTTGTTTAGACATGAAATATTTTTGAATACTTCCCGCAAGACCTTGAGAGTAGGCCTACCGTTTCCTGCATGCAAAGCCCAAAATTTGTGCTTCTCGAAGTCAAACAGTAAAAGCAAAGTGATCTGTCACTCAAATTTCGGTGCATGAAGAGGATTTTATTATCTTCAAGTACATATAGGCCTATTGTCTGACGGATTTGGTCGATCTTTCTCACATCTTCACTGTGCCAACACTGAAAATTGAAAGAGCGATATTCTAAAGCTAGCACAGTGGCGTAGCCACGGGGAGGGTTTTGGGGGTTGAAACCGCCCATGACCCAACCTTGAAAAATATAATTACAAAAACACATTATCACTATAAACTTTATTACATTTGAGGCACAAACATTGCACCATTTTGCATCTGGAGACCTAAGCCGTTTTTCTCCCTCCCCTTAGACCTTTCCCTCATGTCGTAGGCCTACTCCAAAACCCTCCCCATGACACAATCCTGGCTACGCTTCTGAGCTAGCATAACCACTGAGGACGTTTCAAAATACCAGCACAGAAAAAATCATGGACAGTAAGTGGTTACGATTTTCGTAACCACATTTTCTAGTTAAAACGTATGGTGAACTACAAAAATCTACACAATTCCTTCAAGACTGATGGGAGGTTTTCTCTCATAGTCCGAAGACTACTGACTGTTTCGTTGAGAGTGGTAGTTGCCATGACATCTTTATGAACTTGAAGGCAACGGGGCGTACAGTGTACCGGGTTTATTGCACCATTTGGCCAAAATGAAATAAACGTTAAATCCGAATGTAAAAATTTCAGTGGTGTATGACTCTCGCGATAACACTTAAGCCGAAATTCGTCCCGTTTTGACTTAACTGTAGTATGTCGACCACTACCGGATTACCCTGAACTTCAGAGAAGTAATCAGTATAAATTGCAACTATTTTATGAAACTAAATACAAACATGTAGAGGTACAAAACAGTCGGTTGGAAATTGAGTTCTAATACTCTGACTATGCCTTTAGTGACAAGTAGTAGTCATACAAAGTTGGTTAAAACATTGGCAACTAGTAGTACCATAAACATCTACATCGTTATATCCCAATTTAAATCGGTACATAATTTTATCCAATAACTTTCATCAATAACTCATGTGGTAAAAATTTGAACTGAAATTGAACAATTCAGAGTAATTTTTCGGCTTTCAAAATCTATTCCAATTTTCTTTTTCATAATAAATTTGATATGTAATAATGGTAGTGAGCTAATCTGCTAACTAAGTATGTGTCTATTAGGAACATCTTTCAACGTTGGGAATCGAAGTAAACATTACGCCTACTAATTGAAATCAGTATAAGTCAATTTATGCTGATTATAACTGGTGTATGGCGTTATCGAATATGTGTTTTCCTCTTTTTTATTTTAAGTTACCTTGCTTCTCAATTCTACTCTTTACCAGAATTAAAAAAAAAAGAAACACTAGTTTGACAATGCTGTAATAACTGTTCTGCTTGTGGCATGTACTTTCTATCCATATGGAGTTTTGGAGGGCAAATCCTTCGTTTCCAGAGAAATACTCAATCTTACAGGGGGACTGGGTCGTCTGTTGTACGATTCATATAACATTGTGGCTTACACACTACCAATAACAGTGACACGATCAAAAAATTTACAATACTTGCAATGTCAAAAAGCGACTACCTTTTTGGCATTCTTGTCATGGGATTATCGGTCTACAGGTAGTTTTGAGGTCATCAAGGAGTCACTTGAGGTGAAATTTACAAATATTTCCGGATGTTTATAGAACGTTGTAGATGTAGTCAACACTTGCTGCTCAATATTGTCAAGGTTAATCAACACTGCGGGCTATGGTAAGTGGCTTACAGTGAGACATGGGACACGCGTCCCATGTATCACTGTAAGCCACTTACCTCGGGTGATACCAAGACTCTAAAATATACATGTGGAAATTGTAACTTGCCCCTGCTCCCCTGCCCCTCCCTTCCAGCTGATTTAATTAACAGAAGATTTGAATTGCATCATTTCAGTCATTTTGCACGTGAGCTGATCCATTCGTGTGAACCAACATTTTCTAGTTTCAAAGCCGTTTTGTCATTCCATGCACATCTGTAAAACATCTCTAATGAACAGAGTTAGAACAAACATTTCCTGTGCTTGTTTGTGATTTGTACGATCTAGTATGTATCTTTGTTGAAATCGAGCACTACAGCTAAGCTCTACAGCTTAGGACAGCTAAATGTAAAAAAAGACGCTTAATGTAAAAATGTATTAGTGAGGTACATGTTCTGTGAGATGTGGAATGGGCCTATGGAGCACCGCGGGGCATGTACCTCACCGTTCTCCACTGCACAAACGTTAACTGAAATTTGAGCTTACCTCAAAAACAGTTCTTGGCCACGAGTCTCATAACACCTTGTATCTGACTGTGTCCCACTGGGTGGCCCATTAGCTGGGGTCATAGCCTACTGACCAAAGGTTTGGCACCATGATTGTTCCTTCTCTTGCCGTTCAACCTGCGACTGAAGTTTCACAAGATACTGGTTAGTAAAACACAGCAGATCGGTGTTAACAGCTGTGGAAAGGGGAGAGACATGTCCCCTCCCCCACTTTTGAAAGTGTAGGGGATTATCCCCTCTCTTTCTTCTAAAACCCATACGAAAATAGTAGGTTCATATTTGAGTCACTACCTTTCAATATAACTGATTCAATGATATCAAAATTGAAAATGGTGGAAAAAGCCATTTCATGGAATGAAATTGTGGAGAATGCCTTAGATTATAACACGAATCATTTGGCCTCCAGTCCAATTTTTCCATAGTTAAGTGAGCCCCGGACCCCTTGCTTCAAGCTTGGTTTCTCTATTTGCTCTTGAAATCGTTCTGGCCGATGTCATAGCCCTACCTGCCTAAGTTTAGAAGCTTTTGGCCCTCTTGCAAAGCCGCAAATATACAGTAAACAGACGAAAACGTTTGTTAATATTGTTCTCCAACAGTTTTGGTGAAAAGAAACTCTTGTGTACTCCCAAACTCCACCTTTCTCTCAGGCCCGTACCCTGAAAAGTTACTGAAGGGGGCAAGAGAGAGCTTCAGGAGGCCATCTTCTCAAGGCAGAGATGTACTGAAATGCATTAGGCCAGTGGAAATTTTTATCTTCTAAGGGGGCGAAATTTTGCCTCTATCGGCTTTCTTTCCCTACCTTATTTCATGAACTTAAGAATAAATACAAACTACTAAAGTCGAACAGCTAAATAGGGACTTAAAGATACTTTCCTCTATTAGCACTTCTCTTCCACAGGAAACGCACGCCTAATATTACTTTCCCCTAGGCGTGCAGTCTCAGTCTAAATTTTATGATGCTACAGTAGTTTTCTTTCCAGGGCACTTTCAAGGAAATTTTGCATTATTAATGTCAGCCCGAGTTCAGCACTACGGTTTAATACAAAATTAAATTGGTACCTTAACTTGACATAGAAGTCTCTTCAGTCCTGATTCTGATTTTCCATTCCATATGCCCGAACTGATTTTCACTAGATAAGCTAAAGGGTGAAACTAGCAATTCTATTCGGTTTTCGAGGTTAAAATGGTCACACAGTTATAGCGCTGCGTTTCTTCAAGCAATTGAGTTACGTGATACATGCAAATTTGTACGCGACGAATTGCATAAAAGGGGAGTTCCATCTGTCTGTAACAAAGTCAATTTCTTTGAGTGTTGGCTAGAATGAACACATTGAGAATGAATATTGAAACTAATTACAAAATGGAAGTAAATGTGTTATTTTATCAAATACAAAAAACACCGTAATCTACAAGTGGAAATATGTCAGTGATCGAGAATTATGGAGCAAATGGGTGGGGCAGCACGAAACACTCAACAATTGTAATGTCACTGCAATATTCCTGCCGATAATTGCCTCTTAGCAACCAAAAGTAAATGGACCTAAAACTACTCCTTTCGATCTTACACTGTCAATCTTGCTACTTTCGCGGCAAAAGTGTATTTCGCTCTTACCGTTATATAAATAGGTTATCTGCCTCCGAGTAACAAACAAATATGAACAGCGAACACTTCCTTGGGATAAATCTGCTGAAAAATACAATGCGGCTCTGCTATCACTGCACTAGCACAGCTAGTACTCTACGAAGCCATACATGTAGTGTAAACATTCAAGCATAATCCTGTCTCTGTGACATCATGAATACACATGAATTTCTTTTCGAACAACCTGGATAACGTTAAAGAGGTAGTGTAAGGCAGTGCTCTAGCCTGAGACCAGAAGTTCATGCATAAGGTATAGTGGGGATGGAAAAATTTCATATTCTGTTTGACAAATATAAATCAGAAATGAAAAGAATTCATGCATTTAAGTAAGGGTGGGTGCTTTCATCTCGTGCAAATCTACGTAAAGAGGTAAATTTCACTGGTGAACAAACATGCAGGAATTGAGAAAACATTAATGAAGCTCGACCTAATAATGTACGGTACCGTGAAGAGGCACTACAGATTCATGAAACGTTTTATATACATCTTTACAAATATTCAATGAGGCCGGTCTTTGAGAATGAGGAATAAGTCACCCAAGTCACCCAAATTCCCTATTTGGGGGGGAAAATCCATTAAACTAAAGCAAAAGAAATGCCACTTTTGGATAATTTGCCTGTAAGTACTATTGTGACTGGTTCCTCGTATTAAACATTTCGATTGAGTGAACTGTTAATTTAACACCTTGAAAAAACATTTGAACGGGGGGGGGGGACATTATATATCATGTTGCCTAACTGACGTGTTCAATTTGTAATGTGTATGTGGCCGTTGGAAAGGATGAAATACTCATCAGGCAAAAGTTAAGAAAATTGAAAGTATTTCAGGCACTAATTTGCAATATATGCTTCAGCGATGCAAAATGGCATTTTGAAGTAAAAGAGGAGGAACCACCATGCAACCAATTATACAAGCTCTTCTAGCTCAAAATCTCAACAGTCATGGTCCACAAATTTGAAATCATTGTAAAAGGCCTACTCGTGAGCTTTCATGTGGGGGGGGGGGTAGCTTGTGCCAGTTGAAAACTTCTACAAGGGTCCAGAGGTCACGAAAAGGACCCAAATTTTATGTTTTTTTAGTTAATAATAAAGGAATGGTTTCGGGTTGGTCAAATATAGCCTTGTAGGTATCGGATCACTAATTCAAACGTTCTTAAGCCTAAAAATGTTGACTGACAAATTTAGTCCCTTAAAAATTTTATGGGAGCTTATTTCTGACAGTGGTATTTATAAAATGTGAAATATTACATATGGTTTTTGTAGGCAGTGAGTTGAAATACAGACCGTGCAAAATTCAAGGCAATTTGTCCAAGTTTAGTGTTTTTTTGCCTTGAATTTGTCCAAGTTTAGTGCCATTTTTTATTTTATTATTACTCCACTCTGTGAAGTGCCGTCTTTGAGTAGACATCAGGGCTGGAAACATGTACCTATCATTCAGACCCTTCTAGCTCAAAATTTCAATGGTCATGGTACAAAACTTTGAAGTGCCATAAGAGCCCACACTGGAGCTTTAACCAAAGGGGTAGCATGTTCAGGTTGAAAACTTTTACAGGGATCTAGGGGCGTGAAAGTAGCCTGATTTAGTGTGTAAGTCAATGAGGCAGTAATTAGTGGCACGCTATCTGTACGTCCGCGTATGCAGAATCTTTTAATTGAGGGCGAGGGGGTGACTTCGAGTGTGGCAAATGCCGAGAATATCGGCTTATGGAAGAGTGTAGTAAAGTATATTCAACCCGGGGTGCCCCCTTAATTCACACTTGAATGCAAAATGTTTAGTCTTCTTAAGGCTGCAAATCACAGAACATCCGATAAGCTGGCCCTCATGCAGTAGATATTTAAATTACGATATCATAACGGTTAAGAAATTGGAAAGAAGTCTTAGCTGCATTTATTTAAACTTCAGAAAGCTCGTGTACGTACCAGCAATCATCCTTCCTTTGATTCCTATGGTAATCATGTATTCAGCACATCTGCAAAGTTGTTAATTGCTGTCATACTTGCCTTCAAATACTTAAAAACAAATATCATGTCCCTCTTACTTACTATTGGCAAGACTGGCATGTTGTATCTTGCAATTGTATTGTCCCGCTAGTTCCAAGAAACTACACCACCGGGTGCCAATATTAAATGTCTTGCCTAGAGTACAGTTTGAAAATTCCCTCCATAATTCCACAATTATAGTAACTTGACACTTATCATGCACCATATACGTCTTGTCAAACCCGAGTAGATACCCTCGCGTTGGCACGACAAATAGGCGAGCATAAACAAGTCCCACTCTATCAGTCCAAAGTTTCTATTACGTTGCGCTGTCTCTATACAATCATGATATGAATATTAAACGTTTGACGTTTGTATCATTAATATGAAGCGGTTGCCAAATGGTTCCAATTTATCACTTCCCTCGGACATTATTGAGGCTTATTTTCGTTTACAAGTTTATCGTGATCATAATTATATAAAACACTGAACCTAGAATGACCAGAAATACCTGAATGTTGTGAAAAAAGACTTTCTTCTCATCATAACTACTTGTCATAATGGGCCCTCGTTAAGCGATCGGTCCCGGGGATTTCCATACATCTTCTTACCTCACGGGTTTTTTATTCTAATATAATACCATCAGTAGCAACAGTGGCAACAGTAACAAGGTTTTAATCATAATGAACGGTTGAAATATATAACAGTTTGGACGTTTCTCAGCCTTTATGCACACAAAACATGTTACAGCTTTTTTTTTTTAATTTAACATACTTTATGCACCAGAGAAGCTGAACGAAATTCGCTACAATGAGTTATGATAATCACCACCATATCCAAGTGGACATCATAAGTATATATAAGGCAATAAGACCAAAAGTAAATAACTAAAATACTTACCTCAAGCAATCCTGAAGAATGCATACATGAATATTCCTTCTGTTATAATTATTGTACAACGTACGGTTATCTTCTTGGTAAAATACTTTGTGTTCTTATCTGTTTAAACATAGCATTGACTTCGCAATAACAAGCGTGAAATAAACAACCAGCATTCACGAGTCGTTGGTAGTTACAGTCAGGGAGTTGTTGCAATAATGACTTCCTGTTACAGTACGGGTAAGTTATCCGCATGGGCGTAGTAGCCCAAGTTAATACGGAGGGAACTGTAACGACTTACCCGAAAAATATAACCCCAGATTTTCGCGCGCTCCCCTTTGAAAATTTTTGAAAAGTTAGGTGTCCATACATGCAGTCTGGTGCCACATATGCTACCTTTCAGGTAAAATTTGTGTTAAAAAAATTTACGTATTTCAGGTACTAAAACAATCGGCAATCGGCATCAGTGAGGGGAGGGGCATTGCCCAATGGCCCCCTAAATACACCACTGATAATCATAATATAAGTTCAACCATTAAAAAACACACTGGTGAAAAAAAAACCGAGATGCTGGTGTAATTCAAATCAGAACTTTATTTTATTTACCAAGGAAGTTTTTTAAACCATTGAATACCTTTAGCGACTGTAATTTTTCTTTCAGTAGGTGCCCGAAAAATTCACAATAATATTTGGTTGGGGGCTGCAGCCCCCAGCCCCTCCCCCCTCCTACGCCTATGGCTTTCCGTGTGCATGTAGGTACTGAACAAGTAACATACGGTACAATCTAACATTCACACGTAGACGTACTTCGTAATGCAAGCCATCATGTTTCCGCAAAGCTCGTGAATAGACAGAAATGTGTAAACATGAACATGGAGTTAAGACGGTATGGAACTAGGAAAAAGAGCCCAAATATTGGCGCCACTTGTTTTTTATCAAATAAATATTGCTTGAGGCACTGGAAGGACAAAGCCGGTGTGTATAAGACCGCCGCCGGCTAGAAGGGTAAAATACCAGACATGACTTTCTTTTTCTCTTTACCTCTGTCACTGAATGGTCCGATATGCTAAATTACGCTTGCAAAAATGTTCCGCTGTTAAGTTTTCAACCAACCATGGACATCAGCAGGTGCTGGACTTAAGAGGGGAGGACATGTTCCCTCACTTTTTAAAGCAGAGGGGATAGCCCCAAACTTTTTTCTAGAACACTAACGGATATAGTATCTACATGCTTGATTACACACACACACACACACATATATATATATATATATGTATATATATGTATATATATATGTATATATATATATGTATATATATATATATATATATATATATTTATATATATATATATATATATATATATATATATATATATATATATATATATATATATATATATATATATATATATATATATATATATATATATATAGCTTGCAATACAGCTGATTTAATGGAACAAACTCGAAAATGGTGGAAATAGCCATTTAATAGATCACAATCGTAGAGAAGAGAGAGAGATCATCACAAATCATCTGCCTCTAAAATATTACAAGACCCTTAACTGAGCCCCGGCCCCCTCGCTTATAAAGCTTCAGGATTCGCGCCTGACTTAAATCTGGTCACGGTCATGTACCCCACTTTTCAGAAGCTGTTGACGATCATAACACCAACTTTACACATTATAATACTAGAAACGAACCTTCCAAACAGACAGCAAGCTTCGGTATCATGTTTCTTTCCCAGTTTGCAGGCAGGTACAGATCGAAGCCCCTGAAGATGATATGATACGAAAATTGCAGAGACAAAATATTATTGATACCTAATATATTGATACCTAATATATTGATCACATAAGTATGGAATAAGGTAAAAGATGGGAAAGGGGTGTATACAGGATCAGCTGAACAACCAGACACAAAATTTGCCGCTTTTTCTGTACTTCTGTTACCGAATGGCCTGTCATGTATACCTCTAGGAGCAAAAATGTTCTGCTGCCAATTTGCAAAACCAGCTTTACAAACTTTACGCAAGAAATGAATCCTCTAAGTACTAGGCAAAAGGCTGCTGTATGACGTTTTTACCCTATTTTCTAGTCTAAACGCATGTACATCTGAAGCTAAAACATTCGAACAAATTTGTGAAAGAGATCCTCGGGTAAAACAGAAGATTTTCAAACACTTGGTAACCTGTCCAATGGCAGAGCTAGCAAACGTAGGTGTAGGCATTCAGTTCTGGAAATATTTTAATCGGATCACACTAGAATTTGACAGTTTGAGAAAATAAAAAGATAGTCAAAAAACTGCGTGAGATAAAGACCGATTTATTGCCCAGAAAGGTCTGTTTATTCATGTTTTAACACCGTTGAGCCAGTGAATAAAAAAACTCCATGTGGGGGAATAAAAACTCCACTTCATCGAATAGTTAAAATAACTGCATGGCAAGTTAAGTTTCCTGTAAGTTGAAAGTAACTGTGTTCAGATCCATACGTATCACACTGAAAATTTACAAAACCCAAACCACAAAGGAAGGCGCAAATCTACGTAACAAGCTGAGCAATTTATTTAAGAATAATTTCAACAAGCTATTGTAGCACTGAGAAAATTTTTGGAAGTGACAGGCTAGTAGATATATACAGGAGAAATGTGTAGTTTATCCGCATATGATTCTGACCCTTCTCAGTTTTAGGAATTTGTGGTGGCGCAGTCCCATACATTGCGACTGCTGTCATCCGCAACTGACAGCAGTATTATTATAAACTTGAAAGTTCTGGTGCAAAGTGAATCACTCGGTGATATAAGAATGGTTGAAACCTACACATATCTCATTTTTAGACATTGTCGCAACAATTTACTTCTCTTTATCTCATCTGTGTGGCAGATAACAGAAAAGGAAAAAATAATATGAACTTACTTTTGTTGTTCCCATATACTTATTGTGATCAAGTCATTTCTTTATTACACAGATCAAGCTTTAATCAAAGAAACATCAGCGAACATAGTGCATAATTTATAATTCCGATCCGTGGATGAAACAGACTGCCTGTATCCAATGTTCAATGAGTAACAGGGGGGACCCAGAGTCTTTTTTGAGTGGGGATCTGGCACATCTCCAATATTTTTCTGCACATTTACGACACTTATATAGACTACCCTATATTGGCAAACAGCGAATACACCAAGTAACCTCTATAACTAGCGCTATGCACTCATATTTACTGCTCTCGCGAAAGATCGGTAGCAGTTTATCTGCCTTCAAAGCACACTGAAAGTCTGCACTTCCACGTCCGTGGCCCGGAAGAAATCTATAGAGGGCAGACCAGTTGCGTGTCTGGGATATTTGTCATAGAACGAGGAAAAATCCTGTTTTTTTTTATTTTACTTTATTTATGTTTTTTTTTTTTTTGGTTGAAGGTCATTTGATTTCACCAAAGGTAAAATGCTGAAAGGAAACACAATACCGTATGTTAGAATGCATTGACATGTTTGATATCATTCGGATTCATTGTGGTTTCTAAAGAAACTTGATGTTTTAGTACAGTCAAGGGTTATCTGATGACAATAAAGGTGGAGACCCGTAATTTTTTCCAATGGGGAGGTTAGAATTGACGAAAAGGGAACCATTGATATTGACCAATATTTAAGCAGAGCGTCGCCATCATTTGGCGCGTAGCACACCAAGAAGACTTTTTACATTAACTAATGCATCCTAGAATGCCGGGAACACCAATTTCTATGCTTTGTAAGTTGCTTCTTAACCGAATTTAATACACTGTATCACGTCATCCGGTAGAGCGTTACTGCTCCGCAGGGACATTCCGACTGCAGTGGTCAAGTGGTTAGAGCATCCGACTTGCAGCCGGAAGGTCTAGGGTTCAAATCTTGGCCGGGTCATACCAAAGACTTTAAAAATGGAACCTACTGCCTTTGTGCTTGGTGCTCAGCATAAACAATGGAGTAGGGAAAACAAGCCAGTGAGCCACAACTGGAAAAAAGGCCGTGGTCGTCTCGACTTGAACCAATTGGTTGGAAACTGGGACGTTAAACCTCATCTAATCTAATCTAATCCAACCTAGAAACCCGATGATGAAACTCTGTCTGCGGCCAGAGCGTTTCTCAACGATAAATAGGCTATGTCTCACCACCAAAAATAATGAAAAACAATTGATATATGGCAGTTAATATATAATTAATCCCAAAACAAGCCACCCGAATGTAGCATCTGTTAATATTCAAGATTGTATTCTTTTGTTTTATCAATTAATTAAATTACAAAATACGCAACACAGAAAAGGGAAACCCTCACTTATACAGAATTTATCAACAAATGTCATGAAGAGGGGAGATGAAAAAGCACTACATAGTACTTTGAGGTATAACATCGTGAAAAGAATGGGCGTCACCCTGCACTTCTTCTCCGGGTACCACATTTGAAACCATGATCAGTCACATAAGAAAAGTGTATGATTCTCATTTCATGCATTTTTGTATAAATGTCACCTGGGTCAGTGGTTGAGTTCAGAAATCCGACATCATGAAAAGGCTTCCTCATCCTATTGTTAAAGGAAACAGCATTCCGCTCGACGAGTAATGAGTAGAATATAAGATATGTGAAACAAGACAAATCTATTGTCAGTATGATTCAGTTTCCCTTATCAACAGTATACAGTGAGTGACACGGAGCCTGAAGTAAAACCTATATTACTGTTTCCGAAAAATGCTGCAATAAAAGGGCAAAGACCCATGTCGAAGGATTACTTGTCCAAATTTATCTAAAATTGCAAGACGTGTCAACAAGCATACAAGTCACATATGACAGAGATATTTCAAGTTATGTTAGTAAGCATGTAATTCGGACAGGAACCTCCATTGGCATAGTTTTTACCATTCAGAGAAGCAGAAACGTAGTGATAAGACCATATACAATAGTATAATAATTATAATTATTATTTGAATAATACTCTTAAAGGTAAAGTATTGAACACAAACGTTTGTATTGTCAAAAAGCCTTATTTACTTCAACACGTTTTAAGCAAGTTTATGATCATTTCCATCAAGATTTTAAACCAAACTCTTTAATGTGAATATCCATAGTTCATTTCATTTCATTTCATTTATTTGTTTCTTCGTAACGAACAATAATAACAATGATTACTAGTATTATAACAAGTTACAAGCAGGTTACGAAAGGAAGTACACTAAAAACCTTGGTAGGCTTGTAGAGCAGAGCACTCCCTGTAAGAAATACAAAAGCAGAAAAAAAAATAACATTAACCTAAACAATATAAACAATATACAGTGAACACACATACATGTGAATGTTGCATGAGTTACATCTTAATCAATAGTTTTCTATGCAATGCTTAAAATACTTACTTTTAAAACAGGAAATTGATTTACAGCGTTGGATTTCATTAGGAAGAGTATTTCAGGTAGAGGATGCTCTTACACGTAAACTTTGCTTCAGAAATTTTGAGTTAAAACGTGGTAAGTGGAGGTATCTAGACTGCCTTGTGCTATGGCCGTGTGTATCACAGTTAAATGTGAATATTTGTTGGAAGTACGGTGGGGCAAGATTATTTACAATGCGGAAAGCAAAGACTGCTTCTTTAATGTGGATTAAGTCAGTAAACTTCAACAAATTTAGGGAAGAAAAAAGTTTACTGGTATAGTTAACATACATACATCTACAAATTGGCTCCAATGTCACTAGTGAGTACTTCTAATGGAAGAAAAGTCTATCTAACAATGATAATTGTTATTTGTTTACATATTAATATTTACATATTTACAACGTCGACAAAATCTTTAATTGCAACGAACGGCTATTGAGTGTAAAATTCTTTCAAAAATAATACTTTCTTGCAAAGTTTAATTCACCATCACGAAGGTATAAGAACGGATAAAATAAAATATATTTTTGATTTAATTTCATTTACGTTTACTTTATCTATCGATCAATATAATACATGTTACAAGGTATTTTTACATCAGCGTTAAAACGAGTAATTCACTATAAACAGATAATACGTTACAAGCAAATGAAAACTAGCACGCAGCTCACAGAGCAGCTGTTGAAACAAATGATTTATAACGGACCAGGAAAAATAGCCTGTGTAGCATATTAAAAACAAAAAAAAACGTAAAAACAACGCTTAGAGGAAACAACGAAAAAGAGAATGGTTAGAGGTACAAAGCAACAGTTATTATAGGTAATAATCAACCAAGTAAATTGTACGTTTCTTTTGAACAATGTTAAGGACGGAGAATTAATACGCCCACTGAAAGGAAAGGTTGTGGTATTAGAGGATAAAATTTGTAAACAAAAAAGAAAGTCAGAACGGAACTGAAATGAAATTCAGATTTGTTTGGAAAGAGATCCTGATGATATCGACACACGAATATTGCAACTGGTAAATGAAAAGGTAAAATATTGGGAGGGTATGTTGCCCCTTGAAAATACCTACGGATAACCGTATGAATGGGTACGGTACGTTGCAGTTATTTCTGACTGTGCGCTTTTGAAGCCTATGAAGATGCTGAATGAGGTAATAAGTTTCTTCTCCAGGAAAATAGATAATGAGTTAAATGAGGCAGAATGAGAGGATTATTACGGATGAGGTGCGCATTTCTGGATAAGAAGTGTTTAAGAAAATTTAGGACTCCGCTTGCTCCTGCTGTGTTACTTTCCAAGACCATATTGTGCTTTCCATTGTTATTTGTTAACAACTATCAGTTCCTACGAAATTAGCATGGAGTAGTGTGGTCACCATTTGGATAGCAAATGTACGAATTAAGACAGGAATTCTATAATCGTGCAGTCATAATTTAGTTTTTATTTTTTTTTTTCAACTTTAAAAATTGCTGTTAAAAACTTGAAAATGTGGGTGAACTCACAAGTAAGAGCTGATATTACATCATCAACAGAAGGAACGTACAAAGAAACAGTCGTATTCTCAGAAAATAATATAAACTTTGTACACGATGAAGAAGAAGAATATTGTTCATATACCAAAAAAACAATGCAGTAAAATGCAGAAGAGTTTACGCCATCAAGAAATACACAATAAGAACGATTTTCATGGTAGCTATTTAACCACACTGAGGCAGTGCCTCTTATACCATTCGAAGGGAATTTACTTAGAAGAACAATAAGTTCCCTTACAAGGAAACTTTTCTTGGGATGAGGAATAACGCTGCAGCTGTACCATTAGTATGGTCTGTGAGACCACATTCTTAATCTGTTTACAGACCACACTCTTTTCATCTGTTCGGATCTGTCGATGAGACCGCGCCATTTCTACATATCTGGCTGTACCATGCAGCATTTTGCAGTACAAATGATCGGCCCTATCAGCTCGGCACCGCGATGTAAGAGGTTTATGATGAATTTTGCGTGGCGGTGAGGACAGATGTACCAACGCGATAAAAATTCTAAACCGGTTATCCTTTTTTTTCTTTATGGCTCTATTGACTTTATTCTTCAATGAATACAAAAGATCGCAAGAAAACTATTTCTACAAGAACACCTAGAACAAAACTTCTTTGTCATCATACAATTTATTATGCCTTCATGACTCAAGGAACGTTCTACTGTTTTATTCCCCAGACGATATTACAAACAGCTACACGTAGCCATAGTTAAGATGGAACTTGAAGAAATCACAAGAATGCCCCTGATGTCAGATTGATCTAACGTAGGCTTCGCCAAGGCATGCGGTTAGCGTATAAATGTAATGCATTCAAGCCCATTAAAAATCACGCCACGTGACTGGCGCGTAAAAGACTAGATGTGGGCCAACGACCAAAAGAGCTCGGCAAAACGTATTTAAATAATTATCCATTTCAACCGAAGCCATCATTGCAATATGCTCACAATTTCACGGTTGGAATGTTTAGAAACCTGTATAAAAGCAATATTATGACAACAAATTAACAAGTGCTTAATATCCTTTACTGTGACTTTTTTACCCATTTTAGGCTCACATTTTGAGATAAGCAGTGGGAACGCTACTATAGGTGGTGTCATTGCTATACTGTACACACCGTTTGAATACTTAAACTACATACATTTTCAGAATAAAGGACTGAATACACACACAATGTCACTCAAATCTTTCAACAGTTTGGTTACACTAAATTAACGACAAAATACAGCTCATTTGAAAAAATGAGTAGTTAATGATACACAAAACTTTTCAAAAACTTTTCAATATTTTAAGTGCCTTTTTTGCAATCTTTTCACTCTTCCAACCAAGTTTGTTTTTAGGGCTATTAAATTGGCAAAACACAGCGTTTTTCCTGACCCGTGGCTGTTACATAGGTCTACAAACAGGAGCCAGCGAGTTACCACGACAGCCCCATGTCAATGCCTTGAATAGCTTTTACAGCTTTAATACTCTTAGCATACCACACTCATTGTATTTGTGAGCAATGCTTGTTCTAGGTGCAGTAAACTTCGTCACGGAGATTAGGGGCAGCATGAAGGAAGCACGATTACTCCGGAAAACACTATTGATTTGTGTAGAGTATATCATGTCTAGAAAGAAACTTGTGAATTTTATTGATATACTTGTCGTTCGACAATCTAAGATATATAAGGTAATCAGGATGAAGGCCGATGGTTTGGTAATGTTGGAGAATCACCTCATTTGAAAATAAAAATAATCAAGTTGACAGATAAAAGTTTGAAAGTAATGATACAGGAAGCAAAAGGAAGTTTATATGATTCATAAGAGCAACAATAAAGTATTAAATCATCTTAAGCGAATCACTGCTAATTTCTCTAAAACCACAGTTCTTTCATTGTTTCATTTTCGGCATTATAGCAAATAATTCCCCGACACAGCTGGGTAGGAAATATGACAAATGATGCATTGGTTTGTCTGGGGAAACTGTTAAAATACTTGTTTTAATGATGGCAGATTGCTCCCTAGTGGATGTGCTAAAAGTGCATAATATAGACTCAGCGTTCGTAATCTGACAATAATCATTGTAGAAACCATACCAACACAAAACAATTTATGGATTCGGTACACCTTGCTATTTTTGTTTAGGTTATATAGAACTTTCCAAAGTTGCTCTCTTTGGTTTCAATAATGATATTATAATACATTTCATCATCATTCAAATGATATCAGTTAGCACGTTTCCACACAAGTAATGTTTATTTCTGTTGTTGGATTCATTTTTGAATTCTCTCAAAAGCCTTCTTTCCTGATAGGTAGACTTCAAAATTCCTGCAGATATCTAAGGGGAAATTTTGCGATTTACCTTGTGTTTGACTGGATAGTATGGACAAACACGATCAATACAGTGACCAAAGATGCTTTAGAATGCATCGTAAGACAATATTCAAGATAACACTTTGAAAGCAATTATTCTAACATAAACGAAGGGCACGATTATTGCATATCCGTAAATCATTATAGCTGACTTATATTTATAATGCATCTATGGGACAGGGGCACACGTTTCTATGAGTAGACGGTTAGGAAATACCAACAATGTGTGAAACTGTGTAGGTTACCCACAGATCAAACTGACTGTGACAGCCATACAAAGACCAAAAAGAGAAAAGAAAGAACACTTCTGCAGCTCTAGTAAATCCCATTTGCATGGGCGTCAACAGACACTTTTAAAGGGGAGTCGTATTTTGTGTAAAAAAAATTATTTCCGCGTTAGCGGCAACAAACCCGCGTAGCGCGAGCACTACCGCGTGGGGTCCAGGGGCCCGCTTAAGGGGTCCGGGGGGCGAAGCCCCCGGAAACTCTGAGGAGTTAGACATTTAAAATGCCTATAATGCGGTGAAATTATCGTCAATATTGCTAATTTGATAATGCCAAAACATGATGTCATATAAGAGCAAAACGTGAACCCATGCATGGGGATCAAAGTGAAAGCTTTTAAGTCTTAACTTGAAAATGACAATGTCACCAGAACGGTTTTCTTTTAAAGTTGGGGGCCTATCATGGGAATATGGGCTCGGTCAAGGGAACCAACTGGTAGGATCCAGAGCTAAAGAATTCCTTGGAGAAAAGCCTCCGGAAGCTCGTGGAATATTCAAAATTAAGAAAGCAAAAATAGCTTACTTCAAATAACAAATCACAGAAAAATTTTAAGCAAATTGAACTCTGGAATGCAAAGAAATTTAAGAAAATCGTTCAAATCAACAATGAATACCGTCTCTTAAAGCTTAAGTTATCAGGCTCTATAGAACAGAAAAGGAAGTTTGTGCACAATGTGATTTTACCAGTTTATTTGTCACTTTCAACCTTTCTCCTTCAAGACCTAGAGAATACTGTACATGTAATTTATTCCATGAAAATAGGTAATGGAAAATAGTAATTTGGGGAAATCGATCTGTAATTGCAGCGAAATTAACCATTCAATATATTACAAAAAGTTTATACTTTGTAATGGCAGAAGAAACCTATTTCGATTTTTGGTACCTCCTTTAAACGCTTCTGTAAAAAAAAGGACTCGTTTGCACCCCCTGACCCCCTCGGGGACGCCCATGCTCTGTAGACAGTCATAACAAAGACGAGATTAAGAAAGAACAAAGATCACTCAAGAACTTGCGTTTTTCTCAAAAAACGGCGTGGTGAGCCACGGATTAGGAAGTAGCTTTTCCGTGGCTATGACAATACACCGAATATACATTTAATGTCATAACATTAGACAGGCAAAATTTTGCAAAGGAGTTCCAAAGTACATTCGCCACTGAAAATGGACACACAGAACGCGTGGAATTGTGGGTAAAATAGACAATATGGCCTCGTCCATGTCCAATTTTTCTCCCGATCGAGGGGAAATGTAGATTCTCGAGAAAAACGGGAATCTCCTGAACTGGTAGATTGACGTTGCAAGGAAATTTTAAAGGTACATTTATGATTACTATAACTCACAGGACATTCAAAATTGGATTTCGTAATTCACTAAAAATTTTTTTGATTCTTTCAACTTTTTCCTCTCCACATTGCTCTAGTATCTGTTCATAATTCGAAATGCATTTACCTGTACTCAAAATGTAAGAAGCAGCCAAATATTCTTGAATATGTAGATGTTGAAACTCTATGCCAGAAAATTTTGCAGTAGATGGAGAATCTTTTGTCAATTTCAGCAAACCAATTTTACACGCCGGTTTGACATTTTTTTCACCGATCTCTTTATCCCAAAACTTACTATCCTTTACGCCAAGATTTGCCCTTTCCTGCAATGCAACTTCTCCTAGTTTGTTTACAAGGTCATTGAAGTCCTTTGTAGAAAATGATGGGTTTTTGTTAACATATCTTTCCTTCATACAGTATATCACAATCCTCAATAATGTGGTCATGTTACTTATTTCCACATCGTTTAGGTAACCATATGCCGAAGTGTATTTAGCCGCTAATATATGAATCATTAAATTTATAAGGAGGGGCGAGTTTTCATAATCTCTTAAAACGTTATTTTCTTCCAAGAAGTTCTGTACCTTCATAAGAACTTCATTGTTTTCTTTGGTTGTTTCCTCTTGTTGAAACATGATTTCACTGGTCGAATCTTTTGAGGGTACGTAGGTCACTTCTTTTCTTTCTTCCCCCTGGATGTAGCTGACATAATACACGCAACATTTTCTGATATACGTCGTAAATTGATCTTTTGAGAAGCGCTCCATTTCAACTTTAACATAATCTTTTGGACACCATGAGGACGCGCAATCTGCCTCACGAGATGATATCCAAACGTGCAGGTTGCTGTATTTCCAATGTCGTTTTCCTTGTATTAACTCACCAATTGTTACTAGGTTTCTTGCGTCCTCTGTTTGGTTTCCTGTGTCTCCTATCCCATTCCGAAATGACTCTGGTAGATCTTCTAGGCCATCGAGTATAACGAGACAGTGTTTATCTTTATCCTGTAATATTGCTTCGACGTGGCCAGTTTTAAACTTGCTTGTCTTAAGTACCGGTATGTCTTCAATCAAATATTTCGAGAGTGTCTTATCTGTCTGAACGTCTTTAAGGGGAATGAATATTAATAGGAAAATATCATCTACACCTTCAGTCCATTCATAAACAACTTGCTTTAAAAATGTTGTCCTTCCACCACCGTGTTCACCCATAAAGATTACCAACCTTTGACTCATGATGCTTTTAGGCGTTCTCAGCTCATTACTGGATATGCTTGATATCCCGCTCTTGTCTGTTACTGTGCAGTTGTTGTCTGTATACAGAGCTGCAATATGAATGCCCTTTCCCCACGGTAGAGGCTGCAGGTAGCAGAATTGTTTGTACTTATCTTTTAGCAATCGAACTATTTGACCTGAGAAAGAAGAGACCGTAAAAGTTAGAGATAGTATTTGCTCTCATATCACCCGCTCACTCATACACATACTCACACCCACACACGCACCGACACTCGAATGTAAACTTTTATTGCATAATATTTTATTGGCAAGAAAAAACATTGACTTCAATAAAAAATATTTAGGGGTGTGTGTGTATTTTTTCCAGTTTGTACTTATTTATCAAAAGCTTTCGATACAATGGACCCCGATATTCGTTTACACAAGCTAGCCCAGAACGTTAAATGGGGCACCTAACTTTCTCGGTCATATGCTGATCCCCGGTGCTTTTAATGGTTTTATTTACATGCTAATAACGTCATCAAAGGAATAATTTATCACTTTGTAATTATAACCTCACTGGTCTTGATGTGAGCAATGTTGTTCCAAAAGGATGTCATAGCTCCTTGTTGGTTATGATTTATGTCAATGGAATCAGTTATGTTCCGATGTACATACTGCAATTTCTAATTATCTTGTTTGCGGACGACATGAGCATTTGTTCTCCAATTGCTACCTTTGTACACTTCAGAATTCTCTCTGTATTAAGTCAGTTGTATTTTCAAACTAGTTTGCTGCTATTAAGCTATTCCGATTACATCCAATGGTGGTAGATTCGTATCACAAAAACCGCACCGGTGATATGCATTTTCACGACAACGAACCAAGCAGGCTGAGTGGCTGACCACATAAAACTTCTTTCGGTTTATACCTGCACTGTAAAAAAAAATGTGTTTTTTTTTTACAGATTTTTTCTGGTAGCAGAGTTTCCAGACCTTTTTTGTAATTTCAAATTGCAGAAATCCTCGGTAAAATTTACAAGAAAAAAGTGTTATTTTCACAGATTTTTTTCTAGCAGCAGCGTTTCCAACATACTCCTGTAATTTTACATTACATATAACCTCCGTAAAAAAAACAGTCGGTAACTTTAACTTATAACCACTACAGTGTTTGCCTGTAAAATTTTGATTGAAGCTGCCGCTTTATATACAGACCGTGGTATACAAGCATGTACGGGACTTCATCGTCCACGCTGTATAACTATCTTTGAAAGATCACCCTTTCTCTCTGGCGAAAGAGTCGGGGGAGGGGGGGGTAGCGATCCATAATTCTGAACATATGCTGTGTGCGATATGCGGCGTGTGATATGTACCACGTCTACGACACGCTAGTTATAGTGAAAAATGTTACTACATATTTTTACAGAAATAAAGTTCATAAATCTTAATATTCTTTATCGGTATTAATAAACTACTTATCTTTTCACCAAAAAAATGTCTTTTGTTACAGATCTGATAAGTGTAGGCCTGCTATTAGCGTCAATTCACAAATTGTATTTCAAATTTTAGCCACGCCCACTTTATTAACTAACTTTCCCTAAAATGACTTTAATTTAGTCTACACTCAATTCAAGGTTACATAATGCTTCATTATGATATTTCTAATAAACTACACCCGCGGAGTGTTTACACTGTTATCTCTTTACCAGTTAGATCTATTTCTAATTTGCATTTGCAAAACAGATTTTTTCAGCAAACTACTGGAAATACGTAAAACCTCTGTTAAATTTACAGAATGTTCTCGTAAATATGAAAAACAGATATTTTCTGTAAAATTTAACAGAAATTATCTGTAAATTTTTATTCGTATAAAAATACAAACTTATTCCGTAAACTATGTGACATACGGAAAACTTCTGTAAAAATCACAGCAAGTTTATGTAAACTAAGAAATACATAAAAAATCTTGAAAATTCTACAGAACTTTACTGTTAATTTACAGAAATTTTTTACAGTGTATCCTAATCTTTCATATTTTAGTTTGATTTATCCTACACTAGATGTATATGAGTTTTCCTTCACCTTATTTCTCATAAGGTTAATTGCGTTGCCGGAATAGTTTTATTTTTTAAAAAGGCTCATCGTCGCACATAGAGAGTATAAAATGACCAATCTAAGGAAAAATGTTTAGCTTCAAGGACTTCCGTGACGTCTTGTGGAAAATTTTTAAAACGTTTCATGATAAATTCATTTTAATAAGGGTCCTCTGGGTAGCTTCAGTGAATATGGGAGTCGGCAATTATGACAAGGACAGGAATGAAACTGTTTTTGTAATCCAGTCAAGATAATTTCTTTGTTGAACTTATTTTTTGCTCATACTTTTTTCAGGAAGTGGGCTAACGCAAATCCATTAGGGATTTTAAGCCAACTCCTTTCTTCTCGACATGAGATTGTACCCGACGTGCTCTAGACTTCGTACTTTTACATGACATAAAAATATTTAGCAGATTTTTTTCGAGTAAATGTATTTGAGAAGTTTTCGTACCCTCACCCCTGTTCTTTTGTCTTTATCCACATTCTTCGTACTTATCCTTTTTCAGAACATTGCTTTCTTTACTCTGAAAATTTTATGGAAGTGTACTAATCTATATTGAAGCCCCTACCGACGCCGTGAATCCTCCCCACGCAACACATCTGCCTTTCCACATTGGTAACCAGTCCAAGTCTGTGTTCAAAGTTCTTAAAATAAGATTACGATTAATGCTACTCTCTCACGCAAACCCAATGACCCAAACCAGTTAGGGGGGTAATCTCCTTAGGCTTTGAATTGTAAATACCTTAACGCTACTGTAAGGAGCCTTGTTCTCTTGAATTTTAACCGAGGTGGAGATATTTTACACCAGGAAAATAAAACGGTAATTTAAGCCTCAATAAAGGCATGGTACTCTTGCTCCTTTTAAACTGAGTGTATGATGTTCTGCTTGCTTTACGGTTACTGTGATTCTTACCGGGAGCTGTCACTCTGCCCCGCACCCCTTTCTTTGTGCACAGCGTTCTTTTTCCCATTTATTGATGATGAAAATAATGCAACCGTTATTTTCTGATTATGATTGTGTGAACCCATCATACTGTATGTAAGGACTTTAAGTTCTTTATTCCTGTAGAGTATTGTCCACATGTTATAAGATGCTAGGTCTTCGGTACGATTCGCAGGCACCCGGCAAAGATGGTTGGCTACATGGGCGTCCGCAGAAAAAATTTAGGGTGGGCCAAATTTTTTAGGGGGGGCCCAACATTTTTCATGGGAAATGTTTTACTCCCAGAAAAGAGTTTAGGTGCTACTTTCCAGTGTTAACAAAGGCGTAGCCAGGAATTGGTCAAGGGGTGGGGGAAAAGCCCGTAGACAGACTCTCAACGCTCCGCGCCACCATGGCTTGGCGCGGAGCGCAAGAAATTTCGGCCCCAAATGCTTCCCAGATCGCTGGAAATGGCACTTCCAGGGCCTATTTTAAGGCCATAAAAAGAGGAAACACAGCAATATCGTAATTATAAACTTTAAAAAATACCACTGAAAAATATGCTGGGAGGGGGGGGGGGGGGGAGGCTGCTGGGGCCTGAGTGTTGATATATTTATTCAATTCCTGTTTTGAGAGTGGAAATTCACACTGCGTGAACTGTTAAGAAATGTTGATGTTATATTTTCTTCGTTTTTTTTTCTTTATTTCTTTCTTCGTTCTTTTTCAAGTTTTCGATTTTCCAGGGGGCAAGTGCCCCCTTGCCCCCCCCCCCTCCGGACGCCCATGGTTGGCTAAATTGAGTAAAGGTGTGTTCCAAGGCCCCACGCAACCCCGGAAATCACCAGTTGTCTCATCATACAATCTCTCTACATATTTAAATGATCTTACAACCAGAACTTCCGTTCTGTGATTCTTTGCCAAGATGAAATACAGTAGTCCATGTCAGGTTCTATTAATCTGGTGGTACGTACTGGACGCTGTAGGGTGCTGCTAGGTCATTACCGGTAGTGGTGGGTATGGGTAGGGTGAAAGCCCTTGCATGTATTATTGATAGTACTTCAGCTATGCCGTATTTGCAAGACTCTACCTCTGGTAACCTCAAATGACTTTTAACCCCACCAAGCACTGCAGGATTCTTGAACAAAGGTGTAGCATCTATTTTTCGTGCAAAGTATGAGAACCATCAAAAATAACCTTCTTGAGATATCATACTTACGAGGTTTTCTCCATTGAACTTGGTAACCCCACATAACCTTTTACTTTCATCGATACCACTGCACTTCTTGAACTCAACCTAGGATCATGCAGATGTTAAGTGATCAAATTCTCTAAATATCACATGAGCTTGTTTTTCAAGTTTTGACTTCCAGTGAGCTCTTATGATCCTTTACCCCTACCAAAACATGGAGAATTTAATTCAATGTAGGACATCTGCATGTTAGGTACGACACAACTCAATGTTATTCTTCTTGATAAATCGTGCTTGTGAATTTTCACAATGTGACCTGAAATAGTCTTTAACCTCAATAAAAACAACAGACTTCTAGAACAAATTCCACGTGTTCGCTGTGTGAGCAGTTACGGATGGTTTGTCGGGGAGTCTCTCTCGCTTGAGGGAAACGCAGAGTTGTCCCGAATGGGGAAACCTCATGAAACACACTCTATAGGCTTTTGGACTAACAAAGACAAGGTTAAGCAAGAACGAATTCCACTCAAAAGCTTTCGTTTTCCTCAAAACATTGCTGTGAACCACCAATTAGGACGTGTTTTCGGTAGCTATGAAAACACACCTACCGAATATACATTTAATTTCATTACATAAGACCGACAAATTTTGGGTTCAAAAACCCATTCACTTCTGACAATGTACACAAAAAACGAGTGGAATCGTGGGTAAAGTTGACAAATGGCGGTGCTCATGATCATTTTTTCTCCCTATCGGGGGAAAGCAGATTCTCCCAAAAGGTGAAACCCCTCGAACTGTTATTATTCATGAGATACTGTGTTTATAAGATATGACAATTTAACCTGTGGTGACGTTACATGACCTCTGCCACCAGCAAGGACATCCTTTTTGTACTTATTATGTGGTATCAACATGGTGAGCATAAGATCCCTTAATGTTAACATTGTTTTAGTTTACAAGGTTTCAGTAATTTTACCCTTGATAAATTCAGATGAAGATTGACATCCACTAAAAACTTTGCTTTTTTCTTAATATGACAATTTAAACTCCATCACAAACAATACGGTTCTTTTTCTAAATAGGAAAAACTAATATATTTCTTTTAAAAACTCCAAGTATTCATATCTCGAAATAGGTTGTTTAAAAATGAAAGCCTACATTATTCATGTCTTGATCACTGATAACTTCAAATGATTTTGAAACTCTCCAAAACAACAGGAACCGTTCTCTCAATCAGTGTCGTGGCCAGGGTCTGGCGATTGGGGGCACCGCATATAATGTCGCAATGTCACCCCAGTGACTTAAAAACCTGCGGAAATTGCACCTTTTATGCGCCCCTGCGTTGGTATACAGCAGTAGGAATCCTTCGTTTGTCACTACATAAAGGTGCCGTCCTGGAGGAGGGGTCTAAGGTGAGGGGTGTCCCCATCACCTTTGACAAAATTTTGTAAATTTAAGGTTGCTGAGATGCATACAGGTGCTCTCTTTGGGATATTTTTGGAACTGATCATACACGCCTGGAAAATGTGCATAATTTAGTGAATTCTAATTTTTGGTTAGTTGATAGAGGAGAGTATGATGTTGTCTAAGGGAACAATACGTTGTCAACAAACCTCTTGAAGCCCCCCCCCCCCGGCTACTTTAATCTTTAATTCCTTCTATTCGGGGAAAGTTTTAAGGCTTGGAGCCCACAGAAACATTCTTGGACTATTACGAAAATTTTCCTTTACTTCATTGTGCATTATTAAACGGCATCTATACCTGTAAAGGGCCTCCTGGAAGCTCTGGATTAATGTTTATATAAAATGGGGCAATGACATAATGCTCAATTATCCAAATGATAATATAGAGTATGACGCCGAGCACATTACAACTATTGTTTTTTTTTTTTACTAATTTTGAACGAAAATACAGACGAACAGCCTCCAGCAATGGGGAATGGGCGGGAGAGAGGGTACAGGTGCAGGAAGGTGATATTAGACCTCCCTAATAGGTATAGCAAAATGGGTGAAGGACTATAACACGCGCGTTTCAGAAGTGATTTTTCGTCGTAAGCATATTAACAATCACCATCTGCACCTACAATGACTGCGCGCAAAGCCTTCGGTAAAAATTTTTGAAAAATCTTTAACGGCAAATATGCACTTTCTACCTTTCACATTATGCTACAAATTAGATTGAGAGATCCCATATTGATGCGAGGCCCTACAGATGTTTTGAGATGTATCTCTGTTTTTAGGAAATTTTTATGATCAGAATAGTTCCATGTATATATTATTACCTTAATGATGGTCATGAGGTTGAGTGCAAAGCGTGACCCATGCGGGCGAAACGCGCCAAAATTTGTCATTAGTTAAGATTTCCATGACAAAGCCTGCACTCAAGCGCTGCATCAAGACACTTTCAGTTGCCCAATAAACACACATATGCTACTCAAAAAGCCAGTCTTTAACCTGGTAATTCGTAAACAGCTTTCAACTTTTGCTGTTGTGATTTGTAGGGGTTGCCCTTGGAAGATATTGACAAATAAGAAGAACATTGTACCAAGTTTTGAAGGGCGCGGGAAAATTCGATAGTTTGCGAACGATTTGCAAAACTTCTGATTGTTCAGGAACCATTTGTGATGGAAAATGATTACAATAGATCCGTCACTCGGTCGAAAACACACATCACCCTACCCCTACAGAAGTCTATAGCTTAAACGCCTTGTAGGATCATTTTCATATTTTCAAAAACATTTTCAGAAATTGATTGGGAATCACGCCCCCCCCCCCCTCCGTGCCGGCACCACTGCTCTCAATATGTCAAATATAAGTAGCAATTACGATATTTGCCCATAATTGCTCCCTCGAGATAGCACGTTTCCAAGGTAACGTTACAAAGACACTTACAAAAATACACACAAACAGACGCACCTGCGTGCACTCACCAGCGTGATTGCATAGGTCTTTTACTTTCGGGGAGGAATTAAAATTAACTGTGGTTTCATGCTATGCGTTGAGCTCATCTAATGCTATTAAAAGTTAGGTAAATACTTAATGCTAATACCCACAATTTTGTAAATACTGTATTTCCAAAGCTCGCGCTTTTTTAATTTTTGGGTCCTTACGTACCCCTGCATGGAACACACCCAAGACGGGTGGCTGGATCTCACGCCGGATGAACAGCTCTTCCCCTTCACACTTGCTTAAGTCATAAGAAACAGCGGCTTGCCCCTCCTGTAAAAATTGTCCCAAAGTCGACAAGTTTACCGAAGTCACTGGTTTCAGAGCTTTTATTAGGACTGTTCACCTTTTATAATCTATAGTCAATTAATTCCACAAACCATCTACCTTTGACCTTTCATACGTTATATTCTAACATTAAAGGAAATACCTGTCATCAACAATTTTCCAAACATTGCTTTCCATGTAGATCAATCACAGTTTATTTAATGACACAAAATTTGGTTTTATTTCTTCATTTCGAGCTCTGTCTGTCTACTTCATTAAAGTAATGTTCTCACTATGTATTGACCTGATTCTCACCTGCATTCTTGTTTCGTTTACATCTGTAGATGACAATGAGTAGAATGAAACCAATGAGTAACACTATGAATAGTGTTGTTAGTATTATCACAACCGCAGGTGACGAGGATGGAGAAGTTGGTGATATTACCGGTGGAGAAGATGGTGATATTACCAGCGGTGGCATTACCGGTGGTGACGTCCCATTGATAGGAATAGTATCGCATTGATCTGTTCCAAAAATAACCATTGAGAAATAAAACCAATTGCATTCATTACTAAACTCTTTAATGACATAGGCCTATGCAAACCATTGGTAGTATATGTGTTCTATCTTACTCGAGTCATTGAACCTCTCCACTTAATCACAAAACATTTTTATGTATAGTTAATGTCGAAAGCTGCTCAATACATATTGAGAAGAGTTGCCATTCAATGGCTTGGCATTTAGTCCTTCAGCTCGTGCACACTGCCCCTTCCATTTTAAAAAGTATTTTCCATTGAGTTGGAAAATGTAATGATTTCAGTGCCCCATCCTCGGTACAACACAATCAAAAGAAAAGGACATTAAAATGACCGATACATATACATTATTATACATTGTTTACCAAGTCTTGAGTGCAGGCTCCTTTCCCTGATACCAGCAAGGCTTTTGACATGAGACTTTTTCACATCAAAACCGATATAGTGACACGTCTTACTACACATTTCAAGGAAAGGTTGACTGTCAGCTTCAAACTGATGCGGGGACAGGGAACTATTCCGGGATGTCCTTACCTACTGCCCGAAAATGATCTACCGCAGGTTATTTAATTCAGCAAGGGAAAATATTCAATGGACGCTCGAGTTAAGACCTTACTAGCAATTCAGAATCTCCGATAACAGTGGCGTAGCTACAGGGGGGCAGAGGGGGCGGTCGCCCTCGGCTCGGAAATTAAGAAAATTCGGAAACTTTCAAATATCCCAAACATAACTAAACATTATAAGATTTCCGAAAAAGGGTAAAAATTTCCGAAAAATATAGCAAAATGTAGTGAAATATATCAAATTTTTCTTTGCCTCGCTGCGCTCGGCATCTAATAAACCTCATATGTAGGAAACTATAGCAAAATGTAATAAAATATATCAATTTTTTCTAAGCCTCGCTACGCTCGGCATCTAATAGAACTTATACATCTGGCAAAATATAGCAAAATGTAATGAAATCATCATATTATTCTTTGCCTCGCTATTCTCGGCATCTAATAATTCTTATATATGGCAAAATATAGCAAAATGTAGTGAAACATATCAAATTTTTCTTTGCCTTACCTGCGCTCGTCATGTAATAAAACTTAATTGTTCAATAGATTTTATTCCTATAAGACATTATATGGTTGTTATTATTTACAAATACCGTTTTCTTTTCCTACTCCGTGAAGATAATGTGCGAATACAACTTTTAAGATTTTGGTCACTAAATTAGGCCTAAAATAATTTATACTATGACCTGCACTATACGGATCACAATAAATTGTCAAGAATTCCTTGATACTAGACTTGACAAATATCTTTAATTATTGACTTGGAAAAATTATCTTCCCGACATAGAAAATATAAGAAAAAACATTAAGTAAATACAAAACAATTGGGTACATAAATGGATTTGGAGACTTCAATTTAAAATAGAAGTAAAAAAATTCGCGCCTTACTTCGCTTGGCGATTATTACAAACTTATACGTCCTTACAAAGCCCTAGTGGTAAAATGATTCATAATTGTATATGAAGTGCGTATTGCATAAATGCATATCCATATGTTAATACTGTGTATAGAAGAAAACAATCGGATATTTTCAGATGAAAATTCGGAAATTTTTAGGTCTTGCCCCCCCCCCCCCGGAAAAAATCCTAGCTACGCCACTGTCCGATAACACATACGGAACTGCAAAAGGAAGTTTGTTTTAAACTAGTAACAACTGCGTTGTTACTGCCTTGTGATGTGGAGATGCAGTGATCAGCATTTACAACAGATTACACAGAATAGGACAAGACAAGCAGGTGTGTGTACGTGCCTTTTCTGAATCCAACTGGATCCAAACACATTTATTTAAGTACTTATCTGTCCTTCATGTCCTTCATCGTGCTCACTTTACGTACTAGTACCAAAATAAAAAACAACTGGAGAAAGATCTTTGGAATGGAATTTTTTGTTTGAGGATTGTGAAGTAGAAGTTTTTCCTACAATGGGAAAAAAGTTTGTTTACATTCAAATATTGACAAATTTTGCCGAACTTTCGATCTAGACTCAAGCATCCTAGTGGGAGCACGCTATCCACACTTCACTGAAGTGTAACAATTATGTGCTTCAATACTGATTTTCCAAAAAACTGCTGAAAATACTGAAGCCATAAAGCTGGTTCGATTTCCAAGATATTTCAACGGTTGTCTTAAAAAAAGTCAAAATTCTCGACCTTTCTCCCAAAATGGTCCAACTATTCAAACAATAATAGCACCAAACCCCTCTTTTCAGAGCAAATTAATTTGCTTCGTAGAGCCTAAAACAACAGCTTGGTTTATTCTGGGACAGGGCAGAAACAGCAAGCAATATTGCGGTCAAAAATAAGTCCAATGTTGGCATATTTAGTATCGTCGGGTGGAGAGAAAAGTGGATAGCATAGCGTACTTGTAAGAAAGAGAGACACAGTAAGGTGAGAACAAATAAAGCTGTGCCCCTACTCTCAACAAATTTCTCCCCCAAAAGACGGTACAGCATAGGTTAATTCAGAAATAATAGGGATATATATAAAATGTCATATACATAAATTTGCATATAAATGAGAACACCAAATCGGCTTGTAATCTTCAAGTTGTTATCATTGAGTCTCAATTGAAAAGATCAATTAAAATGGCATGAAACATGACTAAAATCAATATTCGCATATAACACTGAAGTGACAAAAGAGAGTTGATACAAGGAGACGTCGGCTCTAATAAGGCGACGATCAAGGGGCGACACTGGATATGGTCTCCCCCCCCCCCAAAGAAGACCCTAAATTTGCTAATACTTGTAATTGTGAGACATACATCACCCACAACTTGATTTGTAAGGAGGTAAAAGGCCTTTATAATTTAGGAAAAGTTGTTAGTCTATATATTGTAAAATTTTGGGCGAACCTGACTACTCAAAGATTCAATGATAACGGTTAAAGGACTTTACCAGTGCATCTCTGCCGTATCAGTGCACATGTTTGATGGTTCATTTAATATACCGGTAGCGCGACATACGCATTCACTGGCCATTCACAACAAAAACATAGCAGTTGGAATGCACAAACAAAAGTAAGTTCAACAACAAAACTTCTATACGTTGGTACGTTTGATTTTGATATGAAGTTGTTGATCGACATTCTCTCATAGGGGCTCGGTTGACGCTGCATAATTTTTGAGTAGTTGCACTAAAGGATCTGCCAAGGAAATGTGAAGCCCTTGTAAAGGGAATGTGAAATAAACATTCGTCTTCATACATAGTCGGTACACAAAAGTGTCGATCATATGGGAGACCATCTCCCCTTTCAAAAATATGAAGCTACGACGGAGCCTCAAGCCTACATATTATTATCAAAACTGCTAGTTTACAAGGAACCTTTCCTACTTCTGGAACATAAAACTAAACTTCATTTTAATGTTGTGCAATTTTTTTAGAGGCGGAAAATGGAAGGATAGGGGGCTAGGTTTATCAGAAATTAATCTTGGTGATTGATCTTGGAGCCCTATTATTCCCAATTTATGCCCGCTGTTAAGTATTTCAATTGATCTTGTTTCTTTTTCTATTTGCAATGTTTAAAACCCGATTCCGATAAGAGTGACGATTGTGCTCCCTTGGCACCTCTTACTTCCACAGTTCTATAAAGGCGTGTAAGGCGGGGTCTGGTGGCGTCAGTCCCAATGGAAAGAAAAAACGTCAATTTCAGCCAAAACAATTCGATTTTTAGAGCATGATTCATGTTACGATTGCTTGCCGATGAGGCACATTTCAGTGCAAACAAATTTCGCTCCTTGTGAAACGTCTTCCGATAGGTCTATGCATTCCAATATCGGTCGGTGTGGTAAAACGTTGCCAACATCTCATACATCTAAGTAGGGAACATGTTGTATACATATCGTGTAAGCTTTCCGATCCCGTCCTTCGTAACTTCCAGCACAAATGCACGCTCTTTCCGACCATGACAGACAGGCAGACAAACAGGCAGAAAGACTGGCAAAAGCAGTGGTGCCGGCACGGGGGGGGGGGCATGGGAGCCGCTTGCCCCAATCGATATCCGATTTTTTTTTTTTTTTTAAATTTTAAAATTATCCACAAAGGCGTTTAATCTTTAGATTTCTGTAGGGCGGGGGGGGGGGGGGGGGGGGGAGGTGTGTTTTCGACCAAGTGATGAATCTATTGTAATCATTTTCTATCAAAAATGATTCTTAAACTATCAGAATTTTCGCAAATCCTTTGCAAACTCAAAATTTTGCGAAGGTTGGTAGCTGTTTACGAATTCTCCCACGACCATTATTAAGGTAATAATACATGCAGCTACTCTGATCACAAAACTTTCTGAAAAACAGAAATAGATCTCTATTCTTTGTAGGGGCCTCGCATCGATATGGGATCTTGCAATCTAACTTGTAGCTGATGTGAACGGTTGAAAGTACGTTTTTGCCGTTATACATATTTCAATAATGTTTACACGCTTCACGCGCAGCAATCATCGATATAGATGGTAATTTTTAATACACTTACGACAAAATAAAAACACCGTCTGAAACGCGCTTGGTAGTCCTTCACCTCTTTTGCTATACCTATCAGGGAGATCTAATGTCACCTCCCTACACCTACACTCTCCCCTTTCCCATACGATAGTTGTAAAGTGCATGGTATCATACTCTATAGTATCATTCAAATGTCATGTAATAAGCACCACGTCAGTGCCCCATTTTATATAATTAGTCCAGAGCTTCCGGAAGGCCCTACGTGTCTGTCACCCTTAAATTCCCTTTTATAATGCACAATGAAACAAAGGAAAATTTCGATATAGTCCAAGAATGTTTCTGTGGACTCCACGAAGGTATGTTTGCTTCACAACGTTCCCCGAATAGAAGGCAGTAAAGTACCCAAGGGGGGGGGGTCTTAAGGAGGTTAATTGACAACGTATTCTACTCTTAGACAACGTACTCTCCTCTTTTACCTAACCAAAAATTAGAATTTACTACTTTATGGACGTTTTCCAGTCCTATATGATCAGTTCCAAAAATATTCCAAAGATAGCACCATTTTGCGTCTGAGAAATCTTAAATTCACACAAATTTGTCAAAGGGGAGGGGGACATCCCTTTCACCTTAGACCCCTCCCAAGACGGCACCTTTATGTAGTGACAAAAGAAGGATACCCCACTGCTGTGCACAATCGCAGGGATGCATAAAAAGGTACAATTTACGCAGAATTTTGGGTTAAACGAGATGTCATTAAGTACGACGTCATCTGTGGTACCCACAATCACCAAACCCTGGCGGCGCCGCTGGACAAATGGCCGTGGCAGACAGACTGTGGCAGACAGACAGACTGTGGGTGGCAGACAGGCAGGCAGACAGACAGACAGATACACAGGCACGCAGACAAAAAGTTGAATGATAAGCATAGAGATAAAACAAGACGAACATTATGTAATTCGAAAGTGACCGTTGCAATCGAAACTTTTATCACAATGAATCATAAGTAACCAGAATGTGCAAATTTTTGCTTCCTACCTGTGCTGATTTCAATTTTTGATACCGTCGAATTCAGAATTTGTTGTGTATCTTCAGCAACACATTGGAGAACAATTTTTGCCTCACATGGAACCGTAATTTTGTATTCTAAGGAGACAGAACTATCCCATGAGTCAGTAGAAGCATCACTCTGCTGAATTTCTGGACGATAGGCCAAGACACTAATTCCACTCTGAGACACAGTTTTCCATTTCAAAGGCACTTGGGGCCTTGATCCTTCCACTTTGCATGTAAGAGTCCCTGATTTCTTTGTTTGAGGCAGTTTACAGTGTTCACATGAAGTGCAGTTGCTTATGAGAGGGCAGGGAATATCTGGAGAAACTATAATGAAATAAAGTAACATGATAAAGAGTGTTGCTATGTTGCTGACAGAAAAGTTCAGAACACCTTGTAAGACACAGACAACTAAACTAAATAAAACGCGTGTTTCTGTCAAGAACTTCAATAGTGGCTCTTCTTGTGTACAATTTACGGATTAGCACATTGAATATTGAACTATTTTTTCACATTATTGTGAGACCCTTTGCAAATATTTGGTAATCCCACAACACACATTACTGAAAATGAGTAACATTTGTAAAATTAAGGAGACCAAAATTTGTTATTCAGTCAAAACATCAGTAAACAAGCATAATTGAGCTAACTGGAGCTTTGATTTTTTTCAGTATTAGTTAAGCTAGCACTTAGAATATCCACCATTTCCCCCTTAAAGTGTACAACATCTTAAAGGCAGCTTTAGTTTATAATCAATTTGACTTACTTTCGCTGATTCAACCGATAAAGGTTTACTTCGAGTGAGGAAAGAAAGGCAAGTTGACTTATGCTAACACTTTATGATCAAGACCCACCAAATCAAGGTAGGAATAACCATAATACGCTATGGATCCAGCTACGAAGGATTTCTTTCCTTAATAATATGCCTTAGCTTTGTTTTAATCACGAGCTATATGTTGACTTCATTAATTTCAATTTATCCTTAACCAGGGGTCTATGCAAAACTTTGCTGGGTATTATAAAGTTGATACAGCGATACCCTAAGATTGGGCCGCTCCAGATTGGAAACAACTGTTTCAAGTTCAAGTAAAACTTTGTTATATTCTACGAAGGGTAATTGCACACTCGCACGTTTAGAAGTATAAACAGATAAAATGGATTACAAAAGTAAAAGGATTAAGTATACGAAATAAATAACTAAAGAGACAGACAAAAAAAAAACAATAATAAAATAATGACATCAAAAAGTAAATGATAAAAATAGGACAAGCAATTGAAGTCAATGTATAAGACAGGTGAATGATGAAAAATCTGCCTATTATAATAATTGTTAAAAACTTTAATACATTGTGGAATTAAAGATGAGTAGTGGCAGCTTACGGTAGTCTCATCCATCCTACCACTATGGGGGATAACGGCGCTATCAGCGTTGAAATGCAGGGGTTGTTTGCTATCGTCAAGGATATTTCTCAGCTTTATTTCCTAAACTCGCTAGTAGGAGGAGACCACCGTATGCTGCGAAACTTTGGTAACATACGATTTACCTGATTGATAATGGAATCAATCCATTTCTTATTTACACTACCCACGTTCCCACTCCAGCAGACAATAAAGTAAACCCATATACCACATAAAACTGAATTATAAAACATGTTGGGAATACGACGGTCAACATTAAACTTAGTTTACGGAAGCAGTACAATCTAGGATCGTTTACATAATTGCATACCACTGACCTTATCCTTATCAACCGACTCTGTGCGAAATACTGAAGAGGCAGAAGTCCCATTGTTGCTACTTCAAAAGTGAAACTTTCGAAAATTGTCTGAAATAACCGACATTAATCCATGTTATATTTTGACCTCACACGTGTCACTGACCGTCCAAAAGTGCAGGTTTTTTGGTCTTATTCCCATAACGACTGGCAATGCTGCTGCGGCAGTGGAAAGAATCTTCCCTTTTTATCAAGATTTTGCAGAACAGTTAATATGTATAAACTTTCTAATCCAGTGTAAGTCGTTCAGAATTCCGAGAAAGATGCATGCCACAGACTACTGTCGGAGCTTTTCGGTGTAAGTTTGGCTTTCCCTTCAAAACTAGAGACCTAACTCTTGTCAATCGTTATCTATATACCTCTTTCACACTACTGTTTACAAATCCTAATACAAATGTCCTATAATGAGGCATGTGGCAGAAATTTTAAATATGTCTAAGCAGTGCAATATTAGACAGAGAATAAAATTAAATGAAGAAAGAATGCCAAGACTGTAGCTTTACATTAAGCGACCACTACCATGCAACTTCCCGAACGCAGGAAATGCTTTATTATGATCCTTCTATTTCTTTGTTGCAATTACCTTCAACATTTACACATGTTATGCAAACTGGAAAAGTTGGTGTCGAATGTATGCACTTTTATGGTTATAAAAACCTTATTATGGTGTACAAAATCATTTTACATTTTCATTGTGTTTTACGACTCACTGGTAATGTTAACAATCACTCTTTCTTCTTCAGGGTTACCATTTGCATCAAAGGTTACGAGATCATATCGGGACTCGTGATTAATCCCAGCATTCAGAATTACCAGACCACCTAACAGGCTAACATCATAGTCATCCTTGTACCGGTCAGAAATACTCTTCGTTCCATTTTCCAGCTTTCCAACGAGATCATGATCAGTTGCCGGGCCCTTGTACCAATAGAAGTCATTTACATTTGTTTCTGCAGTGCACGTGATGCTATAATTTGTACCTTTTTCAACTTTAACGATACGTGGACATGATGTTATGGCACCTGATGGAAACAAAGATTGGAATATTTAGTGGTACTGGGCAATCCAGTTACACTCTTATATTCTGAAACCATTGCATCAGGTACTTTGTATGTAGGACAAATAAAATTTCCAAAATTTCAAAATAAAAAAGATTAGCAATAACTGCCTCAGAATTCTGTACTTCGTAGTCGGTGTAAAACGTTTTCGTTACCGAAGTTTACGTGAACAAACTATTCCACGTAGTAAGAATTCATTGACTTAATTCAACCACTTATGTGAAAACATTCTGCCGAACTCCACAAGTACTCATGGCTTTCCCTACCTCTACCATAAGTCCTTTTCTCTTTTGTGTAGCTCACCACTCTATTTCTCGACTTACACCTGGAGGGAAACAATCCTGGACCGCAATCCTGGCCCAATGTTTTCTGTAAATTATTTCTACATCATTACATCGTTGTGTAATCAGATGTGACGTGTAACCCTAAAAAGGATATATTTAAACTGTTTGTGTTTATAATTCTCGGTAACTTCAATGGAACTACAAAAAAGTTTCAGGTTGTACAATTATCACTTACAAGTTTGTAAAACGGAAGACACCAATGTTACCGCAACCAACTCCGAAAGGAAACCCATCATTCCAACTACACTGTAATTTCACAGACTTGCTGAGGAGATAAAGGGATTAATGCGGTAAGAAAAAACTCAAAACGTCCTCTTTAAACACTATCAGGTCCGTCGGAAGCGGAGGGCTGTGGCTGAAAACCCAACCAAAAACTTTATTCCAACCTTTTCTTGGAAAATTACTGTTGCCTGTGTCTTAGAATGACCACGAAAAACCTCAGGAAATGCAAAATCCAAGGGCTGAAAGGGTTAACTACTTTCTTAGAAACTTTTCAACCGCCCTCAGTATAGGTAAAGGAAGCTGTTTTCGACAGGAGACTGAACGTTGTTCTGGCCCCAGTCCTGTGAGAGGGGTTAGGGGGAGGGGCCAGCCCCTCCTTTTTGAAAAATGTTTGAATATTGAAGGGTCCGCAATTTGGTGCATCATATTAGGCAAATTTTAAAGAAAATAACTGCAAAATTCTTTTACAGAGGGAACAAATACAGACCAGCGGGTTTTCGTGCTCGAATTGAGGAGTGGAAGCATAATTCTACCCCAAAACATTTTGGACTTGGGGGAGTTTAGTCCCTAGTAAAAAACTGCATTGTGCATAAACAAGAGGCAAAATCCTTTTGTGGAATGTTTCCCGATTCATAGAGTACCATATTTTGTGCTAAAAATGAGCATATTTTTTCCGGTGAATGATGTGGAACGAAACTTGATTGTCAGTCTTGGTTGAAATTCTACTGTGAAATTACTTCCAGCGTTAATAACTTCACTTTGTCTTTTGGTCTGTTTAGGGAAGCCTACTTGAATAAGTCAAACAGTACACAATGCATGTATTACCTGAAATTGCATTCAGTACAAGAGTACAGTTTGTTTTTTACCACTCTATCACAGTACTCGTATGCATTGTACGAGGAGTTCGTTTGTCCAGAGAGTTGATTAATACTGTAACAAATTGTCATTCTACGAAACGATAACACCTAAGTAGTGTGCTTACCATTAAAGTATACCACAAATTCGACATTCGGACGGTGCAAAAGGCCCACCATTGTAAAATAATGTATGACTTCAGGTAACCATTGTAGTTTGCACTTATGTTCTTTCTTCTGTTTCTTACTAATGTAAGCAATCAAGGAAAATAAAAAGAATATTAGAAAAAGAAGGTTTGAATATGACAGGAACCTGAACCAAAACCTGGGAGAAATGCATAAGAATTTTTTTCAACTAGTTGATAAATAAGCTTCCCATACACTTAAATATTTTGACGAGATTAACTTGTTTTCAATTTAAAGTAATTTTCTTTTGGAGTTGGGGCCCTTCATTGATTTTTAACAGGTCATATTTTATGATATAACGAAAAATATACGTAGTAAGGGTCATTTTTAGAGTGAAAATATCTTTCCAGTAGTTTGCCTGATACGTGCATGAAATATATTTTCTGTAGCAGATTCGTCATAGGCCTATTAATAAATCTACACCGACATACCACCATATTTATACAACTACAACGATGTGCCACCCTATTAAGAAACTACAACGATGAGCCAACTGAGAAACTCAAAATCGCAATCTTCACGCCAAAAGAGTAAGTCTTCTATTTCACATCAAGACGTTAATTATGGTTACTAGTCAAAAACATTTCGAGAAAAAAATGGAAAACAGATGTAGTGTTACATATGCTTCCATGCGGGCAAACTGGTGATTCTTTCGAGCATGGTGGACGCAATAATATAGTTAAAAGTTTATGCTCTTAGTAGGATTTCCTTCAATCCAAAGCATCTGAGATGCCACATTTGTCCCGCACTGGTTACCTACGCATGGCAGACGTAAGAGTTCTAATTAGGTGACCAGATTTACACTTTTCACTCAAACAAATTGCAACAGTTTGTTTTATTGCTGAATATTGTTTTTTGGGTAGTTCTTGATAATTTATCCAAAATCGGACACAGGTTTTGGTCCGGAAGTGACCTAATTTGCATAATTTTAAAATGACCGCCATTTATGGAATTTGTGGTCGCTAATCTGTACAGAATGCATACTTTCTAGGGGTACTTTAGGGGTCCAATATTCATGTTTTGCACTTCCATTTTGGGAGAGACAACATGAGGGGGTATGGCTCAGTGTCCCCCCATCCTGTATACGTTACTGAGTTATATCGATAAGTCATTCCGACCCCTAAATCGTCAATGTTTCCTTCTATCCAAACGAACTTTAGTTTCAAGTGTGACGCTAGTGGCCCAACTCCAGTGACTTACCACTCACATCCCACATCTAGAAAATTTACCAGTTTTCTTGCTTGGTATTCTATCGTATGGTGCATTGTGAGATAAAAGCGTTCTGTGGACTAAGTGGACTAAGGTCTAAATTTTCTGAATTTTTAAATAATATTATTGACAAAGGTGTTCTTTTGAAGAAACCTCTATGTCATAATATACCCAGTACCAGTAAACCTTGAAAAGTCCATAAAATAAAGTGGCAGCGAAGGGCTTATCCTCCCAATTCCCAATCCCAATTTCCCTATTCATTGCCAACTTTTACGACCGTCAGTTCTGTGGGATCATGGCATGTCGATTGCACTTGAAAACGCAATTTGACAAAATTCATAAGATACCTCGCTTGTTTTGGGTTTTCTTTCCAATGTCTGAAGGCCCCCTGCACTCCCCGTCCCCGCTGCATAACAGAAAACGCGTTGATATGTTCATTCGCCTGCAATTCATGACATGCATAGCGAAAAATCATTTTTAACAGTAAAATTAGGCCCATTTTATCAGTAATGAATAGCGAAAAGGGACATCAATTTCGGAGTCTGGCGGCCATTTTGGATTTATGCAAATTAGGCGGCATTCCTGAGAAGTCGTTCAGGTTCATTTGCGTGTAAGCGGTCCGCTGAGTTGTTGCTTATTCTCAGTTTAGTACATTCGTGGTGCTGAAAGTGAATAGGCCTGGACAAAATGAAGCTGAAACTGGGAAACGGCGGCCATTTTGGAATTATGTAAAATAGGTAACTTTCTGGCTGAAAGTTGTGTCCGATTTTGGATATATCATCAAAAACAACTTAATAAGCAATATTCAATAATAAAACAAATCTCAACACACAAATTTCATCTAAATCTGGTAGCCTAAATGACGAGCTTGTGTTTGAGGATGTAATTTTCTACACTTTATAGGGGTGAGGATGCAAGATTTTCTCCCCATACTGGCCACACCAGCCAGGGAGACAACAGTCTAAAAACGTTCGGTTCAAAGTTGAACCGAATCAGTCCAAAAGGGCAATGGGCAGAAATCTGGTCAGATATTTGACTAAATTTGGTTAATTTTGAACAGAAAATGGTTATAGTTTTGAACCAAAAGTAGTCAAATAATTGATCCTTTTTCTGTTCATTGCCCATTTGATCCGTTTGCTGTTCTACTTGAACCTGACCTTATTTTTTTTTAATTAAGGAGCCACGGTAATAACCCATAAAGTTGCATTGTCTTTGTTTTTTCTATCCTTTTTTTTTTGCAAAAGGATACATTTAAGAAATTTTTGACACCGTGAAAATCCTAGTAATAAGCGCAGGTGACTACTCTCAAGTGGAAAGGGAGAGCTGAGAATGACATTTTCTTGGAACTTTGATAAATGCTTGCAGGATAATGCAAATATTCTTCCTTCACCTCCTGCGCCTATAAGGCTTCTTTAGACATTTGCTGCTCTTTTGGTTTTTAGAAGTCATTCTTATGAGTTTAAAATTGTCAGTGCGGTACATGTTAACTTGGAAGGATTGTTTTCTTCACTTACATGTAATGCATTCAACTCTCTAGGTAACAGACATTTTTACTGTTCACTTACGCATGCATTTATATATATATATATATATATATATATATATATATATATATATATATATATATATATATATATATATATATATATAAGTTAAGTATTTTAAGCTGTAAAAGCAAATAAAACCTCTACTCAGAGTTTCACGCTAATGCGTTCGTCAGGAGGTCTGAATCAATAATGAATTTGGGTTTCGCTGTGTTCGTTTTTAACCCTTATCCGTTTGAGTGACTTTCATACGTGTGTGTTGATGGCGACATAGTGAGACGATCTCAGATCTTTTGTTCAAAAGGTTAGGAGAACGTTGATCGACTATTGCAAGCTTTTCGGCTTGACAAAGGTTGCAAAAACCTGAGGAGTTCTTGTAGGTGTTTGCCCGTGCCAGTATGTTCCAACGTATTGAGAATTCACGGCCGCTCCTCTTGAGGGACCAGACGTGCTTTGCGAGCTCTGTTTCTTTTTCGTGACGTGCTAGGTTAAATGATTTCTTGTGGTTGTTATACCTTTCCTTGAAGGGACCGCTGGTCATGCCTATGTATGAATGTGTTACGCTATTGCTGGTAACTTCGGCCTTGTAAACAATGGCTGGCGTGAGGCATTTCCCTTCAAGTGGACAAGACGTTTTGACCCTGCAGTTACAGCCATGATTTGGGGCAGCTAGGGATCTTTGTGAGAGCACCTTGGTGTTGTGGCTGTCTATGATGGATTTCATGTTTTTCATGCAGCTGTAGCTGACTTTCACAGTGTTTTTGTTGAAGATTTTGTGCAGCCTGTGGCCCGGGGGGAAGTGCTTGGCTATGAGCTTGAGGAAGGTTCTACCAACGTTAGACTTGACTGTCTTACTGTACGGGGGTTGAACCAAATGACCTTCCTGTGTCTTTGCCTCTTCGGTTTCCTTGGGGCTGCTAAACCTTCACCGGGGTATTCCAGTTTATGCTGGTAACCGCTAGAATCCAGTGCCTGTTGGTAGGCAGGTGCTGCAGCGTCGAAAGCTGCTTGATTGCAAGAGAGCTCGGAAACACGTTTGTTCACTGCCATGGGAATATTTTTAAGTATGTTGGGTGAGTGATTAGACTGTGTATGAATGAACAGGGGGGTGTCATTGGGTTTCCTGTAGGGGGCGTAGGTTCCATCTTTCATGTTAAGCGTGACATCTAGGAAGTTAACAATGTGGAGGTTAGTCTCGATGGTGATTTTCAAGCCAAACTCACTGAACGTTTTGATGAAATCCTTGCGAGCTCTGTCGGCTAGCCTCCCGGAACGCGTTCTCAAGGATGCTAGCCCGTCATCTCTGTAGAGGCTAATATCGGAGGTATAACAGTGCTTACTAAGGCTGTTCAGGATGTATAGGCCGACCAGTTCACATACCTCAGCGCCATCAAAGCTGCCCATTGTAACATCAAAAGAGTTGGGATTACTTCGCTTTGTCCATGGGGTACTGTTGCTAAACAGGACCGATTTTCTGGCATGCATGATGACAGAGAAGTCTAGTCCTGAGATAGTCACACGTTGTTTTGCCCATGTTAAGGCTGCAGTGAGCAGCTGCTGAGATATGGAGGGGTAGAAGTCCACAATGTCAAAGACCATAAAGGTGCGGGAATGCTTATCCTCGAGGGAACTAAACCAGTCAATCACGGAGGATGTGTTTCTCCACTGGTTTACCTTTGTGGCAGCCCTCAGACTTTCGTTTATGCGTTCGAGGATAATTTTACTGACACGTCCCATTTCAGTCTTGGCAGGGTTGATGAGTCTGCAAGATATTTTGTTGGGGAAGCTCTCTTTGTGGTCTTTGACAGTGATGAAGGCCTCTCTTTCCTCCATGTGGCTGAATTCTCAATACGTTGGAACATACTGGCACGGGCAAACACCTACAAGAACTCCTCAGGTTTTTGCAACCTTTGTCAAGCCGAAAAGCTTGCAATAGTCGATCAACGTTCTCCTAACCTTTTGAACAAAAGATCTGAGATCGTCTCACTATGTCGCCATCAACACACACGTATGAAAGTCACTCAAACGGATAAGGGTTAAAAACGAACACAGCGAAACCCAAATTCATTATTGATTCAGACCTCCTGACGAACGCATTAGCGTGAAACTCTGAGTAGAGGTTTTATTTGCTTTTACAGCTTAAAATACTTAACTTATTCTTGCTCCTTTGCTTGCAAAGTTGAGCACTCTGTTAAGTCTTGTCTTTTGGACACTTATTTGTATATATATATATATATATATATATATATATATATATATATATATATATATCTATATATATATATATATATATATATAAATATATATATATATATATATATATATATATATATATATATATATACTTTGTTATAACAAGTCAAGTCAATCTCGGTTGCAAAGTTCTATGGTAAGTCATCTACCCAATGATCTTAAGTCAACCCTTTAACGAGACTTCACCGTCTTCTTTTGTCGTCCGTCGGTCATCATCCTAGTTAGAACTCTCTTCTCTTATCTTCCTGTTTTTTTCCATGAACATATTCTTTGGTATATCATGAAGTGTACGTGGTGAAGAACAAGGAAACCGCGATCTTCCACCCCCCCCCCCCCCGCCTTACTCCCTTACCAATCTGAACAAACTTCAACAGCTGAGGGTCCCTCAACCTTTTGAGGTAAAATGACTTCGTCTCTCTGGTTGCGCTTCGGGTTTCCGTCCTAATTATCTAATAATAATGTGCCCTTTCTAATACGGCCTATTCCTTCTTTTAATTGGTTGTGCTCGAATAAGTATATTCTCAAAAGTACATGTTGCCAAAGTGCCGCGTGTTTATCTTAATGCTCGAGCAGCGTGTTAATTTACGACGTACAGTTGACCTACCGCACATCCCTTCTGAACGGTCATAGCGACAATATCCTCTCTCAGCTCGCGGATGTAGGCTAGTGTATTACAGTACACAAACTACCTAAAATTCGCAATAACCTCGTTACACCAGGGAGTTGCTATATGTCAAATAGCAACTCCCTGGTTACACCCAGCAGAAACGTTCGTTGCAACTCTCTCAGCAAGAATCATTTCAGTGGGCCCACGTATAAATTGGCTGATGCGATGGAGCACAGCAGCAATGACGAGTTCATTTGAGCGTCACTATCTGAGAATGCAGTTATATGCGTCGTGTGCTGCTTGATTTGATTCAAGTTACTTAACGTTAAGTAGAACAAAAGACAATACAAAGTCTGGAAATTGTAACAGCAATTTGAAAGCCAAATTCCAACCAAATTCGGTGATCAAGTCTCGTACCTGTTTATGTCATTACCCGAGAAGATGCCGGCTGAATTCCTGCTAAAAATATGAAACGAGAAACATTCAACGAAAGAATCAGGTAATAAGTTTTAAAAGCGTGCCGTAGGGCTTTTCATTGAATAGTCAATACGTCTTAAATTACGAGTACTTACAGCTTGTGTAAACTCTTTCATCTGAAATACAGCACAAACCACCCCGACATGTTGTCCCACGACTCCCATGGGATGCAACGGAGAAACTCCAAGATTTCGCAATCATGACAACGGTGAGTCACTTTTCCTGCCAGCATGTATTCTTCAGTGCTACAGAACTTCACCTACGATACAATCAAAACATGGAAGACGTATCATATATCGCTACTGTGTGAACGGCGTACACGATGATCGATCTGACATAAGACACAACACTAAGTAGGTTATTGGAACGTACCGTGAACTTAATCTACACAATTGCTGCGAGACTGATGGGAAATTTCTTTCATAGCCGGAACACTATTTGTACTTTACTGACTGTTTCGTTTAAAGTGGTGGTTGACATGGTATCTAACGCATACAGTATTCCAGGTATTTAGACAATTTGGCCTAAATTAAACAACATTAAATCCACATGTAAAGAATTTCAGTGGTGTATGACTCTCGGGATAATGTTCTAACCGAAGAACGTCCATTCGATTTATTTGTAGTATTTCGACCATAACCACAAAACCCTAACCTACAGGGAAGCAATCAGTGAATCCCAACTAATTTATGAAACTAAATACAAACATGTAAAAGTATAAAACAGCTGGAAATTGAGTTCTAATACTCTCACGAAACCTTAATCGCTACATATCAAATTACATTCTTCTATAACTCTTGCGGTAAACTCCTAACTGAATATTCCAGAATGTTTTTGTTTTATTTTTATGATTACTTCGGCCTTCAAAAACTACTTCAGTCTTCGTGTTCATTACAAACTTGATATATATTCAGAAAGCCAAGATGCTTTGTTGCACTGAGATTTATCCCTCAGATTTATCTTTCTTGACTATATCATTTTACGATGTTTAAACAATTTGACCTCTGCTGACCTCACATGACCTTTGAACCCCACCAAGTAGAACAAAAAAGAAAAAAAGAAAGTGTCTTGAAAGGGATTTGACCTCCAATGGATCTTGTATCTTGGGAAATTTTGCTTTTTGACCTCTGGTGACCCCAGATGACGATCTTGGGAATTCTTGGGAAGTTTTGCTTTTGACCTCTGGTGACCCCAGATGACGATCTTAGGAATTCTTGAGATATTTTGCTTTTTGACCTTTAGTGACCCCATATGACAATCTTGGGAATTCTTGGGATATTTTTCTTTTTGACCTTTAGTGACCCATATGAAATTCTTGGGAATTCTTTAAAAATTTTGCTTTTTGACCTCTGGTGATAAAAAGCCACATTCTTGCAGATTACATGATCCAGTGACCGCCTATACATCTAAGGAAATCTACACTGCCAGTCTTTTGTCGGGCTGAGAAGACCCGGTAGAAATTTCAAGGACATTTTGTTGTTTACGGTTTTCTATTGTTAAAAAATCGACCAAGTCGTGACGCTATCGGCCACGTCATGACGTCCACTTTCAAGGGACAGATTTTTCTAATGGTCTGTCATTGCTATCTTGAGATATCGTGTTTACAAGCCATTTACAAGGTTTTCGCCGTTTAACCTTCGGTAACCTAAGATGACCTTTAACCACCACCAAAGACAATAGGTTTCTTACTTACATCATGGCAAATCTATATACCAAATACGAAAAGTGTCTGTCATTGTTATGTTGATATATCATGTTTACAAGCTTTCGGTTTTTTACCTCTGGTGACCTCAAATGACCTTTGACCTCCACCAAAAACAACAGGGTTCTTCCTCTTAACATGACAAATCTATATACCAAATATGAAAAGTGTCCGTTATTGCTATTTTGAAATATAGTGTTTACAAGCCATTTACAAGATTTTCGCAGTTTAACCCCTGGTGACACACACGACATTACCATCGCATAGATTCCTTGCCTGACTTCGGCAAGGAATCAATACTGGTAGTGACTGAGGTAATTTGCTAACTAAGTATATGTTTAAAGTCCTTTAACGTTAGGAATCGAAATAAACATTTAAGGCTTACCAATTGAAATCAGTGTATGACAATTTGTGCTGAATAAAATTGGTGTATGACATTGTCGAATGTAAACTGAATTAGGTCGCTCTTTAACTGATGATGACATCGTTCCCAGTGGTGGACACAAATTACCTGCAATAACCCTGCTCGGTATGTCAAACCTGAGAACATAGTTTTCATGTGTGTTTTCCTTTTGTTTCCTTTTTTAAAAGTTACCTTACTTCTAAATTCTTCTTTTCACCACAATTATAATAACACTAGTTTGACAATGCTATGATAACTATCCTGCTTGTGGCATCTACTCTTTCTGTCCATATGGAGAGAAATACACAATCTCACAAGCGGGGGAATATCGGGTTCTCTGTTGTATGATTTAAATAAAATTTGGGCTTACACACTACTAATTACAGTATACGTAACACGACTAAAATATCTACAATACCACAATGCTACAAAGAGACTCCTATTTGGCATTCTTCCCTGGGGATTATCGGCCTTTACTTGAGTTCAAAATTCCAAACATTTTTGAGTTTCCATCCAAGATTGTCAATATGATGTACAAACAATTTTTGCGGTCGTTTTGAGGTCATGTGGGGGATTTGAGGTTTCAAACATTTCCGGATGTTTATCGAACGTTGTAGGTGTGGTCTACATTGCTCAATATTGTGAAGGTTAATCATCACTGCAGGTTATATAGAGGAAAGTGGCTTACAATGAGACATGTGACACAGTGAAACAATGCTCTAAAATATATATTTGAAGATTGTTACTTGTCCCGCTCCCCAGTCCCCCTCCCCAGCAGGTTTTATTCACTGAAAAATTGCATCATTTCAATTATGTTACTTGATCCATCAATCTGAACCAGAGATGCAGCATTTTATGATTTCAAAACCTTGTTGTCATTTCATGCAACTCTTTAGAACCATCTTTCTAATGCACATGGTTAAGGCAAACACCCCTGTGCTTATTTGTGACTCGTAAGATCTAGTATATGATGTTGCAATCGAGCAACAGAGCTAGCCTCCATACAGCGTGGGACAGCTGGATAGCCCTTAATGTAAAAATGTGTTAGTGGGGCACATATACCCTGAGATAATGTGAAATGGGCCTATGGGTCACAGTAGAACAGTACCTCACTGTTGTCCACTCCACAATTGTTAACTGAAATTTGAGCTTACCTCAAAACAATTGCTGGCCACGAGTCTCATAACGCTTCATTTCTACTTTCTCAGTTTCTGTACTCATTAGCCTTATAGCGGAAATCGAACACCTCATTGGTCCCAATAAAGTGTCTGACTGTGCCCCACTAGGTGGTTCATTCGGTGGGGGCATAGCCTACTGACCAGAGGTTTGTGACTATGATTGTTTCTTTTCTTGCCGTTCAACCTGAGGCTGAATTTTTGCAAGATACTGGTTAGTACAGCATAGCAGCATGGTTGTCAACAGGTGGGAGAGGGGGTTAATGCGCAGTGCCTAACAAGGTTCTTGATGATTGTTTGACCGCTTTGTATTATATTCATTGTACATCTTTTTAGGGTCAGGATAAGGTTAGGGATTGGGGTTAGTGTTATCCAGTCATTAAAAATCTTGTTCAGCTTTACGCATCGTCCCGGGAAGGGGAGAAACATGCCCCCTCCCCCTTGTGAAAGTGTTAGGGACTGTTCCCTTGATCTCTTTCTTCCAGAGCCCTTGCGAAAATAGTAGGAAAGCTTTTGCTTCGTTAGCTTTCAATATAACTGATATGAATGATATAAAACTTGAAAATGGTGGAAACAGCTACTTAATGTAATGAAATCGTGGGAAATGCCTTAGATATTATACCACAGATCATTTGGTCCAAACCCCAGGCCCTCTCTTCTAGCCGGGTGTTTCTATGTACGCTTGAAATCATTATCCCCATGGCATCCCTACCTCCACCCTCCCTAATTTTGAGCTGCTGGTGCTCTTGCATAGCTGCAGGTACACAGTTAACAGAGTTATCCAATTGTTTTGATGAAAGGCAACCCTCGTGTATTACGTACTCAACCTCACCTTTCCCTCAGCCCGAAGTCAGAGAAGGTAATGAAGGGGAGTGGAAAGAGGGCAAGATGGCTTCCTGAGGAGGCAAGATATACTAAAATGCATTAAAGCAATTGGAATTTTTATCGTCTTAAGGAGGCAAAATTTTCCCCTCGGATACTGGCTTGCTTTCCCTATCTCAATTTATGTACAATTTATGAAGGGGAATTTATGAAGGGGAAGAGCTGAACAGTGACTTAAATATACTTTCCTTACATTAGTATTTCTCTTTTACAGATAACGCAAAACTGTAACATTTCTAACCCTTGCAGTTTCGGTCTACTTCTTATGGTACTGGCTTTCTTTCGAAGGCAGGATTACTGAACGCTATGTGTTTCATAATGTTAGAATAAATATCAATATGCCAGGATGGATAACGACATGTTACTAATTAACATCAATATGTCAATATAAATACCAATATATAACAATTTTATATCAACATGTCAGAGAAATATATCAGCATATTACATTCATATATAAGCATGTAAAGACGAAGTAAACACGATTAAAAACCTCGTAAAATTTTGACAACTTTGTGAACATACTGACACTGACTGACGGTGCGCAATTTGGTTCATATATCAGGAGTAAAATACCAGTATGCCAGAGATACATAGCAATATGTTACACATAAAAATCAAGGTGTCAATATTTATATCAGTTTTACAGATGAATATCAATATGTCAGATGTACATACCAGCATGTTAATATGAGATATTAGCATGTCAATTCGAACTACGCACGATTAAACACCTCGTGAATTTTTGATGACTTTGTGAACGTATTGGCACTGACTGACTGTGCGCCATCCGTTTCATATATCAGGAGTGAAATAACAGCATGCTACGTGCACTCTAACAAGGGGAAGTAGGGCAAAAACAGTTTAGCAAATTAAAAATGAATAAAAATTCTTCAGCCTTTGGAGAAATCCTTTGCACGTGAGCACTATAATGCTCGGGGCATTTAGCAAACTGTTTTTGCCCAACAAGCACGTTACACTAAACTGCTATCAGCCAACTTAACTCGCGATGCAGACACCCGAGTACTCGACCACTTGGTGCAGTAATAATTTTATCTCGGTCTTCACAAAAAGTGTTAAACGCCCAAAAAATATCTGGTCAATGAAAACGTGAGTGCCATTGAAGAATCATAGGGACTTAGCGATCTGGTTGGAACATTTCGAGGTAAACATGAAAATGCTTTAGCCACGTAATATATTCATTTGAAATCACCAAAGCTGGAAATAAGCGGCAGTCCATCGCCTAACGTTAAAAATAGACCTGTACTATAGCTTAGGCTAGGCTAACTTGCATTATTGCACATGTCTGTAGGGCTTAGTCAAAACATCCCGTTACCAAAACGTCCCCGTATCAAAACGTCCCCGGTATTGGTCAAAAAGTCCCCCCGTGCCAAGAAGTCCCCACGTTGGATCGTCAATTTAGTAGTTTTATAACTATTTGGTCAGTTTCTTGTAATGTTTTTATTAACGTTTGTCCTATATAGTAGGGTAGTTTTCTGTTTCTCCAAGGAAATGAAATGCAAATTACCATTTACAGCCGTGTTTATTTTTATTACAGCTTCACGTGTTGAATATAGCCTACAATGCAGGCTATTGGAGTGAGGAAGTACAGTGGGCATTCGTTAGCGCAGGGCTTAATGCTTCTCTCCATGCCGTGATATTACTTTTCTGAAAACCAAAAAACAATGGATTTCCTAATATCTGCAACAAATCAACCATAGGGCCCAATTAAACTTCTCTTTATTTAAGCGTAAAGAGGTTTATGTATAGGTCTACGTATCATTAACAGGCGGGGACGTGTTTGTATTTTATATGTAATACCACGGGGACGTTTTGGTAAAGGGGACGTTTTGGTAAAAGTGACGTTTTGACTGGATACTTCTGTAGACCCTGCCTAGCCTATGTAGTAACTTACTATACACTAACGCGGATGCTGTGTACATCGGCCATAAGCTATATTGCTAATCTCAATTGCAAGGCATGCTGGGATACAAAAGGGAACAGCAGCACCAAACCTCCAATGTTACTCCTTTTTCTATCCCATCATGCCGTAGTAAAGTGGATCGCGTATTGAATGAAATGATTAGAAATAGCCTAGCTTATAGACAGGTGTCTTTGTGTGCGCAGTGTCTTCTCCCGTTTTCTTGCTTTCCAATTACATGAAATTTTCCGAATAGGTAAACTGTCCACTTCTTTATCTAAAGCCGTTTGCTTGATTAAACATTGCCCAGGCTAAAGCTGTCATCAGACACCATAGGCATAGGTGTTCTTGTGACTAACGGAGCAGAAACCACTAGACCGTTAACTCTATTGACTCTCTCATCTTAGGAGAGCTACTTTCTACTCTCCTGGGACTTTTTTTGATTCCTTGCCGAAGGCAGGCAAGGAATATATGCGATAGTGATGTCGTTGTGTGTATGCGGGTGTGTGTATGTGACGCTTTGCTTGTAAACACGATATCTCACGAAGGGTAACTCCGAAAGATCTCATACTTGGATTGTAGATTGCCCATATTAAGTAGGTGATCCCTATTTTTTGGTCAAAAGTCTTTTGGGGTACCGGGGTTTCAAACCCTGAAAAACTTGTTAACACGATATCTTGAGGTAGGAAGCTTGGATAGATTTCACACTTAGTATATAGATGCTTTATGGTAAGGGAAAGAACCCTATTAATTTAGTTGGAGGTGAAAGGTCAACTGGGGTCACTGGGGTTACGGGGTCAAACCGTGAACACCATGTAAACAAAATATCATAAAGTAGGAAGCTCGGCTAAATTTCATACTTAGTATGTAGACGCTTTATGGTGAGGGAAAGAATTATTTTGTTTTGGTGGATGTCAAAGGTAATTTGGGGTCACCAGGGGTCAATATCTGTAAATCCTGCTAACATAATATCTCAATGTAGGAAGCTTGAATAGATTCTATACTGAATCTGTAGATGCCTTTTGGTGAGGGAAAGAACCCTGTTGTTTTTGTGGAGGTCAAAGATCAACTGGTTTCACCAGGGGTCAAACCCTGAAAATCTTGTTAGCACGATATCTTGAGATAGGTAGCTTGGATCAATCATGTTTTTCATACTTTGTTTTATAATTTGTCATGTTGAGAGGAGAAACCCTATTGTTTGGGGTGAAAGTCACAAGTCATTTGCGGTCACCAGAGGTAAAAAACTGAAACTTTGTAAACATGGCATTACAAGGGAGGAAGCACAGACAAATCCCTTCTAAGACATGTTTTTATGTTTTTCATTTTTTTGTTTTGTTATCCCAGTTTTGGTGGGTTCAAAGGTCATGTGAGGTCAGCAGATATCAAATTGTGAACACATCGTACAAAATGATGAAACAGAGAAGTATAAATTTGAGGGATGAGCCATAGTGTAACAAAGCATCCCCCCCTCTTCGGCAAGGAATCACTAAAGGCCGGTCCATACTTCCAAATTTCTCGCGCGATAAAGCGATCAATAACCATATATGATCAAAATATCTTTGCCGCCAGTTCGATTCACGGTCATCGCTTGGAGTTGAACATTGTTCAACTTTTCTTGCAAGCTCTTGAGATATCGCAAAGGAAACGGCTTCTGACTAGCTGCTTGGTAGGTGAACGACCTTTTGAAACGAGCTCACGATCCTACTCGACAACAATGGCGGACCTTTTCAGATACCGGCTCATTACATGTATTCGGGTTCCGTGCGACTATCGGCGGCCTGATTGTGACAGTGAGAGTTGTCGGAATGGAGGGAAACAGTTATTGCTTCCCCATGAATTAAGACATAAAGGTTAGTAAGGCAGGATTTTCTTGTATTCCCTAAAATTATCACGGTAATCAATAGTGTACTTTGTCGAAGAGCCGATCAAACCGCATACACATATGTACTGTACTTGGCCTTTGCATAGACAGGTATTGGGAGACTGTGCATTGCATGGCAGTACTGCGAAAGTTGAGCCATGCGAGAAAACTGAAGTATGAATCGATTTTACATCGGTATATCGAGACCAAGCTAACATCCTAAAACACAGCATTGTAGCGCTATAATGAAGTATGAACCGGCCTTAAGCCTCAGTGCTATCTGGTTGTAAAATACAGTGGAACAATCACACCTGCAGCTCTCCTTAAAAAAGGCCAATAATTCTTTATCATCATTGCTTTAACTAGTACAAGCTGATACATACAACTCCTTCATCTCCTTTGTTTGATTTGAAGATTGAACAAGATTTCCGAGCAAGTCCTTTTTCCCAGCAAAGGAGACAAACTCAACAAAAAGTGGCAATCTTCATACCTAGTATTTCTGAAATAGTATAAAAAACATCCTTGCTTGGAAAAATGAAGTACCATTTGACTGTTTGTGTTGTAAGTTTTAATTTATGTAGCTTATGCATGTTGAATCTGTAGGCATTATGTAGGGATATGACTGGGTATATGGAGCAGCATGATATGTGGAAGATAACTAGCCTGCTTGATGAAGAAAGCCTGACAGTATAATAGCATATAGTGCATTTGTCACTATGTGAGATGCAGGAAGGGAGGGGGAGGGTTTTAATTAGTAAGATGATTTGAACGAGTACACCGTCGAAGGTCTTGAAAAAGTCAAGCCTTCGTCAGAAGTGGCTCTGACATCTTCAGGACTGATGCAAGGAAGTAAGTGCAGTGAAGTTTTATAGTTATGCTGCAACCCTGATTGTTGGATTCTGTGTTCTGATTGGCTGATTTGTCTATTTTCTGATTGCACAGTTGAATTGAGGATTCTGTGCTCTGATTGACCGATTTATCTGTCTTCTCATTGGATGAGGCATCCCTTGAAAATAAGATCGGGAAGGCTATAAAAGAGCTCAAGGAACAGAACAAATTAAATAAAAAACAAGCTACGCAACTCACACCCAGGAACTCCTCGTCCAGAATTTATGGCCTACAGAAAGTGCACAGTTAAGGTATACCACTCAGACCCATTGTGAGCTCCATCAACTCTCCTTCTTACAACCTAGCCAGGCATCTTGCAGACATACTGACTCCCTTATCAGGCAAGGGGATGTCATACATTAAAAACTCCCAACACTATGCTGAAAGGGCTAGTAAGAAGATATCAAATATCTATAGTAACCTTCATATTGTTGTGCCTACTTAGAATATAAGCACAGTAGTAATGCGTAGTTTTGTGACTCAAAGAGGAGATTCATAACAGTGTATATACATATTTTATTCTACTACACTGCAGTTCAATTAACTTACATATTGTGTTCATTTGACTGTTTCATTTTACATGGCAATTGTTTGTGATGACATACAGTATAGTGCTTAAACGTTTCTGTTTGTTGTCCTGTTTTACATTCTGCTTAGTTTTGTTATTCTATCCGTCAATGTTCAGTGCATGCAGAGGATCTTGCATTGTTCTCGCTACCATTCATCTTTATTAGCAGTGATAAAGGACGCAAAGGACGTGGGTCATTGGCAAAGCACAAAAACGATCCAGACATTAATGTTCAGTCTGTATGTGAAGGTTTGACTGATCATTCAGGGTGTAAACTAGCCATGTACCTGAGAACATGAGTAGCAACAATTACTAAGCAGTAGCCATGCCTATGTTTTAATAACCACAAATTTTGGTAAGAATGCAAACATACTTGAAAAAGTCATTGAATGTTTCACACAAGTAATAATATAAGTATGTCTAATTAAAACAGACTAATTAATGCTGTTCATACTCATAATACCCCTAAATAAATTCAGGTAGAGCAATCCTCAAATTAGTCATTGACCACAATGGTGCTTTAATTGGCATGGACCAGGCAGATTCAAATTGTATCTTGAAAGCATTTAAGCCACTTTAATAAATAGCACAGGCATATCAGTGAGAAATGCATGTACAGTAGCATGTTGCGAACATTGCATGTCCATACACTTTAACTTGGTACTTTTTTGCTGGAGACATTTGATCAGTGAAGAGGGGCTTTAAGTTAACGTTGGTGGGAGACTTGATATATTTGGGGAGATGAGTATCAAATGGCTTGTAGTAATTAAATTTGTTTGCTTAGGATATTTGTTGAAAACTGCTTACTGTAGGTTCTCATCAAAGTCAGGGAACCATAGGATTTAGAGTGGTATTAGGTTCTGGAACCGGAATTTATTTTAAATTGAATTTGGTGGTAGTTTGGTCCCATTATTATTGACAGAAAGCTTTAAAATAAGTCATTTTGAAAATTGATAACCTTACTTGTCGCAACGAATCAGTGATAGTGCTTTACATTATGTCTTTCATTCTAGTGAATAATTAGATAAATTATTTTTAATGCCTTGTATTCAAATAGTGTTCAAAAGGGAAATTGCGTATCATTGTTGCTAGCTACCATGGTTGATGTGACATAATTATTAATGAGATAGATGTTTAGCGGACGGAAAACAGTTCCGGAAAGTAATAGCCTGACTGAACTGTTGTGACAATTTTTTTTGTCAAGCTGAATACTACTATGATTATTACTATGGGTTTTTGCAGGACAAATTATCTGTGTAGAAAGCAGAGGCTGCAGATCAACTTCATCACTATTTTGTGAGAGGGCAGTGGATTTTACACTGCCTTGCACTCCAAGTGATAGTAGGACACCCACAGCAAGGCAGAGCATTGTTTTTGACTGGCATTCGTGTAACTTGCCCTATACGTGTTTTGTAGGCGTCATTGACAGTGTACAAACTAATAACTTCATTTTCAACATCAGCTACCAAACATAAGGGTTGTAGCAATTAAGGTAGTCAGTTTTCTTTTCAGTGCAAGGGAAAGAAACTAAAGAGGGCAATAATACAAGAGCATGCTATAGGGCATTTTGAATATAAAACCTTATACTGACTTGCTGAGTTTCAAATAATTGTCCCATGGTTCAGTTAAAAAAGAGTCTCGCAGTTTTTGAATCTGTGTCTTAAATTTACATCTTTTCAAAGCAAGCTAGTAATTTTTCTGAGGTGAGCAAGATCAAGTGGCTTTCTATATGAAATGACACACGCTTTAAGTGCATTTTGGAGTTTGAACCACAGGAGAGGTTGAAGAGGTCTATCTTTTGTGCACTTCAATTACTTTCCATTTACACCGTTTTATATACAGTTCTTGTTTCTTTGCTTCAACCAGTCTTGTTTTCCTTCACTACATTTTTTTAAAAAGCATATTACATGCATGTTTTAACAATACTAGTAATTTTGTGTTAAGCATTAAGAACTCCAGTCAGTTGGCATTATTGATTTTGTGTTTTAATGTATGCTAGGTTTGGTAAGTTACACTGTTGATATGTTACCTGTGTCAAGCAGTCATAGGCAAACAGGAACATGTACAGTATTTTTTGCAGAAATAAGAGGTAATTATCAGTGGATGTATGGAAAGAAGATATGGAAAGAAGATTTGGTTTAAGGTAAACCCAAACTAACAAAATGGAGTAGCTTGGATATTGGACATTCTGATGTAATCAGGAAGAGGGGAAGGGCCATTGATCAGGGAACTGACTCACTATTTTTCCCTTGTACTGAAATAGGATGGCACCTTCATGGCTTCTAAAAATAAACTTTCATTAAGCTTCATTCAAGTGATCACCTGATTTATTAGGCTATGTAAATTCATGTGAATGTTATCAAATCAGTGCATTTTTTCTCTGCTTCCTCCTGATATTTGAATACTAGGATACTACTGTAAAGTTTTATTTTACATCTAGTGCCCCGTGGGTACTACCAACACACTGTTCTTTTACTGAATATATTTATTAATAAAAAATGGTTTGCCTTCTGAATATTTTAGTCTTTTATCTGCTGACGGTCTTTCCTGAGTCTTGACATCCGTAGAAAAATCTTGGTCAGTACTGATATTTATTTAGCAAACTCTGTACAAAAATAGAGGAAATTGCGCATTCATGATCAAAAAAAAATGTTCCACAAAAGTTTAGCAAAACTACCTAATAGTGTAAGAAAGGCTTTTACTAAACCCAGTTTAGCAAAGAATGCTAAAAAAGTTTCATGTTCTATGTTTCCCAAACTTTTAGCAATATTACTATCCATTACTGGTTAACATTTCCTAATCATCTATTAGAGTGTGACTGAAGTAGTGTTGTATTGGAGTAAAATAGTTTGATGTAAGAGTAGTCAAATTTACACCATGATGTTAACAAGTAATTTTTCAGGACACCATGGGTAAGTCTGGTTTTTGTAGTTGATTGACTGTACGTAGTAGCTATGACTCAAATGTTATGAAAATTGGACGACTCTCAAAACCTCAGTGACGTGTTCGCACGCCAATATGCTCGGGATAAATGGTCCGATAAATTACAAAAAAGGTGGTGATAGGTTGAGTTCCCTTTACAATTCTTACGAGGGACAATATGGGTTCAGAATAATTTAGCAGCTTTCAGTGATGTTTTCTAAATCGGATAACCCAAGGTTTGACTAAATATGATTTTTGTGACCTTGTTACGTCGTAGGCCATGGTCTTAGGCTGGTCCGTATGCCAAATAAATATTCTCGCTCAGAGAGAATATTTTCAGTACTCACCAGTAGCAGGACAAATAGTAAGTTGGCAATAGTGCCAGGGTATCTAGTATAAACAGTGGGAAATTAAGAGAGTTACGGTACGGTGGACCTTTTTGGCATATTACCCTACCCGCCTGGTGTTATTCGCGAGGCCGACAGGTGTGTCGGAAGTTTTTATTAAATGGATATGATTTTATCATGGTGACACGGTAAAGAGCCCTTGTGTAGGATAAGTCGTGGTTCCAAGTTAGCAGTTAGAAAAATATAACTCTCAAAACTTACCATAAAAATATCTTACTCTTTTTAAGTTGAGAGGGAATACTTACTTGAGGCCGACTTGGCTTGGGCCGACTAAAGTTGGCATGGGGACGACTTGGCTTGGGGCAGAGTTGGTTGCGGTCGAGTTGGTTTGGGGACGACTTGGCTCGAAAGCGCTTGACACACTAATATTTGAACTTAACATGTTGTTATATATCACTGGTATATTGTTATTTCACTCCTGATATATGAAACGAATGGCTCACCGTCAGTCAGTGCCAATATGTTTAAAAAGTTATCAAAATTTTACGAGGTTTTTAATTGTGCTTTCTTCGTCTGGACATGCTAATATCTGAATGTGACATGTTGATATTTATCTCTGACATGTTGATATTAAATTGTAACATGTTGATATTTGCATTAACATATTGATGGTAATTTGTAATATATTGTTATCCGTCCTGATATTGATATTTATTGTAACAATGTGAAACACATGGCGTTCCTTACACGTTCTCCGAAATTTGCGTTACTCATGTCAGTACGCGTTAACCACTGCTACCAGACGTTTAATACAACATTAAATTAGTACCTTACCTTGACGTACAAGTCTCCTGATTCTTATTTTCCGACTCATTTGCCCAAAGAGAGTGTCCTGTCCCTAGATAAGCTGAAGCGTAAACCTAACCATTCAATTGGGTTTTCGAGATTTAAAATTGGACAAACAGCTTACAGCGCTGCTTTTTCATCAAGCAATTGAGTCACGTAATAGACCTTCAGTGATTTGTACGTGGAAATTTCAAAGAAGAGAAATTCCATATCTACCTGTGACAAAATCACTTTCATGCAGTGTTTTGCCAGAGTGAACACATTGACGGAGATACGACAATATTGAAATTATTTGCACAATGGAAAAATGTGTTATTTTTATCAGTTATAAAAACACCGTAATCTGCAAGTAGAAGTTTGCCATGATCGAGTAGTATGGAGCAATGGTGGGTGGGGCAGCACGTAACGCTCAACAACTGTCACGTCACTGCAATATTCCTGCCGATAATCGCTACTAGGTACTTACAATAATTATCTCTTAGACTACTCCTTTCGACCTAACAATCCCAGACTGCTTTTTCGCGGCAAATAATGAATTTCGCTCTTACCGTATAGGTTATCCGTCTCCGAATAACAAACAAAATGGAACAGCGAACACTTCCTTAGGATAAGTCTACCGAAAACTACCATACGGCTCTGATTATTCTGATATCAGCATGGAAGTTCCGAGGTTGTACTTCCAAGACATCACAGCACAAGCGCAGCCAGTAGTGTTCGCAGCCAAATATGCAGTGTGAGCGTTCTAGCAAAACGTGTCACTGTGACATCATGAATACACATAAATTTCTTCACCAAGACCCTGGATAAAGTTAAAGAGGCAGAAAGTGAGTGCTCCAGCCTACTATAGCCTGCGATATTTTACACCTACAAATCACAATTAAAAGAGCAAGCATTCCCGTACGAAAGTGTGAGCTTCCACCCCGTGCAAAAGTACTTCGAGAGATTAATTTTACTGGTTTACAAAGATGCAGGAATTGAGAAATCGTCATTGAAGGACGACCTTAAAATATGCGGTACCGTAACTTTTGGTCTACAGATTCATAAAACGTTTCGTATACATCCCTACATATAATCACGGAGGCCGATCTTGGGGTTGAGGAATAAGTTTCCCACCATTTCAAATGGCGAGGACATAACAAGAAATTCCCTATTTTGGGGCGAAAATTTTTTAAACTTAAGCAAAAGCGCTGCCACTTTTGGATAATTTGCCTGTAAATGCTATTTGTGACTAATTCCTCGTCCTAATATGCCGATTGAGTATAAAGTGTTAAGTCATGTTACTATCTGCATTGTATATTGCAATCCGTTCATTCTAAATTTGTTTTCTTGTCATCTTCTTTCCGACATGTTGATGAATACCATCGACACCGATTCTGACAAGGTCATTGGAGGTACAAGTAAACTTTCTTTATGATCAAACTGTAGCAGAGGCGAGTCAGTGAATCTTAATTGTTGCGAGGCTCCTAACAAAATGGGGCCAAAGCCGGTCTCGGTCTCAGTCTCACTGTTGTTGGATCTGAAGTCAGACATTGAGGCATCCAAAACGCACTAGGCTTCAGGGAATCGCATACTACCCTTTCCAGAATAACGTTTTCAATTTGTTCCAAATCGACATGTATTTTCGTGTTTACCGCCTGTCTAGGGTTACCAGACGTCCGGTTTTACCCGGATATGTCCTCTTTTTACTGGTTTGCGCTGGCGTCCGGCGGATTTTTTAAATTGCCCACAATGTCCTGATTTCGCGTACTTCTCACATAATCCTTAATTTTGCTTTGCGGGCTAAATAACTTTTACTGGTCGTCTTATTTGTCTGACCAAGTTATATGCCGATACCGCATCCTTCCGCGTACATCTTCACAAAAACAAGAACTATAGATTCCCCGTACCTACGTAACACATTTGCAAGTTGTACTACTTCACTTGTAGGGACCGCAAAATACATCCCTCGGGCCTACCTACTGTTTTACCATAGTACGTCCCGTCTGCTACCTTAGTTACCAGACGCTCACGGTCTGGCAGCCGCGTGGTCCGAGACATGGGAATTAAGTACGCAACACACAAGGTATGACAAACCTGTGCACAAAGTCACTGGTAGCATAGACATGCCCCAGTTATAGCCTATTTGTTACTCTCCCTGGGAATCCCAGCATCGCCACGTTAAGTTTTGTTAGGTAGCGTCTCATGACGCCGGTCGGAACTACATAGGCCTACTCCCGGTCGGAGGCTCGCACTCCAACATCCCCGGACCGTATTTGACAGGTATGGAAGGCGCACAGTTGTGCTCAGGTCGGAGTCCCTCACGGGTCCCTAATCACCAACTTGGTGAAGAAAAGCAATCGAGGGTGAAGTGTTTTTTTTTTTCAACAGCACAAAGAAGAAGCTTCGAATTTACAAAGGTTCGAACTCAAAAGCTAACGACCCGAAGTCCGGAGCTCTGACCACTGAGCTAATCCATGATACATTTTAAGTAACTGACTCTTGTTTAGGACTCTTTAGGATTTGACTTTCAAAACCAAAATGATGATACTTTATTCAGGTGAAAGAAACTCTGGTTAAATCAACAAATTTTGTTCCATTTTGCATTTAGACACCGTTGAAAGCCGCAAAACATTTCAAAAGGGAGGGGGACACCCTCTCCCCTTAGACCCCTTCCCTAGGACGGCGATTCATGTCCTCCTTTCTAGAAAATAAAAATGGTAACTCTACACCTGCCTCGGGCAATTTGAGGTATTTCCGTGATAGTGTGGGTTTCGCTGTACAGGCCTGTGACTAGCTACAGTAAGTAGGCCTACGTACCACAGGTACACGACAATTATTCAAGGTTTTACTTGCAAGTATGAAGACAATAAAAACCGATGTTAACGGGGGACTATGAGACAAACCTGTAACAACAAAGCGAAGTCAAAAACATTGGCAAGTGTGTTAAACTGTGCACGTAAAACCTATGGTCAGCGTGCCTCATACACATGCTTGCCACGCTTTTACCCATAAAAAGATGTGGTGCTGATACGTTATGTTTTCACACTTGATCCTGAGTGTGTGGTTATAGGCACAGGTTGACAAATGGAAAGGTCTTTTGAAGGGGTGAACAGATTTTTGTTTTTACAGCTAGGCCTGTTTTGAAGGGATGACAAAGATGGGTTCATGGAAGCGGTTGTCCCAATAGCCTCAAAGCTCCCCTTCCCACATGAGTCGCTGTAGTGAAGAAATCCGTGCCCACACCCCCTTTAACTTTTCATCATCACTAGATATTATTGCTATCTCTACCTTCACATTCTAAATCGACCAACGCTCCCGCAAGAATGTGCAGTCTTGTGAACCCACACAATAAACCGATGCTGACAATTTGGATTCTTCTAAAGTCCTGACAAAATAAATGTTTCGCAGTTGTTTCATCATTACATTAACATGTTGCTACAACATGACCACTACGATTATGAGCCTGAACAAGACAAAGTTTAATTCCGTACAACCTCCCCCACTAAGGAATTATCAAATCGGGAAAGTCTGCACATCTTATCTGACATTTCGCAACACAGTAAATCAGCCTCAATGTTCCAAATGTCACACCATTTCACAACATCCGCTTTAATACATAGTCTTCCATTTTCACTTCACGTAAATATCAAATAGTCATGAAAAGATACTCTAAAAGCTGTCCTGATATTAGTATGGTTACTCAACACTAAAACATGGTATGTGACTTCCTGACTCACCTTCATAATCCACGACACAGGTCACCTTTTAACCTGGGCGGTGGCTCCTACGGGAATGGTAATTAACCTTGCTCTGCTTTGAAAATTTGCAAGTAGACTTATTGAGTAAGTACACAAAACACTGCTATCTCGAAAAGAGGCGCTCCTTCGTTCGGCTAAATAGTGTTGCATCGGCGTCTAGCTACTAGATGGCCAGTGCCTTCGTTATATTTTTTGTGGTTAAATTTTGAATCGGCCCTGTGTGTTACGTATTCGCAGTCATTGAGTGCATTTATATTTTTAAGTAATTTGGGTGTGACTCAATAACATGTTAAGAATTCCAGCCTGTACACAACCAGAGTTATTAACAACGACTTACAGTTGGATTTCAGAGGTGGGACCAGAGTAATATCCCAATTTCAATGGGGCAGGGGTGTTCTAGGAAGAGGCCCCCATTTGAGTAAGAAAACCGAATCAGACGCAAAATATTTTATCAATTCAAGTTACAAGCAAGTGAAAAAATTTAAAAGGAAACGTACATCTTTTAACGATGTAACACAACTTTAATTTATGAATGTAGTGACAGGAATAGGTAAGCTATATTTGAGTTCACTTTTTGAGGAAGAAAAGGGATTGTGGTTCGTGACTAAAAAACTCGAACATATCTCGAACTTTTGCTTCCATATGTAGCAGCCTTAAATCACATTAGGCTACGAAGTATAGTTAACGTAATGTAAGCGACTTATCAATAGTTCACTGACCTACATAAAAAACACATTTTCACTTTCCTCCTGCTACCCCTCCCCTTCCCCACTATGCGCAGAAGAAAACAAAGTGTGTATCAAGGGATGTGGATACAGACTCTAACGAGTTATTAGTGGGCGGAAGAGGGAAGCTCCCTGCTCAGTGCCAATCGGATTTGTATATGGAGTTAACAACGAATTAACTTTACATTGGGTAATTCGCTTTCAGTCTCCTCAGTTTTCAAACTTTGTTTTCTTGTCTTCAAGGTAATCTTCATTCCTTCGAGAAATGATACCCACATGCTACCGAGGAGGCGTATGTAACCTCTTTAAAAAAAATTAAGTTAGGTTCTACTATAATACTAATATTTGCAACTTTAATGCGCCCATATCTAGGCTAACCTAATCAAAAGTGCAGCACAATATTACCCTGCTCAACAATGAATCGTCCCAGAGACAATCTGCCTAGTAAGGCAGGAGCTCTAACGGCGCACCGGTAATAGGTAATAGGTGATTTGCATGTCATAAATAAACGCTCTGATATGAATTTGAAGCTATATGGGTCTAGCGCCCTCTTTTGTTAGTGTTCTTTGGCATCACCTTATCATGCACGTTTTCCTGTTTGTGAAAATTTCTGCCCTTGAGCTTCCGTTGTATCACAACTAACCTGTTATCTTGCATTGAATACCTGCCTTTAGCACACTTTCTGCAAATTAGCAAAATAGGAACAGGGCAGGGAGGTAATACCCCGTGCACCTCCCTTAACAGTGAGGGCAAACTATTTTTTTTTTTTTTGTTTTGTCTGGCTCCATTTTATGGACCACTGTCGATGAGATAAGGCCCAACCTTTTTCAAGCGCCACCTCTTTCTTTCCGGACAGTTCAAGACCTGCAAATCCGATATTTGTGTAGTTTTCTTATTCTTGGTTGTTATGTGTAACAGAAAGTCGAATCTGAAAGTGTTTCATTCCAACACCCCTGTCTCCTTACGACCACTCAGGATATGTATCTCAATATCCCATCCCGGCTTTTGTACATCTGTTGTATTGGGCTGTCTATAATAACGAATTTATATCGAATTACAATCATCAGAACGTGCCTCTGACACAGTGATTGTAAACTGCTTGAAGGTCAGGATCACATGTAGAGCCATGTCTGAGGTCGAAGGCCCAGAGGATAATCTAGGGCCCAAAGGTTGCCGCTTTGTAAATGCTGAATTCCGCTTTCTTCTGCGTTATTAATGACAAAATCCGTTTTCTTCCGTTTTCTTAATTTAGGCATCTGTCAAAAGTTCATATTGTTCCTTAAAAGCTGTATAAATTTTCGGACTTCCATTTTTTAAAGGATATGCCGAAACACAATGTTGCACTGCACAATACTTACGGTGATAGTACGGTACAAAAATACTCGCTCGATCGACCGCGGTTATAGGGTGTTATGGAAGGACTGTTTCGTCTCACTTTATTACGCGATTTAGGCAGTGATTTACGTGTACATAATAGGCTAGAGAGGATAATTATGCTTTTTTACGATTTTTTCAAACAATTTATTTTTGTATTTATTAAAACCACTCAGATAGGTTATAACAGTTTTTGATAATAATTTCCTGATTTATTTTTGCAACTTTTTTCAAAACTTCGTTTTCCGTTTTCTATTGCCAATTCCGCGATTTTCGCGGAAAACTTTGGGCCCTAGGATAATCCTGGTTTCGTTGAAAGGAAGTAAGTTTACTTGGCAAACTGATACCGCATGTGCGACAGACAGTAGAGGATTCCAAAACTTTATAAAAGGATTTCCTAATGATCGAGTTTCGGACAACCACACCACTAGGGCAGTCAACATAACCTCATCACTAGGGCTAAGGGGAAAAAATGGACATTCCAAACGATCAATTACGCTTCTAAACTTGCTTGTTTTCCAAAAAAGTTCTTCTACCATGCGTGAGTCACCAGTAAGGAAGAAAGTTTGGATTTAAAATCTCTCGATACATTGCAGAACGTCTGTTAGTAAATATATTTCTTGTTGCAGATCTGGCCCTACTTTGTTTGGATTTGCAGTATGGGAAAAAGGTTTGCTATTCAAACTCCCTGGATTGTTGGAAATCGCACACCGAAACAAATGTAGCAATGCAGTTGGGCAGTTGCCATATTATGTGAGAAACTTTGGTATCACATCCTCAGTGAAGAACAAATGATTCTTTAACCCATCCAAAGAGAGGATTGCTGATTAGAGGCCCTATTTTAGAAACTCGAAAAAGGGTATAGCTCTCGCATGTTTAAAGCTCAAGTCTATTTCTATGGCTGCAGAAGAAGTAAGAGCATGTAGAAAAACGTTGTAACTTTGAGTTAAAGTAGTTACTGCAAACTCTTTACCATAAAACTGCAGTGTCTGTTTTCTCCAGGGATGCCGGGACCAAAGGGTGGGCAGAGGCCATGCCTTTCCCGTCGGGGGAGCCTTACCCAGTCAAATAAACTTTCGTTGGGAGCTTTTTTACGTGAACAGCAAAATCACTGCAGTGATTTTGCTGTTATGGTATCACAAACCCATTTTCCTAAGACCCTTCCAATCTCCATGGGGAGGGACGGGGTAAAAGCGAAGCCTTGCACGCACCAGATCCGGGTTCAATTCCAAATCCCATTTTTGCCTGGTTCTTCAAAAGCAGTTTTGCAGTTGTTGATAGCTTTCTGGTTGATGCCGTATGTAGTTTTCAGCAACTGGCGCGGCCTAAGGGGCGCTCCGTTCAGAGCCGTAATTAAAGTTGATCAAGGGGCCACATGATTATATTCCTTGACTTTGAAACTACCTAACACCATATTCTAAGGTTCCTAATTTTCTGAATCCGCCCCGAGCAATGGTATATTTAGGGACACTGCTGCATTGCAGTGGTGGCGGACAGGTTGCTACTACCCCTTCCAGCCTTTAGGGAAAGTGGTTTAAGGTATAGGAGACTCTCACTTCCGTCGGGGTGGCGGTCCCGGATGCATGGTGGAGATGTATGAAACACAGCTTGTAAGTTCGTTTCCGGAGATATCTACTTGGTGCGTATTATTTTTGAAAATCCCCGTCACCGTTGGGAGAGCGGAAAGATCATTTAGTAAATTAAAATTAATTAAAACTTGTCTCAGATCGTCAATGTCTCAAGAGAGATTAGACGGTTTGGCTATGCTATCAATCGAAAATGTCGAACCCAAAAATTTGAACAAAGATGAACTAATTGCAATTTTTGCCCCTGCAAAAGCCAGAGAAGGTCAAAATATAAATGCATGGCTGTCAGGACCTGTTGAATGTTTGACTATGCGCATTAATAACTACCTCTCCACATTTTAACACACTTCTGAAGTCTTACTTAATTGTAAGAAGTAAGAACAGACTAATGTGGTGTGTATACTGCGCACAGTGTATTATACCATGTACAATATATTTGGTTAGTTGAGATTGTGCATATTTGCGTAAATTTGTTATAATTTCTATGAGTGGGCCTATACATGATGCCCCATAATGTTTTCTGTCGACAAACAAAAACGGGTTATCGTCGATATTCATCCACAATTACACGGCCAATGTTCATTATGGTGCCTACTAAATCAAAACAAATTTACGCAAATATTCACAATCCCAAATAACCAAATGTATTGTATATGGTACAAGCATTGTCTCGAGATTAACGAGGCAACACGGCCGCCTCGATGATATCGAGACAATGATTGTCTCGAGATTAACGAGGTAGGCGTTGTCACTGATTGTTTGTAAAATGTCATTTACAGAAGACATTCTGGCGATGTCGTCTTTGAAAGTACGGCGAAAAGACAACAATTCCTTCTGTGAAATCTGATTATAAGCCATTGGTGTATTCCTTGACAAGTATATTACCTTCATTCTTGAGCTCTTGATCAGACATTTTGCATAAGTTGCCAGGATAGAGTAAGGAGAACTTGTCACTAACAAATTCTGACCCTGGAACCTATTCCGGTAATTTATTGAAAGTCGTTATACGTTTTGTGATTCATAGGTCCTAGTAATTTATTTAGCAATAATCTTAGATGTTTGTTGAGAACTTAGGATGAGATAACGGAGTGTAATTTCGGGTCTTTGGGTAGTTAGACGGTAGGCAGAGTTACAAATTTTTGAGAATTTTGTTCTTTCCCATTTGGTCGGGGGCCTGAACCATCGGGGCCCCTGGACTTTGTCCACCCGGTCCACCCGCTTGCAGCGCGCTGTTCACAAGTACCCAAAGTATCAACGTCGTAGCTATGTATTCAGATAAATCACCACGCTGAAGCTTTGTAACTAGCTTGGTCACGACTATAAGCGAATTCAGCGGGAGGCACGCTTGTATTGACTTCGTATAAGTAACTTAAAATACATGGCAGCATGACTATTTGCCTCTTTTGAACTTAATTACTTAGTGCCTATCAACGAGATTATTGAAATTGTCAAGTTAGTTCAGAATCCGCACCGAAAGGGTTCGGGGCACCATGTGCCCCAAATTTCGCCGTGTAGAATCAAGGCTCCGTAATATTATTTGATGCAAGGGATCTAGCAAAATAAAATTTCTCATTACTTGTCCACAATATGGCAACAATCTTCAGGGTGTCGATCCAAACAAATTAGCCTCCTGTGTTTAGCGTAATTAACCATCCCAGCTGGGGTAAGGGTGCAACTGACCATACTGGTATTAATTTTTTACTCACACAACTTTCTAATTAATAAGTAGTTAAACTTCTTCTAGAGCCCTAAGCGCCATTCCACTTAGAGTTAGAGTCACCCTTAGATCGAGTCACAAGTCAAGTCAAGTCAAGTCATTCGTCACATTTTCAAGTCAAGTCAAGCACATTTTCAACTCAAGTCAAGCACATTTTCAACTCAAGTCAAGCACATTTTCAAGTCAAGTCAAGTCAAGCACATTTCCAAGTCAAGTCAAGTCAAGTCAAGTCAAGTCAAGTCAAGTCAAGGCAAGTCAAGTCAAGTCAAGTCAGACATTTTGCTCCAGTTAACTCGAGTCAGTTGCTGGTGTCTACAAGTTAACGCAAGTCACACTATCACATAATCATAGCAAATTTAAAACTGGTATTTCTTCTTTGGCGAGCCTGGAGACAAGTGGTTCCTTTCTGCTTCTAAAGTGTACCTGTCACTGACTCCAATCTTTTTGTATAGACAGCCACAGGTGCATTGTGTTCATATAACTTTACATGCAATTTGCCAGGAGTACGCTGCACATACAAAGGTACCACACGTAGCTTGCGCCCACCATACGAATGTTATAACTACTCAAGCAAGCAATTTAAATGTATATCTGCTGGCCGTGGCACAATCTCACTTTTACTTCGCCAAGTAGGCATAACATTAGATGTAGTCGCCCGAGGATCCACAGATGGCGAAGCCATGGCGTAACATACAATTTAATCGAACGAAGAGGTCAAGGACCTAACAGTAGGACTGTGTACCTCTCGGAAATAAACTCTCTCCGTCAAAAACGAATAAAAATGACCACAGTGACCCAGGGGCGGGATTTGATGTCTTGAGATGGAGGGGACAAACCCGTGTGGAATGCCAAGCGGCTCCAAAGGATGGGACTTTGGAACAATTATTTTATAAATGCGATATCCAGAACCCAGTGTAGGTGCGCGCGAAGCGCGCTGAAAAAGTCGCATTTTTAGACTTTCTATCCGCGATATGAGTAATAAAAAAACTTAGAAAAGTATCCTCAAGGAGGGGGTCTTGCATCCCCCCTTTGCTAAGCGCCTGTCCCATATTACGGTAAATCGATAGTAATAAACATTTTGCTTTGAAAATTTCTGGGGAGGGGAGCTTCCCCTCCGCTGCGTAATGCCACATGGGGAATTCAAGGATTTCAATGATAATGGAAGAGTTTGAACAAAGCTATTTACAGGAAATAACCTGGAATCCCGGAACAATATTTAAAACGGGTGCGCGTAAAGCGCTCCGAATGAAGAAAACACATTGAGACGTTTAATTGTAGTCTTTTCTTTAGTTTTAAATGCAGTACTGTTCATTACATAAAAAAATTCCTACCTATATCCTGCTCTACATGGTACTCTTTCATGTTACATTTTTGTCCATGGTCTGGTACAATTCCTCTCAACCTTTTAATTAGTTTGAAAAATAAGTTAGTTTCGATTTTGAAGGTTATCAGGTTATAGAGTATAATTATGATAATTTAAAAAATCAATGAAATGTAGTACGGGTAGGTCTTACATGGACATGGCCAAGGCCATCGGCAGTCAGTTAAATGCCATGCAGAGAAGTAATTTTCATTGGAGGCTGCATCTTAGAAAAGTTGTGGCCCGCGAAACCTTTAACGGCGAGTGCCGAAGTCGCGAAGCGCGAGCTTGAAGACTGAGGGTCTTTCCAATTGAAAGTAATTTTTTTTAATTTTGACGGCTTTTGCGGTAATTCTGGACAATTCCTTGAAAAAAGTCTGCTTCTCCACGTGCAATTTGAAATGCTTATGAAATAGGTTTCTTATGAAAATCGTAAATTTACGATGATAACCGTCAGTCAATTTGCTGAGAATGGTAGTTGTTGGTCGAGAAAGTGGACAGCGAGGGTTTGGGAAAAGTAATTTACTCAAGCTGACCTACAGGAAATAATAACGAGGCAATTCCACCAAAGTTTTCCTACGCACAGGCTTGCAGAAGTTCTAATGAGACATCAATTTATATCAGGTTCATGAGAAGCACGCCGAAATAATAATAAGCGCGTAAGAGACACCGATGCTTTGAAAGGAATTTTACGGTGCCAGACAAAATTTTCAATTGTATTAGTCAGTTTTCTTTGGGAGTGCGCGCGCAGCGCGTTGAGAAAAATCTTCGTGGCATTATGGTATTTGAAATCAATGTTTTCCTTCCTTTAACATTGCTAAGTTTAATCATAAAGGCTATTGAAAATTCTCTTATAGTTTCTTTTGTGTCGCCTCCCTTCGTTATTTTTTTTCATTATTTTTATTATTTTTTAAAGTTTTCAAAAACAACTGCAGTATTAGTTAAAGATTTGAAAAGGAAAAGTTATGGCACTAAATAAGGATATTAGGTCCTAGCTCTGCCATAAGAAAAAATCAATCTCGACCAGCACCCCGGATTTTCAATGGGTCGAGTAAGGACCGTGTATAGGGAGCTATCGCCGACCGGCTATACACCCTTGCCTTCACTGAGGACTAAGCCAGTCCCATCAGAGTTGCACAAGCAATATTATTGAGTACTGCTTCACGCAGAGGCAACAAAATTATTATAGAGAGGAAAAAATGAACAGACTCATATTAAAAATCTCGTACAACGAAAGTCCCTGAACCACACCAAGAATCATCCAGATGGCAACCCTGTCTGTTTAACATGTTGCTTTTCTATCGAAACCACTGCAATTGGTGATCGTAATGGTCCATGCCTGGTATGATGTGTACATATAGTCTGATATGACATGCTTCCGCAGCAGTGAGTGCGGATTAGTCGAACTGCCCACTGTGTTCCGTTTGTCAAGTGACAACTATACTATAGCCATGCGGTGCTGGTATCGTGTCTCATGATAGAAAAATAACAAAAAGAGTTACATCTGAAAAACTTCTGGTAAAGCCCATTGAGTTTCGCTTTGGTAGCGCATTTTACACTTACCAAGGAAGCCTACTCTTTGGCCGTGGCAAGATCTTGGGTAATATATGTCTCTGATGGACCGGTATAAGCAGGTGCCATTCATATTTATGACAAGTTTTCCGTAGTGCCTAAATGTTGTGGATTGTGACAAGTCTTGGGGGTAGCCTCTGTTTCCAGTCGCGTTCAGAGGTGGCACAAGGTGGGGGCAGGGGCCAATTTTTGTCGCCACCCATGGTCTGAATACTTATTTTGGTCTTCAAAAGGGTCATTTCTGCGATATACTTAAAAACTTTCTTTCTCAGTTCCGTTACTCAAAAGTTGATTAGGCCTATATAGGCAACAAACCCTTTCCACCTTTTCAAATAAGTTAATGAGTAGAATACATGAATTTATGTAAATGTCGGAATTTTCATCTCATGTCGCAAACCCTAGTTAATATTCTCTTTTGTCTGTCGCAGGGTACGGCTAGTGACTAGAGGATGGAAGTACAATGTAAGTTACGTCCCGATAGGATAAATGACCTGTGTAAGCTTTAAATAAGTAAAAATTCATTTTTGTGAATATAGGCTTACCCCAAAAACTTTCGGGCTTTGCAATTTTACAGTTCAGATTACCGGGAAAACATTACATTAGCGAGGAACTATGTGCCTTTAGTAAATTTTACGAAATATATGCCCCGCAATTGCATGGTCTAGTACACAGCTTTTCTTCAAATCCCACCTTACCAACCCTCGACGGCATCGGGTTTGTCGGGGCTTCGGGTCGCTGCCCCCTCCCCGCGTCGGGGAGTGAAATCCTGGAGCCACTCCTGGTTGCGTTGAAGAAATTTTAGCGGCAGTACCTTGTATTCTCTCCTAAGCTAATGTTGGTTTACACGAGAAACTCTTTCTTACAGGTATATGTTTTGCTACCTTCAAGTTAAATTCCCTTAGCTTATTTGCAGGAGGTCTAGAGGGTCGCTCCCAAAAGTACATTCCGTTTCGCAATTTAAGCAAGGGTTAAGTATCGTTTCTCAAAAGCATACCTTTGAAACTTTTATATGAGACCTGGAAGCGACATTCTCGGAAGTGATCTTTTAAGGCGTTAAGTTATGAACGTTATTACTTCGGGCCTTATTTTGATTAACCTGGTTATAAATCTTAAATATTATTGTTATCGAGAACTCATTCCTCTAGTATACTGATCGAAGGACTGGTTCGCCTCTTATTAGCTCATGGGGGTTCGTTGCTACTTATAGTCTTATTTTCCTTTAGGAGCATGAGGTAAGCGGAATAATCTTGCCGGCATATCGGGTCGAAGCACAGAAGATGAATCAGTGATTACCCACTAGTTTTTCTATTTCACAACCCAAGGCGACTGACATGGGATGGGTGGCAACTTTTCCAGTGTCAGAACCGGCAATTTGAGGACGGAGATAAGCTAAAGTATCAATCTCTGGAATATTTCAGCTGATTAAACCCTTCCAAAATGTTTGTTTACCTCCCCCTCCCCCATTGTTCTGCTGCCTAACCATAGGCCTGTGCTTGCTTCTTGGAACTGAGTTCCATCTTCTCAATTGTCGCACCCACCCAGGTCCAGACCAGCCTACGCCCCTGCAGAATCGGGTACATTTACAAACACCAGAGTCGCGTCAAAGGACTCGAGTCGCAACGGGAGACTCGAGTCATTTTCCCTGACTCGAGTCTTTAAGTGGACTTGAGTCATGCTATGCTCGAATACGAGTCAAGTCATTTTCGGTGGTGACTTGAGTCAAGTCAAGTCATTTAGGGGTCCAGACTCGAGTTAAGTCAAGTCATTTTTGCTGATGACCAAGTCAAGTCAAATATGCGATTAGAGTCCAAATCAGTGACTTGACTCGTCACAACACTGCTTAGAGTACCGCTGTAGACCTATCGGTAACACTGTTTAGGAGCTTACACATGCAGGATTTCACTCAGGGAACCATGAAATCAAACTGACTTTCCACGTGTCCACAATAATTGATCAGGATTGACTGACTCTAACAAGTACCTATACTCTAAGTATGATACCAGCCCTTCCAACTAAAATCAAACCAAATGACTACGATCCCAATGACTCTCAGGAAAATCAACTAAAGAAGCACGATGGATGGACCATATTGATAGACGTCAAATTGTAAAAACATTGTAGAAAATGCAGGATAAATTTTTGGGTGACCCCCAGAGCAAACCATTATCCCTTTCAGGAAGAATAAGTAAGTTTTTGGGCTTTTTGGTTTCTTAATCATTATAAAAAGGAAATAACTCGATGAAGTTAAAGCATGCAATACATGTATTTTGCTACATTTTCGGTCCTGCCGATACACAGGGGAGAATTTGTGGTAGGCGACCTTCATTCAATACATTTATTATACGCAATGACAAGACCAAATAATACATGGGATAAGGGCGATATAGCCAAAAAATATGCCCAAAACATAATTTCGAACATATAAAAGATAGGCTAAGTAAGTGCTTTGGCTGTATAGTCCAAAATAATACGGTAAAAATTTCATCCACACTTGGAAAGTATGTGGAAATACTGAATTTGGGTCATGTGGACAACAATTGTTGAATATGAGTTTATCGAGAGGTTGGTTACCCAACTGAGTGGTAACCAGACTCTCGATAAATACAATAACCAACAGCTGTAGCATGAGCAACATTACCCAACTGCCGTATTTCTACATGCATGCCGAGTGTTGGTAAACTTTTTACCCAACTTGTTTATAACAAAACAATTCTTTTGATGTGGCCAAGGTAAATCAACACCGACTAAATATTGACCCAGCGAAAATGATTTGTACATAAAAATGATGATTAAAATTAAGATAAAACGATAAAACGATCTCCACTACTTCCACTATTTAATATCAAATCATGTAATCAGTTCCGGCGGTACGTGTTATAAGTCATTATGAGTGCAAATGCATTAGAGTTATATCTTGGTGCTCAGGAACCATCGCTGCAATTTATACAATTATAATAAAATCGTAGAAATATATAATTATTGTGCATGATTTTCATATTTAAAATATCTCCTAATATAAACATATCAAATCAATTTTGAAAAATTGGACCCCACATTTCGAGTAACAAGAATACAGACTTGCAGATTAATAATGTGTTTGTTTGGTCTGCTGTTTGATGTCAAGACCACCGAAGTACTCATCTGGGAAGCATTTTCAACAGAGTACATTCCTTCAACACCCATTTATTAATATTGGCAGGCGCTCGGATAATGGTGTGTATTAGCTTTCCCAAAAATATGCCCCGACAACTGATCATATAAGATTATTAAATTCCTTGTGGTAACCATTTTGTCGTCAAAGTACGTTTAGTGCAGAATCGGTAAGAAAGTCTTGTGACTTGGAAATAATGCAACATGTCATCCCTCATCAAGATATTCGTTTGTGTTACATTGATTTTATCTGTATGGATATATATATATATATATATATATATATATATATATATATATATATATATATACGGCTCAATTTTTCTCTCTGGTATTTTCTCTGAACCTTTCCTGCTTTGATTAGGGCTATGCTCTATCTAGGATTGGTATAAAAATTCAAGATCGAATGTACTACTATTTACCTTTCGACCTACACATTCTAACTTCGATCTACCAACCTCGACCTACTGATTATTCATCCCCTTTGGGACTACCATGGTAACACGGAGAGAAAATTGAATCACACGAGGTATTTGTAGCCTGGTTGTCACTTCTGTGAATCACAAGCCGAACTGGTGTAGTGGTCACAGACTCTGCCCGGAAAGCGGAGGATGGTGGGTTCAAACCCTCGGTACGGCTCAATTTTTCTCTCTGGTATTTTCTCTGAACCTTTCCTGCTTTGATAAGGGCTACGCTCTATCTAGGATTGGTATAAAAATTCAAGATCGAATGTACTACTATTTACCTTTCGACCTATATATATATATATATATATATATATATATATATATATATATATATATATATATTTATATATATATATATATATAAGAATGAGTGAATGATCGCTGTATTAAATAGTCGCATGAAGACTTTAGGCCATTGTTCCTCTAACAAAGGCACTTGCCTTATACTGAAAGTATAAGGTGTTAGAGGAACAATGGCCTAAGGTCTTCATGCGACTATTCAATACAGCGTTGTTTCACTCATTCCTATAAAGGCGCTACGTCACTCTACCTACTATATATATATATATATATATATATATATATATATAAAAATTCAAGATATATATATATATATATATATAAATATATTATATATATGTTTTATATATAGATATGTTTATATATATATATATATATATATATATATATATATATATATTTACACACTCTACCTTAAAGAGTTTTAAATTTGATAGAAACCCACCTGTGTCACCTACGTAAAACGACTTAACTTGTAATAATGTTAGTTGTACTTCTGATTGATCTGGTGGCCCAAGCCCTGTGGGGCACATTAAGATTGCTGCTTCGCAAACAGAGAGATGCAATATTGACTATACAAACGAATCAACACTTTAATTGGCAACTAGGTAGGACCTTACCAACAATGAAGGTGGTGACTACTTCGTACGTTATAATTTCTACCAAATACCCATTGCTCCATATCCAATTTCATTAAAACATTTACAAGGTATTAAGTTTTGATATCTAGGCACGTTCACGACATTCAGTAAATGCTTCATCTTAAAAAATTTTAGCATTCAACGTTAACACTTCTTTTTAGCATTAGCGTCTACATATTCAGAGACTCCATCCCTCCTTGCTGAACACCTTCCATCATGACAACAAACACCATCTGAATGAGCCATAACACTTGTAAAACAACGATGTTTAATATATATATATATATATATATATATATATATATATATATCCTTAACATGGTAGTGCTACGGTAAGACCTTGTTTTGTTGAGCACTTTCTCGTTTCAAGATGGCACACTGCTTGTGTAGTCTTGGCATTTTCGTCAAGACGTAATACTGTTGCTTTATGCAAGCACGCTCTTTAGAGCTTGTGCACTTTGGTATTCATAGGCAGTGTACCGTGAAAGGCCGGACTGACGCAAGTTATGCTTGTGTCAGCCTTGCCATTCAGTCTTGAAACCTACTCTGAGCTGCACTGATGAGATCTAACAAGATCGAAACAGTTCTGTCTGCAGATTGAGTTATTTACGCTCCTTAACATGGTAGTGCTACGGTAAGACCTTGTTTTGTTGAGCACTTTCTCGTTTCAAGATGGCACACTGCTTGTGTAGTCTTGGCATTTTCGTCAAGACGTAATACTGTTGCTTTATGCAAGCACGCTCTTTAGAGCTTGTGCACTTTGGTATTCATAGGCAGTGTACCGTGAAAGGCCGGACTGACGCAAGTTATGCTTGTGTCAGCCTTGCCATTCAGTCTTGAAACCTACTCTGAGCTGCACTGATGAGATCTAACAAGATCGAAACAGTTCTGTCTGCAGATTGAGTTATTTACGCTCCTTAACATGGTAGTGCTACGGTAAGACCTTGTTTTGTTGAGCACTTTCTCGTTTCAAGATGGCACACTGCTTGTGTAGTCTTGGCATTTTCGTCAAGACGTAATACTGTTGCTTTATGCAAGCACGCTCTTTAGAGCTTGTGCACTTTGGTATTCATAGGCAGTGTACCGTGAAAGGCCGGACTGACGCAAGTTATGCTTGTGTCAGCCTTGCCATTCAGTCTTGAAACCTACTCTGAGCTGCACTGATGAGATCTAACAAGATCGAAACAGTTCTGTCTGCAGATTGAGTTATTTACGCTCCTTAACATGGTAGTGCTACGGTAAGACCTTGTTTTGTTGAGCACTTTCTCGTTTCAAGATGGCACACTGCTTGTGTAGTCTTGGCATTTTCGTCAAGACGTAATACTGTTGCTTTATGCAAGCACGCTCTTTAGAGCTTGTGCACTTTGGTATTCATAGGCAGTGTACCGTGAAAGGCCGGACTGACGCAAGTTATGCTTGTGTCAGCCTTGCCATTCAGTCTTGAAACCTACTCTGAGCTGCACTGATGAGATCTAACAAGATCGAAACAGTTCTGTCTGCAGATTGAGTTATTTACGCTCCTTAACATGGTAGTGCTACGGTAAGACCTTGTTTTGTTGAGCACTTTCTCGTTTCAAGATGGCACACTGCTTGTGTAGTCTTGGCATTTTCGTCAAGACGTAATACTGTTGCTTTATGCAAGCACGCTCTTTAGAGCTTGTGCACTTTGGTATTCATAGGCAGTGTACCGTGAAAGGCCGGACTGACGCAAGTTATGCTTGTGTCAGCCTTGCCATTCAGTCTTGAAACCTACTCTGAGCTGCACTGATGAGATCTAACAAGATCGAAACAGTTCTGTCTGCAGATTGAGTTATTTACGCTCCTTAACATGGTAGTGCTACGGTAAGACCTTGTTTTGTTGAGAACTTTATCGTTTCACGATGGCACACTGCTTGTGTAGTCTTGGCATTTTCGTCAAGACGTAATACTGTTGCTTTATGCAAGCACGCTCTTTAGAGCTTGTGCACTTTGGTATTCATAGGCAGTGTACCGTGAAAGGCCGGACTGACTGACGCAAGTTATGCTTGTGTCAGCCTTGCCATTCAGTCTTGAAACCTACTCTGAGCTGCACTGATGAGATCTAACAAGATCGAAACAGTTCTGTCTGCAGATTGAGTTATATATATATATATATATATATATATATATATATATATATATATATATATATATATATATATATATATCAGGAATACTGATAACACGTAAGTTAAAGTTGAAATTTTCAGTTCTCTTGCAACCTTCAGCAACAACTAGACTGACAAACAAGTGAAGAATGAAGACACAGTGAGACTGTCAAAATGTACAAAAGTAGCACCAAAAGACTTAAAACTTAAAAGACTTCAAAGAGTAGCATTAAAACATATACGAAAAGCTGACGTAAGAGAACAGTAAGAACAGTAAAAATGTCAAGAAATGAAAAAGGAGGGTTGAAAAGTAGTAACCACAATGTAATTAAGATTTACTTTGATAAAACTACCCAGAGAGTTTAAAAGCGGCATATAAAAGCGTAACAGGGAAAGCTATGACAAACTCAATCCGTAGGGGATTAAGGGCACAGGTTGTCCCATGGCAAGAGGTCAGTCAGGCACTGCACAACTGATACTGGCTAAGAAGTCCTAAATCTTAATTAGTGCCTTTGACAAGGAAATAATTCTGAACATCCATATCACTTCTTCACGTTTGCTTAGGGCTTTGGAAGTAAAATAAGAACCTATATACAAGAATACATTTTAAATTTAGAATACAATGGTTAGCTGGTTAGGAAGATTACAATATTCCGCCACTGGGAATACGTGCAGGTTATGCGGTATAGAGTTTTCATGATTATTACATCTTAAACAAAATGACGTACCTGTTTCTCCTAGTACGTAATTACCTAAAGTACAAACTGTACAGCACAAAAATGTATACGACTTTCCTGGAATTGCACGAGAGTGCTAGGGGTTTAATAGGTCACATAACATTGTAAATGAAGACTTTGGTTCCCACAACAATGTGGAAGCAGCTCTGACATCTAGGAGTTTTACAGCCTGTGTAGTCCTCTCCTGTACCTTGATCGGCAGGGAGTCTTGAAGTAAGCAACGTTTTGAGACTGGAGGTTGGCAAAAGGCCAGTAGGGGAGGCTGGTTGACAGTGGTGAGGAGAGAATTGTCTCCTTGCAAATATAGAAAGTCTTGTTTAAGGATACTGATCAACTTATTAATAATCGGATGGTAGCTAATGACGAAAGCATAGAGGAGTTTGGAGTTTTGATCAGATCATAGAGCTACTCCATGATCTGATAGTGAAGAAGCTCTAAGCGACTACGTTTCTCGGCCTTATTGATCTGTTTCCTAATAGTGGGGAGGGGTAAACAGTTGACAGAAAGAAACCAGTGAAACAAACATTTTCACATTTTACAGCTTTCCTCTGATCTGATGAATGTCCTTCCCAGTCCCCCTCAGGTTATATACCGTCAACCAGGAAACCTACAGTCTCACTTAGGGCAAGATTGGTAGAAAACGTCAGGAGTGTACACAAAGGTTGTTATAAGACCCATTTTAAGAACTGTGTCACTTGTAATGTCCTACAGGAAACTTACAAAGTATACAGCAATGCTACGGAGAAAGGTTCACCATTTTTAATAATATAGCTTGTACGTCGATAGGGGTGGTTTACTTAATCAACTGTAAGGACTGTGGGAAACAGGACGTGAGTGAAACGGGAGGTGAATTACGTGTTAGACACCGCGGCCATAGACAAGAAATAAGAAAAGACAATACTCTGCTGGGCCAACACTTCCAAATCTGTAACAATTTTGAATTAATCGGGTTTCAATCGCTTGCAAACACTTCCAAGCATAAACAGGAGGCCATAGAACTCAGATGGATTTATAGACTTGGTAGCCTTTCTCCGGTGGGCATCAATGTAAAAGATGTGCCTACGGTGAGATAATCCTCTCTTTCAACTTTTCAACCTTGCTTTGGGTCTTTCTTTTCTTTTTAAATTTTTGGCTTGGGCTAAGTCTTTGCTTGTATTACGGCCTTATTTGGAGCAGCTATGCTCAGGACTTTTTGTATTATTCGTTATATTGTGACAAAGGATAGCAGACCTATCCGAAACGTCTACTTTTTAATAGCGGTCTTCAGGGTAATTGGGTAGATCTACAGGAACTTCTAGTTTTTGTTATATATATATATATATATATATATATATATATATATATATATATATATATATATATATATATATATATATATATATATATATATATATATATATATATATATATATATATATATATATATATATTACAGGTCAAAAGGGGGTTAAGTCCAGTTTGCATATTCCGACAGTGCTTAACACGTGTCTCAGAGCTAAATATATTTCCAAAAAATATTCAGTTACCTTGATCTGCAATGTTCATGCTTACAAATTTCTTTCGTTCAGACTTAAACTGCCTGTACTCTTCAGAGAGCACGTGGTAAGTGAATTAGAAGATATAGAAAGCATAGCATAAAAGGACTAAAGGTGCAGTCACCCTATGCAAAGCTAGTTCATGGAAGGAGATTTAGCCCAATGAAGTAGCAAGATAAGGTGGTTTAATGTTTTGAAGCAGAAATTTCTTAGAGAGTCTTTTGGTTGTTAAGAGTCAGTTTCTTTTGTAAAGGATAGCCATATGTGGCTTGTAAATGACAATAGACTTTTCCCAATTTGAAAGAGTGCATCTGTCAGAGGCTGGGTTCAAAGATACAGCTTTCTATATCCCGAATAGATCCTCATAGTTAAGTGCTGTATTTCTCTGATTTTCGAAGAAAACATGATTTGTGGTTGTTATAGCTAGATTTGAGAGTTCCTTCAGTAAGTTAAATGTCTTTGAGGAGGTTTGCCGTCGTCGCTTCACGGGATAGCTTGGTACAAAATTGATTCTGCTTTAGTTTCCGGATAATGGGCGGCAGCTCGGGTCCTTGCAAGTGCAGCAACTAGATGTGTTGTTCTTGGTTGCGTCGGGGAATTTAGTTGTTATGAACAATTGCAATTTGGTAGAGGTTGGTAATGTAGCCATAGCTGTAATAACAGTATTCCTCTGAAGAAGAATTGAAGAAGAACGGCTATGCGCATGACCTTCAGTTTGCACCTACACCCACCAGACAAGCACAAACTGCAGCAAAAAAGACCACAAAGAAAACTGACAATTACTTGGTACAACCCCGTTCTTCAGTAAAACGTATCTACCAATGTTGGACGCAACTTTCCTCAAAATCATCTATGAAGAATTCCGCAAGGGTACGTGCACCACAAAATTTTTAACAGGAATAATGTCAAAGCCAGTTATTGCTGCACGTAGGAGAATAACATACAGTTAAAGAAAGCTTTACTGGGTCTACCTTTCGTTTGTGAAGCATCAAAAAGTGAGTTCAAAAATGAATTGCGAGGAAACCTCACGGAGTAAGCATAAAGACTATTTAGCCTTCTTTATCTTTGCTTTAGCAGTTCAGAGGTGGTCGACGTCTGTTAGAACAGCCACTAGCTGGAAATGATGTGTCTTCTCAAGAAACTTCCACATTACAATTGAGCCCCGAACTAACTCTTCACACTTCACTCCGATATGCTTTCAGATCCCATGTGTCCCTTTTGCCATTATACTGGAATGAAACCGTTGAGCCACCTTGAAAATGAAAAATAACCGTTTAAAGCTTATGATGTTTACGTACCGTTAATGCTGTAGTTATTGTTGTTATTGTTAATGTTATTGTTATTATTCTTATTCTTATTCTTCTTATTCTCCTTCTCCTCCTCTTCCTCACCCTCCTCGTCCTCGTCATCGTCATCGTCGTCGTCGTCGTCGTCATCATCATCATCCCCACCACCCCACTACCACCACCACCAACACCACTACACCACCACAACACCATCACTACCACTATCATCATCATCATCATCATCATCATCATCATCATCATCATCATCATCATCATCATCATCATCATCATCATCATCATCATCATCATCATCATCATCATCATTAGTATTTGTATTTGTATTACTATTAGTATTATTTCAAAGCTGCTGGATGTGCAATTCGTTTGATCGCTTGTCCCCTGTAACAAACATTTGGTTTTTAAAGAAACTGAAGTACGTAAAATTTTCAGGTGAATCCTACCTTCTGTTCCTGATAATGGTCCAGACATTTCTCTCAGCTCCCGTTCTTTTTCTTCCCATAGTGTACATTCGTTAAACCTGTGTGATGACGAATGACAATTACTGAGACGGAGATGAAGTCGTGAAGGACAAATGTTTTTACGATGTCAATTGATCATGAAATATAACAACATGTTCACATTAATTACAACGTTTCGTCGACATGTATAACATTAACTGGCTGCATACTTTCAGTGGTACGATAATATCAGATAGGAAAACTGTACAGTGCTCTCCGCCGATAAACCCACAGTACCATAACCCAACTGGAGAACAACCCGAACATTCCCGTAATCAGGCCCAGTTCTTTGATATGACATTGCCGTTGTCTGCTCCGCGAAAGCAGCGATCTGCAATACCTACTTACCTTATGTCAATTTTCAACTGCTGTTCAGAAAGCCATGCACAGATTTTCTGAAAGTCAGGTTTACTAAGGCCGGTTATTTGGTGAAATTCCACGCTGGTTAACGTCGGCAGCGATAGATTTGTAACGAATAACAGAAAATCGCCAGGGTTAAACGACAAAGACGACAGCTTAATCTGGAAATAAAAGAAAGACGTCCACATGCTTAATGTAGCATATTCACACATAATGCCATTGATTGTTGGAATTCGATTCCAAATTTATTAAAGTGTTCACTCCACTACTTCAAGGACACCAAAAATACGACTCGGTTTTAAGCTTAAAGTCCTTTTAAGAACTGCATCAATTTAAGGGAAGATGCAGCCCTTCCTCCTCCCCCCCCCCCCATTTAGTGTACCCCGTCATCCTAATTCAGGAATTGCTCCTATAAATCATGTGACAATATTTTTGTTACTTGTTTACAAAATTCATTCGGAATAACTCCGTGGTTTACTTTCAATATTCAATCTTTTTATATAGAAACATTAAGAAAGGTACTTGTGAGCAAAATCAGAGTTCTGTGAGATTTAGCAGATTTTTTTATAATAAAATCGGGACGACTGCTTTTCCCCTTTGACTAATACATACCTTCAATTCCTTGCATTTTTTACAAAAAGTCCATACAGCTTTCCTGTGATAGGTGCTTTCTAGATGATTGATAGAAATGTGGTTCTCTCCTGAGTTCTCCATTATTGCCTGTAATGTGTTATAGTTTCCATTTTCAAGCAAGCAATCAATTAAAGCATCATACTTTTGATATGTTTGTAAAACCTCACAAAGTTGTTGAAACTTCGAATCCTGCAATAATGTGCTCAAATAAATGAGAACTGTGTTCCTATCCTCATATGTGTATTGCGCAAACTTCTCTAGTAATGTTCTAGAACAGTCAGTTTTATCAAACACGTATCTTGCAACTAGATAGTCTTTGATATGTGGGTGGTAGAATTCTATGTTGCTAGAGGTGGAGGCCAAACGCTCCACATCTGCTGAAGTTTCGTGAGACAGTTTTAGCAAAGCAATATCACGACATGTTTTCAAGTCATCTTCACCAATTCCTTGTTTCCAAAAATTCCGTTCCACCTTATGTTTTAATTCATTACTGTGTCTGAAAGCAAATTCTCCAACCTTCTGCTCCAAATCTGTGAAATCTTTTTCATGAAATCCTTTCTTCTGACAATATCTCTCCTCCATACAGTCTATTATATTTCTCATCAGTTCGTTCCTGTTTGTAATCACCTTGTCCCTCAAGTATGTAATCGCCGATGAATATTTACCTGCCATTAAATGTACTGTTATATTGAGCAGTAGGGGTGTTTCCTCAAAGTCACTGACGCAATCATTTTGCAAAATGAATTTAACAATATTCAGGTAGATTCTATTCGTTTCTTTCTGTGATGACCGTTCAACCTTTATAATGGAATCTATTTTATTGTCCCAGTACGATATTGGAACGTTGTCATCATCGTTACTCTCTGGCAAATTTATTTCTTCACTACTTTCTCTGCTGTAATATATAACACATTTTTTAATGTACTGGTAAAGTTGCTTTTTCGAAAGTCCTTTCATTTCAACCATTTCACCTGGACTGGAAGTCTTTGATATCCTGTATTCACGTGTTGTAAGCCAAACATGTAAGTTGGTGTACTTATCATTCAAGTTGCCGTGTAATAGATCCCATATTGTAACCTTGTTGTTCGTTTGTGACTTCAAAGATGTACTCTCGTCTCCTTCGTCGTCTCCTTCGGCGCCGTCTGTCTTGCTTTCTTTATATGTCTTTGATAAATCTTCATGTCCATCAAGTATCACAAGACAGCGTATTTTCCCACAGGTTAACACCATCTCGATGTCTTTAGTATCCATTGTAGTATCTGGAGGCAAATCTCTTTTCACAACGTCGGAGAGAGTCATCTCCTTGGTCACTTCTCTCAAGGGAACATATATCAGGAGACAAGTGCTATGACTATCCTGAATCCATTGTTGAACTATATACTTTGTCAACGTTGTCCTCCCGGATCCATGCTCACCAATGACAATAACCCGTTTCCCTAATATGATACCCCTATCCCTTATTAAATCGGTACTGGAAATGCCCTTGCCACGCAAAGTACATTGGCATTCTGTATACAGATCAGCGACTGGAATACACATGTTGTCCCATGGTAGTGGCATCAGTTTACAGTATTTATCGTAAGATCTTCTCAGCGAACGAACAAGTAAATTAACTGCAAAATGAGGAAATATTGTACATTGCATGGTGACAATATTCTGACATCTAAGCAAAAATGCGGAACAAGGTTTTAACACAAAATTCAGTAGCACGGAACTGACGGCAGTTCTACAAAGCTCGACAGTTAATAGAGTAGCAGAGGACTGTGCGTTTAGGAAGGTAGTCCGGACAATTTATTATGACATTAAACATTCATTTGAACACGTTATTACATTGTATTCTTTTTTAGACTTTCATCATCAGGTTGTGAAACTGAAGAGTATATCCTGTCTTTTATCACCTCATTATCATTAGCATGATAATAATACTTCAGCAAACTTCGTGTTGTTTCTCAGTATCCTCTTCTACGTAGGTAGGTTTTGTTAACCATCTTCGTCTTATGTGATAAAATAAAACAATACTTGCCAAACCATAAAAACGCTCACCAGCAAGCATATCCGTTGTCACTACTTTTGGGGTTTTATACGTGATACATCCTGGGAAGCCGCGATTTACTGTTATTTCAAGATGTTTTTTTTTCTGAGTGGGGGGCACGCAGTGACTGTTTTGTATTTAACCTTTTCTCATAAATATCGTTGCAAATTAATGACATTCATTGTTTAAAGAAGAGTATCTGAAGTATGTGATGTAGCAAGCCCATTCTAGGTACACTGGGCTGCTAAAACACACCGGTCATACTTGACTGGAACACAGGCTCTTCCTTTAAACATTTTATCTGCCCTTCGTTACATAACACAGAATTGATATATGTATCAAAACAACGAAAGAAGCGATCTTTCCAATCATATTTTAGGGGGTTCTATGAAGAAAATATCTGTCCCAGAAAGGGAAGAGTCCTTGTTTACATTGAAATTTTGATCACAATCCCTTGCCGTAACAAAACTCCTGTGGGAGCAAGCTAATTTATCGTAGCAGAGCTGACTCTGGGCAGAGGTGTGTTCAACTGATGCACACGCTAACGCGCATTAGCATGCACATCACTGGGTGTTTGGAACGATGGGTGAGCTGCCTAGTAATATGTGTTAATAACCACTGAACAACATGCTTATAAGGATCATTCCACAATAATGGATTGAAGCCATCATGGAGGGTCACATGATGTAGGTTAGCTTACTCAAGTTCATTCCACCGCGGCTGAAACTAGCATCTAGAAGTGAAAAAGCTGAGGCAATGAAGTACATGCTAACGCGACGTAGCTTGCTTTAGCGTCTCTTTGGCCTTTTGGACGCTAATTTGCGCGCTATCAAGCATTACCATGCACGGCATTGCACCGAGATTAAGTTGTCTCAGCAACTCCATGAAAAGGCCTTCATCATAATAGCCGTATAACATACAAAGCAAAGATATTATAGGCATATATTCCTAACTTAAAATGGCACGTTGACCTCCCACGGAGTCCAAAATATCAGGGCGGAAGTGCTGATCACTGTTCAGTCGTTTTGAAAACATACGGGCAAATGAATATCTTTCAAAAGTATTAATAATTGTTATTTCGAAACATTGTAAATGTAAGAAGTGTCACTCCTAAATACTAAATTGCACTTACAAGAAGTTTGTTTCTCCCTGTCGGCGTCGCAAATAAATGCACTTGAAAACGAAAGCATAATGACTGGTTTCAAATTCATAGACTTATTCGCCTATATTCATTGGTCAGTTTCTATGAACTTTTTACGCGCGTTTAATTTCTTACGCGCTAACAATAGGAATCAACTAACGCGTTTGTTTCCCGTGCGTGCAGAAGTGTGCGTCAAGTATTCCGGATAATTGACCTTATGCATTGACATCACACTGACGTCATTTTGGGTGAAAACAATGAAGCACACGTGCAAGAACGTCGCGGATTTCGCTGCACGTGTAGTAGACTTACGCGCGTACACCACTGTTTGACGAATCAGGGGCCGGATTCACAAAGAATACTTACGCACAAAAATTTGCGTAAGTCAGACTTACGAAGCGTATCTTGCTTAGTCGGTATTCACGAAGAGAAAAGTTCTTAAATATTTTGCGTAACTTTTCGCAAGCTTCAGAGTTGTCGTAAGTACAAAATAGCCATAGTAACACATACAGAAGTACGCGTTGTGCAAACGGTTGTGTAGAGCATAGGACCGCGCGTGTAAGCCACAGAAGACCGTGTGCGTCGTTTTAACAATAACAATCAATGTGATTGGCTCTAAATGTAACAAAGCAAGATTCAACCGCACAAACGATTAGCTCTTGTGCATTTATTGTAGTTACGCTGCGTATCTTTACGAACTGCGTAAGTTGTTTTAGTGAATACCACTTAAGAAAGTACTTACGCAGTTCGTAAATATTTTGACTTACGCAAGAACTTACGCAAATGTTAGTGAATCCCGCCCCAGGTGTCTGAATTTATTGGTGTAACTTACAATGATACGCGCTTTTCCTCTATTTTCTCCAACCGAGGGAGCACTTTCTCCTTTGTGACATCATATGCATAAGGTCTATACACACATAAATGTATTTTGCGCGTACAGAACGCGTTGCAAATGTGCACGCACGCTAACCTTTTTTAACAATAGAATTTTTTGTAACTTGTTCTTATTTTTCTACTCAGATCGCCGATTAGCTCGGCGCGTATGTTAATTCCATACTTCCGCCCCGATATTTGGGTCTCCATGAGTAGTCAACAGTGTAGGTATAGCTTAGGTTAGGTTAGATGAGGTTTAACGTCCCAGTTTCCAACCAACTGGTTCAAGTCGAGACGACCACGGCCTTTTTTTTTTCCAGTTGTGGCTCACTGGTGTAGGTATAGGAGTTTAAAGTCTATGCTTATAATATCTTTGACACAGAGCACCAAACGCTTACGTGTAGGAAGCTTCGAGGCACATCACTGGCCAAAATGCACGTGTGCATGTGCGTGAACATGTGTCAGCTTCCCTTCGTGCGCCTTTTTGTTTGTGTGTCAAAATGATGCGTTCGACGCGTTGTACAGAACATTTGTGCACATATATATACAGTTAGTAACAAGCGCGCGTACTCTGTGTACTGTTTTGTGATGGTGCTATCGCGAGTGTGTCGACGCACCATTCGAAATGCTGTCACACCCGCTGTCCTTCGAATAGGCAGGACCACTCCTGGGAAACATTCGAGTCCTTTCAAGCTGACCCAAACATTGGGTACTGAAAAATTTATTTTGGTCGTGTCATGCTCTCTTTAAGTACTAATTAAAATTAGAATTTGCTAGTAAGAGTACCAGAGTTATGCGACCAGATATATGCTTGCGATAATCTTTGCCATTTTATTTTGGGCATGGTACAAACATTCAGCCCTATCTTTTCGATGGTCGCAAAACGACGCCTACTTTCCATAAGTTTACAAGGTTTTCGTATTTTCACCACCTGCGACTTCAAACAGTGGCGTAGCTACGGGGGGCCTGGAGGCCTAGCCCCCCGATATTCGTCAGCCCCCCCCCCCCCCCCGGGAATTTTTGTGTCCTAATAAAATGTGTAAGAATTAAGAGAAAAATGTTTGAACGGAAATAAAGTTGAAGCATTTCCTTCATAAAGTAAATAAATAAAATGTGTAAGAATTAAGAAAAAGTAAATGTGTGAAAAACACATTTTGCGCACGTATGAAATCACCTTATGACGGACTTTAAAATGCCTACTTTCACTACATTAGGTAAATAATCTGCACTGTCGTTTAGTTTGCATATAATTCACTTGGACGATGAAGCGAACGTCCCGACGACAAATTCGGATGTGACATTGTCACGTTTAAACCCTTTCTGCCTTTCGGATGGCTGGTTGATTTACTGAAAACATGACAACCATACACTGACGACCATTCTTACACGACCATTCCTATATGGTATCATACACAAAATATGCCGTACGGTAAGGTACTGCGTTCGAATAATTCTTCGATCCTTAACAAGTATGTCGTGTCTCTCTCCTTACCCATGACAAGTAACGATTGTTTTCGACAAGTTCTCTTTTTACTAGTTCGCACTGGCGTCCGGACTGATTTGTAAAATTGCCAACAAGGTCCGGATTGCATGTGTTTTCCACATGATCCCTATTTCTGCTTTGCGGGTTAAATAGTTAAAACTTGGTTTTATAGGTCTGACCAAGTAATATACCAATGACTTGAGTCCATGAACAAATATAGCACCATTTTGCATCTAGACACCATTAAGCACCGGAAAAATTTCCAAAGGGAAGGGGACTGTCCCTTAGACCCCTACACCAGGACAGTGATCTATGTCCTCCTTGCTAGAAAATAAATATGGTAACCCTAGGTTGGAGACAAATGGTATGATCTAGGGGATATGTAATTGAGTAGTGGTCATGTAGCCGATGGATAGGGTGATGGACAAATGTAACAGAGATATACTAGAAGGTGAATATGGGAGAATTGCAGGCAGAGTAAATGGAAAGGGATGCATAATTCAGTATGATTCTGGTGTTATACTCAGCTTATATGATATCCACGGCCGTACACAGCGGGGGTCGGGCAATTACCTTCAGAAATTTTCAAAGTGCACCGTTTCCAACTTTGAGAATATACAGAGAAAACGCAGTTAGAATATAATAAATAGCTGTGATCGTAACGATAGAAATTTCAAATAGGCAGATCAATATTTTCATGCCTATATCTGTTCACATCACCAATCATTTACAGCTCTATTAGGATGAATTTCTAGCCTACTTTTCTAAAATTCTCGCGCTTCGCGCGATTATGCATAGCTACAATGTTGCTTTTGTTGCTATAGGTAGCTTCAATCATCAATGGCTTAAAAACGTTTTTAAACCGTGCCAGTTTAGTCATTAAAGCGTTTTATAACCAATAACACTCCCTCCCCTCCCTTAAACACTCCCCCAAAACGGAGTTCAATGGATGAGGTCATGCTTCATATCATATCCACCACGCTCTCAAAAATGACTTTTGTCACATGCGCACTAAGTCACAACTACTTTTCGTTTTCCTTTTAAAGCTGAAATCCCTCTAATATTGCAACATTTGCTATCTATGCGTCCTCCTGAAATTACAAATTTTCACTAAGGGGAGGGGGAAACACGCGTCCCCTCTAGTCCCCTCCCCTAGGCCACAGATCAGTAATGCAAACTTTTGCCTCCTAGCAAAAAAGTGTAGGTGCGGCCTTGTGTATTACCATTTTTATGGATTGATTTTTCCCCATTATTTGAGAAATGGCAGACATGAGATTCGAATTTCAAGGCAGGGTATATGCAGCATAAAACACGTTGGAAGTGCCGCTTCCGGCCATTTGGAGGGTTTGTAAAGCCAAAAATTTTCCTGCACGCTCCGCGAAAACCGATGGTGACGCTCCGCTTAGATAGTCTTGACAAGCCTGACCCTCGGCGGTGCCGGCCCCCCATTTGTTACCTGGGCCCCCCCCCAAAAAAAAAATTTCATCTTAGCTACGCCCTTGACTTCAAATGACATTTGACAATCACTAAAAGGTACAGGATTAATACAATGACAAATCCATATAACAAGTATGAAAAGCATTCATCATCTCCATCCAAAAATAGGGTTTTCGGTTTTTGACCTCGTGTGGCCTCAAATGAGCTTTTATCTCTACAGAAGCAACAGGGTTCTTTCATCAACATGATAAATGTATACCGAGTTTGAATAACATTTATCACTTCTTTATCAAAATATTGTTTACAGGCAATATCAAGCTTTTCGTTTTTTCAGCTACAGATGACCTTTGATCTCTACCAAGAACAATAGGGTCCATTTTCTGACTATAATTCATCTGCATGCAAAGTATGAAAAGTATCCTTACCTCTTACTTTGAGATATCGTGTTGATAAGCTAACAAACACACGCGCACATCCATACATATGCTCGCGGGTGATTGCATAGTTTTGTTTTGCCTTCGACAGTTAGGAATAAGCAAAGAATCAAAACGGTTTTATGTTTATGAAGCTACTCGGATGACATTGCCAGTGTAAGTGGTTGAGAATTGCCAGCAATGGTATTCAAAACAAATAGTAGCTTCTATCTACTCTGTTCTTCACGTTGGTTCGGCTGCTTATGTGAATCCACTCAAGTGTTTTAAATTTGCATTAAATTGTAATTAGAATAGGAGTATGATACCCTAAAGTTATATTTTATGGTATGACATATTTTTATGACTATCGTAGAAGTCATCCTTATCTTAAACGGGCCAAAAGAAGGTCAAATGGAAATGATACTAAAATGAAACATTGAATGAGTTGTAATGGATATGTGGATGTTTCCTAACCAATAAAATATAGAAACCGTTAAACGGCTTTACTTAATATACCTTTCTCCTCGTTCATCGGCCGTAGCAACTGAAACAAAGAATCGAGAGATATTGAAAATTCAAAAGTAAAATAAACATACAAGATTCTTTACAACAAAACGATTTACTGGCAGGGCGACATCTGTAGGTCCCTTCCAAAAACTAGCACACTTTGCATATTACACATTCGTGATATCTGTGATATTATTATACCACTTTTTCAACTAGACTCATAAACTTACACGCATTGAAAATGGTAATACAGTGCTTAACCCATTGAGGCTCAAAGCGCTTCACGAAGGAGGTTTAAACAACATCACCAGGAAGGTTGTATAAACATGTAAGTCATGCAGCGTTACTTATTTTGGTTTCGCATATGATGCTGTTACTTAAAAAACAGTAACGATAATGCCGCCAGTGCTTCTATTGGTTTTTAAATATTAGATTCCGATACCCACCATCTCGTCATAAGTTTAAGAAAGCATAATGTAAATTCAGTCAATCTTTGATACTTACCAGGACTGATTCTTTGACTCCGCCACGAAGTACTGAAATGAAAAAAATGGCCGGGTTTTACATCTTACTTAAAACAGATGTATCTTTACAGCACATTTGACATAATAGAGGAGAGTAATAAAACTAGTAGGCCAAAAAGCATAGTGCTGCCTTGTTGAAAGGAAATCCTTTCTCCCCTTGTGGTTTACTCCTGCAGTTATATTTGAGAAATCATGTCTTAGGTTGTTTTCATAATTTGAACTCTGGTGACCTCGAATGACCTTTGACCTCAACCAAAGAATGGATTCTTGCAAACAACATAAGACGTTTTAGATGTCCCAAGTTTACATACGAGGTTTACGTAGGTTGACATTGTTTGACCTTAAATGACCTTTGACCGCCACCAAGGGCAATTGATTTATCGAATGCCAAAACCAATAGGGCTTTCGCAGGCTTTCAATCTGACAAGTCGATATTTCAAGTATGATAAGTCACAGAATTGTAAAGCAAAAATGATAAATTTGGCGCTTAAATGGGAATCAAACCTCGTTCCTAAAACTGGGAAACTTTGAGAAAAGTTATATCCTGTTCTCTATTATTTTAATCTTGGAATGGTACAAACATTTAACCCTCTTTTTGATCGTCAAAAAACGACACAGTTTGGAGATATGGCCAACCGTTTATTCTTGAGATACCGTGTTAACAAGGTGTTTGCAAGGTTTTCATAGTTTCATGTCGGGTGACCGCAAATGACCTTGGACCTCCACCATAACCAATACGATTATTTCTCTGAATACGACAAAACTATATACTTAGTGAAAAATATGCATCATCCCCATCTTGAAATATCGTGTTCACGATTGTTTGGTTTTTGACCTCAAATAACCTCTGGTTCACATCAAAACAGTAGGACACTTTCTCGCAATATCACAAATATATATGACCAGTATGAGAAGTGCCCATCATTGCAACCGTGACATAAAGTGTTCACAACAGAATTACATTTTTGTGGCTTCGCCCCTGCTGACCTCAGTTGACCTTTGATCTCCACCACAACCAATACGGTTCTTGAAAAATTTACATACCACAAAGTTTTCAAAGTGTCCGCCATTCCTATCTTGAAATAGCATTTTCCCAGGTTTTGGTTTTTGAGCTCTTGTGACCTCGAATGACCTCTGTCCTCTACCAAAAGCATCCTTTCTCTTAATATTACATCTATATCTTAAGTGTGAAAAGTATCCATTATTCTTCTCTTAAGATAGCGACTATACAAGAAATTTACAAGGGTTTTGTAGTTTCCCGGAAACAACAGCGCTGTCTACTACTGATCATAATGTATCCACATTTTAAGTATATAAAGTATTCGTGCTTCCTACCTTGAGGTACAGCGTTTACAAGGTTTCGGTTTTGATATCTTGTGGCATCAAATGACCTTTTACATCCACCAAAAACTGTTGGGTCTCCCACTTAATATGGTAAATCTATATAGCAAGCATGAGATATCGTGTTCATAAGCTAGGCGTTACAAACACACATACATACACACACATACTTACACAAGCACACACAGGCTATCGGCAGCGTGATTTCTTTCGTCTTCGGCCAGGAATCAATAAAGGGAAGCAACTTTCGTCTCAATAAATGTGTACGATCGTATAGCAATATGAATGCCATCAACAGCTATGTTAGCCTGCACGATGCGAATTTACATAATTTTAATTAACACTCCAGCAGAGAATAAAAACCTGAAAGAATGTACGTGTCATTGTTCTTTGTGTGTATGATTGCGGAATGTACACACAGAAAAGACAAGCTTATACATTTTAGTACAATACTAAAACGATACCAACTTTGCTACCTCCACATTTTTGTGGCAAAATACATTTTTTCTTGAAGTTATCATTGTGAATTTTGGTTTGCTGAATACTAAAAAATGTAGGCATCTTTTTTTTTAACCAATCTCCAGGGATATTAACCTTAATGTACACGCAATAAATGAACGTTTCGTAGTCTAAAACATTTTCCCAAAATTAATCTGTGGAAGCACAAAACGAATTACTGATTACTGTTATACCTTGTCGTGCTACCATTGTGGTGTACAGAAAAAGCGGCTAGACTTCTTATTTTTGATATTACGTACAGTATATGTAAGTCAAACCTTTGGTAAATGTGGAGTAAATTAAAAAAAAAGTTTCATTCTTCAAGTTCATTTTTGTCAACACCCCATCCCCCCCCCCCGGCACGGTTTAACGGTTGATTTTTATACCACTAAATTAGCTATGAGTGCACACCGATGTAATCCCAAATAATCTAATTCAACCAGCCAGAACAGACTGTCACTATCACAACTAGGACACTTTCACGGCGAAATGACTCCTTGCCACTTAAGTACAAATACGGATGCATTTGAATTAAGAACCCATTTTGTACAAAAAATTGTTTCATTTCAAAGTCACTTTGTTGGCTTTCACATCACTTAGTAGGCTATATTGACCCTTTGTCGTATTTTTGTATTTTTAAAAGCATTAATAATTGAAATCTTGAGAACTGAAATATGACTTTTGCTTCATTATGCAAAACTTTAGTTTCATCTTTGAAGTCTTAAATGCAAACTTGATCTCTCCTTCTATTATTTTTACTTTAGTCTTGGGACTTTAGTGTCTTCGGACTTTAGGGATTTTTGTTTTTAATTTTTAGTTAGAGTTCTGGCTTTCTGTGTCATAACTGTCACTTTAATAGTCAATACTTGAATTGCTATCTCAAAATAGTGATGTCAAATTATATTATTTTTCTTCAATGTGCTTTGCTTTATTTAGGGAGAGGGTATATTAAACGCCATTACATTTCCCCTAAGATCATAATTCTTGTGCTGAACATCTAACTAGGCAACTTTTAATTTCGAAATTACGGATTTAAATTTTATAATTCTGCTGTAGCCTAAATTTCACTGCCCTATTTCTTTTAAAATGATTTGACTTGAAATTTCAATATTGTGAGTTTCTTGTTCGTATATGTGACTGGCAAAGTAATTTTTAACAGAAACCCTCATAATATTGTCTCAGAATGTAATTGTTCGTGATATGAACCGTATGTGGACCCAAATGTGCTAGAAATCATTCTAGGGAGTGTAAATTTGGTGACAATACGCTTTTATAATAACAATATGATCTCAAAGTTTTGGTACATCATTGATCCGCCTGGGACATGCTTCAACATACATAAAATGTAATCCCAGGCTTACATTACATGATGTGACAAAAATCACTATTTTGACTCCTTTTTGCATAGAAAAGGGGGAGCTATGCTTGCATCTGCTTTGAATTTAGCACACCAAACTTGGCACGGGTAAACAATAAAATGCATTCACACTAAATCATATTGCATTACACAATACTCAGCAAGTATGACTGACAATACAAAATGGAGCTTCTTACGTGATCTCCGTCTACATCTGCTGTATGAAAAAACTGTGCAAATGAGACAAACCAATAAACAAACAGCTACCACACCAGCTACCACACCAGCTACCAAAGAAACTGGTTTGAGTAATAATGGGGATATTGTTGAAACGACGTCGTCATCAGCAGCAAATGCCGTTTTGCAAGGATCTGTAAAAAAAAGTAACAACGTTCTGAGAAAATATTTTTGTGACTTTTTAAAAATTACATTCAAGAATTCTACAGAAGAAAAGTATTTGGCCATGTATTTTCAAGCATGTTATGTATTAGATATATACAGGGGCGGCGCCAGGGTTTTTCGATAGGGGGGGCAAAGCATGCTGGGTCGGACCCAGCTTTATTGTTGGGGGGTGCAGGCATTGAAGACTTCCGAGCCTCACCCTACCCCCCCCCCCCTTCCCCGTGTCAGAACCTGCATTTTTGGCGTTTTCATTTTCTTGGACTTTATTTTTCTCTCTCAAAAAAAACTTTTTTTTCTAAAATAAATACGAACTGTAAGGAGGGTTTGTTGTCTGTCAGTGAAAATCGGGCCCTCACTGAATGAGACGCTTCAACTATGCAGCAGGCGCGGCGGAGCGAAAAAATATTGGGGGCTGAGTGCAGCAAGACTATCTAAGCGGAGCGCCACCATTGGTTGGCGCGGAGCGTACAAGAAAATTTTTGGCTTCACAAACCCTCCAGATGGGCGGAAATGGCACTTCCCGAGTGTTCTAAGATGCATGTACCCAGCCTTGAAATATGGATCATATGTCTGCAATTCCTTAATTAAGGAGAAAAAAATAAATCTATGAAAAACGGTGATACATATTCCTAAGCGGAGCGCCACCATCAGTTGGCGCGGAGCGTTCAAGAAAATTTTGGGCTTTGCAAACCCTCCAGATGGCCGGAAACGGCACTTCCCGAGTGTTCTAAACTGTATGTATTCATCCTTGAAATATGGATCTCATGTCTGCAATTTCTTAATTAATGAGAAAAAATTAATCCTCAACATGTGATTTTTTTTCTTGCTTATAGAAAAGCCGAATCACTGAGGAAGGGTTATACGCAAAATTGAATTTTATAAAAGGGAGAGGAATCATAACTCTTATGAGATAACATTAAATTTTTACTTATAGTTTTTCGAGTTTTTGAACCAATGATGTAACCAAAAATGCAAGATAAGTAAACTTTACGCAAACAGGAGTGACGTCATTTCCTCACATTAATAGACTGATTTATGTATATCATTAAATTTAAATCCGATTTAGTGTCCTTCATAATCGTATGGTATCATTACGTAATATGCATAGGAGATATTGAAATTTTGCAAATAGCACCCTTAAGGGCCTGTAAGTCAAAACGATTGAAAGGCACAGAAAAGGGAGAACTGCTCATCAATGTGAGAATGTGAAATCACTCCTGCTTACTTTGAGTTCACTTTCCTTTATAGGAAATACAGTTAAATCAACTTTTTATATTGAAAGAAACGCGCATAGAAAATGCATTTTTTTGGTCTACAAAGAACTGCCAAATTTTAGCTTAATTTAAAGTGTACCTAAAGGCTAAAAATTCAAAAGCATATGTTACAAAGCTTGAAAAATGAATCCAAATGGTCTAACTGCCATCTTTGCAGGAATTCCTGAGCTGAGATATATAAAATGTTGGTGCTTATACAATTTAAAATGGTAGGTGGCGCAATAATTTGTAATTTCATTCTTGTACTACTCAAATTACATTCTTTGTTTTCTTTACATTTTCGAAAGCCTCTGCACCTTGTGCCAAAATGTGATCACTTTCTCACTGTTCTAGGGTGACTTGACTATACAAAACCTCTCCGTACAACAGTAATTTTTGCAAGGTTATATAAACATTTTAATTTCAAAAGGAAACAAAAGCAAGTAATGTGAGTTTAACAAGATCATCATCACAAATTATTGCGCAATCGACTATTTCAAATAAAGTGAATAAATTTTAACTTTTCATATCTCAGCAACAGGGTTAGCTATGAAAACGAGAGTTGGATGAGTGAAATTCGTTTCCAACGTCTAAAATATATATTCTTATAATTCTACACTTTAGGTCCACTTTAAACTCCTAAAATGAAACGTGCATGTATGGGATAAGAGACAAAACTGATTGAAATTTATTTTATTGCAGTATTACTTATGTAAAATTTGGACTTAAACCTTAAGAATAGATTCACAGGCAGAGGTATAAATAATTGGTTGGGATGGAGTCACCAGGGAGGGAGAGGGAGGAGGGAGGGAGATTCCGTACCATAACACACGTCAGCCTTTAAGCGCGTGTCACACCTCACCGGATTGCAATAACGGAGAGGAAACGCAAGAAATGGCCCTTCCCAGATCTTTCAAATTGCACTGAAGACATCTAGATATGTTACACGTCTTATATATATTTTCCCACTTTCACGGAACTGTTACTCTTCCTCTGGTATAACCTTCCCTGCGTACCAATTTAACCATTTTGTGATTGTTGTGACATGATTGAACAATGTACACGGAAGTGAAAATCCTACCCCCCCCCCTCCTCCTCCTCCCCTGGTTGGATACGATACTGCACTACAGACGTGTCACTGCATGTGTAGGGCAAGTGTACAACTAGAGCTGGTAGGTCCATGCGTACTGGATTTACACACTAAAATATGATGTAGGCCTACTTCTCCGTGAGCCACGGTCGTGAAGGTAGCTATGGAATTCGTAATAGATACGACATTCGCGCATAGTCCGAGAATTTACAGAATATTGATAAATACGTCGGTCAAATACGGATTTGAATTAACTTTTAGTCACTCAAATCAATCAGTTTAGTGTTGAATACTATGTTTTTCTTGTTTTCAAATAGACAGCAATTTTCACAGAATCTCGTCAGGGGATATACTATATTTTGGCCCCCTTATTGTTTACGCTACTAGGTATTAACCCTTAAACGACAAAAAAAAAACTCAGAGAGAAATTCAATCATGGGTCTTCTGGGATGTAGAAGAGGCCTAAGTGTAAGCTCTGAGGGGGATGAAGATAGGCTATATAGCAAATGATGAATGCGTGTATACTCGAACATTCCAAATATTTTCACGAAGGACTATATGGGGCAGTATGGGGCGGATGTACAATGAGTTAGACAGAGAAGGAACAACGCGCGCGAAGCGCGCAAAATTTTTGAGGATTTACACCGAAAATGTCCTATATTCGACGGATAATGTATCACAATACTTTATTCCATGATACTGTTACACCTCACCCCACCCCCTACAAAAATTATGTGTCTTAAAACGTTATTTAGACGATTTTATTTTTTGGGTCAAAAACCATAGGGGGGGGCAAATGCCTGCCCTGCCCCCCCTGTGGCGCCGCCCCTGGATATATATATTGGTTCATTGTCACGGATGAAACATTTACTCCTTTCGGCACCACTTGCAACATCCGTCCCCCTCCCCTGGACTGTGACACGCCTAATTGTCACAGGCCACAAGTTTAGCTCATAATTATTCATAAGTTGAGGGTCCGGTACAGGTTTTCGGCTACTCTGCGTTATTATTTTCATGTCAGTCACGGTTCAAGGATTACCGTCTTTTGTATATGGATCTAGGCTCACTGCTGAGAGTAGTGAACGCTTGACTGACCTGTACAAGAAATGAATGTATTGTTTTGTGCACGATGACTGTGGCTTCGTGTGATCGAGCAGTATGACCGGAAATTTAAAATTTGCCTATGATTATTTAATTTGAATGTATTTGCTTATGTAAAGGACAACAAAGGGGTAAGGGGTCGTACTGTGTGAGCAACAAAAAACCAAGAGCTGTTAGGGAGAAACTAACAGACTGCACGGAGTTTTGAGGTACTAAGGGCGACTTGCTAAGTGGTGTGAAAGGCTTTCTTTGAAAAAGGGCAATTTGTACAGTGAGGACTTAACGATGTGAATATTGAAGTCTAATGGCGGGCTGGACTGCCTAAAAACTAAACCACAAGAGCAACAGGGCCTCGTCAGTAATGCTTTACAGGTATGGTCTTGAATTAAAATACTGAGGTTTTCAGAGGTATTTGGAGATATTATGCTTGGCAGTACGCCTTGTAACTGTAAGCAGTATGCCAGCTACCGCTGGGTTCCATTCGTGGTTAACACAGGGAACAGCAATGCAGGAATTGCTGATTTATAGAAGTTCAAATTTAACGTTCAGACCATGTGGGGAAAGGGTCCCAAGTTTCATGATGAGGCGGTCTTCGGCGGCAGCCCAGGCGATCATGATATATACATATATATATATATATATATATATATATATATATATATATATATATATATATATATATATATATATATATATATATATATGAGTCAAATCAACGCTGTATTAAATAGTCGCATAGAGACCTTAGGCCATTTTTCCTCTAACAAAGCACTTGCCTTATACTGAAAGAGGATATTTTTTTGTGAATGGAAAACTTAGCCTCAAGCAGGATTCGAACCAGCGACCTCCCGCATACAAGGCGGATGCTCTGACCACTGAGCCATTGAGGCCTATATATATATATATTTATATATATATATATATATATATATATATATATATATATATATATATATATATATATATATATATATATATTATATCAGAAAAATTAAGTTATACTCCAAGATGTATACTCCAAGATTAAAATACAAAATGAGAACGAATGCAATAAAGACCATAACTGGTTGATTATTGGAGTACAAAACCTAAATTTATTTCGAAATTTTCGGTTCCCCTGGAACCTTCCTCAGCGAAATCTTACAACAAAGTGAGTAACTTAATCAAGAAAATTACAAGCAACCAACAATGTGCCGGAAGTTAGATAAACAAACATAATAGGATTAAAGCGTTTGGTGAAAGGTATACTGATTAAGAATACCGATTAAGAGATCCGGACCCTGTTGACTTAGTGTACGATTTACACCGTTTTACACGAAAAGTTAAACTTAGAGAATATTTCAAGGACAAAGATAGCGCTCCACAACCCGTCACCTACCCACGACATCCCGCAAGTCAGAATGGACCCCCAGAACCGGAAGGAACCCACACATCCATGCTTTCGTAAATTCCGCGAAAGCCCATCTTCACCTGTTCATCGAAACCAATACCAGAGACCCCAACTCAGCCCACAATCTGCGACAGAATGAACGAGCTGCCATTCGCTCTCTGAAATCAAATCACGATATAGTTATTAGGCAAGCTGACAAAGGAGGTGTTGTCCTTGTTTTTAACCGTGTCGGTTACGTCGAGGAAGCGGAATCCCAACTCAACAACCCTAATTTCTATATGAAGCTCGCCTCCAATCCCTGCTCAGTTTTTGAGAAAGAACTGCAAAATCTCGTCAATACTTTTCTTCTGAACTAGCTGATAAGGTAAAATTGTACATTCCTCAGTCACCTATTCCGGGGACATTTTATACTATACCTAAGTTACATAAAGTCTCGAATCTAGCTGAAGCCAAAATATCCTCTCAGAATGCCCTCACTGATACAGCCAATTTAAGTCCAAAAAAGTTATTTAACTTGGCAAAATCTCTTAACATTCCCCCGCCCGGTAGGCCTATTGTTTCTTGTATTGGTACGCTAACTGAGCATTTAAGTGCATGGGTTTGTCGATAGTATTCTAAATCCTCTGTTACCGACCCTAAGTAGTTACATCTAAGATACTACTCATTTTCTCAGAATTCTCAAGGACATAAAGTCCCTCCCGTCCAACTCACTTTTAGTCACTATGGACGTTAGTGCATTGTACACTAATATACCACATGAAGATGGTATTCCGGCCTGTAACAAAATTCTTTTTTTGAACGGCTACTCTCAACCGTTCATCAGGGACGTCTCTGCCATTATCAAATTTGTTCTCACTCATAATCATTTTGAATTTAATGGGCAGCACTATCTCCAAACATGCGGAACTGCCATGGGTACTAGAATGGCCCCCAGTTATGCTGTCATTTTCATGGCTGACCTTGAAAATAGAATGCTTGCCGGCTACCCTTGCAGCCGTTGCATTACCATAGATATATCGATGATATATTTTTCATCTGGCCTCATGACTTACCTTACTTACATTCTTTTGTATCATTTTGCAATGCTTTTCATCCTTCCATCAAGTTCACATTTGATTTTTCTTCCAAGGAAATTCCTTTGCTTGACGTACTGGTTAAACTACATAATGGTTCCATAGCTACTACGCTTTATTGTAAACCTACAGACACCCATGGCTACCTCAATTTCAATAGTTCCCATCACATAAGTTTGAAATGGTCTATTGTTTTTTCTCAATGCATTAGAATCAAGCGTATCTGTTCTACACAGCCCGAATACGAAGAACATGTTAGTAACCTAGCTGATTTTTTTCTTAACAATGAATACCCTCTACCCATTATCAAAGAGGGAATCAGTAAGGCCTCCGTTTACCGCCGGGATAAATTGCTGTCTTACAAACCTAAAGTTCAAAACTCACGTATCCCGCTGGTTTTTTATTATTCCTCTAAAAACTTACATAAAATGCATAAATGCATTCGTTCGGATTTTGGTATTCTTCAGACAGACAAGTCCATCTCTGAACTTTTTGAAGACCCCCCTTTAACTGCTAGACGACAACCCCCCAAACTCAAATCACTCCTCACATCCTTCAGGCTTCGCACTGCAGGGAGCACAGGCAACAAAAGGTGTGGCAAACCTAGATGTGAAGTGTGCCGTTTCATTATCACCGACGAAACGTTTACCCCTCCTGGCACTACTTGTAACATCCGTCCCCCTCCCCTGAACTGTGACACACCTAATGTAGTATATTTATTGTGCTGGCAACTATGTAGGTCAGACCGGCACCAAATTTAGGCTTAGGTTTAATTACCACAAGAAAACTATACTAGATAAGTCAGTAAATTATCCTGTATCAAAACATTTTAATAGTAACGCAAACCACTCATTGTCTAATTTAAGATGTATTCTGCTAAGATGTAATTACCCATCTGTCATTCAAAGACTAAAATCGGAAAGCAAATGGGTGCTTAAACTGTCAACACATACCCGCGGCGCTCTCGCTCTCCTTCTCGCTGGCGCTCTCGCTCGCGCTCCCGCTCACTCTCGCGCCCTCCCGCTCACTCTCGCGCCCTCTCGCGCCCTCTCGCTCCCTCTCGCTCCCTCTCGCTCCCTCTCGCTCCCTCTCGCTCCCTCTCGCTCCCTCTCGCTCCCTCTCGCTCCCTCTCGCTCCCTCTCGCTCCCTCTCGCTCCCTCTCGCTCCCTCTCGCTCCCTCTCGCTCCCTCTCGCTCCCTCTCGCTCCCTCTCGCTCCCTCTCGCTCCCTCTCGCTCCCTCTCGCTCCCTCTCGCTCCCTCTCGCTCCCTCTCGCTCCCTCTCGCTCCCTCTCTCTCCCTCTCGCTCCCTCTCTCTCCCTCTCTCTCCCTCTCTCTCCACCTCTCTCCCTCTCTCTCTCCCTCTCTCTCCCTCTCTCTCCCTCTCTCTCCCTCTCTCTCCCTCTCTCTCCCTCTCTCTCCCTCTCTCACCCTCTCTCTCCCTCTCTCTCCCTCTCTCTCTCTCCCTCTCTCTCTCCCTCTCTCTCTCGTCCACTTCACGTTTGGAACGAAGGCAGAAGTCGTCGGAATCCACGTTGTCTTGTTATCTTTTATGTGCTTTAATATTGTGATCTTCATATCTATATATATATATATATTTACATCATTTGTCTACGTTAGTATTTCATGGCATGTTCCTTTGCCTCATTGGGCACGCTGTAGCGGATATTGTCGGTATCATCGAGTGTAAAAAGCAAAGATTAAAGTGAGTTCATTAAGTTGTGTGAAGGAGTACATGTCAAAAGTTATGTTGAAAGCAGTTTTTCGTAGTACAAATCTAATAAGAAACACAGAGTACAGTATTTGTCTTCTCTTTCTTCTAAAAGTGGTATCCGTTCATAATCTAAACCATTAGTTGCACTTATTGTCATAAGTGGGGTTGACAACTGGCCTTCTAACAAGTAGCGGAACACAACTGAGTTTTTGTTGGTGCTTATTCTGACTAAAGGAAAAACGAAAATCAAAGTAGTACCACTCATGTTCGATTTGGCTTCTCTATTTTACGACGTGTAGCACTGAGCAGTAACTAGGCGGGAGTAACTCTCGACCTCGTCAAACTGTTGTGTTTTTCATGTGCGTATCCTCGTGGGCAAAATGAACATTTTGCAAGATCTCCAATAAATTACATACAGGTTAACGGGAACGTTCTCATTAACAATTTCCACCTCTCCGTTGCCCCGAAGCTCTGTGTCCGTCAGCACTGAAGTGATTAGCAAGTTTAGGCATGAATAATAACTAACCCTAATATTTTTACCATCACTCAAAACTGTATACATATGTTCATAAACTGTCCACTGTCCATGTTCCAAGCTTATAAAAAAAATTCTCTAATGCGGCACGTGTAATTTAAGTGCTGACGTGTAAAAGGGTGAACAGCAGTAATTATGCTCCTAAACCATCGTGAAATTTGTGAAAAGTTTTCAAGGTACTGGGTTTCTTGAAATGGGGGTGGGGGGTTATGAGGCTTTGTTTAGCATGGTTTGGGGGAAAAAATCATGCTTTTGAAGATATTTTGTATAAAGACTGAGCTAAAGTGATTAAATTTAAGGCCTAAGCTTGGGCATTATGTGAGTTTTGCCGAGGTCTTTGAAATGTTATTACAAATTTTAAAAAGTACGCATTAAAACGAGTATTCGGGTAAACTCAGGTCAGCTAATTATATTGAAGATCCTCCCTTACAAACCAGGCGTGGATCCAGGTGGGGGCGCACCCGGCGCACAGCCCCCCCCCCCTTTTCGATGACCAACGATTTTTTGACCAACGATTTTTTTTAAATATATGGAAAATATGCTTCCCGGATGCTGGGAAATGGCATCTAAGCGCATGTACAATTCGAATTTTCTTGGGGAGGACCCCCAAACCCCCTGCCGTGGCATCGTGCCTTCGGCACTCGCTCGTTGGCCTTCGGCCGATGATGTGGGCGCCCCCCTCCCTTTCTCAAAATGCTGGATCCGCGCCTGCAAACTTTATCAATTTTGAGATAGTACAGTGCGTTCTTGATTCTTAAGCATTCGACGTCAACCAGTCTTTATAACATTGAAAAGAGTTGCAGATATATATGCCACACGGTTTTGTCTAGCACTGTCAGTATTATAGTTTCATCGTAAATCTTTTTCCACATAAAAAATATAAATTTGAATTGTTCTGTGCTACATTCGGTTAGTATTGAAAGTGATTGATAGCTGTATAGCCTGTCTGCTTAACAGGACGAAGGACAACTATGTCATTTAGCAATGGCCTAAGTTGGATTTGGGAAGTGACTACTGCAATGAGTATAAATGAATGCACTTACTCATACATGGACAAATACATTAACCAAACTTTACAAAAGCAAAACCGTCTTGTAAAACTACTCTATAAAAAAGCCAAAGACTTGTGTATACCCAAATATGTGAGGTACGGTATCATCAGTATGGTAGAGGAGGAAAATATTTGTTGAATGCTGAAGTATTTTGCAAAATTAGAAGAAAGCATAGATTAAGGCAACGGTATATGGAAACAAAAGACGAGAAGTATCGAGAATATGCAAAGTTTCGTAATCAGGTTAAGAGGTTGGTACATACAGCTAAAAGGAATTTAGAAAAGGCCATTGTAAAATCTAATCCTAAACGTGTTTGGAATTATGCTAATTAGAAGAGGAAAGTCAAAGAAGGTGTTTCTGATTTGAAAGTTATTAGAAATGAAATACCTAAAGTTTTCAGTGAGGATATCGAAAAATCCGAAGTTTTAGGTGATTATTTTAGTTCGGTGTTTAAAAAGATGTTGATAACATTCTTTACATTCAGGATATTCAAATAAATTCTGCCTTTGAAGATAGACAGTATAGCTATGATGAAATTAAATTGTTACTGAAATCTGTGGATCCAGTAAAGGCCCCTGGGCCCAATTGAAGGCCTATACATCCTAAGGTTCTTGTGGAGTTGTGTGATGTATTAAGCAAAAGGTTGAGTATTATTTTTTATAATTCAATTTCAACAGGAAACGTTCCTGAATTATGGAAACGTAGTTTAATTACTGCTTTCTATAAAAAAGGAGATAAGAGTAATCCTTGTAATTACCGTCCTGTCAGTTTAACTAGTATTTGCTGTAAGTTATTGGAGAAACTCATAGGGGCTAATATTATTAAGCATCTTAAACTGAATGATTTGCTAATCGATTGTCAGTTTGGTTTTGTTCAAGGACGTTCAACTACATTACAACTTTTGAAGGTGTTTGACAACTGGTCAGATATATTAAATAAAGGTGGATCTCTTAGCTTGACGTAATATATAAGGACTTTATAAAGGCTTTGATAAAGTTTCGCATAAGCGTTTGTTACTTAAAATCAGTAGGTATGGCATAAGTAACCGTTGTTGGAGATGGACTGAAAATTTTCTTTCAAGGAGGAAGAAGCAGGTCCGTGTGAATAATTTCTTATCCAGGTGTTATAATGTTGCAAGTAGAATCGGTCAGGGAAGCGTTCTTTGACCTCTTTTGTTTTATAAATAGACGACTTGCCCAAGTCGGTACAATTTTCTTCAACGTATTTATTTGTGAATGATACAAAATTGTATAAGGAAATATCTACAAAAATTCATGAGGTTTTACTACGAAAGGATTTATCCGCTTTGTTCAAAAAGTCAGAACGTTGGTTGTTGAAATCTCATCCTAATCGGTGCACAGTTATTCCAATTGGTCGGAACGATGTTAATAAGAAAAATTATCATCTGTGGGATGAGGGAGCTTCTGTCATTAACTTAAAGGCTTCTATTTTTAAGAAAGACATTATTGGTGGATCATAAATTACGTTTTTTAGATTATTATCAGGTTCAGGTTAATAAAGCGAATCGTACAATGGGACTTACAAGAACTTATACATGTTTGGATGAGGTGTCTTCGAGGTATTTGTTTCAGGCATTAGTTAGACTTCATTTGGAGTATGCTGCTAGTGTTTGGAACAGTCAAGTGAAACGGGATATTGATTTACGAGAGAATGTGCAAAAGTGCCACACGACTTATTCCATCATTAAAGGGTTTATCATATCAACAAAGGTTGCATAAATTGAATCTGCCTTTTCTTAGATACAGAAGGCTCAGGGGAGATATAATTGAAGTTTTTAAAATTGTTCGTGGTATATATGACATAAATGTAACTTCTAACATGCTAAATTTCAGTACCGGGAGAGATATTTTAAGAGGTCATCGTTTTAAACTCGCTAAACAACATAGTCAGTCAGATATGAAGAAATTTGCCTTTAGAAATAGAGTAGTTGATTATTAAAATAGTCTTCCAGCTAAAGTTGTTGAAGCTGACTCTGTTGCAACTTTTGAAAGAAGACTTAATAAATTGTGGAGAAATTTAGACATGAAATTTGATTTTGAAGCTAGCTACCCTTCATATATATGATCGTCTGTTGATGTTCAGTTGGTTACAGAGACCTGTTTGATGTGGATGTAGAGGCTTGCAAACCTGCGTCTGTAATGTATCATATCATATCATATCAAAACTGTTGAGAATCCGTCAACTGTGCTTCAAGAGAGATTCCAGCAAAAATGTAAATCGAAGTATTACGTAACCGAGGGAGAAACTGAAGGATGTAAAGTGAGGTGATGGAAGGGAAAGCATCTCATTACCTAAAAGAATAAAAGTTTAAATGCACAGGTTCCCTGGTCTAGCAAACATCAAAATATGCCACTAACATATAGTAAAATCTTACGTCAGGTAACTACTTACTTTTCTGCCATAATTTAACGAACGTTTCTCAGTAATATCACGCATCAAATGAACATCTGTTTTGGAAAGCTAAAATTCTGATTGTTAAACTACATTCACTACGTTATTTACATTGACATTACCTGTTTTAATGTTAACTGTCGATATCCTCGATTGTAGAATGTTAGAGGGATCTTCTGCCACACACTTCACTTCACCGATAACTCCACAAGGATCTTCTATTGTGTAGTCCAATGATACAGATGTATCCCATGAATCACTTTCTGGATTCCGTTCTTCATTTGCATGATGTCTAACAAAATCGATTCCTTTTTTCGATGCAATGTTCCAAACCAGCGGCAAAAGTGGTCTTGCCCTTTTAATTTCACACGTTAATGTTCCTTCTTTCTTCAATTCAAAGAAGTCACACTCAATACAAGCATTGCAGCCACGTATTAGAGGGCAAGGAGGATCTGGAGAAACTAGATAATGAGAATAAATGAAGAATAACGAAACTCTTAAAGATTCAACTAAAATGACTCTGTAATGTTATATTTTAACACAATTTAAAGGACTGACGGTTCCTCACGGAGCGGTAGTCGAATCATAGCTCTTTATTTATGTTTCGCACTTGCAACGAATTGCTCTGAATAACCAATTAGCTGTCTCTTATATTCCAACACACCTACTGTATGTAAAGTTTTTGTTCATAAAATTTCGGTTTGAGTAATGATTTTTATTCACATACGTCATTTGATTGATTTGTTGTCACTTCCAAAGATTATTCGAAGGTGGCATATGTATTACAAATAAAAAGCTTTATTTTGAAGGCACACAGAGCATTTCGGACATATATAGCTTTCACATACAGTATGTAAAGCTACAATCCCAGACAAAAATGATGGGACAAATTTGTAGAAATGTAGCAACTACTTAGATAGATTCGCTGGTCTTCTAAAATCCCCCCCCCCCGATCAATGTTGTCCCAACCAAAAGATATTCAAAATTAAAGCATTTCAACATTGAATGGGGAGCGGGGGTGCTGTCCCATGTATTTTTGTCCAGGATTGAATCCTAGACAACTATGATGGGACAAATTTGTAGAAATGTAGCAACTACTTAGATAGATTCCCTGGTCTTCTAAAATCCCCCCCCCCTCCCCTAGATCAATGTTGTCCCAACCAAAAGATATTCAAAATTAAAGCATTTCAACATTAAATGGGGGAGCGGGGGTGCTGTCCCATGTATTTTTGTCCAGGATTGTAGTGTAAGGTACACCTTTGTCCTCATTTTGTCTACTGTAACGAGCCACTTATAACTGGTAACAACGACTACATAAGGTGTAAGAGTAAAAGTCGTTTGAATGCTGCTTTGAAAATTGCTCATAGTATTTTTATGCTCCTTCAATGATCATATCGGAACATCGTGATCATTGCTGCAGCACCCTCCCCTTAACTGTATGGAGCAGGAGCTATTATTGTTACATATAAGCCTCTCAAATGATCAAATTGGATGCTTTCTGTACATGCAACTTTCATCTTGAAATTATGGTGGAACGGTTACGCCAATTTTTGATTAAAAAGGAGAATCTCACAAGAGTATGCTTTTGAACGGTTTTTCTCCACTAAAACCCACTAACTTTTGTTACCTTGGTCCTAAATATCTATTTCAGACGTGCACCCAGTTGGGACAAACCTGTTATGCTTCAAAGCATGCTAAAATGTACATTTTTTGTGCTATCTTGCACTGGTTCTGCAGTACCTAACCTAACCTGGGATAAAATTGTCCCAACTGGATGGGACGTGTGCTGAAAGTATGAATATTCATCTCTATCGTGCTTAACTGCTGGTTGCTCAACTTTCATCCATTTCTACCAATCGGAACATTACGCCTTTTTTAAAAGTAAAAAACTATTGATTTCAAGAGCGAGAGGTTGCGCTGTCCTTTGTCCGAATTGGTCAACCGTCCTGTGACAACAAGGACAGATATTCAAACACACACCGTTTGCCAGCACAGACTTAGAGGAGTGCTGTACAATTGCCCTTATCCCATTTCAGCATGTATTATTTTCCAAAAAACACATATCATCAGACTTGAAAAATCTGTTGTTCATCAAATCGTAATTTTCTGTACCAAAAACTTGGATTGATAGTAGAAAATCAGGAAAATTTAGGACTGCACTGAAAGGCAGTTAAAGCGTGGGTATTTGGCACATACTATTACAGGAATCTAGGGGGTTAAAAAAACTTGTGTAAAATACATTGCCTCACGGAGTGTGCACTGTATGAAGCGGTCTATGCCTAAAATAATGTTACGAAAAAGATATATTATGTGGTACCACAGGCTTAAACGCGAATATTCTTAACCCTCTTACATCACATATTGAGAGAGAAGTTGGAATTCTCTTCCTATCTCCAAATGGAATTTTCCAATTTTATTGCATTGGAGATTACAGCTCTGCCCCAGACGTCCGTGTTGTGTGCGATCAAGCGTGAAACCGCAAAGGAAGGCCGCTGTGATGCAGTAGGTAGTTAAAAAGCAATGATGGTTTTCGGCCAAAATGTTCCGTTATGAGGTGACCATTTGTATCTCAACTGTGTACCATGTAAATCTTAAGTGTCAATAATTATAGCCTCTTCAAGTTCCTAATAACTTCATGTCTCATTGCATTCACAATCATGCCAGTTGCTTTTTTACAAGAAGTGTTATTTGCTGTACATATCTACATCAAAAAAATCAACTTCTCAAGTCTAACTCTTCTTCAAATCAGTATGTAACATATAAAAATCCATTAAATCTTACTAAGCAATACAATTTCAAGTACATCGATCGGTGTCAAACACTTACTAGTCACATTCACTAAGAACGTTGCTCTCCCAAATTTTCTATTTTCGTAGTAACCGACGAAGCTGTAGTACGATTCATGTTCTACCTGGACGTTCTTCAGAATCATGGAACCATTGGAAGATATATCATAATGTTCACTTCCATACTCGGCTCCAGCTTTCCCTTCGTTGTCCAATAGCAAAATAGGAGCTGAACTGGAGTTGCCTCGGTACCAGTAAAAGTCTGAAATAGCACGGTCGCTTTGACAAGAAATGGCTCGTGAGCTTTCTTTTTCAATAGAAACATTTGGGCACACAATAGCTGTTTCACCTGTTGAAAAACATGGTTCTTTGTTGCTAGTATAGCTTAACCAGTTAACCTCCAATTTCTAAATGAAGGGATAAACAGGCTGCACAACTCTTACGCAGTGAAAAGAAGAAGCTGTTTCTTCGGACACAACTGTAACCACCACCAGCCTGAAGCCTTGAAAGTTGATGTTTACCGTAACGCCTAAAGCTTGTAAGCTAAACAGGAGATCTTAATTATCATCTTTCAAGCAGAGAGAGAAAGTAAATGACAAACTAATGCTTCCCTACTGAAGCAGTGAATGTTACAGAAATGTACTTGGATAAACAATGGACCGTTGAAAAGCATCTATGATTTTTACTTACATAGGTAAACGAGTCATAGGGTGTACCCCTGGTTGACCAAGATGATCTTTGACCTCTAGTGGTAAGAATACTCGACTTATTTCTACTACGTTTGAGGAAAACGGTAACTTTCAACCGGAAACTATGCAAGCTGAGTTTAATCCCAGTGATCTCCCATGAACGTTGATCATGATTGATGATTCACATTTTACCTTTTTCCCTAGTGACCCAGTGAAGTAATCATTTCAAGGTTCATTGCACTTCACAATGCCAGTTCACTACTCTTGCATGTATAGAAGGTAGCCCATAGATCATATGTAGACATTCGTTTGAACTAAAACCTGCCTCGCACGCCTAACCAAAACGAAAAACCCGATAGCAGGGTGACGGTTACTATCAAACTACCCATACCCTTTGTAACTGTGCACAGCCACTTTGGTAACAAAGCACCACCCTGCGGTCAGTTTTACACGCATTTCAAGAATGTAACGCTATCAAAGAATATAAAGTTCAAGTTTTCGTATGGATTGTTTTGTCATGGGCTGGGACGTTTTGCTAAGTAGAATACATACACAGGCCAGGTATGATATCCACTTATGTTACCGGTCTTCCTGCCATATCTTGGCATTCGACGTACGGTAACATCAGATGACCTTCGATCTTTACTACAAAGTAAAGGTGAGCGTTGGTCTAGTTTTGATGCCCAATCGTCGGTTTGGACACCACAGGATCACTCAAAACAGAAAGAGCATCGTGCTCAACCCACCCGAGACCAAGACGGCATCAGTAAGGGGCTAGTAAAACTACCCAAAACGACGACGCTCTCAGACCACCCGGGACCAACCGGAAAAAACCCGAAGCAAGCTTTTATGGAACAATTAACACACGGCTTATAGTTGATAAGAGCTTCTTCATGGTATGCAAATTGAAAATGTACAGATATACTTGGAAATAATCAGGAAATTTACATGGATGTCAAACAGCGTTCACTCCGATACACAAAGACAATATCCTACACGGTTTAGGCACTTTTGTTTGATGAGGGCTGATAATCGTGCCTTTAAAACAGCATTAAAATTATACCCACCAAAACGTTGGTTTTGTCGGTTTTTCTCGGGATGGGTAAAAAAACAAATAGACTATTCGAAACCGAAGTGATATCGGTTTCACGACAGGTCAGACCACCCAATCGTCGGTCCGAAATCACAAAGACCACCCAAAGCCTACTTCGGTTTCGGGAGGTGTCGGTTTTGGGAGGTCCATGCAGACCTTTACTCCAAAGCAGCAAGACCTTTAATCCCATACGGTAGACAGGATATAGTTTAAAGTTTCCCCTTCCTGACATACTGTGTTTAAAGGTTTCTATACATTTGTCTAGGTATAGTGAATTCAAATGAACTTTGAACTCCACCATAAACGGGTGCAAACTTTGATTTGATATGAAGCTTGGCATGCTTACGAGAATATTGGGTATACCATTTCGTCAATCTAGCAGCTCTTTACCATGGACGTTCCTTGACTATGACATGAAAAGATGCCATCTATAACGCTTACAGTATTTACCTACCAAGTCTGAATATTCGAGCTACCCTTTGGGGGATATTGTCATTTCAAGAACGGATAACCACGCAGGCACACCACACATAAACAAAGTACCACACTACATAACACATCCTCCACATCGTAAGGGCAGATTTCCCTTACCCACCATTTTATGGAAATACAAAGCACTAGTCAGTTTGTTCGCTTTTATAATCCTAAACAGTCATAATCGACATAAGTAGATAGCAAGCTGGAACTTAACCACTGGGCACATGCATTTACCAGAACGGGAAAACTTACAGGTGGTTATGGAAAGGAATATACTTGTGCAGAAAACTAGCATCGGTAAAATGTCTTCCTTGTACTTGACGCACATTCTGGGAAAGAGTTCTCTAAGTAAAGAACAAAAAAAATATTTTGAATGAATGAGAGGACGATTACTTGTAGTCATGTTAATACAAAAAGTTTAAACTGAAATGTGTAACTATTGAAAATAAACAGAATAAATTCATGATTCAGTCGCTAAGTTAGGTTTGGTCAGAGGGGGCAAGAATGGTAGTTATAACAGCTTTTTAGCAAGTAGATACCTTATTTATCGACGGCGCTAGATCAGTGGTTCTCAGTCTTTTCTTTTTAATTTCCTATTTGGTTGAAAACTTTTTTTGAACAAACAGCCGTTGCAAAGGGGTTAATGGCTCACTTTGTGAAAATGCAGATTTAAGGTAAGAAGAAAGAGGGCTGCAGGTTTCCCCAGGACAATGTTGAAATGAAACAATGTTTGACGCGAATGTAGCCTCACTCCTTATGACTCACCGCTGGCGGGGATTGACGGTGCAGAAGTCTTAAGGAAGGAGGGGAGGCTGGATTATTCTGGGGCTTTTAGGGGCTAAATCCTACCAGGGAGTTATTATGGATGGAATAAAAACACCTCTCTCTCCTTTGACACTATGTGGTTTGCCGACAATAATCCACCGTGTGTGTTGCTCTTTCCAGTTCTTTACCACTTGAAACGGATTACGGGATGTGACGACAGTGGTTGTTGTTGTTGTCTGCTAAACCTCAAACAGTTTTGGGGTGATTTTACCCATTGCCATGGTGTTGCAAGGCGTCAAGGAAAGCAAAAATTATATCATCTCTTTACGCCAGTTTACAAGTTTCAAAAGGGTTCAGTTAAAAGGCAGATAATTTACTGAACACGGATTAATGATAAGTAATTAGGAACAATGCGGAACATGATTAACTTTGAAAGATAAACGGTAGACTTGCTAGCTTTACCGAAAAGGGATGCTACTTTACATGCAAAAAATCTATAATAAGGAAACTGGATCACTTAATTAAGAGTGCAGTCGCTTAAATTAGAAAGATGACAAAGGTTTAACATACGTCGGTGGAGCAGATCAATTCAAACCATTGCATTAATAAAATTTTTGTCTGATGATACATTATTATCAAAGGATCAAACTCTGATAAGGAAAGTGAGGTCAAACAAATCTAGAAGACGGATGAACTAAAGTACCTGTTAATGAAACTTTCCCCTAAAAAGGATCAAATTATTCTCAAGTGCATATTGTCTAATAGATAAGGTGCTTGCATTCCATTCGTAGCAATTTAACTTCCTGATCCTATAGAAAGTAAGAATGAAAGAAATAGTATAGTACTCAGAACGGATGCACTCGAAGCGTGCGGCAAAAAGTCATTTTTAGAAGTTTATAGCAAAATAGGTAATAGAAAAATAAGAAAAATCCCCTGCAAGGAGGGGAGGGTTACCCCTCCTCACCCTACGTGTCTGTCCCATATTGCCAGAAATGGAACTTTTCGTGCCTTACAAATTACATGTAAACATTTTAGAATGTCGGAAATTTACACTGATCGATGTGATTTTTGCTTTAAACATTTCGGGGGAGGGAGACTGAACTTGCCCCCTCGTTGCATACGGCCATGAGTAAGTTTGACTTACATACTGTTCAAAACGGCACAAAGGGAAAGTGTGAGTTCTCCCCGAAGAAAAGTTTGAAATTAAAGACTGTCGGATGTGAATTTCTTGCCTATTGAAATTAAAGTACTGAAAATGCATATCATCTGTTCATGGCACTGATGTTAATTGATAAATAGTGTCAAAGGACTAGCCATTGACCCAAAGATCCTGTGCATGTCAATATGGACAAAACAAAAAAGAGTAGGTTATTCCTCGATCGAACTCTAGAACTCTTTACATAGCCACACCCATCCCCATTCCTCCTCAGTTGACCTCAAAATTTTTGGGGTCTGACTGAGAAGCAGTAACCGAAGAGCTACCATAGGTTAGCGCGTAACCCCTAGAAAAATTCGGGCTAAAAGTACCTCCTTCATTGTCGGAATTAAACTTTCCCGCTTCCTTAAGTGCAGATAGTAATTGTCTTTTCAGTAATAGGGCCTCAAAATAACTAGATTTTGTGAACTGAAAACATTGTCAGTAATGCAGAGGATATGACAAAAGTTCCAACACACCTCTAGGACATGCATGGATAACCAGGGAGTCGCTATTTAAAAGGGGATAAAACGGCAGCTCTCCCCTTTGTACCCAACTAGTTGCCGCCAAGGTCATTTGCTTTGTATAGCACTTGAAGGAACAATAGGCTTAAAGCTATTGTTAATATTTTAACAAAAGGTTCATGTCGTCTGCCACGTTGAAAATGTCAACAAATTTTGTCTAAAAGCTATAGCATTGCCACTCGCTTTTTCAAAATAAATTTGCAACTTCCAACGCGATGCAATGCTTATCACAATAGGCTAGTTAAATTTTATTTAACATTTTAATCTTGCACTAACCATTCGGAAATTGCGAAAGTTTGCGGAAAGTAATATAATCTTAAAACAAAGTCTAGTCTCACACCTATCTTAAGTTATTTACGCATTGTGCCAGTGTAAGACCTTCTTATAAGCTAAACTTTCTAGACTCATTAGGAATTAGCAGTCGTTTTGATTTATTAGACAGTGTTCCTCATTGACTATCGGTAAAAACCTTTGGATCAAAGCATTGTTCCTCCTAATCCTATTCATACGGTATAAGTTGGTGTATAAGAGGTTCACTTGGGTATCATGTATCAATTGAAAAGGATCAGACAAAGAAGTGTGTACCATAAGCTCTAATAATCACTCATGAATGGAAACTATGTAAACGATGAGGTGGATCTAATCAGAATACCATTAATTAAACTTTCCGATGTATCTCCTTCTAAATAGCAACTCCCTGGTATAACTACGTGCCAGTATTAATACAATATTATATCCTACAACAAGTTTAGCATGCTTCATAACCCACATGCCATGCCTCATTGCAGTTCGCTTGGTACATACTATCAGAAATTTAAAATTCACAAAATTTCGTACCAAATAAAGTTATAAATTAGAAAATCAAGACTAGTGCTGCAGAGTCTATACTTTGGTACCCTTACAAAAAAATTGTGTGGCAAAAGCTCCAATACCACACGTGAAATACTGTGTCAAACGGTGCAAACCTATGGTGGGGTGTGGAGAGGCGAGAAACTGTGAATTTTTGCGTGGTAATGTGTGTATTTAATAAACAGTGGACAGTGGCCTTAGAACGAGAACTTGCCCACCGGAGGCTTAACTACTTCAAGGCGATATTTAAATGCCTTAAAGATAAAATAACCTTATCTCGGAAGTCACCCAACTTCCATATCTTCATCAGCAAAGGGGAATTCTGGCGTCGCACCTTCTGTCTATAACACATTTCTTGCCAACTTGTTAACACAAACTGGTTTAAGTGGGCTCACAGTTCATGGCAAAGATTTTCCCACACTAGACACCTAGGCCAGTAAATAATTGCGTTTTACCACTACCTGCACTTTCAGGACATTTTACGTAAAATAACTCCATAAGTTCATGAACTCTACTGTCATGAGCTTGCTTATAAAAATTAACATGTCTCTGGCGCGCGGTTAATTAATATGCCTTATGTTCCATCTCCTTTCTCCCGATTGAAAAACAACTCCCACACCTCTTTCTCGGAGAGGCTACGTCGGATTTGCCATGCAAATTCAAATTTCTAGTTTTGTGATGGTTTGTATAATCTTGCTAGTTTTGTGAAAAGGTAGAACACGTAAGGATTCTGATTTGATTCCGATTTGAAGTAAATATCTTGAATTTTGGGGTTTTCGTCCTATACCTGTAATGCTAATTGCCCCTATGGTTCGAATTTCGGTTGTGCCCTATATAGTAGCCTATGACATATAACTACAAATGCAATCCTATACAAAGGCATTTTACCTTGCAGCGATACTGCATTTTGGCGTAACGGTACCAAACAAAAAGACAACATTCAGTGGCGGATCCAGAGGGGGGATGGGGTATGCATACCCCCCCCCCCACCGGGATGGTAAAAGTTGTATAGATAGCCAGGCTAACTGTAACCTAGGCCTAATAACTTTTTAAAATACAATGATAGTTTTTACATTATCTGATTACCGTATTTTTGTGTCATATTCTTCAATCAAATGAAAAATGTAAATAATAATGTATCTATCTTCCTTATCATTCATTTGAGAAATTCCCGTTTTGTTTATACATTGCGCAATGACGAATGCTAAATCTAGCGTTTTCCACCAAAGGCCGTTGGTAACGCTGTTGTGACATCACATGTGTGACTTTGTTGATCCTATATATGATCTGATTGTTAACTTACGGTAGCCTAATGTATTTGTATTTTTGTCAGGATTTTACATCTCCTTCAGATGTCAAAATTGCATATTGTTGATATACTAAAAAAAAATTTGATCAGGATTGTTTTTTGGTTTTAGCACAATTATAATTTTCGTGGTTTTGTTGGCACGTTTTGTACGCTTGTCAATATAGCGCTTTCTTCTTGCATTTTTTCATTCCATTTTATACTCCCAGTCCCATCAAACCCAGGTAGTGACGTAAGTATGTAGGCTATGTCAGCCTTTTTCTGCAAGTACGTCTTTAAAAAAGTATGCGATTATAAAGTAGCCCAGAATGCTGATTTTGGCACGTAAGAGTTAAACCCCAATAGGTCGATCTGGGAAGGTCTGGGAAGTGCCATTTCCTGAATGCTAATAGGCATCAGAGGCTAAAATACAGCCATACCATAGGCGTAGGAAGCGGGGGGCTGGGGGAGGCTTTAACCCCCAGTCAAAAATGTGGGGAGGCTGAAGTATGCATCCGCCCCCCAAGATCCAAGGGCAAAATCCCCTTATTTGTCTCTTCTGTAAAAAATGTCAAAAATTTGCAGTAATTTTCCTTAAAGTTTGTCTAAAATGTTGCACCAGATTGCATCTGAGGACCCTCAAATACCCAAAAATTTTCCAAAGGGGAGGGGTACACCCATCCCTTAGACCCCTTCCCCAGGACGGCGATCCAAAACAAGGTTCAGCCCCCAGTCTCGAAAAGCTTCCTACGCCTATGAGCCATACACATGGTGCCGCTTCGCTCAGTGTACATTTGATATCCCATCTACATGCAGACCCTCCCACTGCAAATTCCTGGATCCGCCACTGACAACATTAACTTGTTATAAAGTCTTATTCGAGTGCTATCATTTCTCCCCACGATGATGCCTACCTAACTGTACGATGTACAGAAGGATATTGTATACTGGTTCTTAAGGAGCTCTTTCATTTAGTCTTCTAAGTAATGTACCTAAACAGCTCCGTAGAGCGAAGAAGACAACGCCTTTATTTACCGTTCACATTATTTAGGCATTTGCACATTTACAAGTTTATCATGATCATAATTGTAAAAGATATTGAACCTACATTGATCGGGAAATAAAAGTTGTGAAAAAGACTACTAGAAATGCTAGAAAGTCTATTCGCATTATAACTACTGATCATGATGAAACCTCGATAAGGAGATTTCCATATATCTTCATTACGTCACAGATTTAGCAGTAGCAACCATAATGTACGTTAGGAATTAAACGTCAGGGACACTACTCAAACTAATATAACACAACAGAACATGGTACAGCCTTTATACGTTATCATAGCCGATTATGCACCGGCAAGGTGGAAAGACTTATGACAAACACCACCATATCCAAGTAAACAACACAAGTACAAACTTAAGTACATATATTGCAATTATTAGACCTGAAGTAAATGACAAAACACTTACCTCAAGCAAACGCACAGAATATACACATGAATATTCCTTTTAGTGTTACAATAATGCCGGTAAAACTGACACTGACAGTTACGTTTTGGCTAAATATGGTTTCGTACTTGTCTAAAAATAGCATTTCGGACTTCCCAGTAAGAAGCGTGAAATGTACAGCATTCAAAGAGTAGTAGATATGTAGTGTGAAGCGTCCATGTACATGATATATAGGCGTATTGGGCAAAGTAACAGTCCAGCACTCACACGAGACTACACATACATTGTGATGCGAGCGATCACATTACCCTTCAGCTCATGAATAGATGGCAAATGGAGTTCACATAAAACATGATTGGCGTTAAAGAGGCACTTCGCGATGCAAGGCAGAAAGTGGTTCACATAATATTTGACTTGATTACAAAACCAATAACCTCAGCTACATATATTTGTGGTGGTGGGGCGGGGGGGGGGGTCTGCAAACCCAAATTGCCGATTGATTAGGCGTAAAACATAAAACAAAAAAGTTGGGGTCATTTTCCTCTAAACTATGGGGTGTGCTGAGGGAGGGTCTAAGAGGAGTGGGTCCTTCTCCCCCTTTTGAATATTTACTGACAGAAAATGTTACAACTTAGATGCAACATGGTGCTACATGTCTCAATATTTAAGGCTGCATTGGACCCATCAGAAAAGTTTCGTTTGTACTTTAATTCGCAGTTTAAATTAAGTTACAGTACGATGAAGGTTTGAATGAGTCAGGTATACTTTCCAAAATCAATAAAATGTTATTTGGGTGGCTCATACACCTGTACACATAGCCATGGGCCTCAACAGTAAAAAACTGAAAAGCCGAGGGTAAGTAACTTTAAACATAGGATGTATGCTCGTAAGATGTGGCCGGCAAAGAATTTCAGAACGCCAGGAAAGGAATGCCCAACGCCAGAGGCGGATGGCCTGTGATCCTCCCTGATAGATTATTTTTATTTTTTTTTATGTGATTCAACTGGGTAGCTTTTGCCGCTGTTCGGTCCCCACAAATTATGTGTAAACCGAACATTTTCATCCTTTTTTGCAAAAGTACTTTCCAAACCTCGGTGCTGACTTCTCGGGTGAGATCCTGGAGTACCCTTACTGGTGAGGTCCCAGACCCGTCGGAAGGCATCTAAGACTGAAAACGGGCGAAGCTGAATTCTTCCGCTGTTTGTTTTGACATGGCAAGGTAGTTATTAGTCTTTGTCAGGGTAAGGCTAATGATATGTCTTCGATAAAAACCTGAAAGTGAAACTTACTGGGGCCTTATATCCCGGGTTCGACGGTCCGGGGTCTAAGAAGGAGAGTCTAATTGGGCCTGGTCTGTAGGCAAGCCCCCGAATTTCTAAGCGTTTTTGTGGAGATTGAGCATGAAACTTACAGCTTGCTACAAAATAGCACTGGAGGTGCAAGGGGTGATACCGACGATAAATTATCACTTCTTAAATAACAAATCTCAGTGACTGACGGCTGGTTGAGTTCATAAGAGGATGCTAGTGACTTGATGAGGAAAGTGGATGGGGGAAGGGTCTTGAACGGTTTTGAGAAAAATAACTTTACACAAGTTATCCTTCAGGAGACAATAAGGACCGGGTATTTTCACTGGTGTTTTCATTCAAACAGCGATAATAATGGGACAACTGCAGTATATACAGGACAATTTACACGCTTACAGAAAAATACGATTGACAGCTTGGACTCTCGTAAAGATCCATGACTTGTTTCTAAATTTTCAGGGCAAGGGACAAGGTTTAGAGGTGACGTTCATCCACTTATTAGCGACCCTTTTATTAGGGCATCATGCAAATCCGTTGTAAAGAATATCATGAAGGATTAAAAAATTTCGGACAGACTTTTTGGAGACTTTTTGGGGTGGGGATGGTCATGCTGTTCACCTCCCTTTAGCTAACCCCCATGATTCACCCAGTGGTGAAGTCTCTGCTAATGCAGTACTGCTCACAGTATAAAAAACTTCAAAAATGTCACTAGGTCTCAAAACGGAGGTATTACATTAAAAACACCTTAGGCCCACAAATGTGTCGTTACTCCAAGAAATTCAAGAATTCCACAGAATTGGTCTATTTAATACCGTAGAAAGCACAACCGTTTGTACATATTGTAGAAATTGTATGGTCACTTTATAAAGATTCTTCAGACTTTATTTAGAGATTCAAAATGCTTCAGATATTCTTCAGAAAGTTCAACAGAAATTCTTCAGAAAAGTCAACAGAAATTCCAGACAACCGTAAGTTTTTAAGAAATTCTTTGTCAACGACTAAACATTTCTATAGACACTCTACGAGATCTCTACTGTAAGGAACTTGTAGAAATTCTATCGATTTTCTATAATGTAACCAAATATTTACAAAAGACTTCGGGATTACTAAGTCATGTAGCCTAACTGTTGTTTCAGCGAGTAAAGCGAATTATGGGTTCGGTTTTAAACAACCATTGAACTGATTGCAGATGTTGGTTACAATGTAAGCCGATTGAACGGAACTCATGAGGCTACACTTATTTTTCTGATTATAAATTGAATACAGTAGGCCCATTTTATCCCTAAATTAGATTTAATGCATTATGTTCGTTAATTTTATTTGATCATAATTTGATCTAAGTATTAAATTGATGTAGTATTTAATCACACTAAGTATGAGGAACAACAAAAGGACCTTCTGATCATTTTTCCTCCCTGTTTTCTGTCAGAAAGCAGAGTCAGAGTTTATCATATTTATGGCAATCAAAGCTCTACACAAGGGGAGACTGGGCACTGGCCACTGTCTAGTAAACACCCCAAAACACTCGCCCAGCTTACTGGCTACTAAAAACCTATGAAGCATCCGCCAGCTCAACCGAAGCCGACAATGGCCACAGTAGCTCTGTTTCTCATGCTGCATCATCAGTTCATAACAGGGTGCTGAAATAAAATTCACTGTTGACATGATGCCTGGTGGGAGATGAAGTGATACAACTGACAGTCTGAAATATATCGGTACTCACTATTGAGAAGGTTTTAATGCTGAAAATTGAGTCTCTTATAATTATTTTTAGGGGACCAAAAGTACAAAACATTACTCGCCATCGGCCACTAAATCAAATTCAATGGTCGCACGGACTGACAAAGTGGCAATTATTGCGACTATTTTGGTCGCATGGAAGCTTGGTGGCAATGTTTTAAAAATGCTATTAAAAGTAAAGGGTTTAACCGAACATTGAAAGACGACATCGTCGTCATCCGACGTAACATACAACAGTACAACATTGGACGACAAACACGGTTGTAGCACCAATGCTCAGACAAGCCGTGTGAGTTTGCACCAGAACCTTCAAGTGCCTATAATATTTTTTTTTAGTTGCGGCTGGAGGCGATCGAAATGTACGGCTCTGCACAGCCACAAATTCCTAAAATGAGTCCGAGGTAAAGTCAAAAGTAATATGAAAGCAGTCAAAGTTCATACAATTTTGAAACGCAGTCTTGAAAAGAATTAATTTCAGAGGCCATTAAATAAGACCAGAAAGTCCGAACGAGAAAGATTTTTCTTCAAATGTATTTTTCTTTTTACTAAAACGTTGCACTGAGTACGAAAGGCGTACAGGATGTGTCGATTCTAGTAAAATATCAGTGTTTCATTGTATATAAACCATCTTAAATCGATTCAGAATTCTGTAGCTATAGGCTTAAAACTCATTCATTTCTTAGGGATCATATCACACCTGTCTTTTCCCAACACTGATTGCCTGCTGAAAACCGTGCATCTGCGTTTTACAATAATCCGTGGGATAGTCCTCCTTTTCACTCTTTTCACCTTTGCTGCGGTTCCTTCAGTTTTTTGCATATTACTACCTGGGCTTCTTTTTACTTTTGTGAAGGCCACATTTGGAGCAGCGTTTCTCTGTATATGCTTTGTGTTATATTTGTTATGTAGTGACCAAGGATAGCAGATCCATCCGAAACGTCTAACTTTTAACAGCGGTATTTAGGGTAATTGGGTAGGTCTACAGAAACTTCTCTTTTTCGTTATTGAGCTTGCGTTAGCATTATAAAGTTTTATAACAGTCCCCGTACCGTGTCCTTCGTCAGTTTCTGTATATATATATATATATATATATATATATATATATATATATATATATATATATATATATATATATATGAAGGTATTTTGAAACATGCATATTTATCCCCGACCCATTTGTTTATTCCTGATTCCTTGTAACTTTCTCATCTTTGCACTGTGATAGTCGAAATTCTCATTGCTACTGTAATCGTAATTTTTAGTTAACCAAGATTTTCAAGTCTTCGCCTGGTGCACTCTCACGGGGATGTTTCTGCTGTTACGCCCGCCCCGGGGCTCTAGATCCCAGGACCACCGGAGGACCTTTCACTAGGAGACAAACCAGAAAGTCCTAAGGCTTAGTGATTCCTTGCTGAATGGAAATTCTTTGTCGCACTGAGGTTTATCTCTCAAAGTAATCCTTCTTGAGATATCAAGTTTTACGATATTTTTACAATTTGACCTCAGGTGACCTCAGTTGTCCTTTGACCTCTACCAAAAACAGCAGGATTCTTGTAACAAATTGAGATGTCCACCTGCTGCGTATTAGATCCCTCACAATAACAAGCCGAGTTTTCATAGTTTAAACCTTTTAGACCTAAAAAGACATCTGAACCCCTCCAAAAACCGCTTCATTATGATCCAATATTGGGGCATCCACATGCAAACTTTGAGATCCGTCACGATTACCCTTAATGATCTATCGTGTTTACAAGGTTTTCACCATACAACGGTGACTGAAAATAAACGTTCACCTGCACCGAAAACGAAAAGGTTATTGTAACTAGTATGTGGCATCCAACTATGAGATACCTCAGTTTACAAGATTTTCGTAGTGTTACCGCTGGTGACCTCAGATGACCTTTGGCCACTACCGAAAACGACAGAGGTCTTTTCTTAAGTAAAACGGATCCCCATTCCATGCATTTTTATGATTCCTAACTTAAGATATGGTGTTTCAGAGACCTCATGTTTTTTACCTCTTGACCATAAAAATGACCTCTCACTTCCGAAAAACAATAAAGTTATTCCTCTTAATATCAAAAATCTATATCCCACGAATAATAAGTAACAGAAGACAAAATAACTGAAAAACGATTGCTTGCTTCGGAAGCGAACCCGGGCCGTGAGAATAGGAAACCAAGCCCTTTCCACTATACCATCAATGTACACTTTTATTGTGCGCTGGTTTTAATTACAATATGGTCACAGCATCCTCCACACTAGTCCATCATTAGGTACTGTATCTAAACTTTTAACTAATGAACTTACAAAAGTTCTGCTTTTGAAAGATATATCTTATTCTCTTTAATTTCATCCTTGGAATAATGCAAATATTTGACCTTTCTGTTGGCCACGAAATGACACAATTTGGAGGTACCGCCCGAAGCCTGTACTTGAGATACGGTGTTTACGAGCAGTTTCCAAGGTTTTCGTAGTTTCACGTCTGGAAAATCAGATGAATCCGGACCTCCACCGAACCAAAAGGGATCTTTCTCTTAATATGAAAAATTTATAAGTGAAAAGTGCGGATCATTCCTATCTTAAAATATCGTGTTTACAATTTCTTTTGGTTTTGAACTCTGGTGACCTCAGATGACCTTTGAACTTCATCAAAAGATAGGAACCTCCCTCGTAATACTCAGATTCTATATACCCAGTATGGAAAGTATCCATCATTGCTCTCTTGAAGCAATGTGCTTTCAAGCAATTCTCTCGGTTTTCGCTATTTCTTATCCGGTGATCTATCTCAGATTACATTTGCCCCACCAAAACAATACGGTTCATTTACTGACCATTACCCATTTACATTCTAAGTATAAAAAGTATCCGTGCTTCTACCTTATGATGGCCAATACAGCCCATTAAAGTTTGGTCCTGATATTCATTGAGGGTGCAATAACTTAACACTTGATAGTAAACAAACTACCAAAAGTGCTGCCAGTAGTAGGATTTACCCTTGAGTGCACACTATTAATTGCACCCAGCCATGTGTCATTGTAGACATACTGACCAACTGTGCAAGCGATTTATAGTGCATTATATACTATTGTGAACATTTGTAGTTCACTACCTTTGGAAGTCAACTGGTGGTTACCTGAGAACCAATTTGTCCAGTACAGCGTTCAATGAGGCTAATGTTACAAACTCCGGTAGACATTTAATCTCCCCTGTTTTTGGCCAAAAACAGGGGTCTCGGGTGGTATTCCTTATGGGCTGAGAAGATCGTAATGTAAAAAGATCGTAATGTTGAGATATCGTGTTTATAATGTACAAGGTTCTTGACCTCTAGTGACCTTAAATAACTTTGACCTTCTCTAAAAATCGATAGGGTTCTTTTCAACATGATAAAGCTATATATCGAGTATGAAACTTATCCATCATTGATATATTGATAAATCGTTTTTACAAAGTGTCACAAACACACATACAAAAGCATACATACACAAACTTGTAAACATAGATTAAGTCGCCAGCGTGATTGCATGGATTCCTTTTGCCTTCGGCAAGGAATCGAAAAGGCATCATTACACCTTTGTATGTTTGTGGAGACTTTCTAGCATGCAGTATCAGTTTAACTTGACTAGTCAACTTCTAAAACTGCAGATCTTAAGAACCTTCTGAAAAGTGATAGGGAGCTTGCCCCTTAATCCTTTACAACTATATTGGAAACGAAAGGTTTGTTGCTTTCATTCTGTCAAGGGCACAGTGGGGATGAATGAAAATTATTTCTTAATTAAGTGCAGCATTTTGGGCGTTAAGGACAGTTGGGACTTTAATAGACTTCAATACTATTACATAGTGAAAAGGAGAAAATGCTTCTTCACAACTGTAACCATTATTAGCCTGAAGTCCTAAAAGTGGATGCTTACCAAAGCTTGTGCTTAACAGGTGATCTTATCATCTTTCAAACAGCGAGTGCCAAAGTAAATAACAAATTATGGCTTCCTACTAAAGAAGTGAATGTTACGGAAATGTATTTGGATAAACAATGGACAGTTGAAAAGTACCCGTGATTTCTGCTTATACAGCTTACATATGCTAAGAAATCATAGGGTCTACCCGTCGTTGACCAAGATAACCTTCGACTTCAAGTGATAAAAGAAAAAATTGAATTTATATTCACTTCATTTGAAACATGTATATGCTACGTCTGAGGGAAACGGTAACTTAATAACCTGAAACTATGCACGTTGAGTTTAACTTTAGTGATCTCCCATGAACGTTGAACATCACCAAAACTGGACGGTTTCCTTCTTGTGAAACATCCATCTGTCAATTATGACATGTGTTAATGCTACCCTGTTGGAGATTTTGCGTTCCCATTTGATCTTGTCCCTAGTGACCCAGTAAAATAATCATTACAAGTGTAGCCCCATGGTTAAATTAGGGTTCTGTTATATTAAGCAGTTCCCTCCATGGTGCTATATAATGTAAATAGTATACTGTACAATAGCTGATGCTTGTAGCAAGTCTCAGCTCAGAGGAGTAACCTTGGAATGCCAACAAAGTCACTGACTTTTCCTAGAATGATGGTGTCATCCACCTGTTTACCTACAGGTTAACCCACAGGCGCTAGTTTAGACATTCTTCTTCTAAACTCTTGTTTTGTATTGATGAAAGATTAGTTGACAGTTACATACAACAGGGTTCTAGTTCAATGAACCCCCTTTGGACCTGTTAACACTTAAAAGACAAATGGACAGGATGTTGTTTATCTCTTGTGTATTCTGTAGACCACAGCTAATGTATACCTTTGTTTTAGTAGATGTTTCTCTTGACCACAGTATGGCCAAAATAGACCAAAATAGAATGTTAGCCCTATGTACTTCTTTATTTTGGAGGAGCCAGGTTGTCTGGGCTCAAAAATGCAAGTTTGCCAAGTTTCTAGCAACTTTTCCTGCTAAAAGAGTGGTCATGTGACTATGGACTTCGACTAATTAATATTCAACTTGGAGTAAGTGACCAATGTAGAGAGTCCATGAATAATTGAGTATGTTGGGTAAGACCAATGAGAAAAGTGCAAGGAAGTATTATGGGATAGCTGAGACCATGTGCTGCAGTGATTATTTCAAGTATAAGACATGGAGGCGCAGCCCATGCTCTCCACTCTCAGCAACTCTCAGCCTCTCTCTCTCTCTCTCTCTCTCTCTCTCTCTCTCTCTCTCTCTGAGGCTCCCTATCCCTCTACTCTTACCGATTAGGCCTTAATTTTCATAGCAAAGTTAGCAGACTTATCTGTTTCACCGAGAGTCCTTTGCAAAGTCCAAGATTATCGTTTTAAAGTTACAAGTTTTCCGATTATTTAGTATGAGTTGAAGTCTGGTTTATCCACAGTATCCTGAACTTACTGCATTTGAGTGTCTAAATCATTTGCTTCTGTAAACTGAGCAAATTAAAAAAAGGACAGACAAGCGGAATCAAATTTTAAAGAGAAGTCTTCTATCTGAAGAACAAAGAAGGCCGAGCTGTGCCTTCAGAAATTTAACTGTTCCTGAATTGTGACAAGTTGCGTCTATATCAGTCTTAAAAGCTGAAGTCCTAGACTGTATCCTGTTCTGAAAAGCCAAATTAATTCATTTCATTCAATTAAACTGCCCCAATATTTTGTGTTGGATCCACCGGACGAGACATTGCCGTTAACATCATTTGTGTTTTTGTGTTGGATCTAAACTGTAAGTACTGTTTTATAGTTTCGCCCCGCCACATGGTAATTTGATGTCCACCGAGCTATTGTAAGAGACGCCACCCAGATTAGCCAACTAGCTTGAAGTACCACAGTTGAAGAGCATCCTGGCCGGCAACTGTGCACATTTTTTCGTAATATCAACTAAGTAATTATGGCGCCTTAAGTTAATCTAAGTTATCTAAGTTACAGGTTTGGCTGTTTGACAATTAAGTGCTGACATAGTCCCTTGCAGTTGTTTTAAGTGCGTATATAGTATTATATGCTGGTGTATTAGTTTGAACCTTGATTGGCATTGAATATTTTATTGCAAAAGTATCATATCTTAATGTGCCACTGTCAACTTTTCATGCCACATATTGATTTATGAGGGTCTGAGAAACAATTGGCCCTACTGTTTAATACAGACTTAACCATTTAGTCACCTTAATATCTTGTTTTCTGATCTTTTTGAGTCCTGTGTCATATTCCTTGAGAGTTCCTTGGCAAAAGTATTTTTGGAAGTCCTTCACAGACTTTGGATGTTAAATCCTGTCTTGATGATCTAGGCCTGTGCAATCCCTTTGCTTATAAATTCTGTTGCAACTGAAGTAGTACACTTTCATAGTGCCACCACACTCTGGTTACACAAGGTTCATTGACTTAACAATGACAGTTTACCACTCTTGTGTATTCACAAGGTAGCACCTTTCTTCTGCTTTCCATAGTATGCAGACATTTGTTTGAACTATAACGTGCCTCGCATACACCTAAGCAAAATGAAAAACACGAGAGTAGGGCGGAGGTTACTTACAAACTAACCATTCCTATGTAACTGTGCCAAGCCACTTTGTTAACACAACACCCACCATGCGGTCAGTTTTGTATGCATGAGTCTAAGAATGTAACGCTGTCCGAGAATATAAAGTTTGAGTCTTGGTGTCGGCTGTTTTGTCATGGGCTGGGACGATTTGCTAAGTAAATACATACACAGGCTAAGTATGACACTACCCTTCCTGTCATATCTCGGCATTCGACATATGGTAATGTCAGATCAAAGGTCATCTAGATGACCTTTGATCTTTACCCCATAGCAGTAAGACCTTTAATGCCATATGACAGATGATAGGATATAGGTTAATGTTTCCCTTCCTGACATACTGTGTTAATTTAAAGGTCTTTATACATTTGTACTGGGATACTGAATTCAAATGAACTTTGAACTACAGCATAAACAGGTGCAAACTTTTATTTGATATTAAGCTTTGTATTTTTAACAGAATATTGTTTATACCATTTTGTTAACCTAGCTGCTCCTTACCAAGGATATTCCTTGACTGCTACATGTAAAGATGGCATCTTAGTGCTTACCGTACTCACCTACCAAGTCTGACTCTTCGAGCTACCCTTCTACGGATATTGTCATTTCAAGAATGGTAGCCCCACACGCACACCCCACATAAACACCATACCACACTACAAAACGCATTCTACTTGGTGTGTCGTACCACAATGTATACAAATTACTTTGTTACTTTTCAAAAAACATTTGTATTTTTTTTACAATGATTCGTAACAGCACATTTCTTTTAACCACCATTTTTATGGAAATACAAAGCACTACCCAGTTCGTTCACTTTATAAACCCTAAACTGTTATTATCAACATACGTATATAACAACTGAGCTTCAACGTAACCATTAGGCCTATGCATTTACCAGAACGGGAAACCTTACAGTTGGCTATGGAAAGGAATATACTTGTGAAGAAAACTAGCATCCGTAAAATGTCTTCCTTGTACTTGATGCACATTTTGAGAAAAGGCTCTCTAAGTAAAGAACAAGAAACAGGAAGTGTTTTGAATGAATGAGAGGTTATTACCAGTATACTATGTACAGGAAAATATACCACACAATTGCATGGCTTTACTTCGTCCGTGATGGTCTTGATTTTCAAAAGAATGTTCCCGATGAATATTTTTTTTCACCAAACTGTCCGCTATCTTTTGTTCGTCAGTGCTAAAGTAAACTTATAGTCACGACTAACTATACTTAAACCAGGGAGCTGTTATTTGGATGGAGATAGATCGCTTTGAAATGAAGTTTGTACCGCCAAGGTCACTCAGTAATCCATCTATTGTGTCTTTTGACATTTCTATAAGACTTTACACCGGATTAGGAAGTTAAGATAAAAGGAATTTGTCGTCTGCTACATCTACAGTAAGACGGAGGGTTTTCCTCCACTGCCAGAGCATTGCCAGTCGTTAGGGAAATTAAAAAATATTGCATCTTTCGACGCTCCGCGACGCGCATGACAGTATATCAGTTGGATTTTATGTTAAAATATGAACAAGAATCTATATCTGGTTATTTCAGGAAACTTCGGGAAACTTTTCATATTGTAGTAACAAAAGTTAGACTTATACCTCGTCAACTCATTTGCATACGGTATTTTGTATAGGAAGGAGCTAACTGTATTCTTTTAGGTTCAACTGAACAGCCGTTTCGAGTTTATTACCACCTGCTCTAAACATGGTGGCGGCGCAAACCTACACATCAAAGTATTGTTCTGCGCAGGCCACTTGTTAAAGTATTACGTGACTTGAATGATATTGCTAGGTGAGTGCCATCATATTGGAGCCACCAAACAAAGAAAAGAAATACCTTTGCGCCAAATAAACGGCTTATCGTTGATAATTGCCCCTCGATTTAGTGGGTCTTAAAGTATTAGCATAAATTAAACTTTTCGATATATCTCCATCCAAATTACAGCTCCCTGCTTAAACTGATACAGCTCTAATTGGTTTGATCTTTGATCAGTTTGTTGATAGTTAAGAACCGTCAATCATGCGCAATTATAGTACCATCTTACGTGTTAACATTCTGTTTGTATGAAAGGGAACAAAGAAATAATAGTTTAGACTTGGAAAGAAAACTTACCGTCCTTATTAGTGAATCTATTTTCCAGGCTAGCATAAAACAACAACACTGGTATAACGTAGCCTAATTAATGAGGTGGTGTTAACAATAAAAACGATATTTCTCTTAAAGCAGCCTGTCCTCAAATAATGGCTGCGCGTATTGACAAAGAACTCTCAAGCACGCACACTTGCTTTTCAATAGTGACACACAGTTTAAACATCATTCAGCGGTATCGTACGTGCATATTGTAATCAAACACTTATTGTAAATACCGCATAATATTATTGAACGTTTTGTACATGGTGTGACAGTACAGAATTCAACAATAGTTATCACAACACTTATTTCCCTGCACACAAAGTTGGAGCTATCCAATATTTTGCACAGACAAGGCTGTTCTTGTGCAAAGTCCAGCCCTGTAAGTCAGACACGAGAACCGACGTTGCTTGAACTCAGCTCAGCTAATTTAATGAAATATAGTTGTTTGTGGATAATTCTAATAATAGCCGGATTTATCTTAAGGGGCCCCGTAACCTGTCATATCAGGGGACCCTTTCAGTATCATTTGTGGTGACATTATTCGTTGGATGGGACTGATACGTGACATTGTCTAAGTGGAGCGCCGTCACCATTGTCGTGTAGCCTACAAAGAAACTTTTGGTAGGAGTGCCGGTGCCAGCAGATTGCCGAAAATGCGCCTTCCCAGGCCAGTCAATTTGCATAAGACTTTTCTACCTTCAATGATTTAGAAAGTTTTATGCCCCCCCCCCCCCTTAAAAGTTGGGCAACTCAGATACATTTTATTCCGTTAAATTATTGTGTAGGGGGGAAGTAGAAGTTGACAATAACGTATTGATTTTTATGTGCTAAACAGGAAATCAAAGGTAAACATTTACACATCTCATTGGTATAGAAATCCATGAAAGGTGGGTTTTTTAAAGTCGCAGTTAATGTTAATTGCAGCAAAATAGCAAATCTGCAGTAAGTACAATAATCTTTAAATCAATAGCCACTTCGAAAATGCGCTTGGGCATTCTGATGGTAGCCGCAGCATATGATGTATATACATGCTCAAGAAATTCGATACCGAGAATTTTATCTTTCGGCACAGGATCACTACTTGTAGTCATGTTAATACAAAAAGTTTAAAAAGAAATGTGTAACTATTAAAAATAATATATTCATGATTCAGCCCCAGAGCTAGGAAGTTTGGTCAGAGGAGGCAAGTGTGGTATTTAGGGGAGCTTTTTAACAAGTAGACACCTAATGCATCGACGGCGCTACACCAGTGAACCTTTTGGTTTTAATTTCCTACTTGGTTGAAAAGGTTCCCATTCTTTTCCCAAATATATTTACGAAACGTTAAAATTTCTCCCTATCCCCCTATTCCCCCTATCGTTTTCTTTCCCATGCTGGAATGAAGCAAGAATTCAATTCACGTAATGTTTATGTAACTGTCGGGTGCAGATCTACGTTTTTGAACAAACAGTCGTTGCAATGGGGTTAATGGCTTACTTTATGAAAGTGAAGATTTAAGAAAAGAAGAAAAGAGGGCGCAGGTCTTCCCAGGGAAATTTTGAAATTAAAAAATGTTTGACGCGAATGTATAGCCTCACTCAGTATAACTAATAGCCGGCCCGACTTAATGATGCAGAGGGCTTGAAGAGGGCGGGGAGGTTGGATTATTCTGAGGTTTTTCGGAGCTAAATCCTACAGAAAGTAAGAATGAAGAAGCAGAACTCAGAATAGATGCGCGCGAAGAGCGCCAAAAATTTCACTTTTAGAAATTATAGCGAAATAGTTAATAGCAAAATAAGAAAAATACCCTCAAACGGGGGACGGCGCTACTTGTCTGCCCCATATTACCAGATATCGAACTTTTCGTGCCTTACAAATTACATCTAAATATTCGTTATTTAGAATCTCGAAAATTTACACAGATCAATGTGATAAAAATTTGGGGGAAGGGGTACTGACGTTGCCCCCTGCTTCGTAAGGCCTTATATGCATACGGTCTTATAACTACGACTCACATACTGTTCAAAATGGCAAAGGAGGAAAGTGTGAGTCCTACCCTAAGAAAAGTTTGAAATTAAAACATGCCAGAAGTGAATTTCTTGCTCACAAAAATTAAGGTACTGAAAATGCTTATCATCTGTTCATGGCACTGATTTTAATTAATAAAAAGTGTCAAGTGACTAGCCTTTGACCCAAAGATCGTAAGTGGCAATATGAAGAACACAAAAAGGAATAGGCTATTCATCGATCGGAAAAAAAAACTCTTTACACAGTCACACCCATCCCCATTCCTTCTTCTCAGCTGACCCCAAGGTTTGTTGGACCTGACTAAGGAGAACTGATCTAGCCGAAGAGCCACCATGGGTTAGCCTGTAGCTCTTAGAAAATTTTGGGCTAAAATATCTCCTTTATTGTCGGAAAAGAACCTTCCTGCTTGCTTAAATGCAGATAATTATCGCCTTTTGAATAATAAGGCCTCAAAATTAGCGTGATTTTGCTAACTGAAAACATTGTTACTAATACAGCGATTATGAAAAAGTAAGAACTCACCTCTAGGACATGCATGTATAATCACGTGCCGCTATTAATACAATATTATACCCCTACAACAAGTTTGCGATGCGTCATAACCCACATGTCATGACTCATAGCAGGCTGCTTCCCTGGTACATATTGTCAGTAATTTAAAATTTACGAAATTTCCTGACAAGTAATGTTAAAGATTAGAAAATCAAGACTACTGCTGTAGGGTCTATATTTTGGTAGGAAGAAATTAAGGATTTCTGTTTTGACTCAGAATCAGAAGTGAAAGCTAAGCTAAAAAGGTGACTCGCTTATGGAAATTTTCGTCGCCCCCTAAATTCAAGTAACGTGGAGTCCGTAACCTGCATGTTTTCACAATTATTGGGTAAATTCGGCCATTATTCCAATCAATTCCTCCTTTGCTTTGCATTTCTTGAACCTCTGGAGTAAAAAAGCTCGATTTTTGTAGCAACTTGCTTTCAAAAGTGCCCTTAACTTGCCCACAGAAGGCTTAACCACTTTTCTACAAGGCGATATTTAAATACCTTCAAGACGCAATAACCTTACCTCGGAAGTCATCCTCCTTTTCTTTTTCTATTTATTCATTAGCAAAGGGAAAATCTCAGGTCACACCTTTTCTCTATAGCAACTTTCGTGCTGTCTGGTTAACGCAAACTGGTTAGAGTAAGCCCAAGGTTCTTGGTGAAGATTCTTCAGAGACTAGACAGCTAAATAATTGTGTTTCACTACTGCTGTAATATTCTTACCTTTTCCTTTTGACACTTACAAACACAATTTGAAAAACAACGAAAATATTTTCCGGGACACTGAGCTTTTGTTTAGCTTTATTCAACTATCAGTAAATTTAGTTCATCTTTAATCAAAGGTCTGAGACAGTGAGACGACTCATCATTTTTGTTTCAAAACCGATCCGTCGAGACCTTATATTACTACCAACTTTATTAAGTATTGTTGCAGCATGAACACCTTACCTCTGAAGAGAAACTTACTATATTTTAATAGAATCGGTAAAACTAGACCTACACTTACTCAGTTTATACACATTGCATAATCAGATATTCATACATGTTTTCCTTCGTATGATATAACGTTGACATGGTTTGTCAGATCAATCCCCTGTGACCTCAAGTGACCTTTGATCTCCAAAAAGTATTTTTACTCAGTATGGGGTATGCATCCTAAGCATGAGATCCCCATATATAACCTATTCAAGTGACTTCAAGGTTAAAATTATTCGATCCACTTGCACAACAAATTACATTCCTACAATTACTGAATTAGGTACTTAACAGGAGGCATCCACCCACATGTCAGGTGTGAGATCTGTTAAAGTTACCCTTTTGGGCTAGCATGTTTACAAGCTTTGAACTATTTACTTGGTGACCTTATGTGACCTTTGATAACTGAAACCAGCAGTAAGCAATATGGGATATCCACATGCCGAGTATGAGTCGCGTACTTGTCATCCTTTGGTATGTAAAATAATCCCGACAGAAACGTACATCACTTCAGGAATTAAGGAATGTGAGTATTTTCGTTTCAGTAATGCTGGATAGGTAAGGTCAATCAATCACACAATATGGCTGACAAATAACTGAATGAACACTGATGAAAATATCATAGATAACTCTAAAGACTGTCTTACGCAGAGTGTCAAATGCCAGTAGAAACGATTTAAAAGAGTTAAGGACATTTCAATGGTGAAGTTCATTTGTTTTGTACTATTTAGTTCTCCCAACACAACGAACATTTTTTTCACAAATGCATGATTTCTGTTATACAGAATATTAAATGAGGTATCTCTTCCCCAGTGCATTCATGATTCATGGAAAACTTCCCCTGGGCTTCTCCCTAATAGGTGATCTCCACCCCCCCCCCCAAAAAAAACTGCCAGGACTACATTGGTCTACTAACAATAAACTTGTCTGACTGTCATTTTGCATGGGAAGTGTCCATAAAAACCGCCCAGCGTGGATTTTATCCATTGTGGGTTTTATCCAAGGAGAATACACCCTTTTATAGACTACTCCTTAATAGCTTACGACTGAAGACAAAATGAAGGTTAGCAAGCTTTGCCAAGAAGAGGCAATGCCTAAATTTTGCTGTTTTAGGGATGATCTTGTTGTGAACATCTCACATGTTTAATTTTTCATTCTAAAACTTTTATACCTGTTTTATTTTCAGCGTTAAAGGGGTTTGCTAAGGACTAAAGTCAATGACTTCAAAAACTGCAGAATTTTTTTCGAATGCAGAAGGCAAAACAGCGTCTCAATAACATGTAGCATTTGGAACATACTAAATTTCAAAAAGAATGTATTTTCTCTATAGATACAGCGCATTATGCGAAATCTATGACGTAATTATCACACATTCATTAAAGATATCATTGTATTTCCATTTGTTATTGACATCGCCATGGAGTATGCTTAACAGCTTCGTTTGCTACACCCCGCATATGGTGTAGTTTTATGCTAGATCTACATCAAAAGATATTCAAACATTCTAACAATTTTAAATTTTATGGAGAAACAGGACATTTTTCAAATGGGCACTGAACAGAAAAAGACCTAATATTTGTCTCGTTTTGTTCAAAACTAACCATTTTCTGTTCAAAATGAACCATATCTAGTCAAATATTTGAGCAGATTTTGGTTCAGTGCCCATTTGAACGGATTTGGTTCCAATTTAAACCGGATGTTACTAGAGTGAAAGCAAATCTGGGGCAATGATCCCACTTAACATTACATTCTCTGACCTAGATAAGAACTGGAGGTATTTTTGACAAAAATGCCTTGTTTTTAATATGAGATACCTTGAGTTAGGAATAGAGTTCAATTGCTACAGGGTTTGGAGAAGATGAACTGGATTGTTTTGTTGTTCATGTGAAATACCACTGAAACAAATAGGCCTACCCTCAATTTCAGAAAACTGTCTTCTCATCCTTGACTTATAGGTTGATGGTTATGTGGTGTTTACATATATTCTGACCTTGTTTAGAATTGGAGGTATTTTTGACAAAAATAACTAGCATACAGTATACTGTATGTAGTCTAACGTTCCAAAACTTGTAGAGTAGGCTATATGGCGTAACTACACATGCAGTTCTGAACAAAGGCTTTTCTAACTTGCAGCGATACTGCATTTTAGGCGTACCAAGTTAGAAGACAAGATTTACTTGGTTTTAAGTCATAATTATTCGAGTGCTATCATGTCACACATGATGATGTGTACCTAAGTGTAAGGTGAAGGCTATAGAAGGATGCTTGGATACTGTTTCTTACTGAGCTCTTTCGTTTGATCTTCTGAGTAAGTACTGTGACCTAAACAGCTCCGCAGTGCAAAGAAGACAAACATTTCATTTACCGTTCACATCATTTAGGCCTATACCAATTTGTAAGTATATTGTCATCATAATTGTACAATTATGCAGGGTTCTAGCCAGGCCATTCAAACTGGGTGCTGCACCCAGTTTGAATTTACTTTTTTAAGTCAGCACCCAGTTTGAAATTTCACTGCCCAGTTTGAATTTTCATCACACCCGTAACTGTAAACATGTACAGTATCAGTCACATAACATTCAATTGAATGATTATATTGGAAACAACCCCAAATCATGCAACTGACCACAGACAATGCCATTTGGTTCTTGAGATATGGCCAACATTATGTCAGAATGATGCGATGTCGATTAACCCCCACCCGGTTTGACATTTCTGTTAGCTAGAACCCTGTTATGATTACGATATACTTGTAAATTGTGATCATAATTGTAAAAGATAGGAACCTACACTGATCGGGAAATGAATGTTGTGAAAAAACAGATTACGAGAAATGCTAGAAAGTCTCTTTGCATCATACTACTTACTGATCATAGTAAACCCTCATTAAACTCATGTTCCCGGGGATTTCCGTACATCTTCTTTACTTACAGATTCAGTAGCAGCAGTAGCAACCATAACGTGTGTTAGTAACCAAATGTTAGCGACACTACTCAAACCAAGGAGTTTCTATTGCAACTCCTTGCTCATACTAATAGAACGCAACAGAACACGGTACAGCCATTGTGATGGTTATCACAGCCGATTATGCATCAGCAAAGTTGAAAGAAATTTGCACCAAACTTGAAAGACTTATGACAAAAACCACCATTTCCAAATGAACAACACAAGTACAATTTAAGTGCATATATCGCAAAAAGACCTGAAGCAAATGACAAAAATCTTACCTCGAGCAAACGCACAGAATATATGCATGAACACTCCTTTTGACATTACAATAATGACTGTAAAACTCACAGTTACTTTTTAGTTAAATATGTCGTTTTCTTTCTTGTCTAAAAATAGCGTATCGGACTTTCCAGTAGTTCCAGTAGGAAGTGTGAAATAAGCAGCCAGCTTTCAAGTGGTTTGATATGTAAAGTACGGTTTTCCATAAGGTCTTCACTTTTTTAACAGAGGAATATTTTCACGAATTTTTTGGTTGATTTAGAAGAATATTCTCTGTAAAAACATATATATCATTGTAAAGAGCAAAAAAGGGGAATTTGAATGCATATTTTATTTTTGTAAACTAATATCATTATGTATGCAAATATGCAAAATTAGATGACGTAATACAAATTTTCATAGAAAATCGTAGAAAACCCATACAGATCACTATTATTTTGTAATTTATGGTGCGGGAGATTGTTTAGCTTTCTTTTTCCTTTCATTTGATACCAAATTTGAGGGAATTGGACAAGAAATGAGGAAGATATGCCTATTTTACTCTTGCTATACAGCCCACACTGAACTCACACACACTGACCTATATGACCTCTACACAGAACGCTATGGCTCAGGGCACAGTGAAACGTAAACAACTTTGGATCTATAAATAGAGCTGTATAGGCTTTGTAAGGTAGCTCTAAATGGACATTTTAGTGATTGAAAAAGTCGGAGGGGTGTTGTGGGTTATAATTTTTGATATTGGGAGGGGATTTTAGGGTCAGAAATGTATGTTTTGGGGCCAAATTTGACTCATTTTTGAAAAATGCAGTTGCTTGGATCTTTGAACGTCTCTAACTTACCCTACCCTTTCCATTTTTTCATATTTCTTGTTGCTTCTGTGTAGGGTAGCTCATAACAGACATTTTGGTGTTTGAATGAAAAAGATCGGACATTCCCTTGTTGACTTAGGTATTTTTTTATTGGGAGGTGGTCTTTGGGATGGAAATGCTCAATTTGACTGAAAATGACTCATTTTTGAAAATTATATCTGAAATATCTCTAAATTCCCTACCCCTGATACCTAATCACTTCTTATGGTGTTTGTTTAGGTTCCTAGGTATTCAGAAAAAAAAGTGAGTAGGGTGACTTTTTTCTAAGTGCCTCAACTGATTTTTTTAAAATAATGACGTCATTTTTAGCATTTTTTTTTTAAATTGTTGGTATATTTTTGAATGTAAACAACTTTTTAGCGATTTTTTATGAAACAATGTCAAATACGAACCCCCCCCCCCCCAAAAAAAAATGTTGGCATTCGATAGATCTTTCTGTTGGCTTCATTTTGATGGTTAAATAAAGGCTGGTGGATGTTGCATGACAGAGTTATTTTTTAAAATGAGTCATGCACATACGGTAAAAGGTTAACCATTTACATGATATATAGGAGTATTGGACACAAGTAACAGACAGTCTAGCACTCACACGAGTGAACATACATCGTAATGCTACCAATCATATTTCCGTAAAGCTCATGAACAGACAGGGAAAGAGGTTCACATAAAACATGAATGGAGTTATAGAGGTACTTCGAGATTCAAACACGGTTGTATACACCGATGAACAAACAAGCCATGTGACTCATTTTGCACCAGACCTTTCAAGGTTGCATAATAATATTGTTCTCATTTACAACTGGCAGCTATCGGAATGTACGGCACTGCTCAAAAACAGATTCCTAAAAATGAGTCCGAGGTAAATTCACATGCAATGAAAAACAGTCAAAGTTCATAAAATTTTGAAGCGCAGTCTTGAAAACAAAATACTTTAGAGGTCAGTATATTAGACAAGGAAGTCCGAACGAGCAGGACCTCTCTACATATTTTTTTCACCAAAACGGTGCACTAAGTACGAATGATCGAAAGGCTTACAGGATGTGTTGATTCTGGTAACATACTAGTGATTTACTGTAGGCCTATATGAATCACCTTCAACTGATTTCGAAGTTTGCAGCTAGGCTTAAGCTCGTTGATTTCCCTAACCAAATCGTAATTCAGGTCGCTTCCCAGCTTCTGCTAGGCTAAACGTACCGAAATCATCTCCTAAACAATGGGAGAGCCGTCATTTGGAGTCTTTGCTCTTGAAGAGTTGTATCAGTTACCACTTTTAATAAAATCTGCTACTTCTCTATATTGTTGTAAACGTGATTAAAGACTTATTTTTGGGTAGTATTTATTGATTCCTGCTGACTTTGTTCGTTCTTTTGTTGTATTATCTTCTTACTCTCTTTCTGAACTTTTAACTTACTTTCATTGTGTCGATTAAAGCTTCTAAGTTGTCTTTTAGGCTTTCAATCTTTTTTATGTTATTAAGTTTTTTTTTATTGTGTAAACACCAAGACCTTATTATTAGAATAGGTGTTATAAGTGGAATTAATGCAATGTATAGACTATTGTAATGTGCAATTACAAAAGAGCTTCTTGTTGTACCAGGTTGTCCAATTCAGGGAGTTGTCTGCTACACATCTTTGCTCGGATGAGCTGTCAGGAGCAGGTGTAAAGAATGGATCATTACCCCTTTTGGGAAAGTGGTGAAAGTCAGGGGGTATTCTCTTGTTCGTCGGAAGGGGACGTTAAAAATTGGGTTTTTGGAACAAAATTGGGATCAATTGGTACATCTCTTTGTTGTTACCCTCCGACCCATTTTCGAACAGAGACCGCCAATCTTACCTGTAGTTTATTTACGATTGGTTCAGTGTAATGTCCTCCATTAGCACCAAGTGGTTTACTGACAGTGCATTGTTCAACTCTAGTTAGGCCTAGATAAACTCTCTAAAATCTTGTTTTCGTGCACACTTCTTCCGAGCAACATTCTCGTAAAGATTCCTCCGACTGAAGGTAAGGGATGTATTATTATTGTTGTTGTTGTTGTTGTTGTTGTTGTCGTCGTCTTATTCGTCGTTGTGGTCGTAGTCGTCGTGGTGGTTGCTGTTGTTGCTTGGCTGCGGTGATGATAGTGATGTTGATGATTAAAGGGTTAAAATTTAATACGGCAGTAGTCTTATTAGGCGTTGCCTTTTCTTCTCGTTGCTTTTTTGTGTTTATTTAATTTTTTACGATTCACTCATGGGGGTACACGTATGAACATGTGGATGTGTGGTATGTGTGGATGTAAATAATTTCTACCGAAGCGGTGTACTCTTCCGTGGCTCCTCCGGCGTTGTTAGCTTATTTCGATCTAGTTGTTCTGTATTTGCTCCTCCAAGTATGAAAACCCGAGACAACCTCCTCTGACTATCGCATCTACTGTACATAAGAACCATTACAAAAATGAATGGTCAAACAACTTGACAAAAAAATGTAGAGAATGGGAGGCTGGGAACTTAAATCCTCATTTGTTCTGTGATTTGACACTCTTACTGCATTGCAACGAACTTTTGTCAGATGTAATTTCAAAATGGCGAAGAATCTCCAACATTCAAAAAATACGAAATATCTGAATCGATCTGAATGAAAAGCAACCGACAGCGGATGGGGTATGTTGAGGGTATACGAAGATAAATTATACATTTATTTCAATACTGCCATGAAATGTTATGGTCATGAAGTTTGTAACAAATGAGAAGGAAACGATGAACTTATTAAATAGTATTCAAACATCCAAATCCGCGGACTAAGAAATCAGGGCAAATTTTCCATTCTTTCATGTTTGTTACAGTAATGCCAGGCAAATTGTTTTGCCCTGATATACCTAATGGCTCGCAATCGCACGTTATAATAAAAAATGAATCCAATAAAATGTAACTTAGTGCAGTCAAATTAAGTATTATCAAGAGCAACCCCTCAAGTTTACAATTCTGTATACGGCGAGCTGTGAAACAGTAAGTCAAGTACCGGGATATAGGCCAACGTTTATGTCCTTTTAATCGAATATTGGACAATGTGAAATTCAAATTTGGAGCTACCTATATAGTTGATTTGGCTAAGGTGTATTGTAAGAATATAAAAATTGGCCCAAAGTGGGGACACGCATCTGACAAATACTACTTCTATGCGATATTTCTGTTAATAGTCATCTTATTGTGATTACTGCAACTGTTTACCTGCATGGCTGGTTTAATTAATAACATATCAATTTCGTGGTACATACAGTTGTGTCGGCAAAGGGAAAAGACAGATTGGCTTCTCCATTCGATTTTCAAGAAACTTCAAAAAAGAGTTAAAATGACCCTGGAAATCTTTATAGCCATCGATTTCTGTAGGGGTAGAGTGAGGTGTCTTAATAATTCAGTGATGAATGTATTTTAATCATTGCTGTCACAAATGGTATGCAACTATCACAATTTCGACCGATCCACGCCATGTTAGCCTCATCGCTATTTCCGTTCTGTCTCTTATCTGTTTACACTATCTTTTGTTAGACACATGTGATGAAAATTGAAAGCTATATTATATGGTTATACTAGGCAATAGACGCGCTTTCTCATTGGCAGGCATACTTTGTGAAGATTGAAAGACTAGTGTTTCGGTGTGGTGCCTGCATACAATGGTTATCCTGAAACGACTTTAATATAATAAATTTTAAAAAATAATTTTCCGAAAACTGAAGCTACATCTTTAACCTCCAAAAAGGATCTCGAATTAAAACCCTTTTCTGCATTCTCTGGGGGATCATAGAACAATGTTATATCATGGATAGCTTACGGTGTTTATACACTCTAAGAAAAAGGGTTCTATGGTTCTTCCTGGAGGACAAAAGTTGATAAAGGTTTCCAGGCAGAATCTTTTTCCTTAAGTAATTCCTGTAATTCTCGAAGAACCTATAGGGTTCTTCATGTAGGACAAATGAAGAACCCTTTTTGCTAAGAGTGTAGCATGATGTATAAAATTAAAAGTATATATCTAACTATGAAATTTTTTTCTTCAAATTCTTTGTTTTTATCCTAACACTCATAGATGGTAGACGGTGAAAGTTAATATATGTACGAAGCAGACGTAGTTTGAAACATGCCTATTTGTCCCCAAACAATTGATTATTCCTAATTCTTTGGGACTTTTCCCCCTTAGCACTCTAATGTATCAATTCTCACTGCTCATGTAATCGCATTTTTAGCTACCCCAGGCTTGCAGGTCTTCGCCTGGTGCACCCAAAGGGGGATGTGTCTCATGTAAAGCCCACCACGGGGTCCCGGATCCCAGGACCTTCGGGGACCCTTCACTATGGTACAAACTAGAAAGCCGTAAGGCTTTGCGATTCCTTGGAAAGGGAATTTTTGTCGCACTTAGGGCTATCCCCCACAGTAATCCGATTTCTTGAGATATCGTGCGTTACGATATATTTGCAATTTGACCTCAGTTGACCTTACTTGTCCTTATACCCTCACCAAAAACACTTTGGTTCTTTAATTAAGACGGGGTGTCCACCTGTTGTGTATTAGATCCCTCACAGTTACACACAAGGTTTCACAGTTTGACTTTTTAGACCTAACATGGCGTTTGACCTTCACCAAAATAAACATCATTATGACTCAATATGAAAGCATCAACGTGCAAACTTTGACTTCAGTCAAAATTATCCTTAATCGTGTATACGAGGTTTTCACAATACCGTGACGACGGTGACTCCAAAGGAACTTCCAGCTTCACCAAAAACAAAAGGGTTCTTGTAATTAGTATGCCTCATCCAACTATGAGATACCTCAGGTTACAAGATTTTCAGTTTACCGCCGGTAATCTCCGCTGACCTTTGACCTCTACCGAATGGCTAGAGGCTGGTGTTCTTCTTAGAAAAACGCGTACACATTCCAATTATTAAAAGCATTTATGATTCTCTAAATTAGTAAATGGTGCTTCAGAGGTTTTCCACATTTTGACCTCAGTGACCTCAATGACCTCCACTTCCACAAAACAATAGAGTTATTCCTATTAATAATAAGAAATCAATATCCAAAGTATGATAAATAACAGAAGACAAAAAGTGAATAAAAAGGACTGAATAATAAGTGCTTGAATGAAATTCGAACACAGGCCGCGAGAATAAGAAACCAAGCACTTTTCACTAAACTATCAATATACACGTCCATTGTGAGCTGTTTTCAATTGTGTACAATATCATCAAAGCATTCTTTACACTGTTCCATGGTTAGGTACCGTAAATAAAATTGAAATTACTTATGAATATACCACAGTTATGCTTTTGAAAGGAGATACCTTATTTTCTGTAATTGATCCTTGAAATGGTACAAACATTTAGTCTTTTCGGTGGTCACGAAACGACACAAATTAGATGTACGGCCCCTGTCTATACTTGACGAAGATATCGTGTTTCACAGCAGTTTCCAAGGTTTCGTAGTTTCAAGTCTGGTAGACACAGGTAACTTGGTCCTCCACCAAAAGCAAAAGGGATCTTTCACTTATTATGAAAAATCTATATACCAAGTCTGAAAAGTATCGATTATTCCTATCTTATAATTTGCTTTACAATTAGTTGCGGTTTTTAACTCCGGTGACCTCAGATGACCTCAGATGACCTCAGACCATCGTCTGAAACCTTCTTCGTAATACTACTAATCTATATACCCAGTATGGAAAGTAACCATCATTGCTATCTTGATACAACGTGTTTTCAAGCAATTTACTCAGTTTTCAAAGTTTCACATCCGACGTTGTTGTTAATTTTACTATGGAAGGCAGAATCATCATTCGGTTTCTAATTTTTCAGCATGTGAAAGTAAGTTTTCCATCCTGTAATCTCAGAAACTCTTTGCCCTCTACCAAAAAAATAGGTTCATTTACTGGCCATTACCTATTTACATTTTAAGTATGAAGAGTATCCGTGCTTTGTACCTTGAGATATCGTGTTTAAAATGTTTCATTTTCTTGAATTCTGGTATCTTAAATGACCTCGACCTCTACTAAACTCAGTAGGTTCTTCCTCTCAGTATGATAAATCGATATTCTCTTAATGAAAATTATCCATATAATAGCTATCTTAAGATATCCTTTATACAACCTAAGCGTCAGAAACATACATACGTGCATGCATACACATATACATTCATAAACTTGCCTGCGTTATTGCATGGTTTCCTTTCGCCTTGGGCAAGGAATCAAAAGGGCATCATTAAACACCTCCGTCCATTTGTAGAATGTCTCTAACACTAGAATGCAGGGTCTGTTAAACCTGATGTGTCGACATCTAAAACAGAAGATTGCAAGGAGCTACTTAAGGTCTATAGGAACCTATACTGCGCTCTGCGATATGTTTTGGTAGAAATTTTCTCTGCATGTCACACGTTAACTGTAAATTAGTATCCACACAAATAGTGTCGGCAAGGTGATGGTTTTTAATTCCAACCTTTTCTTAATTATAAAAACCACGGCTTTGAAAAGCCTGTCTGCTTTCCATACGGGTGTATACAAAACGATAGGATACTCCACTAACAAGAGTAAAAAATATCACACTCTCCGCGTTTTTGCAAAAGTTAAGCAGATGCATGAGGCCATATGGGTGAGCTTAATTCTTTCTCTGTGGCATCCCCACCGCCAATGCTAATGACGTCCCTGATTGCATGTAGTATTTTGATCTTGCCTCTGTAAAGAAAGGTGAAAAACCGTAAAGTCAGCAAAATTTGGAACAAGAAAACTATTTTAGTGCCATTCCCATAATTTGTCAAGATATCCGACCAAGTAGAAAACGCCTCTTTGCATAATTTCAATCAAAATTAACAACATCGATAAAGCCCTCATGTCGAACAGTTGATTTTACCCATACGTATATTTTAGTGGACAGAAATCTTCTTCCGATTAATTAAATGACCCTGTTCTATGACACTGAGCCACAACTCATGTATGCGACTATAAAGCTAATAAGACGTTAAATAAAGTCACCTTGGTTTCAAATGACACCATCCTTGTAGAAAAATAGGTTTCTTGTGGATAGATAATAGGCGCATTTTAGCCAATCAAATATTTGCTACAACATAAGGGTGTTCAATTTGTTGGCCCTTTTTACATAAATACCTTAAATAGCATCATGTAACCCCTATATTACAAGATCTGCACTGGTTACCTGTTTCTTATCGTGTAAAATATAAGATTGCATTGGATGTTTATAAGGCTTTAAATGGTCTATCCCCTGAATACATTAATGACTTGGATGTTCTCTACAAACCCTTCCGTACCCTTTGCTCGTCTGATGACAACCTACTTCGGGCCCCATTGCAAAAACTTACGCTGGTGACCGTGCCTTCTTTGGTGATGCTCCATCACTGTGGAACAAATTCCCAGCTGATATCAGGCATGCTAACAATTTAACAATTTACTTTCGTTTAAATCTAAGCTTAAGTCTTACTTGTTTTGTGAGGCTTTTTCTGTGAAAAGCGTCGCCCAACATATCTTATGATGGCGGTGCTATATTAAGTCATGTATTGCATTACATTATTACATTACGTTACAGAGGGTGCTGTCTAAACCCCGCCTTTTTCCCTTTGATAAATTTTTGCCTTTGTAAACTTACTTGGATACAAAATGGAGCTATCTTTGAACAAGTTTTGAAATGATTTAGTGTGTTTTTCGGCTTTGACATGGCACGGTGCAATAACACAGCCTAAAACTTAGCCGGTGCGAACCCACGCCCTCTTTTTTGCGCTACTTAGTGGCTTTAGGGCCACTTTCGGTTGGCGTGGCGTAGCTCTATTTTTGTCCAAAAGGCCCCCCAGATTGGCAGACATGAAGCCTTCTAGACCTCCAAAGTTGCCTCTAAACAGTTTTCTGAGATTTTATTCTTTATAACCGAGACTTCCAGAAGAAAAGTTAAACTTCAAAAAATTACTCAGTAAAATCACTTTTTAAAAGTAAACATGACTAAGAGGTACTCAAACAATCTCATTAATTTCAGCATAAACTTTCAGGTTATCGTAGGCTGTATTTTATTTAGGCATGCTGTGGGGGACACCCTGTGAGAGATAATACTAAAAGTCTTCAACGAATAGGCGCCAGCTGTGTGCATCGAGCATGCTCGAGAAGGGAGGTTCCTTGAGTATGCGGAGGGAGGTTCATTCGTTAGCACTAGTTACCCACATAAGAACCTGTCTGCGGTAGGGGTCCGGCCATTGACCTCCCCGGGGGAAATTTTGGAAAAAGGGGGAACCTGTATGTGTGATTACCAGGTTCTGAGGACCTAAAATACATAACCAGACAGATGGAATTTTTAATATTTTCAGTATTTCTTTCAAGTAGGCTATTTTTCATTATAGGTTTGGAAATCTTGAGAGCGACTTCCCCCTTGCCCCCCCCCCCCCACAGGCTACGAGCCTGTAACATATCGATATCTTTACATTTCAGTTGAATGACTAAATCTGAAGAATATTATACGGCTAACTATTATGAATTGGTCGTGGTACGTTGTTAATTCGAAAAAAGTTTCGAAGGCTTAAGCTTACAAGCAGTATAAAACTCAATAAGTTCTTAAAACCCTATACAAGTGTACACAGACTACTTTATTGATTAGAGGCACATAGCCTACCGTTTACTAACTACAGACCCTTATCATTATCGATAAAATAATATGGATCTTGAATGGATGGTTCTGTATCGTCAGGATAAGATTCCTATTAACCAGGTTATTGTGGTAGCCTCTCCTTCGTCGATATGAAATATGAACGCCAGCTTTCCATAACTTAGACTTATCACAAAGTGCACTGACATGGCTAACCCAGCCACCCCACCCACGTGGAATTGCAAAGCCAAATCCTTCTCAATAAGAAATCAGCCCTCACTATTCTGGACCAGCATGTAGGAAAATAATATAAAGGCTATTAAAAGTTTCCCCTTAATATGGAGTGCTTTAATATTAATTTTTTCTGACCTAAAAGGCTACCTCAGGTAAAATATTGCATATTACTACAACAGAAATAATCCCTTCATTTTACTTTGTTCTGACCTGGAATTGAAATCAGTGTTCTTTCATTAAGCAATGATTTCACGAAACGTCACTTGAAAATATTCTAGTAAAGTGTTTAAACTTAAGGATTTATTAGAGTAGCTTTAAAATGGGTTATTAGGACTCCAAACAGTAACCAATCAACATAAACAGGTTTTTACGTGACTTCGGAGCGTTTCAATTTGTCATGCAAGCCGTCTCAGCTCATGCGTAGATGTTGGATCATGTACAATGAAGTTGATACGATGCACGCCTGCATCAAAATGCCCGACAAACAGAGGGACGCGCAACTCAGTGACGTCGATAAGGAAAACCTTCTGTAAGCAAAAATTCGAAATGTTTTGAATAATTTTGGATTAGGTACTGAACTGACGCTGAATGAAAACGAACCACCGTTCCTTTGACCAGCAGGACCTAAACGTAAACCTTCGTCACATCTGCCATGGAAACCGAAAAATGCATTTGTATCGTAACAAAGCATGTTTCTTTCAGTAACTTTTAGTTATGCATTTACGATATTAACTAATTATTGACTACTTATGAAAGCAGTGTACTTGTTAGGAAGTTACTAAATGTTACCAGCAGTATTGCTGAATTTTTGCCAAGGTTTTCTACTCTTGTTACCATATAAGAGGAAGTTAAAGGTCGATTCGTTAGGCTTAACTTATCCTTTGTAAATACTGTAACGTTATAGGCTGTAAATGTGAAACAGGAGTGCAACGCACTCTTCAATACCACACTTCCTTTGCCCATCTCATCAAAATTAAACAGCTTATTGACAAAGGATTCCAACAATTGATCTAACGTAATCATTTAGTAAATGAGTATGGTGTCAAGATGCGGCAGAAATCATGCCTTTAACAATAGAACTTGTTTGTGTGAATAACAAAAAATATTCATAAGTCTGTAAGTTGGTCGTCCAAGCATCATGCACTTTATTTGCGTGAGACTCATTATTAAACTTAATCAATGCCAAGAGCTTTTTACCAAGCTTAGAAAGAGAGAGAGTTTCTTTTTCGTTTTATGTAACCTTTGTTAACAAAATGGTAAAATGATTACTGCAATGAAAAAGAGAAGAGAATAATAGTAAATTTATGAAGTGTTGTGGACCAGTTTTGTAGTGACAGGTCTTCATATCTTGAAAGACCTGGGTATTTATTGATTTATTCCTGGGATCATGAGACAAACGACGATTTTCGTTTACCGGATGCAAATTAAGATAACTTTTACAGGCTATAAGATTGCTCGTAAATGTAACAATACCTTGGATTAGTGAGAATGCATTTGAGGTCACACTTTGAGAACATTGCGAATGACGTTCGTGTCCTTTAGTTATCACTGAAAATCCAAAGATGAAAGACGAATTTTACCGTTGAGCAAAGAAATTATTCTTCTTTCTAGAGATTCGATTAACTATCCAAAATGATTTTTTTGAAGGTTTCACTGGTTTTGTTTTCAGGAGGGCAATTTCTTCAATAGTGACCCAGCATGTTTGGCGTTCGTTTGCTGTAGATTTATTTCAGTTTCTGCTATTGTTTCGTTCTATATAGTTCACTTGAATAAACCTTTTCACCTTACCAAGTAGCATATTGGTAGGATACATTTGCATGCTGCGGTTGGGATTGTCAACCGTAGGTGACCGGTAGAGGGAAGTTTGGCTATTTCATTCAGCAGACGCGGTGGATTCAATAACAACTCTTATTTGTTACCTAACAGGGCCCAATCGCCATGACAGTTCATTAAATTTTTGCTCTGTACGAAGACAGGTTCTTTTTTGTGTAGGCCTGCCGAAAAAGTTTCGGGTGCTGTTCAATTTCACAATACAGATTTCCGAAAAGCCCACATAATCAGCAGGAAACTCGGCACTTTAAGTATATATATGGATACAACATGCCCGACAATGGCATGGTGATAAAAATGTTTCCTCAAATATCCTCCTTACCCTCCGTCAACATAGGGACTGTCCGAACTGTCGGGGCTTTACGTAGCTGCCCCTCCTTCCTCGCAGTGGGACCTATCCTCCCGTTGGGAAAGTCCTAGCGTCACTCCTGTTCTGAAAGCTGTTTTCTATACAATATGTACATGATATTTTACACAATTATGTGTCTGGGGTCTCTCTTTGGTACAGTGGATAATTTTGGGGCATAACTTTGTGATAATTTGTTTTATCCAACAAAGATCTCTTGAGGCATTAATCGCTACTTTTCTGCACTCTGCGGTTTTGCAGTACACTGCTAGTTTAAGAGATATTAGAGGTTTAAAGGGAGTGATTGGGTAACCTGAAATAACTTTTGAAAGGATAATTCTGGATCTTTTGAGAAACTTTGAAAAATATTAAAAGTAAACAACTTTCATCTTTTTAATTAATTTGTTGTTCTGAAACAGTTTCCTTACCACCCACTTCCATACACACTAAAACACACCCATGCAAATGTCATTAAAAAGATCAAAGAATGTAGTAAAGAGTGTTTTTAGTCTTTAAATAATCAGAAGTAAGGTTAGAAAAGGAACCTGGGATACGTTTTATTTACTTTACTCACCGTCGCTGGTTCCGATTGGGACCCTTTATGGAAAGAAGGGTTAGTGTTCTCACCATTAAGAGGGAGAATCAATGATAGTCGTGCAAGTAAATATACTTAAGACAGGATGACGAAACGCTATTGATGTGATTTTTAAGCAGTAACGTTGAAGTGACTTCACAACTAAAAAAATACGTCAAGGTGCCATTTCTCTCCATCCTCTTGTTTCTAACAAAATTACGTAATTTACCTACTCTTTTCTCTTTTAACAAATAAAGACTATTAAAAAGTGTGGTGGTTGTTATTTCAACTGTGCTGTAAAATTTGTAGGGCCCCTCAGCATTTGTGATCTTCTCTTTTTCTACAATACTGAACCTTTTCTGCCGAAATGTACTACATTGCTATGAATCTTCCACAAATAATAACCTGCTTTTAGTGACTTGTTTTGGGTTTGAGAATTCCTTATTAAGGGACGCTTTGCTTCTCCATAACTGCAGAATCTGGAAAGTAAATTTTCTTCGTTTCAGTATAAAAACAATACTAGAGTTTTCTCAACGAATGGTTACTTGAAAAGAATGAATATTTGAGATCATGATTCTTGTACCTTCTGTTTAAAGGAAAGAGAAACAATTAGTCATATTTTGTGCAACTGTGAAAAAGTGCAACTATTGTGGGGACAGTGTAAGAATTTTGTTTATACAAACACTAATAATACTCTATACATTAGCCTAAAGACTATGATTTTTGGCATTCTGAATGATCAACCTGAAAACAAAGCTATAAATATTCTTTTGATATGCTTTAAGTTTTATGTTTACCAATGCAAAATACAAAATACAACAAATTTTCTCACATTAAAAATTATGCTAGGAATTTGTTACAATCACTGCTTTACAATGCGTGCATTACGCTGGAACTTCATGGGTTCATAAGACGATGTCAGTCATGGTTAAATAGTCTGCACCTTGACTTTAATATTACGTAACCCATTTGTTACCCCCTGTTGTTCTTCAATGTAGTTTAAAAGTGTTTCAGAATTATCTTGAATTTAATTAATTGTAATAACTTGCATCAGTGTTTGTATTTAAAATTAATTGAGAAGAACAAAAAAAAAAACTTGAGACAGAGGGCAAAGAAACAACAACAAAAAATTCCAGACCACCATGCCAGGTAAACCACATTCTCAAAGAAGGACTTAATTAGTTACTGTCCCACTAGTCTCAGCAAGTTGTCTAGTTCAACCCCTTTGCGATACTTAATACAGCAATACGCTTGACGATGGAGTATGACGCATTCCGAACCAAACAGACAAATCAAAATTTTGTGAGAACCCGAATGATAAGTTTTGTCACCCACTGACCATTTGTGTTTTTGGTTTTTTCCGTGAGCCATTTTTCTGAATGACCCTATGAAGACAGGGAGTTGTTAGGAAGAAGATTCAACGCTCTAGAAACTCTTTGAAGCGATGTTCGTTTCGGACAGTTATCTTGCCTTTCTTCTCAAAATTCTTGTCCCAATACCTAGATCAACTAGAATCAGTGATACATTGTCCAAATGACAATGAAAAGACATACCTCTTACGTTCAATACGTTAACTTTTCGTTGCCAGCCGTCATGCAAAAATGTAAAATTTTAACCTTTCGTCATTATTCGTCACACTAAACATCATTTCATTTAAAAGTCACCTAAGAATTATGTAACAATTTACTTTTCAAATATATTTTTTAATGACGGGAAATTTTGCTAAAAACTAAGAGAAATGTATAGACTTGAACAATGTTTCCAGCAGGTGACGTATTAAAATCGTGGAGCACAATCTAAGTACATTATTTAAGCATTTGTTGCCAGTAGTTTTACTGAAAATCCAGATTAAAGTTTGTTCATTGGCGGAAACTTCAATGCATGTATAGACAATGGCCTTTGTCTCGGAATTACTTGGAAAAGAAAGGGGGAAATCATCATTAAAAGGGTTTAGTCAACAGACACTTAACAATAGGAACAAAGGGACCTGTTAATCAAATGACAGTGCCTGAAAAGAATTATATCATTTTCAAGCACATATTGTCTGACAGATTTGGCTGTTGTATTTCCTTCCTAGCAACTCCCTGATGAAGACAGGTATTTTGTTTTGTATAAAAACTAGTGTGCAATCAATATCAATACACACAGTTTTATTAAAAAGATGAAATCGCGTGTTGTCAATTTCTTGAAACCTCCCTATTTGTCAGCAATATTTATTGAATCGAGTTGTAAGCTACCTCATCAAAAGGTTATTAATATCTTTAGCGAAATCCGTCTTTTTATGTACAATGAAGAGCAAGTGTAATCTTAGTTACTACTTTAAGCAAAACTCTTACAATGTATTCATGAAATCCTTTATAATGCCAACGACTTTGTATCTACAAGTTACATGGGAAAGGTCTAGACCATTATTTCATGGCAACAGAACCTTGTGAATGTTCTTTGTGTTCGGTGTCTTATTCATTACAGATATGTTGCCATTCGCTACATGTTGTATAGCAGTGTTAGCTGTGCTTCTTTTGGGAAATGCTGCTGGTAAGTGTTTTACGCGTGTTGTAACACCCTTTCTCCTAACGACAAGATACATTTTTCATTGAAAAGAGAGTCACAGAAAAGAAGCAGACATGAGGTATTGCTTTCCCTTGTGTTCCTTACTAGTTCAGCCTTTTGTCATATTTTTCCTTTACTTGTTTCCCGAGACAATCATAACACATTTTCGAATTTACACTAGTAATATTAAAACTAACAGTATCGTCGTCTGAAGCATTAGCAGCTATGACCAAATATGATAGATGAAAATGTTATCGTTTAAGTATTAAAAGAGCCTTTCCAGTTGATTAAAACAATGTTACATCCTTTCTTGGTGGACTTCATAACAGGTCAGATTTTCTGCCTGTCATCTTACTTGAATTGATGTAACGAATAATTGATTTTGGACATAAATTACAGTAGAGTTCTTCTACTTTGATGTCTTATCATGGACTGTTTAATTTATCTTCTCTCTCTCTTGCTATGTTCCACTTAAAGGAGAGGAGCCAGTCTGCTACTCTCGTGAGCAGATCGATGACCGTCAACTCGTTGTGAGAAGAATCCCTTGTGGAGAAGAAGAAAAACACCCAGTGTATAAAACTTTCCCATCTGAGGGTAGTGTCGACATATTAGACCTAATGGGTAAAGTATTTAATACGATTTTAACCAATAAATGTAATATTACAGCTTGTTATAAAAAAATGTTTTGCAAGGGATTCTCTGGGCACTGCAAGCCCTTAAGTACACTTACTGCAATTTAAGTTAGAAATACGGCTTGTTGTAACAAATAACAACCTGACTTTTAATTCAGTTTCAGTTGTACATACGAAAAAATGAAACCAGTTTGATAAGCTGTGAAAATGTCAGTAATCAATATATGAATATATGTGTGTATATATATATGCATATATATATATGCATATATATATATATACATATATATATATATACATATATATAAGATTAAAATCCATCTCCGTCAAACCAAATTTTGTGATTTTTTAATCTGAAAGTTCCATCAACTTCTGTTTGCGCTATACAGTATTAACAACTACATTTTCAGAAATAACTTACAAGCCAGCAGACGCTACTCCCATGACCTTTCAATACTCCTGCAATGTTTTGAAAACGATATGTTCCAAATTTTACAGTATAGCCCCACAGGAAAATGTTTCTACTCTTAAATATTTTATCATGTAAGGAAACAGAATCGAAACATTTTTTTTAATAGTGTCAATGACTCGACACAAACCTAACGTTGTCAGATCCAGTTTAGTTGCTATAGTTGTAAAGTGATTCAACTAGGATTGCGTTAAAACAGCAGCCTCTCTTTTAAGGAACAAATCTAACCTAGGGTGCTCAAATTCCCACCACAATAACATACGATCTTCACTTTCAAGTTTTTTATTCAAACATATAGTGCCCGTGACTTGAAGAAATTCATTTTTAAGATGGTGTTTCATATTTCTCAAAAGTCTTGGAAGATCCTTGAGATGCGAGCTAACTACTTCGTAGAAACTGCACAAAGGAACCTAAGGAGAGGTTCAAGTTTTACAGTCAATAAGCTTATACTGATGGACAGATATTGGTTTCTAGAAATTGGGTGGTGTGGGGTTCAAGTTGGTCCATTATCATGTTTTGATGGTTTCTGTTGAAACATCGGACGTCACTTGCTTGGTTATATTAAACACCTTCGCCAAAATTGTTAATAAGCTCGCATACAAACCAGACCCGTAGCCAGACAAGGTGCAGAAGGGGAGAAAAAGCTTCTGGGGGGAATTGTCCAGAGGGGGAGAAACATACTAATATGCATTAAGGCAATTGTAATTTTTGATCTTCTTGGGGGCGGAAAATTTTCAGAGGGGGTTTCGCCCCCCTTGGTCCCTCTTGACTACGAGCCTGATACAAATCATCACATTACTATTTTACAATACCGATGAATAGGCCTATTTTTTCCAATATCGCAGGGAAGAATTGTTAAAGGGAGATATAGGTAATATTTCATATTTAGTGGCGAATCAACGAATAGCTCAACTTCACTGCCGAGACATTCTCTTTTAATTACTTTCTATCAAGAGACCTTATGCATGTTATGTCACAGAACATCCCTCGGCTGGAGGAAAGCGCGTATCACTGCAACTTACACCAATAAGTAGATCTTATGTATATGATGTCACACTGCAGAAAGTGCTCTTTTGTTTGGAGGAAAAGGGCCTATTATTGCAAGTTACACCAATAAATGCAGACAGCCGATTTGTCAACCAATCGCAAACGCGCGTAAGTCTACTACACATGGGTTCCAAATTTTACGCCGTTAGTGCACTTGTGCTTGATTGTTTTCCTCCCAAATGACGTCAGTGTGACGTCAGTGCATTAGGTCTATGCAGACAGCTGATTCGTCTGTTAATCAAATATGCGCGAAAGCCTACTACTTGCACGTGCAAAGGCTACGTCATGCGTACAGTGTGCTTCATTGTTTGCCCTCCAAGATGACGTTGCGTGACGTCAATGTATGAGGTCAAAAGTTTTTGTCTTTAAGAATAATATTCACACTTTTTGCATAATTCTGTTTATTCTAAGAAATCACTTGCTCTTTCGAGGAGCTTCCGGAGGTATTGAATGGTAAATTTAAAAGTAACGATTGTACCGGGAGAAGAGTAAAAGACAGTTGTACATTTGTATGTGACGATGGCTACTACCCTTCATCGCGTGTTTTACAGACAACTTGCCAAGAAGAAGGAGGAGATGTAGCTGGTTGGTCAAAAGGCTTTTACAGTTGCCATGGTGAGTTATCTTTATGTTTTCTATTACCGTAGCAGCTCATCTCATATAAAAGAATTTTCGCACGTGCCTACAGATCTTTTCGTCCCTCTGAACTAACAGAAATATTTAGGATACTCATAGATGGTTGCCTCTGTCTTGTCTACTAAAGTTTTGTTTCTTGCGGTTTGGGGGTTTGAACTTATTGCTTGTTATATTCGCTTTTTGTTAGTTAAACCTAAGACATTTTTACAGTGAACATAATTAAACTAGAAGATTGAGCTGGATTATAAACGGATAGAAAATGAGTGCAACATTTTAACGATGTGAGTGCTCACTTGGCATTGCTTTTTTTCACTGATGAATAACGCCAATTATTCTAACACTAGGTAAGCTTAACTTAAGGAATGATACATTTTAGGAAAGCTTACAAAAATATGTTTTGATGTATTCCAATAATTCCAATCCTATGAATTAAGAGCATAATTGCCATTTTACCCGTTTATCTGTTGGAGGTCTTGAACAAAGACAACAGCATTTATTTTTCGCTACCTTTGGGCTTCCCTTCAACTGTCCAGAAATAGTGCAAAATTTTAGAGACATTATTTTTCATGGAGAGAACGTCCTACAACCAAGTCCACTGCTTTTACGTTTTTTTTTTTCTTTTTTTTAGTTTTCAATTGTTCATTTGACGAGCTGCCAAACGTTCCAAATGGATCAATAGAAAAGTCACATTGTTCTGGCAACTCTGGGGGTGACGTGTGCAGCATCACATGTGACGTAGATTATTATCCGACTTCACAAACTCAGACTGTTTGTGAATTTGATGCGGGTGATAAAGGCAACTGGTCCAATAAAGGAAATCTCTCCTGTTTTGGTAAGTTTTCTCTATTTCTAGTCTGTGATAAAACATGAAGGACTGATACTGGCTAATGTTGAATCAGTGCCAGACTGGGCTGGAACAAAAAGTGTCTTTGAAACATTCAATCTAAGTGGTTTAATTTGTTAGTTATAAGTTATTGATAACAGTAAACTGAAGTACCACAAATACGAATGATAATATAAATGACAACAAAGACGACTTCGAGGACTACGATAATTAACATAATGAAAACAGTCCGCCATGTTCTTTCACATAACCCTAAATATTGTTTTCGAATCATAATTAGCTTCAAATGCCGGATGTATTTCCTGGGCCGCATTTGGCAATTTCAATAATTGATAAAAAAAATTATTTTTATTGCCCAAATTTCTATTTTAGGCCTTGCAGGCTAATGATTGTTACTTTCATTATCCTCCTTGCAGGCAATTGTAAAAGTACTGGGTGGAATTATTTTGTTGATTACACTATTGTAATTGCATATTAAAGACTCAAAACCTGTTTCGGTATCTTGACGAAAAGAGCTGTTACAACCACTGCAAAAGCAAATAAACTGAGTGTTGTACAGAAAAGTCTGTCATTAATTCTGTGAACATCATAGTGGACAAAGCTTTAAATCGAAGCTTTAAACTGCTCCTTTGAAAGTCTCCAAATGTTGCCAACAACTGTTGATAAATTTATGACTGTTGTAGTAAATATGGAGAAGATATGTAGTAAATTTGACGTATACGGATGGGCCTTAAATCTTTGTTTTTAAATAAAACCAGCCTTCCAAATAATAATAACAACAAGGGACAATCTTCCGTTCACAACTTTGTTTGCTCTGGTAAATGCACTTCGACCACATCACGCCCCTAACCAGAAAGGGGTCGAGTGGGACGAGTGTCTACCTCTTTAAAAATAGCCCCGCTAAGATCAGCTTTCGAATGTAATTTTAGTCCAAATTTGAAAATTGCTACAGCTGCTAGCATCCTTCCATTTTGGTTAAAATTCTCAACGTAACCTCCACTTAGGCAACAACTCAACCCGAGACCTTCGTTCACACTACTAAATCCGTTCAAATACAACAATTTTATTTCGAGTTTCATTAAATAGAAGAGCAATCTTCACCATAGGTCAAACCTAGTTTCCACAGTGAAAATAAATCATGTATGCTAAATTATGGAGGTTTTAAGGACAGCAGTTTCGAACCAAGTACTTTCTGGTGAGACTGTTGAATAATACAATGACCTATTGTCCTGCGCGTGTAGTGTTCGACCCTTTTATTTCTTCAAGAAATTGAAAGAAAAGATGTTATTGCCTTGTATCCAATTCAAAGTTTACCGTTGGTACTCTTGTTTTGTAACTAGCGCCCACTTGCTCCTTTTCTGATCTACCGAACGTTACCAATGGTTTCTTTGACATATCTGCTTGTTCCGGCAACTCTGAGAAAGATGTGTGTAACGTAACTTGCACAGAACATTACTACCCAAGCTCTCCCTACCATACCATCTGTGAACATATTGGCACGAGCACAGGGCAGTGGACTCAAGGAAATTTTTCTTGCGAGAGTAAGTATACTCCAAAAAAAGATATGATTCACTTACAAACTTCATGCAAGCTGGGTGCATTAAGCTCAAACTTAATTCGGATTATGAGGGGGCAGTTATTTAACACGATAATCACAACTAATGTGGAGAAGCCCGAAACGATTGGATTAAAATGGTCAACCAAAACTGTATATACCCATAGTTTTGTGGTTTCATTTTTAATTATGACTTCAGGTCGAGTCTCTGACCAACTTTGCAATTCTTCAAATAGTATTCTGCACTGCTTCGTACCGTTTCGTCCTTTCGACGGTGGCTAGTCTCACAAAGTTTTTTTTTCCTTCCTACCATGAGTCTGGCTCAACATTATAAGGATAATTAAAATGTTTTCCTAACCAACTTCCTTACCTTTGTTATAATCTTTTGACTAACAACTCCATAATTAAAAGCTCTTACAGATGACGTTCCACCTAATGCAAGCTGGGTGCATCAAACTTAAGCTCAGAATTAATGCCGTTAAGTGGGGTAGTTGTATGTACACTGTAGTTGTTTTGAAAACCTACTTAAATGAAGCTGTGTTAGCGTCACCTCCGTGTACTATTTTCATACGAATCACGATAAATTCTACCCTCAGAAGGCCGGATTGTAAACTATTTATACCAACACGAATTTTATAGATTTGAACAGTTGTATTCGGTGTCTTTAACTATTCAGACCTTAAGAAAGGGTAATTCCGATGCTTGTAAATTGGTAAATACTCAGTGATACCAGGGAGCTGTGGTACTGGTGATACTACGCGAAATTCCAATCGACTACCAAAGATGTGATTAAGAAGACAGTGAATACTTACTCCACTTCTCATTTCTTAGCATCCTCTTTTCAGAAGCGGTTTTTACGTTTTTAAAGGATAGATAGTGTGGAATCTAACGTTGGATTAGAGCTCCAACACTGTGTACCCATCCCCTTTTCTTCTAGCCTTCGATTAACATCTCTGCTACCTTCAGGGTATTGTGCATATGCCACATTAGGTGGCAAGATGTGCTGACTGTTTCCAATGCCTCCTTTGTCATCGTGATAAGAAATTGATGCATCCAAGTAGTTCATAAACGCCCACTCTAAATTATATTTTCTTGTGTTTCCTTAAACAAAGTTAATAGTTGTTCTGTAGATAGCAAATAGAGACAGCAGTGAATGTTCGTTAAAAGCAGTAATTTTCAAACTGAGGAAAATACTGTTAGTTTAATTGATTCTTTTTTTTTCACAGAAAAATCGTGTCTTGATCCGTCTCTGTGGAGAGGAAGTGTTTACACTTGGATTAATACGACGATGACCTGGAATGAGGCGGACATTTACTGCCGTTCTATATCAGCACACCTTGTATACATCAACGATGCTGAAGAAAACAGTTTTGTGAAAAACTTGACGAATTGTAACGGTAAATCCCTTGAACCAGGGACCTACGCATCGATTGGTCTTCAGCATGGTAAGTCATATCGCTTCATTGTTATTGTCAATCTTAATTAGGGCAATACATATCATGTAAGCTGCTGAGAACAGGGCTTTGTTTGGTGGCTACTTTCTGCTGAGTACGTGTGATGCTTCTGTATGATCAGGCAGTTGTCACCCTCCGGTACAAGTGAATGCGAAATATTGCAACGAAGGAAAAGCAAACATTCCATGCTCTGCCAAGATTGGCTAAAATGCAATTGAAACAAAGATAACAACAAAAAATATTGCCCTGTCTGGAAACACAAGAAAGCCTTTACAAATTTAGTAGTTTATGGATTAGAAAGATAAGAATTCATTGAAGGGTATATGAAAAATTCTTTCATCAATTACCCTCAGTTCACGACGAAATAGTCTATACAATTGTCTTTTATAGTTTTACCTTGCTTTATTGAACAATCATAGTGAATGATGTTTCGTGTTCTCATATTTAAACCGACATTCAAAATAGATACCATGTAAAAACTATTTCGGGGTTATAAGAACGGTGAGGGAAGGGATGAATCCCCTGTACCCACAGAATAAGCAAATAGAAAACATTTACCAAGAGGGATCTGTTTTGACTCTGGCCGACTCTGTACAATGGGGGTGGTAAGTGTAAGATGTGGATAAAGTAATTAAAATCGCCCTTTTGCAAAGCTTATACGTCCTCAATTCTTCTAATAAAGCTAATTTACTTATAATTGTCTTAAAATAGTGTCCCATCTGCTAAAAACTGGTTGTTTCTCGGCTCATTATCTGCAGCCTCTTATTTGTAAGAATGAAAAGTTCTCCCCATCCAAAAATTTGCATCGCTAGATAGGCAGACAACTATTTTGACCTCTTGAAGTTGGAGGTGTGTCACTGCAAAACAAAAGTGAAACGTCATTCATTGGTTTAAAGTATAGACCACTACATAGTCCCACTTTCAAAATAGATCGTTAATTTCTTAAAAGAAGCAAAAGTTGATTCCTTGTCTGTCCGGTTTCCAGCGCACTTTTTCCGTTAACTGCATAGGCACAGATTTAAAAAGAAAAGCCCCTGCTGTTTGACAAATACCTCCTCGGAAGACTAATGCCGTGCTCACTTGGAACACCTATCTGTCAGTCATTATAGGGCATTTATCAGAAGTTGTGTTCCCCTCGTAATGTTACAGGTAGTATTATAGGTTGTAGTCGTCCACCTTTATTAACAAAGGAGTGGATTCATTAGAAAGTATGTTTAGGTACCTACTTTTCCAACCTGCTTAATGAATATTAACGTTCCGTTGAAGAGCTTTTATCGCTTTGAATTTTATGAACAAATGGGTCTAAATTTTTGTTCCTGAATAAAGCTGCGGTGTCGCTAGATGGGGACATTCGTCTCGTCGATGGCACTAATAATTGTGAGGGCGGAGTAGAAATGTGGTACAATGGTCAGTGGGGAACACTGTGTGGTGATTCTTGGAATATGGCAAATGCAAGAGTAATTTGTCGACAGCTTGGACGCGGGCCTCCTGTCTCAGCAAATACAGAAGACCAATTCGAGGGAGGAACTGCACACATCGTATTGTACGACGTCAGTTGCCAAGGGGATGAGGAGAGACTCCCTAATTGTCCCGGAGGAGGATTTGTTTCCCATGATTGTGGTGGTGGAAAGTATGCTGTAGTTAACTGCACCTGTGGTAAGATATGTATTTTACATTTAATTTCGTGGTAGGCCTCTTAAGATATAATCAGGCAATTTGTTCTGTCCAATTACATTGTCTTAAAACCATTTCCGGCAATATGGGGGAGCATTTGTGGCAATTATTTTCTTGATACCCAACACAGCACAGATGGTGGCGTTCTGATAAGCCTGTTGCCCACCTGCCGATGTTTTAGGTCGGCTACTCCTACATTGCATTCTATTATCATTTTATACTTATCATTTGCAAGGTTTTTTAATTAATTTACAGGTACTCAACTACTTTCTAGGAAGTGAGTTTCATATGTGTAACAATCGAACTCTTTTTACTTTATTAATTTCACTTACGAACAGAAGCAGTAAATAGGAACATTCGTCTGGCCGATGGAAATGATGATTCCGAGGGTCGAGTGGAGGTATTTTACAATGGACAATGGGGAACCGTTTGCGACGATTATTGGACCATGGCTAACGCTCACGTAGTTTGCCGTCAACTTGAACGTGGATCAGCCATTACTACTTACAAAAGATCATATTTTGGACAGGGAACAGGCGATATTGTCCTAGATGACGTTGTATGCCAAGGACATGAACAAAGACTTATTGATTGCCAAAGTATACAAGGCCGTGACCAACATGATTGTACTCATTCTGAGGACGTGGGAGTTAAATGCGCGCACGGTGTGTACGTTTGTGTGTTCTACTCTCATTTTCTCTATCCCTATCTGACTCTCAAATTGGATGGTAAGTCGAAGACCTTGTAAGTGTACACAGTTGCCTGAGGTGTCTTTCACAACGGAAGGAATCTTTTCTGTTAATTTCCAAGACATATTTATCTAAAGGCATCCTAGAACAAGTTCATTTACTGTAGAAAACAATCAGCTATGCAACTCATTACAGCAAACACATGCCAACACATTACTGAGAGACGTGGTCATTATCACTTCAACTACGTCAGCTGTCTTCTGCTGTCACTTGGCACAAAATACCAAACACACTGGCAAACCATTTGGCATCTCTTCAAAACTTCATATTTCCTCTCAGAAAATCACTCTTGTGTTGTTGTTTTTGTCTATCCATATTCAGCCAGCAGAGAGATTCATGGTACTTTTATTCCATACAATGCTATGTTACTACAGCCATACAGCTACCTACAGTCTTATTTTTGTACATTCCAGGAGACCAAACGAGGTAGGGTAGTATGCCTCACCGCCCAGTGGTGATCTATGAAAAGGGCATTATGTTTGTTACACAGGGATTTATCAAATAGCACGACCTTCCTTAATGGTTGCTTAACAACTGCCTCAATAAAACTACAACTTATTCTTCTAATTTTCAATAAACCAATAATCACGCTCCAGTCTTATTACACAGATCTGTATATCTGCCAGTCTATTAGATATAGAGTACAGTAATTTAATTTTACCCCACAGTTACAATTATTTTCTTACTTTACACGAGCGAACTGCACTTTCTATCACCTTACATCAATTAATTGCCGAAGTTTTGGTTTTTCAGTTGTGTTGATCTCTCCGTAAAACACTGACAAGTCATCTTTGATATTTCAATATTTCCTGATGGATGTGTGCGTGTGTCTTCAACTTTTTATCTGATCTTCGATATTAAATAATGTTGTAAAACTCACCTATGGTTGCATGGTTCCTCTTCATTTCTTTATTTCATCTAAGAGAGATTTCAACGTGTTCTGCCACATAATATACATGTCTGTGCCCTTGACCGGACAGCTTCACAACGGATAATTCCCCTGGACAAGTCCCTTTAGGACAATCCACCCCTACGATTCCCAAGGGGACAATTCCAATCCAAGACAATTACCTCTCAGATAACTTCTCACACCAGAAAACTGGGAGTTTTCCTGGGCAGGAATTGTCTGGGGCTCGTGTGCTGTCCGGGACAAATGGTTTCGGTGGGAGTTATCCTAGAGGAATTGTCATAGAACTGTCTGTACCATGTTTGGGTTAGTATCTTGAGTTGTTACGGCCTACCCCTGCATGTGGCCTCCACGTGACTCCTGTAAACGTACGATTTGGTAGAAATAACTTGGTAATATCGCCTGTAAGAATTTATGGGTTGCATGCATTGTCCCTCATTTGCTTAATATATACCGGTAGTAAAGGTAGCCACATAATGACACTAGCGTCACCCAGTCTTAATTATATTTCAGTTTGTTTCCTTTCTGTTAGGTAGTTAGTAGCAATTGCTTTGTCCTTCTGTATTCAGAAGTCCACCCTGTGCATTCAAAGTACACTCTATAAACTGTCGGTTCCAGTTTGAACTTACGTTTTCCGAGGACGAGCTAGATTTTGAATCAAAATCCGGTAACATATCGGCAGATTAAGTTCCCTTCGGACATCGGTCAGTTCCAATTTGAAGCTTCATTTTCAATGTAGCACCACTCTGCAGTAAAATATCCTCGGCAATGGTGACATAATGGATATTAAAATCAAGAACACGGTATTATTAATGACTAAACGACTAAACGACTCTGATTTTGAGGAGCATCCTAGTCAGTCCTTGGATTGCTACTTCGGTCTTTAAAGCTCGATATCTCTCAAACCCTTCAAACACTTTTAAGAAGTACTAAAAGAAACCAAGTCGTTTTTATGGATTCACTCCCTTATGAAACCCACATATTGTATAAAGTGCATATTTTTTCTTATTTTGACATGTATTTCGCTTTTCTGACCTATATACTCTAGCTAGCTCTGCAGAATTACTCATGATCTACAGGTTATAAGATTATCTAATTTTAATACTCTAAACGGTAATATTTGTACGTTAAGGTTCAAATTCTATACTGTTGCTTTAAGCGAAATCTTGTTTAGAACTTAATCTCTTGATATTTCAATATCCTTATCCTTTCCTCCTTGCCAGTTTGCTGATTGCAATTGTATTTCCACTTATTTTCTTTTACATTTTCTTGCTAAAAAGATATTAGTGCAGATGTTTAACTTTTTTATTATGGGAAAGATGATTTGTTTACATGTAAACACAATGGTTACAAACAATAACTAACTTAAGTTTGGTGTTTGCATCCTGTACCCTTGAGCACAAGGCAGTAATTCATACGCACATGTAACCGTTTAAAACGGAAATTGAACATGTGTGATATTCTCTTACATACTTTTAGGTAATGCATGGAGGTGGCAAGATAGTTCCGTGGCACGCTATACGAACTGGGAGTCGACTCAGCTAGAAAACAGCCCAATGGAATCAGATAACCAAGCTTTTTTATCTTCGTGGATACCAAGCCAATTCGATGACCCCGAAGGCTGTGTGGGAATTGACAGTAACGGTTTGTGGTACATATATCACTGTGAATCATTGAACACTTTTATTTGTGAAAAGTAACATTTTGTTATGGGATAGGCATACCTACAACACTGCTTCATTCAGGGCCCCAAAGCACACGGCGACATAAAACTTTGCAAATTTAACGACACACAGAGGCAGGGTTTCACTTTTGTTAAGTTGCATTTTCGCCACGTGATGAAGGGTTTATACCCGAATCGTGGTGGCATTTTTCGCAAAGTTTTAAGCACATATTACCACCTTTATCGACCTTTACATTTCTAAAGTGCTTCGCAGCATTTCGACCCTATATATAAATATACATATATATATATATACTTAAATATATATATTTAAATTATATATATATATATATATATATATATCATATAGAAAACTACGGACAGGGTGTTCCTCCGATACAAACAGTGCTCAATGCTATAACAGTAGAGCAAAATACAATACGAATCAGTACAATTGGATATCAAGCCACTACCAGTGGTTTCGTGCTAACGCACTCTTCAGATGGCTGTGAATGTGAACCTTTCTACAGAGAGCCTACGATGTTATGGCCCACCGGGTTCTTAGACGTTACGTTACTGTATGAAAAAATCCGTAGTTTACCGGGCTGACGTAACGTCTAAGGGCAGTACCGTGACCTACATAGGCATGACGGGGGTTCGTTCAAATTAAGGTACAATAACCACCTTAAATCTTTCCGCCACGAAAAATTTAAGAATGAAACCGAGTTGTCAAAACACATTTGGAATCCTACACGGTCAAACTCAACGTACGACATAAAGTGGTCTATCTTATCGGTATGCCCCACACGCCATGCTTCACGCAATCAATGCTCACTGTGCATTCAGGAAATGGTTTGTATTCTATCTATGAGAAGCAAGTGCAGCTTGCTCAACTCCCGTTCAGAACTAATCTCCGCTTGTAGGCACAATGAAATCAAATCGGGTCGCAATAAAATCAAACCCGGTGGGTCATAACATCGTAGGCTCTCTGTAGAAAGGTTCACATTCACAGCCATCTGAAGAGTGCGTTAGAACGAAACCACTGTTAGTGGCTTGATATCCAATTTTACTGATTCGTATTGTATGTATGTATGTATGTATGTATGTATGTATGTATGTATGTATGTATGTATGTATGTATGTATGTATGTATGTATGTATGTATGTATGTATGTATGTATGTATGTATGTATGTGTGTGTGTATGTATGTATGTATGTATATATATATATATATATATATATATATATATATATATATATTTATAAAGTCGAAGGAACAGCATGGTAAGACACAGTGCAATGATGAGTTGTACAAAATATATTTACGTTTCTGGTAACATACCTTCAACAAGGTAACAAAGTATCAACTGAATCAAACAAGCACAAATGCCAAAGTCAAGAGAAGAGGTAACTGGTCAATGACGGGATTAAAATCATTCAAGCAAAGTGTCCAGCTTCTAATTAAGGCCATGTAGGTGGAGACAGGGAACTGTTACAGAACGGCTCCCTGGTGAAAAGCACCTAGTTTATGGATAAGACTGTTTTCAGGTATAAGGCGGTTGATATTAGACCCTTTACAAGCTAAGTGACCAAAAAGTCCAAAATAGTTGAAATGTATGGCGGATTAAAATGAGTGGCTACTGAAAAACCTGGCAGATAAATTTTAATTGAACGAAGGTGTTCAGTGATTCTATCGGCCAACCTACGTTTGGTTTCACCAACATACAGAATATCACAACGTTTATAGATTACAATATACACGACATTGGTAGAGATGCATGAAAAATGTTCGGTGACCTTGAAAGAAGAAGGTCCCTGTATTGATAAAAATTGATAGCTAGAAACAATCGGAGAGTATTGCATCTCTTGCGAGTACAAGGAAACTTCCCAGGGGTGAGAACGGATGGGGGGTGAGGATGAAAGGCCCTGACCAAATGGTCATCAGTGTCACGATCTCTCTTAAAAGCGTTTTCCAGTGGCTTTTGACAGGGGTCCCATGTAAAAGAGAAAAACATTTCAGTTCATAACCTCTATACCGTAGTAATAGTTTTGAAAAGATACCAATAACTCGAGATATATAATATTAAAGACTACTTATTCTCATCAAGGTCACAGAATGTTATGTACAGTGGACACGTATATTGTCTCAGATATCTTTTGTTTTCCTTTTTAATTGAATGTCCTGTTGTCCTTGAAATTTGATACTGTTGGAATGCTTGAATATCTTTCCATGTAGGTTTAGCATAAATCTACACCATATGTACGGCATAACAAAGTTTCGAAATATTCCTACAACGGTGTTATTAAATGCTTTGTCAAATTAATGTGCCGCGATGACATCACAGATTTCCTATAATGCACTTTATCTTGAAAAACATTGCATTTCTTTGAAAATTAATATCTTCCAAACGCTACAAAATATTGAGATGCATTTTTCACCCCCCAGAAGAAAACAATTTTTTGTATTTTTTGAAGTCACTGATTTTGTCACTGGCAAATCCATTTAAAGGCAACTATCGGTGATTGTGTAAAGACAGACTTAGCAGTAGCGTCAGACAGGAGACTCTTAAATTTCTTACAAATAAAGCGCTTTATAAGTTGTACGAAAGGGTGAAAAAGGAGCACAAGGGTGATGGGATCAGAATTACAATTAGAAGCTTTTTCCTCAAAGGTAAAAGACCTACTGATAGAATTAACACGAATATTAGCAGCCTTTATGACTTTATTCGGGTAACCCCTATTAGAAAACAAACTTGGAAAATTGTTTGGATTCGTTGTCAAAATCAGCGTTGTCGGAGCAGATTCTCTTAGCTCTAAGTAAGTAACCGAGAGATGGAATGGAATTTTTTACTCCCTGGGGGTGACTGAAAGAATATAGTACGTAATTATGAGAATCGGTGTCCTTAAAGTGAATACTTGACTCGATGAACGATCAACAATAGTGAGATTCAATCTAAAAAGGTGACACTCGATGTTGAAATAGTATGAGTAAATTTAAAGTCAGAATCAAATGTGAAACAAAATCAAGAAAATCTTTAACTTCTTCATGCGTTCCTTAAAAAAGCACCAAAAATATAATCAATGTAGCTTTTGTACAAAATGGGGGTGTTCCTTCAAACTGAGTAAATAAGTTATGTTATAGTAACAAGTTATAGTTACTATATAGTTATATAGTAAGTTATAGTAAATAAGTTATTACCTTAATCCTTATATAAATATATATATATATATATGTGTGTGTGTGTGTATAGGTCGATAAAGGTTGTAAAAAGTGCTTAAAGTTAGCGGAAAATTCCACGACCTTTCGAGTATAGACTCTTCATCAGGTGGCAAAGAAATGCAACTGAACAACAAAGAAGTAGAAATAGAGAAGAAACATATTGAAGAAAGGCACGAACAAACCGGTCGCACAGAACGAACACGGTGTAAAAAAGCGAAAGAAGGCTGAAAAAAAAAAACTGGTAAAAAGTAATGAAAAGGAGAACAGGTTAAAAAAGGTCCATTCTAATGTTAAGACCGTGTGGGGAGCGGGTCCCGAGTTTTATGATAAGCCGATTTTCGGCGGTCTGATGATCACGGTCAGAACCTCTGCACATTAAGGCTGAGGTAACGGCCAAGTCTTTAATTGAGCACGGTGATGGGGGGTTGAAATGTGTGGCGACCGGATAACCTTGAAGGTTTTGTTTGATGGACCTGAGGTGTTCAGTGATTCGGTCAGCCAGGCGACGTTTAGTCTCTCCCACATACAGGCCATTGCAACGTCCACAAACTAAAATGTAAACCAAGTTTGTGGAAGTGCAGGTGAAGTGTTGGTTCACACTAAATCTGTTACCGTTAGAACCCAAAATATTAATGAGTGTGTTCTTGCCAACCACTGGGCATGTGTTGCACCTACTACGACCACAGGGAAATGTACCTGGGGTGTTGTCAGTTGGTTGTTGTGGATGGGAAGCCCGAACTAAGTGCTTGGAAATGTTCTTTTCAACTCTGAAGGCCGTAATGGGGGGTTCGGGGTAAAGGTCACGGGTTGAAGGGTCTTTTCGAAGAGTCTCTATATTCCTGTAAATGGCACGAATGATGGGGCGTACCGATGGGTGATGGGAAATTACCAAAGGAATGCGTAGATTAGTAGACGTGTTAGACTTCTTACTCAAAGCCTCCGATCTGTTGATTCCTTGGATTCTATGAAGAGCACCGGTCAGGATTTTGGTGGGATACTGACGCTTCTCAAAGAATGATAGTATATTTTTGGAAGCGGCTGAAAAATCAGAATCTTCTGAGCAAATCCTTCTGGCCCTTAAAAGTTGTGAGTACGGGATGGATTTGGTACAGGATTTGGGATGGTTGGATGGGTACAAAAGGTAGTTATGAGAATCGGTGGGTTTAAAATGTAGGTTTGACTGAATTTTACTGGACCGTAAAATCCAGTCAAACCTACATTTTAAACCCACCGATTCTCATAACTACCTTTTGTACCCATCCAACCATCCCAAATCCTGTACCAAATCCATCCCGATCTCACCTCAGGTCCATCAAACAAAACCTTCAAGGTTATCCGGTCGCCACACATTTCAACCCCCCATCACCGTGCTCAATTAAAGACTTGGCCGTTACCGCAGCCTTAATGTGCAGAGGTTCTGACCGTGATCGTCAGACCGCCGAAAATCGGCTTATCATGAAACTCGGGACCCTCTCCCTACACGGTCTTAACATTAGAATGGACCTTTTTTAACCTGTTCCCTTTTCATTACTTTTTACCAGTTTTTTTTTCAGCCTTCTTTCGCTTTTTTACACCGTGTTCGTTCTGTGCGACCGGTTTGTTCGTGCCTTTCTTCAATGTGTTTCTTCTCTATTTCTACTTCTTTGTTGTTCAGTTGCATTTCTTTGCCACCTGATGAAGAGTCTATACTCGAAACGTCGTGGAATTTTCCGCTAACTTTAAGCACTTTTTACAACCTTTATCGACCTACGTACTACTATATTGCTCCGCAGTATTTCGACCGTATATATATATATATATATATAAATATATATATATATATATATATATATATATATATTGCAGATTTTAGCTTATGCTTTTCTCCATACATATTTTATCAATGTTTATTCTTTTTTTTTTTTTTTTTGCCATCTCATTTATTCAATTATCTTTTGTTCTCACAACATACTGTCATTTGATATGTACAAATTTGTTCTTCATGAACTATAAACATATACATGATTTGTTTTTCACATTTTGTCTCAATAATTAATCCTTTCAATTTTAGATTGACGATATAACATACGAGTATTTACAGAATAGTAAGATAAATACATATTTACACTTCAATAACCAATATTTTCCCAGCAGCACTTTTGTGTTAATTGTTTGTTTACAAAACCGTCTTGTGTACATTTTGTTGTACCTGAACAGTGGAGTCATAAGATTAATTAAACACAATCATTTCAATGTGGATTTACTACTTTTAACACTACCGAGTTACAGTACAGCATGAAATTTACCAAAATATCAATAACATCTGGAACAAAAGCTTAGTCGTATTATAACAGCATTCATTGCTGACTCATCAAAATCATAACACACTTAAAATTTGCTATGGGAAGGTTTCCTTGTATCTTAAAATTTTCATGTCGTTCTGGTTCTTACTCAATATATAAAGCTCCACATTTGTTAGAAACTTAAATTTTTTTGTGAAAAATCTCTGCATCAGGTTTTTTATTGTCTAATTTAGAACTGAAAATGTAATACTTAGCGTGTAGTAAAAAGAAATTAATGGGATCTTTCAAGTTATCTAATAACCGAAACTTTACAAACTCCCAGTCAACAAGGAGGACATTTTTAAGACGCAAGTTCACACCACTCTGTCAAAACTGCTGGGTAACAATACAAGAGCAAAAAAGATGTTCTAGGGTTTCTGGCTCAGTATTACAAAAGGTGCACAACGAAGAGTCCATATACTTAATTTTATGTAAAGGAACATTAGTAGCAACGATTCCGTGAATAAAACGGAACTGGAAAAACTGTATTTTAGCCTCACGAACTGCTAGAAAAGGCATATACTGAAAACACTGATCCAATCATAATCATTATTTGAAGATTGCTCCCATTTGTATATAGCTTTAGGAGTCTGACGCGTAGTCATAATGAAGTGATTATAAGCTGTCTTGGTAGGGTTGGTGCAGGAAATGTAAGAAGTTAGTCGAGTATAACTTTCGGTAAGGCAGTGGACTGGTTCAATATTTTGCTTCCAATTTCTAGGTATGGCCGAAAGAATACCATAGTAAACAGTGAATGGGAAATTGTTTTCAATGCCAAACTTATTGATGAATGCGGTATACTCTAAAGCGGTACCTTCATCATCAAAAAAGTTGTAAACAAAATGGGCTTTTTTCAAATGTAAAATACGAGAATAAATTGTCGTGTTATTAATCTTAATAAAAGAATTATTCAGAACACTCTCATTACTGTAATTGTCTACGTCAAAACTTCGAAAATTATAATCAGACCATGCGTTACAAACTCCTTGAATGAAACTGTTGGAGACCATAATATCATTTTTATGAAAATTACTCTGAAACAGCAGTTTCCCCCCATAATTCTTAAAATTAAAGATTATCAATGTTTATTCAATGGGGGCAAAATCATTCTAAGAAGGGGGTAATTCATGCGTTTAAAAAAACCTTTCCCCTTTCGTCGTTAGCAATAAAAAGCTATTGCAACAATGATATGAGCGTCAATATGAGAAAGCAAGCTGAAGGTGTTGTTCAGACATCTACAAACTGAGGTAAAGAGTTTAACTATAAACACGCGAAGTTTAGCAGGAGCCTTAACCAATTATTTGTTGTTCACATACATAAACGTACGAGGCCATCCATTCGGGCAAATGAGACGCCAAGAATATAAATTATGCCCTTTTGTAACCGACACCTGGACACAGCGGTATCAAAGTTAGGGCAACTTAGTCCAAAATTCTAAATTCGGGCAAAAGTTTCCCTGAACTCCCAGAAATATTGAGACCCGTACGCCTATTCTCCCACACATACAGGAGCAGGAGGGCACACCTACAAACATTTTCACATTTCTGATTTCCGGTGAAGTACAATCTCAAATAAGCATACCAGGCGCCGTTATTAGGCCTATGGGCAGAACCCTCCCCCACCCCCGTTCCGACTGAATAATCCCTATGAGGGATATATAATATTTTGTTGGAAAGGGCGAGGTTCCATTAATAGTTCAGGCAAAATTACGTAACTTTAAATTTAAAGAAAGCTTGTAAGCTTATTATATCTAATCTCCCCATATTTGTAGGGAAAGAAATGATATCAAAACATCCCTTCATTACAAATGAGTGGTCAACTTATTTAAAGCACGCATGACGAAATATGAAATTATTGGAAGTTGAAGAACCGGTTACAATTAACTTTTGTTGTGTCCTTCTCAAGAATTAAATTGACCCAATTTTCGGGGAAAGAGGAAACGGAAAAATAGTTAAGACATTGTTACTAAGTTACAACTATAAGACGTTAATTGGTTGTCAAGAAGAAATCAGATGTAATATCGTAAGTGACCGTAAGTTTCTGGTTGATATTCAAAGAAAAGTCATTTTAAAGACATATTGGTTGTAGAGCGTCGATAATTTGTAATTTTTTGAAACTTTAGATGTCAAATATTTTAGAGAATTAATTGTTGGGATGCTGAAATTGTTAAATTAAACATATTTTCTTGATTGTAAAATCTTACTAATATGATATGTTCTTAAAATATTATAATTAAATTTCGTGTAATAAATTGTATAATTTGTAAAGTTCAAGCTTGTCGCTTTCTGCGTTTTTTTTATTATCCTTCAAAATAAATTCGAAATTACTGAAACACGAACTCGATATTTCAACCATCATTATAACAACCTACGTCAAAAATGCATTAGTTAAAAACGTATAAGGGTGTTTATTACCCATCTCCGTCATCTCATTAAAATCGTTAGGACGGGTAGGATGGAAAAAAATTTGGGAAATATTGTAAAAAGAGAGTTTTCAGATTTCATTAAGATGAATGAAAGGCGACCAATCTTCAAAACCCTGTGTAAGGAAACTCATCACTCTTCGTATCTTTTTTGGATGTCAATATATGTTTACCTTATGTGTCCCATAGAGCTGCTATAATCCACATCAAATTTCCAAAAATTAATTTAAGAAGATCTGTAGTATTCTATACAAGATGATTTCACATACCTCAGTTGCAAAGCTTCCTATTAAAAACTGATTTCAGAAATGTATATTTTAATGCTATAGTTTGAAAACCGAAAATGGCAAGCTTATGGTATCTATGCGTAAAGGACAACCATGAGACAAAAAAAAGATATAAAACAACAAAATCTTGAAGAGTGTATCAACTCAGGACATTCTTTCAGTCTCTTCCGACGTTCAACATACTTTTGCCCTAAGCGGGAATATCCCAATAATTTTTACAGTAATTTTAAACCTTTAAAATGGTATTCATATTGAATATACTATTCCCTTGGGATACATGATGTTAAAACCCTTCCCCCTTTTTTGTCAGTTCAAATATGGCAATTATCACCAGGCCTATGAATAAATGGTATAGGCAATCAATATTGTCAACGAAATACAGTTTTCTTCAGTACAATCCGTTTAAGAGACTTTGGGAATTCCCAAAATTGCATTTCCAGCAGCACCTGTAAGACGTAGTCTCCGAATTAACATTACAAAAGTACGCCATCACTCAAACTGATGGTGCACAGAATTAGGGATATATTTAGGATGTAATCTTCAATCATTTGTAACTTCCTCAATTTCTATCTCATTGAAGCGCGTTTCATGTTTAATTAAAGAGAGCACACAAAAACTTTTCCTGGTTATAAGTATTTGATATTAATGGTGAGTTGACCAAGATACTAAACGAAAAAGCGTTAAAAATGTTCAATATTACCTAAAAACACCATTTCAATAGCTCCTTGCTTTTAAAATATGTTTCAGAAGGCAGAATATTTTGGAGGCTTTAATTTCTTAAAAGAGCTATGGCATCCCCAAATATATTTATACATATCCCCATAGTTCTAAATCAAGTTGTTAATGTACTTTGATCGGCATTCATTCAAACAATAATAGCACCACTCTGGTTGGTAATGCTGACTTGGACAGTCATCTGTGTTCCTAATTAGGCTCACAGTCACACACAGTTTGTTTTTAAATATTGCCTCGAACAATTGAAACTCAGTGAAGGCTACTGTGGCTCTGTCTTGGAAGTGATCTACTACTAGGCGGTTGTTTGTGTTTAAATTATTGGAGGCGAGTCTAGAAGTTAGGTTAGTTGGGAGAATTGTTACTGTCTGGGGTGAGCTTAAAGGGCTTTTAATGAGAAATCTCTTACATCCTCTTAAAGAATAGAGGAGATACAGATTGATTTATATACATGTGGGATCCATTGCTGAGGGTATTTCATAATTTTGTGTGCTATGCCCATATTGCACAGGTTTATACCAGACATGGACGCCGCAATGGGGCATGGGGGCATCTCCCCGTCAGAGCCCTTTCCCCTAACGCCCCTCCAAGACTTGCTCCCAGTTTCCTCGTGTAAAAAGGTACACATGTACAGTAGCCATACTCACATGCAACTCCCCCACCCGGCCATTCCTGTGAGCCCCCATTTTTGGTTTGAATGATACACTCACACTCATGTATAATAATAATCAAGAGCGGCGATTTATTCTCAATATTGGGGGGGGGGACCATGACCAGATTTTCCAATAATTTACTGTGTGAAAAATCAAAGTCAATGGGCGATTTCTCAAATATGGGGGTATGTTCCCCCTGCCCCCCCCCCGATCTCCGCCCACGATAGTAATACAAACGTTTTCTACAGCGATGTTTGCACTACGTCGCACACCGCTTCACATGAATAAATTGAAAACGTAACAAAAGCAAGAAACAAAAATTACAATAAGTAATATGGCAACATTAAACTACAAAATAAATATAAAAAGATTACAATTAAAACTGAAGTAGAAATAACGGTTGAAAGTAAACCGGAGATCACGGACATAAAAAAAAAAACAATTTGGATACAAAAAGGAAATGTTAAAGCTTAAAACTGCTTTCTAGAAAGATGCGTTTTCAGATTTTACTTAAAACTGTCTTCGCAATTAGACTGACGAAGTAATACCGGGAGATTGTTCCATAAAATTAGCACATACATGCTAAACACTCTCATGCCATATTGCTTTAGAAGTACATTTTGAATTTCGCCTTTTTAATAAGAACAAATTGGGGATAATTGACCTACGACTATCTCTATCAGGAACATAAAGATCAATCAGAGTACAAAGGTACAAAGGAGCCATGTTATGTAAAATTTTATAAACAGTTAAAGGTACTTTAAAAATAAAGTTCACGTAAAATTGGCTTTATATGGGCTGACTTGCTCTGGCGTCTAACCAGCCTGGTAGCAGCATTTTGTACAGATTGAAGTATGGTGTAGCTTGTTCTTGTAGAACATACGGTGGTGCCTTTCTCCATTTTGTCGTGAAGGGAATTACTAGATAAAAGAATCTTCCCACAGATTTGTCACTTTATTTTCTTTGGTACTAGCGGTTTTGCTATTTTTCTGCACAATTACCGGCGAGCAGCAGGGAGGAGGTCTGCTTTAACGAAAAGCATCACTAAATTATCAGTAGGCTATGTTACCAGGATACATTTTAGGAAGGATGTACTAACTTGAATTCCACTAATGCATCGTGTTCAAGACCATATCGAGCTTCAAGTAATAAACTAAGGCAGCTGGCGAGTCAATTTGTGAAAGGGAAAAGTTTCAGAGGTGAGGATAAATTACTGGAGTCACTGGGTTCTGTTTCACAGTATATCAAGAAGGTGCGGCTCGGAACTCCCTGTGTTGAACGCGATAAATTATAGAGACCATCCTGGCAATTTAAGTACTGAATACGGTAACAAATTAATACAAAATTATGTTTCGTACATGTAGGTAGCCGATAGACCATATTTGGGCATTATTTAGTATCATTTACAGCTTTAAGGGAGGAGGGAGACTACAACAGAACTGATGTGCACCGTGCCTCCTTGGCGACGCAACTGAGCATCTGACAAAAGGTTAACTATAGGGGTTGCGGTTTAAAAGATTGGTTTAGGCTCAAAGTTCGTGTGATGTGTACGAATGTTAAAACATTCTGGAGACATATGACGTCAGTTCCAAAGTGTGGTTCTCGAAATATTAGCAGATGGAATTATTACATTTTCAACCCAAAAGGAACTTAAAGCAAGCAGAAGTAGTAATACAACCGTAACGTAATTAAACACTGAGCGTTCTATTATAAAATTTACAACTATTTTTTTTTCTCATTCAAAATTTTATAATTTTTTTTTATGAAAAATACGGTACGACAGGGCAAGTCTACAGATTTTGCTCTCTCTATGGAAAACTAATCTGCCTGTCTATTCTATGGGCAAAAGAACTGATAGGAAAAAAGAAACCAAGCAGTGTTTACAAATGTGAGGAAATGACATCACTCCTAATTGTGCCTCATACAATAGTTGCTAATTCTCGTGCTGTAAATGTTACATTTCATGAAAAACTACATCAAGCAATATGTAGAATTCTAAAATTACAGGTTTGCTTGGAGCCATAGGCGTAGGAGCCTAAGTTTATATGTGGGGGAGGGGATGTAACGACCTGCCCGAAAAATAAAACCCCAAAAATTCCGCGCGCTATAAAAGCGTTCAACATGTTAATGTACATATATAGGCATGCATCGGTTTTATCACACCGCATGCCAATTACATTGCCGCGTTACTCCCCTTCCATATTGATTATCGTTTTTTGGGAAGTCGTTACAATAACAATGATAATAATCAGCGGCGTAGCCAGGATTTCTCTTTATGGGGTGGCAGCATGCATTATGTCGTGTGATCGCTGACCTGGGGGAGGGGTCTTTGAAACTTTTTGAAAAATTAGGTGTCCTTACATGCAATCTGGTGCCACATATTCTACGTTTAAAGTAAAATTTGTGTTATAAAATTTACTTTTTTAGGTACGAAACAAATCGGTATCATTGAGGGGGACATGGCCCAGTGGCTCCCTAAATACAACACTGGTAATCATAATATAAGTTTAACCATTAAAAACACACTGGTGAGTTAATACCGAACATATAGGTGCCGGTGCAATTCCAATCAGAATTTAATTACCAAGGAAGTTTTTTAAACTATTGATTACCTTAAGCTACATTATTGTATTACTTTTCTTTCAGTAGGTGCCAGAAAAATTCTCAACATGTTGCCCGAATTTTCACGGAAATATTTGGTTGGGGCTGCAGCCCCCAGTCCCCCCCCCCCTCCTCGCCTCCTATGCTTATGCTTAGAGACAGCTTTGTATCATCGACTTCTGTTTGAAAACTCATTACGACCGATGTAAACATAAAAGTTAATCTTTTGCCCTTCAATAAATGTGTGTGACGTGAATAGAAAGCTTTCCGTCTAGGAGGTACTCTATCCGACAAAAAAAAAAAATCGAAACCTATTTTTAATTTTTGCACTACGGTCTTCATTCACAGTTAGAGTCTCGAACAGATATATTATGCTGCTTCTCTTGACAAAGTAGACTTTATATTTCCAAGGTTATTTTAATAATGCATAGATTTAATTCCTAATAATATTTTAATTGCTAAAATTGTACGTTCCCACCACCAATGCACTCACTTTACTACAGATAACCTCCCGATCAGTTGCGGTAAGCAGTGGTGGATCAAGGATTTGGCAAAAGGGGGAGGGGCAGGTCAGAGTGGTTTGTATAAAAGCCCGATCTGGGGATGCGTCTAAGGAGAGGGGGTGTTCCCCTTCCCTTTGAGAAATTTTTATTTAAGGCTGATCAAGTGCAAAATGGTGATGTCTGTGGTGTATTTTTTAAACTGATCTTATATGGCTGAAAGCGTTCATAATTCAGTGATTTTAATTTTTGGTTGGGTGAAAGACGCTTTTCTGGGGATGGGTCTAAGGGGAGGGAGGGGTGTTCCCCTCCCCTTTGAGAAATTTTTGTTAATTAAGGTTGCTCAGATGCAAAATGGTGATGTCTGTACTGTATTTTTTGAACTGATGACATATCGCTGGAAAGCGTTCATAATTCAGAGATTTTCAATTTTGGTTGGGTGAAAGATGCTTTTCTGGGGAGGTGTCTCAGGGGAGGGATGTCCCCTCCCCTTTGAGAAATTTTTGTTACTTTAAGATTGCTTAGATTCAGAATAGTGATACCTTTAGTATATTTTTGAAGTGATCATTATCGCTGGAAAATGTTCATAATTTAGTGAATTTTAAATTTTACCCTAAATTCACATTGCATTTCATTAAAATAAATTACAAGGCTTAAATTAGACACTACAGGGTAATATTGCAGCAAGTTATAGTTAAAAGCCTGATGCTGTCGAAAATATTCCTCTAAATATTAAAGAATTCTGAAATTTCCTTAAAAGTAGAAGCAGCAATCCCAATGCTGTGGGCCTGGCCAGTAATAGACTGAAGTTAGCAATCCACTAATACAGCGCTCATGAGTAACTCCTTGCAATGCCCAGAGAAACTTACTGGGGCCAATATAAGCCAAAATGTTATCAGTTGAAAGTCAGTAACATAGTTATTAACATAACACTTATTTTCTGAGGTAGAAAATAATGAACAAGTTTGAGTTTCACTCTGACACATCTCATAGGCCTATTTCATTGAAATAGGGCTTTGGCCTTTGTTTTATGAAGTTGAAAAAACTTTCAAAATTTTTTGGAAGGGGGCCCGGGCCCCCCGCCCCCCCCTAAATCCGCCCCTGGTAAGCCTTATATTCCTTAAACACAACTGGGAAATAGTTTCCCCTTTCAGCTCGATAAACCAGTGGATTCATAATCAGAGAGCCCAAAGGCTCGGTGATTTCTCACCGAAAGGGGATGCTTTGTTGCACTGAGGTTTATCCTCAAATTTATGATCCTTCTTCACTGTATTATTTCTACGACGTTTTCACAACTCTGCTGATCTTACATGACCTTTGACCCCGACCAAACTGGGAAGTCAAAAATGAAGAAAGGGTGTGCCTTGAAAGGATGTACCTCCAAGCCTTCTGTTCTAGAAGCCGAGCAATTTCCACTACGCCATCTACGAACTAGTTCAATACGCAAGGTATTCCTAACCACGCTGTAATCACAGCATGCAAGGAGTTTCTACAAGACCCCCTTGGTCATAGTGTTCTTTGCACGTGTTCATAAGTAGGTAATTTAAATTAGAATTATTACTGCACAATTATGCTTGCGAAAAAATATATTCTGCTCTCTATAATTTTATCTTTGGAATGGTACAAAAATTCAGCTCCAACTTTTCGTTGTTCACGAAAAGCCGGATACAGTTTGGAGGTACCACCCATTGTTAAGTTTTGAGGTTTTAGTAGTTCCACCTTTGATAGCCTCAGATGACTTTCTACTTCCAGCAAACCTATAAGGTTCTCTCTCGCCCTTAAAGTGGCAATCTTTATACCAAGTATGAAATCCATCATCCCTGTCTTACAATATCTATTTTTTAAGGTAATAGGTCGTCGACCTCTGATAACTTCAAATGACTCCTAACCTTCACTAAAAATAAATTTATATACCAAGTATGAAAAGTATCCATCATTGCTATCTTTCAATTTCGTGTTTACAAGGAGGTTTTAATAACTCCTTATTTTCACCTCCGGTGACTTCAGATAACCTTTTAATAGTCTGATAGTGGCGCTGTTCGATATACTACGGTGTTTGACACGTATAAAAATTGGCGTTCAGGTCACGGATCTTCAGTCCATTTCCGACTAAGTGGAAGGAAGACAAAGTATACTTTCAACACCTATCCTCGGGGAATCCTTCGAGCATCATGAAGACTGCTTTTGCAATTTCTTTTCTCAGCTTGATATTTTTTTGCACACTGCAACGTTTTGCTGACGGTAAGAGACGAAAGATTTTTCTATGAACCAAGCCTTCAAAGTCTTATTTTAAAGTATGTTCAACGCATCAAACGAACTTAAACTAGTCATATGCTATGTTTCAATTGAAATAAACAGGTTTTAGTTATTAGAGTACTATTGTTCTAAAGGTTAAAGCAGCGAACTACCTTGCCTGCATGCATATGAATGTAAGAGTAGCTTATCTGAACAATTCACAACTGTAAATAAGCATTTCAATATGTGTTGACGACCTACGGAGTTAAATATCTCTGAGTCGGTGAAAAGGTTTTCTACCGTTGGTTTATTTTGTGTTAAAAGATTCAATATGATAAGATCAACAACTTTCTTAAGTTGATAATTTACTGCAATGGTATATCAGATGTTTCACTCCTTCTTTATGACATGTAAAAATTGTAAATGCTACACTGCAATTCATCTAAACAAAGTAAATTTAATGATTGCAGGTGCATGTCCAATAGGGTGGAAAAGTCACGAGGATGCCTGCTACATAGCTTATTCGACTGTAAATAATTTCGACAACTGGGAAACTCATTGCATTTCAGTAGGGGGTCATCTTGCGAGTATTCATTCCTCTGGGGAATTGAATGCGATAAAGGGTAAGTAAGCATGCTTTGATACGGTTTGTTTGAGCATTATGGAAAATTATAATGAAAAGGAAGAAACATTAAACAGTAAAATATATTCTAAAAACTTAATGAATTTTTTAGGAATTAGCCAAAAGTGGATTAAAAGCATAAGGACCTTCCTCTCATGCTTATGATCTTTATGCAAGCAAGGAGCAGTTATTGAGACATTTTAATTAACTATTAGCGCCTTCATCGCTTCCTTGCAGAAAATTCACGTATCTTCTCAGGAGGTAAAGACATGTTTTGACCATAAGCAGAACTCAGTGTGTTGACGAAAATCTCTAAAATGTATTAGTGTAACATAGACCGCTTATAAATGATTAAATTAAAGTAAACGGATATTTTAGAAGAAAAATTCATGGAAACCAAAGTAGTGTTTGCAATTATCGCCTAGTAGGCGGCTTCTGTAAGTGCTCAAACATAAAAAAAATTCTTATATAGCAACTAGAGAAAGTAAATAACTAATGCCTTTTCGACCCGGGTCCCTTTCTGAGTTTTGATTGGGTTTGTTACAATAAATAATAGGTAGAGAGACAACATACTTAGCGAACGTTTAAGTAACTTGGTATTTATATTCATCGGTGGTAAAAATGAACTAAATGCTTTCAGGAATGGCCCCAGATGGGGGACGAGGGGTACGTCCCATCTCCCACACCCTCCGGGGCATTTTTAGTTTCTTTGGGGAGCCTTAATAGGTGCAATTAAGTGTGTAGCCCCCAAGACGACCATTTGCCTAGACGGTTCACTTGTTTTGCTTATATAAGGGCGCCCTTTGCGCGCTGTACATTTTTTCGTTCTGCCCAGTAAAACGTACGTACAAGTCCATCTCCAATTTTCTAAGTAATTTGTAAGAAGAGTACACAATTTCATGGTAAATTCGGGAATTTCATCCCATCTAGCATATCCTAGTCCATGTTCTCTTGTGTATGAAGGAAGGTTGGATATTTCATCCGTCAATCGGGCTGGATTCGATACAATGTATGTATAGAACCCAATTGCCCTGAGGGTTGATCTATTTTGTTCTAAATGAGCACAGACGGCAGTATCAATAGTTCTTATTTGTAATTGTTACAAGGCAAATGAAAAATAAGGGAAAAGCAAAGATAGTCAAGTGCATTTTCATTTCAACCATCTTGATGATAATGCTTCATGCAAGTCCGTAGTAAGAGCTGGGGTGAGCCCGTCTTATAGAAATTTTTCTCCACTCCCTAAAAATCTCAAAATGACCACTACCCTAATGCATTAAGTTCATCTCACCCCTGGAAAGATATTGTTCCCCTCAGCTGGAAGGTATCTCATCCCCCTTTAGCATCTTATGCGTCTACTTGCCTTCATACGAGGCATTGTAAATGTAAAAACACAATTAAATAACAATAAAGAGGCATCTTTTCAGAATACGATTTAGATTTTAAGGGTGATCTGAAAGCTCTCATATATCATACAATCTTCATGCATTCAATATCCTGGTAGTACATTTCTTGTCTACATAGCCCAATTATGTCTGTGTTACTACTGAAAATGTGATTAAGTAACCGGATTGCCCTTAATAAGCCCGGTATAACGGCAGATTTAACATCACATAATTTTAACGTCTTCACAGGAATCATATCCTCTATGCCAAATGTTGGTTATTACATTGGCCTTAATGACAAATATAGAGAGAGACACTGGCAGTACACCGATGGAACAGAGGTATGTCGTATCTCTAACCATCATTCTTGCATGAGCATCATTATGGAGGTTAAATGCATCTTCCTATTTACTTCTCTTAATACTTTTCGGTTGTTACCACAATTATAGGAACGTGAACGCGTCTGTCAAAGGGCTCTGATACGGGGGTGTTTCTGTTACAAATACTAATATGCAATAGCTTGGAGTTACTTTCAAAATTATCAAGTTGTTTCTCTTTCTTCCCGGTTTACAATTAAACGTCAAGAAAAATAGGCAATACTTGCAACGTACTGATTGGGGTTTGACATTCCTTCTGCTAACAATCTGCAAATATATATAAAACAATTTCGGAAATTTCTTGATATTTCTGATTTTGAAAATGACGATTATTTCCTATAACTGCGTGAAACCTCATGTGCACAGACACACACAATCTCACACAGGGGCACATATATTCATGCACATATACATAAATACTTCAACTTAATATTTGACGTTCTAAAAATTAATTAGATGCACTGGAAAGTGTTCTCACGTCTGCTGGTAGAGGGGAGACGTCTCAATCCATGTGGTCTAAATTAGTAAACCTTTACCTTGCAGTATGTCGTTTTTTTCTGAATCATATCAAACGTGCGGTATCCAGCACAGGGATAGGAACCTCAAAATAAAAAAAAACTGGGGTCATCTAGTCAGTATCTTTAATTTCACATTGAAACATTTTATATAACATCAAAAGATATGCAGTAGGCATCTTTACTTGCCTAACTTCCGTTAAGCTTGACTTACGATGTGCCTAGCTTTATTCAATAATTTTTGCAAAGTCATTGACTGATTTCAGTTTTCTATTTCAAACTAGCCCATAACTGTATGGTACACATTGGATTGCAATTTAACATTTATCACAAGCAGGTTGATAATATATAAATGTTGAACATTCACTAAAATTTTCAACCATTTACATGACTGACAAAACACAAATTTACCCTAGGGAATATATGGTAGAAAAGATTTAGAAAAGTACGTCTACTGTATAATTTTCTTACCATAACATGCATGTTTATGGTAAGAAAATTCTATTTTAAAAGAGTAAAGATTTAGAAATTTACGTCTACCATATATTACCCAGGGTAAAATTGTATTTTGTCAGTCATTTAAATGGTTGCAATGTATAACATGCACAGTTCAGCAGTTGGCTAGGTTCACCAGGCCGTTGTGCAGAGTACTTCAATTATATCTTTTCACAAAGCTACCCTTTATTTTACTATTTTTACCCTCCGATTCTCACTCAGTGCAGTCTTATAGTACTAGACTGGGTGCAAAGGTAGATGCCACAAACTTGCTGCAAGATGATTTTATTTGCATACCAACAGCGCTCAGTGACTCTTGACAAGTTTTTAGACTAGCAGTCAACATGCAAGTGTCCCAGCAAAAGAAAAAGCAAATATTTAAATTATTAGCAATTTCTTTGATGAAAAAGGTGTTACCTGACAAACTGGATTAACTCTCACCTGGTTACTGGGCTTCAATGCATGGAATAATCAGGGAGCAACACCTCCCTGGAATAATATAGGATTATACTTCTTTGGTCAAAACTTATTTAAATGTCATTGTAGAAACTCTGAGAATAAAACTGCACCCGAAGAAAAAATTCTAACCAAGTGAGATTTTTGAGCTTTGCCCAACTTATTTTCCTGAAGATTAAGGATCTTGTCCAATTTCTGAATTAGACACAAACAGTTTATTTTCCCCTATGTCACTTATGAATTCGATTTAAAACCATTTCATTATTATTGGTATTTCAACTCTACCATCGCCTTCACCATTGTCTGACTGATGAAGAAATGCATCGCCAAAGTTCTTTTCATACTTCATTAAGACTTGAGACACGAAAAGTGTATTCTGTACTACTATGATGTATTTGGGCCAAATTAGTTTCATTGAATAGCCTATTTAGTGTAATTTTGTTCATATTTCAGTTCAATATCCTTCAACACAAAATGTGCTAGCCGCTCGAAATTTGTACCCACAAGTAAAAGGAAGGGCTCCAATGGATAAGCTATTCCACAAGAAATGATATTGCCAACAAATCTTTACGATCAGAAAATACATCATTGGCTCAGAACCAGTTAAAGCAGTTTATGTACACTACAAATGGATTTTTGGATTACCCTTAAACTGCTTCTTTTTATTACACTTAAGTCTATCGTCTCCTCTTTACAGCTATCCATCTGTCTTAGAAATGAACAATACATTAGCAATGCATAACAATGCAAATTCCTCACTCGACTCACATTTTACATCCCGCATAATTGAGTTTTGCTTCTCTCTAGAAAATAGCTATTGATCTATATATTATTTGTGACAATCCTCAACATACGTTTAAATTTGACTCGCAAATCATTATCTCCAATATGCTACACTTCATATGTTTATTGAGGTGGCAAGTGCAACTGGTATATTTTTGTCTTTGAAAAATCTTTCAAAAGCGTTTTTAAGAGTGCTCTCCACCGAATATGACGCCTTTAGCATTCTTAGGATATATTATATGAACAATAATCTTTGTAGGCAAGCTATTTTAACTGGAATTCTGGTCAACCCAGCCGTCAAGAAGGTGAGGACTGCACGTCCATTAATTCCCAAGGAAAGTGGTTCGACGACAGATGTACTACCTCATATGGTGCAATATGCAAACGAGGTAACATAAAGAATTCTATTTTGTTTATTCCTTTCATGACGTAGTCGCTAAAGAGTTAAAAGCTGAGTCACCTTCTATGGCATGCAATGTTAGTAATGGACGATTTGGGAAACTTTGATATACAATGCATTCTGGGAAGGAAAGTGTATCACAACAGAGACTGCATGTGCAAAACAGATATTTTGTGTAACCGCGCACAATTTTCCAGTGCATCAATCACGGGTCAAAGAGAATTCTGTTTAGAATAAAAGTTCTTTTTTAAGTTATTCTGCTTCATTTGGACCGCAGAGGTCGGACAGTATGACGGTAAATTATGAAAGACAGAGAAAGTTGTTCGGAGCCTTGCGCAATTGTCCGTGGCCTTGATCTGTGGTACAGCAAAATCTAATTTCCCAACTCATCTACTGAGATACGAAAACACACCACTTGGCCATTCAAGACTGTTCGCCCAAGTTGTGGTTGATAAATGGGATCTGTTCCGTTACGTACATTTCAGCCTTTTGCAAAGTTCTAACAATACGTTCGTCCATGGTGCATCATAGCACGTCCGTTAAATAATACGAAATATAATTAAAGAAGGTAATTACTGCATTAATCCATAACAAAGGTTCATGTCACTTCAGTCTAATTATTTTTTCAAACCTCTCCTTTTAAATTTCTCTGACTCCATGGTTTTATCACGAGTTGGGTGCCAGTGACTAACGGTATAATATTTAGCTCTTTTGGCTTTCAAAGCCTTTTATTGGTAACACCTCAACAGGCCTAATTGTGGGGTCTTTGAATAAGACAAAGCAGAAAATGCAAAAACCCCTACTCACGCAAAGAAGCAAAGAAAAGTGTCATCATATGACATCAGCACTTTTTATATAAAACGTTGTGATTTTTTTTCAGTTGTTAGAAAGCATTTTGTGAAAAAGTTTATTTTGAACCAGATTTTAAATGTGTTTATAACCTATTCTGTATGAAGCGTGAACTGTCTATTTCACTTATCCCCTACAGATGCTGGTTGCTCATTTCCGTTTACTCTGCAGTTTCACCTTAACGTTAACCCAACTCGGTTGTTTTATAACAATGACGCTACTATCAACTACCAGTGTGATGAAGGATATTACTTAGAAGGTGAATCAAGTGCAACGTGTACGGATGGAGAGTTTGACCCACCAGACGTACCTGAATGTATAGGTAAGTTAATGTACCTTCAGTATTTTGAGAGTCGGTAATCGATTCCCATTGCTACATCATGAATACGATGAAAGGATTTAAAAACAAACAAGACATCTCAGGCAAGTTTCCCTTAAGAAATTCAAACCAATCACTTACATCATGTTTTTTCAACAGCCCCATTTTTATAAATATTATAACAGTTAATTATGTCCAGAGTTATTTATGTCCAGAGTTATTTATGCCCAGTTTATAGAGGAAGAGGTCAAAAGTCTTGAGAGGTGTGTAACAAAAGGGATGGCGGGGATCACGAATGTAAAGAAACTGCTAAAGTATCATGTGGCTGGTACCCGACGATAAGCAAGCGATAATGGTAGGTAAACTCCCTCCAGTTTCGAAAGATATATGCCCAAATGAGGATTAATTGTGCTTATAACAACCAAGCTGGTGTTAGTGCTATATACAAAACACCCTTTCTACGTTAATATCAAAATTTTCCTGAACATGTTGTTGTAACTATTACAACTGTGTCCAAATTAAAGTAATTGCTATATCAAACTTCTTGATAGGCTTCGATTTAAGATAATGAAGAGACTGGCATCGCGTTCTCTTGAGTGCATTCTCACTGCCATGATAGTACTATAGAATCTAACCAAACCCCACGTTGCCGTGCCAAAGGGCGACGGAGCACGTGTTACAACCAGACAACATTGCATCTTATCTCGTTGGCCACTGTAGGAGTATTTGCAATACAGAACACTTATTTGGGATCCGTGTAAATTCGTCGTTTTCAGACCAACATATGCTAACTTTCCCTAACTTTTTGTTTGAAAAATTCTCGGATTTGCATTAACATCACAAATTGAAGCAATATTTTTTATGTTTGATGGTTAGGGTAATGCAACAGTTCATTGCGTAGGACAGTGCACACGCTAAGTGCATAGCAATCCATGAACGCCTAAGGGTATGCGATAGTAAAACAGAATACAATGAATATCTTCAGTTCCAATGTGTTGTCCGAATTTAATTTTTTTCTCAAGAATAATCGTAATTCCAAATATTATTTATCTTTACCGTGTAATATTTGGGGACATTTTTTTTTCTTATTTTAAAGCGTTGATGTCATGATGTACAAGTACGGTAGTATTATGTTCAAGCCCCTATCCCGTACTAAGAAAAGGGAATTTGCCGAACAAATAATTTATTTCCAATATGACCTACAGTCTTTGTTCAACTTTTTGTAGTTTGTACAAACACAAGGAGTGTTAATCAATTTGGTCGCAAAAGTAACACCATGAAGTCGAGAGGACTGCCAATAGAATAGCACCCTGCTTAATGGCTATATAGAAAACCTATCACCGGAATTAAAAAATGCACATTTCACCACGGAACTTTAGCTTACTGTTCTGTTTTTGACACTTGTAAAGTTGCAAATTGTAGGAGCTGTAAAGTGCATTCCTAAAGTGTAAAGGAGCTGTAATTGCGCCTTAGAGCTAAGAAGTTTAATTAGTACGCCATAGCTTTCGGTGCACTGTTCACTCATTCGCAATTACTGTCATTGATAATCAAAGTAGAAATACTATTTTCGGGCGTGGGGGGTGGGTCGTGAATGATCCATCATAATGACAAAAGATTAACGCATATACTTTTTAATAATTTGACCCCTGGCCTCTGTAATTTGACGTGTAGAGGCATCGAGTAGGTGTAGACGACTATTCTTGACCAGACTTGCGGTCGACACACGACAATACAGGCACTCCATCACAAATAACTTGTTTACTTTTCTGATGTCGGAGTACGTTGTTAGTGAGAGAACTATGGACCGCATAGAAGACATATGTTAGTTGTTTACAGAGACAAAGTATATGTCATTCGGACAATGTCCTTCCTACAATATATATTTTGTATGAAGCTTTGATATAACCAGTGGTACCCTCAGTTACGAGGTATCATTGGTGCCCTAACTCCAACTAAAGGTACATACGTAGACTAGCGTATATTGAAAAAAAATGTGCCGAAAGTTATCGTTAAGGGCAAAATTTTGTCAGCTATTATTTTCCGCCTACTTTGTGTTGCGAAGCATTAAATAGGTACAATGCTCTGTGGGTTATGTTGGAACAAGCTTACTGGCAGGAATTTCTCTTTCAGTACAACCGTTTGTAGTAGCGGTAGCGACAGTGCCATGTAGGCTTTTTCTTCATGCCAATGGAAGCAACTTTGCCTTTGATTTTCGCTGGCTTTGGACTGTAAGCTCTGTCCGTCGATGTATTTGTGAAAACTTTCTTAAAGCGTCCAATAAACTCTTTTGGTCTGTAACCTTGAAATACAAACATCCAAGAAACACATTTCAGCCATTTCACACAGTGCATGGTTTCATAATTCAAAGTGCCTTATCATTGTCTTTAGCGGGACATTAGAAGCCTTCTCTCTATTCTACCAACACAAAGACAGAATAAGTTCGTATGAATTTATTGCATTATCTCTATGATTTTTTTCTTTAGAAAAAATTCACTGTCACACTTGGCGTGAGGTTGTCTGTGATCCAAGTAGTCCTCTCTGTGACACTTCGGGAAACAAGGAAAGAACAGTTGAAACATGTGATGAACCTGTTCAGGAATGTTTCGTTCACCATTATACGATAAGGGGTACGTTTATGCCTACTGGGAAGTTACTTAAGTGTTATGACTTTCACAAATCATCCACCCTTTGTAATTTCTATAATTCGACAAACATTTTGTATGATTTCTCTGTTAGTAGTATTTGTAACCAATGTTGCTGTTGGGTAAATAAGTTATTCAGACCCGAATGTTTTTTTGTATGACTAGTACGGTTTACCCTGACTTCACCGTAGTCTTTTTTTTCAATTCTTTCTTCATGGTGTGTAAAATCAGTTTTGTACGAAAAACGACGGCTATTTGTTCTCAGTACTGGGGAGACATGACCCCATTTTCAAAAAAAAAAAAAAAATTACTGTGTGTGAAAAATCAAGGTCAATGGTCGATTTCTCAAATATTGGGGTTAGAATAAGAGTTAGATGAGGTTTACGGCTCAGTTTCTAACCAATTGGTTTAAGTACGGCCGGCCACTACCTTTTTTCCAGTTGTGGCTCACTGGCTTGTTTTCCCTACTCCATTGCTCAAATACCTGGGGGACATATCCCCCTGCCCCCCCCCCGATCGCCGCCCATGTGTGCGAATACATATAGTTACCAAATGCCTAGTGCTACTTATTCTACTTGAACTCCCGCAGTATCATTGTTCATACACTCTAAAAATATTTCCTGAAATTTTCACCAGTTTCCGAGTTCATGCCACCCACACAATCCTGGTTAATTTAACCAGGAAATCTTATTCGACGTAACGAAAAACTGGTTAAAAACTAGAATAATAACCAGGTATTTGGTTAAATTCACCGGTGTGTTGGTTCACATGACCATTATTTCCTGGTGAAATAAATAACCAGGATTGTGTAGGTGGCATATCAACACGGACTGGTGAAATTTCACCAGACATTTTTTAGAGTGTATAAGTTTAAAGAAGTGCTTTACTGTGAGTGTTAAAAATAGTGGGAAATAGTTACTCCTATTCCATCTGAATTCAAAGAGGCTTTAGAACTCATGACTGCCACTTTGAAAAAAACTTTTACTAAATTATTGCTAATAATTTTGATCTAGAGGAGCATCACTGGAACTTAATGGAAACTCTTGAGTAGATATGTATAATATTATCTTGATTTCGTTTTATCAGCGATTAAGTAGAACATTCACACTGTTTGTTTTCAATTCGGTAACAATTTGAGTAACTCAATTAGCTTACAGCTTATCATTTACTACCAACAGGCGATAGTGCGACACTGGATGCTACTTCCGGTGGATGTTTTACTAGTAATAACCAGATGTTATCGCACGGTTGTTATGATCGTTCATACCTTCAAAGAATAGATCGTTCGGGTTATGACGAATTGTCGAAGCACGAAACAGATCTTGATGCTCTATCCGATGATGTTAATGTTTGCGTTTGTGACAGAGACATTTGCAATGAGTCCGTCGAGACCGCTGAGAGAAATGATGCCATTACATCTGCTCCGAAATTGTTATGTATTTTGACAGGCATTATAAGCATCCTTGTTTTGAATCTTTAAGTGTTTCGTGGTATATGTTTTTCTTCGTAGTTATCATGCTACCGTTTGTCACGCTTTATTTTGGTACAAACATTACCATTTTTAGCCAATTGTCACTTAAATTGTTTTACGTCAAAGGGTGAAGCTCATGTTCGAATTTCTTCTTCCTTTTTGAATTTGGAAACTATAGACCGCATAGAAGACATATGTTAGTTGTTTACTGAGACAAAGTACTTTTCATTTGCACAATGCCCTTCCTTCAAAGCATATTTTGTATTAAGCTTCAATTTAACCATCTGTACCTCAGTAACGAGAAATCACTGGTGTCTTAACTCCAGCTAAAGGTAAATACGTAGTGTACATTAAAACAAATTATGCCGAAAGTTATCTTTAAGGGCAAAATACTTTCCAGGTATTTATATATTCCCACCTACTTTGTGTTGCAAAGGGCATCAAATAGGTGCTCCGTCTGGTGATGTTAATATTTGCGTTTGAGACAGACATATTTGCAATGAGTCCGCCGAGACCGCTGAAAGAAATGATGTCATTACATCTGGTCCGAAATTTTTATGGATTTTGACAGGCATGATAAGCATCCTTGCTTGGCAAATTCAAATGACATTCCACAATTCCACGCTTTATTTTAATACAAACGTTACCATTTTTAGCAAATTGTCACTTAAATTGTTCTACGTCAAGGGGTGTAGCTCATGTTCAAATTTCTTCTTCCTTTTGAATTTGAGAACACTGGATCAAAATTGATAAGTTCACAACCTCTAATATATCTCCATTAAATCCAAAAAACTAACAAACAAGACAAAATACAAGGTTAAGAGAAAAAGTCTCCCCTGTATAATCAAAACTTCCCGGGGATACCACATGCAGCTCGCTAGATCATTTGATCAGGGCCTCGAGGCTCTTATGAAGGTAATTTTAGAAAAAAATCAATTGATGAAAAATTTTAAATCCACCATTTATCCTACTTACCGTTTATCATGTATTTTATTTAAGTACGCTGTGCAATACCACTACTATACTATATTACTAGACCCCACACATGCACAATGCAATATGCACTGCATACAGCTCGGTAAGCATAAACCAGGTACGAAAACTTTTGCACTTCTGGTATTAATGTTCGAACTTTGCGTGAAAGATAGGTTACATGGTATTGAAGAGATGTGTACTGCCACATGTACACCTGCAGTACAAAACTAGGTGAGAGATATATTTTCGGGGACACTGTTTTAGTTCCGTTGGTTCCAGGCGTCAGAACTCCTGTTCCTCCAATGCATGGTTTAGACTTTGAAAAGTGGATGAATTGCAATTGAAACAAAAGAACATTAACCTTCACAAACGCTGATTTTTCGGCGTTCGTCGAGGTTTGTTCATTAAATGATCAAGTTGTGATATTTCTGTTTGTTTAGCCTGGGGCATCCAAATGCCCTTCAAAGATAGGTAAATACTTTATTCCCACGCCTACCATTTTGTACATACCCAGAAGTTCCTGGCCTGGTTTCTTCTACTGCTTTTCTCTCTCTCTCTCTTTCAACATGACATTAATTCCATCATTACCTGAGTGAAGCAAAACAGCGAAACTAGGATAGGATGACCCATTACATACCCTAGTCACGCTTATTACACGTTCTTTTGCAATCGTTGCATCACGTCTCCTCCTGGTAAAGTACTTCTTGTCAAAAGTGACGCAAGACCACATAGAAAATCCTCGTTCACCTGGGATGAGTATTGACAGTCTAATCGTTACCTCTTCTTAGTTGATACAAAACTCATTTGATTATCAAACCTGTGTCTTCTTTCAGTCTTTAATTATTGTTTCATTTTACTTAACTCATTTCACCTTTTTTGCCACCATCCTGCATAGACGTTACATTTTCGATAATTACGTGAATAATGGTAATCTCAATCAAGCACATTGTAGTTGTACTTTGTAATATGCACACTCTTTCAATTCAAACGATATGAATGTGTGATAGATTTCATCCAATTTTTATATCCATTGTACTTATCTAGCACTCGCAAAGCCTAAAAGAGAAACTAAATTTGAAGGACTAAGTAGAGAAACGTTGAGCGGATATTTGTAAACAGAGTATAGACAGCAGCTTAACTAAGAGCAAAGGTTTTCCACGATAACCTTCAATTGAAAGCTATTGTAATTGCATTGTACACTTGTGCCTGTAATCAAAGAAATGTTCACGCAAATTATTTTAAAATAAAACCGAAACACAGAGAAGCATTTCTATTAATTTTTTCATATATATCTTTCAGACGTTTATACAATTGTGAAGGTGAAGTCTCCTTTGTACACATTGGAACGCATTTACAAATCATCAGGATATTACATCGTATCTGTTTTCAAAATATGTCGCTAAGATTGAATACGCTTTGGAAATAGAAACATTAGGTCGCATGTTATAGTTGTTAAAGATCTTGGGGGAATGTCGTGCTATCAACGAAATCTTTCAGTTGAGGCTACCGAAATGTCGGGAACTTTTATGGTCACTACGTTTTACTTTTAAGGGGATTTAATGTCGAGTACATTGGCCAGAGAACTTACGGTACCCCCACCCCAGATTAAACTGTATTGGAAAACTATTTTGTTTGTCGGGAAATTATCATATATTGTTGGGAAAGTAATCTTAAATTAAGGGTTCTGCGTCGGTGAGTGACACTATTTGGGAAGTCATGGTCTTTCGAAGAAATCCAGGTTGCCGGAAAAAATATTAGTACCGTATTGCATAATTGTCTGCCATCAAATAGACACCATGTCTGACAATGTGAAATCAAAGCCTTTTGAAATGTGATGAAACTCAAACTGACTGCTCGGCGGGGATGAGTTGTCGGTATAAGTGGTCAGTTGGGTCGGGTCGCAGTAGGATTGTAGGTTAACCATACCCACAACGAACTGCCGCCGAGGTGGATATATTCAAAAGTCTGTCTACTGCTTATTAGTCATACATAGGGGCGAGCACATTTGAACCGTCACCTGTTTTTACAAATTAAAGCATCTTTATTGGCTAATTCATTAAAAAGGAGTCCCTTTTGGGTCGATGGCAGCTGAACACTGTCTACACACTAACTAAACTGCAACGACCCCCCTTACTTCACTAGGAATATTTAACAGTTGATATTTCCGATGTGATCACAGGAGACTGTCGGATCCCAATCGGGACCAACAGATCAAAAACAAAATTTGGCACACACCTAACAAACCCATCTGCTTCCCCATAGGTTCTAAATGTCGAGCAGTAGAATGGTCGGTGCAGTATGCGATGGGCTTCCACTTACTCAGATCGTGAGGTCGGCACATTCGCGTTTGCTGCAAACATGGAGGTGCGCACACTTTGTATTCCGATGGTTACAAAAGAGACTCATTATTCCGAGTCCTTCTGTAGATGCAGTACCCTAAAACTTTTATCACGTGGCTTTTAAAATGCTATTTTTTGGCGCGCTTTGCCCTCATTCTTCTATGTGCACGTTTTTTCCCATTGTTAATTGAAAAAGGACGCCGCTTGCCTTGCGAAATCCCTTGAAACTATTGATCCTAGCTTCCAACCCTCAAACCTGCTGCGTCGTAAAGAAATCAAAAGACCGTTAGTCATGGTTATATTGAACGAAAGGGCAAGCTGCACTTTTTATAGTATATTTAGGGCCTATTCAGTGATATTCGAACATAGGTAATTGCTATATGCAAAATGAAGGCAAACAACCAAAATGGCCATGAAAGTGTTATTTTTCGGCTCACTTTGCGAGAATTCATTTTCTACTATTGTTGTACTTTCAAAACTTGACATCGAACAAAGTATAATTATTGCAAAACTCCACAGAGCCTTTAAATTTACCCTCCACCCTCCCCACAATCAATCCTGTTGCATCTTAAAGGATGGATGGATGGATGGATGGATGGATGGATGGATGGATGGATGGATGGATGGATGGATGGATGGATGGATGGATGGATGGATGGATGGATGGATGGATGGATGGATGGATGGATGGATGGATGGATAGATAGACGTACTTTATTAAATTCTCAAAACAAGGAAATTACATATTTGCAGTAAAATGTTACAAACAAATAAAACGATAAATTTCACAGTATAAAAATATAAAAAGTTACAAATATAAATAGATAAGAATATAGAAAGTGATGTACAGAATAAACACACATGTAAAGGGTTAAACTACCTAGAATAAAATCCAAGTTATGTAAAGTGATTGCCGTACCAAGGAAAGATGAACGATACCGGTTAGTAACAGAACGAACGGGTGTGAGTCTACCACTACGCTGGATAAGCCGGTCATTAGTTGCTCAAATAGAGGGTGATCCTTTCCATTCCACAATGACTTTAACTTGTGCCGAACCCAGGACTCGTAGACCGTTACAATTGTGGGTACCTGTGGGTAACTGTGGGTAGGTGTTCATTAATAATCTTTCCTGCACGCCTAATAATGTCATCGATGACTTTCAGTTGTGTTTTGTCTGTGTTACCCAATATACCATACATACATACGTCCAGACAGAACAGATAATAGTATTTTTTACATACGTCCAGACAGAACAGATAATAGTTTTTCAAAAATTGGCAAGAATATCTGGACTTACAATTAAAGAATTCAATTTACGTAAACAATAGAGGCGGGGTCTTAAACGATTCTCAACAAATTAAACATGCTACCCAATACACATAGCATGTCCAGTTTAAACTGATCTATGTTACAGAAACTGTAACACGTGTTACGAGAACTGTTAATGGTACGATACGGTACATGCTATGAAAATTGGCTGGATATTTAAACGTTCCTCGTGTTACAAAATTATAACATGGCACAGTTTAAAACTGGAAACGGTATTCCACCATGTACAGTATTTACTCTACATGCTATGAAAATTGGCCGAACATGCTCGTTCCAGTGCAATTTATCAATCTAACCCAGGTACTTGTAATCTGAAACTGTCCCGATAGGACTATCCTTAACAACGAAAGAGTCAATAGATGCAGGGTATTTTGTTCTATAATCGATCATAATCTCTTTAGTTTTCTTAACATTCAATTTCAAGTAATTCTGATATAATAGGTCAAAAAAATTGTTTACTTGATACATGGAATCATCATCATTGACCACAAGGCCGACGAGGGCAATATCGTCAGCAAATTTCACGATAGAGCATCCTGTAGAAGTGGACCTATATCGGAGGTGTACACAGTGAATAAATAGGGGGACAACACTGTTTCCTGGGGGCACCCGTGTTCGACAATAAAACTCTTGATTTAGTAACAATATTTAACCTAACACACTGTGAGCGGGTGGTGAGATAATCGTAACTCCACCTGATCACATTATGTGGGATAATCGTAAAATTAAACGAGACCATAAGTTGAGATTTGATTAAGATTCTACTTACCTATCACAGGAACAAGGGCTTATATGAAGAAATGTACACCTGCCAGCTTCAGTTTTCAAAGAATTGCGAAATGAACATTCCCTATCATTACTTTCGAAAAGAGAGTGGGTCTGTCTAATATTGGTTAATCAGGGGTGGGCATATAAGCCCTTTTTCCGAGATAGGTAAGTAGAATCTTAAATCTAAACTAAGGGTCTCGTTTTATTTTACGATTCTACTTCCTATTGCACTCACGGAGTACTTAAATGAAGACTTCAAAGCAATGTTCATGAGCACCACAATATCTCCTTTTATTTTTCATTTTCATTAATGCAAAATTAATTTTCCACCACATTTTTTCTCTAAACTCAATGATTGTCTTCCTTATCTCAATTCAACTGTTTACTCCATTATCCATCATTATTTGATCAACTTCCTTCCCTTTTTTCTGTTCCATTATACATTTACCCCTCTAATTCAATATGATAACTTTAATTTCTAACTTTCTTCCTTTAAAATTGCTCAAAACTAAATATTGGAGAGCTCCTTTTTTGGTGCATAACCAAAAAGTCACGTTTTATTTTTAACAGTCTGTGAAAAGGAAGTTTGAGCTTTTTCTATTGTTTTTTATACAAGTTTGCAAAAGTTCTCTTTGGCTTCCAGCCAACTGTTTCTTCAATTGGTAAGTTTTTACTACATGCTGCTGATGAAGTTGCGGCTTTTACACTTTGAGCTGTGTATTCATTAATATTCAGCCCTGAACTTGACATGACCTTCTTGATCCACCGAGCCAAAGTTTGCCGTGTAACAAGTTTGTAAGGCAGTTGGTAACTAACGAATAACCTGGTGTTGGAACCTCTCAAGGGCGCTGTGACTTCCAAGTAGCGTTCTAGAAGCTGATTAACATCTAATTTATCATCACATGGGAATGAGTCCAGCGATATCTGTGGTGGCACTATTCCAGGTCGAGATTCCTTTAGGCGATTTGTTAGGATGAAAACAGTTTTATTGGCCTTCTTATACATGTTGCTTGTGTCCAAACGTTCTATGGTTTGCAAACGTTGTGCTGATATAAGAGCAACTAACATAACTAGTTCGAGTGATAACCGTTTCAATGACAAAGCTGGTGTAGGCCAAAGTTTGCGTAAATAGTCAAAAAAATTAGAAACGTCCCAAACCTTACAAGCCTGTAATTAATGTTGATAGAGCACGCCTTGCAGTGCTAATAGAGCTAACCCAGGCCTTTCTTAAACAATTCTGTTAAGAACTCAAGAACACAGAGGGAGAATATGGATCAATCTGTTTTCTGCTTGCGAAGATGAACCAGTTACTTTGATGACTGACGTATTGCTTTTGAGTTGAGATACGCCAGGAAGCAAGTAAAATGGTGGTAGTTTTATTTGAAAATCCAGTATTTCTGTGTTGTTCCCGGATATGAGACATGCCATTAAATTGAGAGACTCGTGAAGTGGATGCGGATCCTTTTCCATAGGTTGAGTCAGAGTGTTTGTTCTCTTTGGCAGTGCTCTTGGCATATCTATGATCATGTTCATGAGAACAGAGTACCACGGTTGACTTCGCCAGCATGGCACTACGATGATCCCCCTTGATTTGTCTCTTTTTTACCTTCCGGAGTACACTGGCAATCAAGCTGAATGGGGAAAGGCATAGAAGAATAAAATACACCAACTTATTGAAAATGCAATTACAAACAAGGCATCTGGGTCAGGCCTCCATGAGACATATGGCGTAATTTGTTTGTTAAGGCGGGAAGCTAACAGATCAACGTCAGGTTTGCCCCACAAAAAAGAAATGGATAGGAAAATTTTCTTATTAACATCCATTAGGTGTTTTTCTTAGCCGATCTAGATAACGTATCGGGAGTAGTATTTTCTCTGCCTGGAATGTGGTAACATGACAGCCAAATATTTCTTTCAGAGGCCCATGTCCAGATGTCTTTTGTGATACTGTTACATTCTACAAAATGAGTTCCACCCATCGAATTTATATACGATGCAGGGGTGGAATTATCAGACAGTAGCTTGATATGCTCATTTTTGATGCTGAGACAAAAGGATTTCAATGCATGATATACGGTACTGCTAATAAGTCTAGGGCGTTGATATGTTTTTGGGAGAATACTTGTGAAGTAGAAACTTCACCCTTTGAAAATGCTGAAGGTGAAGTATTGGATTTTGACGAACAAATCGAAAACCTTCCAAGTGTGCATGATAGGAAGTAGAATATTCAATTTCATCAACTTCGTAGCAAGAAGGTAGGGTTGTATCGTATTGAAAGCAGATGAGAAGTCGAAATACATAATGCGAGGTGAGACCTTAGATCTATAGTGTTTTCCTAGTGGGAATATAATGTACCTAGTAAGAAGAGTATTGCATCCTCAGTGGTGCTTTGGAGTAGGTCACTTCTGCTTTGGAGTAGGCAAACTGTAGTGGATCCATATGACTAGATAACAATGACCTAAGGGAGGTTACAACAAAGCGTTCACATATCTTCATGACAACCGAAGTTAACGCCACTGGACGTAAATCATTCATGCATGAGACTGTGGAGGATTAAGGTACTGGGATAATGCAAGACTGCTTCCAGATTTCCGGTGTCAGACGCGGATCCAAGGGGGCGGCTTCCTCGGGCTCAGCCCCTCCCCTTTCTCGCCACATCAACAATAACAAATACGCGAAAAGTAGCATAATGTTTTAATCTAGGAGAACATTCAAGGGGGGCTTTCAGCCCCCACCCCCTTCGAAATGTCTGGATCCGCACCTGGGCGTGGCTAAGGTACTAAAAGATAAATTGAACATATGAGTAAATATGCCCGCCAGTTGCCCAGAGCAAGTTCTAAGAACAAGAGGGGAAGAAAGTCTGGACCAGCAGCTTTAGATGGGTTAAGTTTGGCGAACCGATACCGGATCTTGTCCTCAGTAATGACCAAGAAGGCTTAAGCTGGGTGTGAAGGATACTTATTTCATTAGAGAAATCCAAGCCATCAAACCGATTATAAAAGGTATTCAACTCATCGGCATAGCTAGTGGATACTTCAGGCAATTGACAAGATTTGTTGTCAACCGTGGTAAAACCATTCGATCATTAGTCGCAACCCCCGCAATACCTGTGACATGTTGTTATAAGCAAAATGCTTTTCAACTTTCTTTTTGTACTGCAACTTTTCCTTTCTAACGGCCCTGTTTAACCTTCTCTGAGTTTCTTTCACTTATCTTTATCCTCAGTCCCAAACACACGCTTTATCTCATTAATCATTTGTTTAATTTCTAGACCGGCGGTTAGTCTGATTTATGCTATTTCAAAAAGATAGAGACATGCTGAGATTTTGTGGTCTTTTTGGTGCTTATTCAATGCCATTTGTAGATAGTTAATACTTTCTCCTGGTATATCCACAGTTGTGTAAATCTTCCAGCGCTTCAGGGGGCTTTGCTCTCTGGTCTCTCACAAAGGGACATTACTAAAATGGGCCCTAACGAAGGTAACTGTGCTCCACGTTGAAGGGAATCTTATGCTTCTACCATAGAAGTACTGCCTCGGAGCCAGTACTTCCATGTCAAAGTCATTTTGCTGTTTGCAGACAAAATGAAAACGGTTAACCAAGGTAAGAGTGACATTTTCAAGCGTTTTCGATTTTTTGCGTTTGACGGTATTTTCTCCAACTATTATATTTAAGACTTCCATTGTGTACTTTTTGCAAAATTACCTTCATCCAAGAGTTCTGAGTTGACCTTTTTTTACACAGGAATTTTGTCATTTTGTCGTAAATGTAACCCTTATTTGTCGGGAATATGTCTAGCGCCTCCAATCATCGATCCTTAGGGACGCTCCTTCGTGCAATTCAATTTTCATTTTGATACTATGAAAATGCCATCTCAGAAATTAGAGCTGCACCTAACAGGGATCACATACGATGTAAAGTAATTTCAAATGCAAAGTAAAACATTCATAGGCGTAGGAAGCTGATGACTAGGATATTTAGCTCCCCTGTCAAACATGTGACCGCCTTTTTCCGAGGACAAAAATTTCTATTTTTTTCTCCGTGAAATAAAGAATACTTTCTTTGTAGCACATTATAATATATTTCAGTGCAATTCAAAAGCTATACAATACGTATCATCAAGATGCATCTTAGGAGCTTAACATATTTTAAAACTTTCCAGACGATTGAAATTTCCTCCCCTTAGACTCTTTTTCCACGTGATGGCGCTTCAAACCCCAGCTGAGAACATAACCCTACGCCTAAGAGAAGAGGTTAGAAAAACGTGACATTGTAGTGCCCAAGTTATACTAAACAAACAAAAACTGTGATTGGAAAAATTAATGACATTTATATGTAATATTACCTTTTCATCACGGGGTTACTCTTGCCCCCAAAACTGCACAAGCAATACTGGTTGAAATTATCCTTTTTCCGTTTAAAACTAGCACTCAGGACAAAATTGTTCGAGTAGCTGCCAAACTATAGAATGTCATGTATGTTTTAAGGAATTAAGAAACTCTACTAACCGTACCATCCACCCACCCATTCCAACACTACAAGAACCTCTACATATTAATTCTGAAATCCAGGGTTTTCCTCACAAGACTGCTAAGCAACGACTTATAATTGATAAAACTTCGGGCGTTGATTTCAGGCCTTAAAGGGTATTGTTTCACGATGCTAAGCAACCAAGAATGTAAGAAAAGCCTATCGCTTACGAATTGAAACTTCGGGTTGGTTGGCTAACCAACTCAACAATGTAGATCAAATATTTTTCTTCTGAGAGGTCATTTCAGATGGGAGAACAGTAAATTACTTTTGGATGAAAGCCAACCTTACTTTGCCCCGGCCGGAGATCGAGCCCCAGACCTCCCCGTTGCTAAATTTTATCGCTTCAAATGTCACTCGGCGAAAATACCGTTTGTAAAATGGAGAGAAACTAAGGCACTTATAGGGAAAGGGGTACTTGAACGTTTAGCCTCCCATGACCCAAGAGTGGACAAATTATGTCTAAAATCATTTCTCCTTCGATAAATTGTTCCGATTTGCCTTCTTTTTTTAATGTGTGACTTTATATTGAAATTAAAATATTACCGAACTGTCTTTTCCTCTTTAGGTAGGCTTAGGTCACAATTTTGGCAAATACTTTTTATGTTATTCCTGAACCCCCGTTGCAATAATAATGGATGTTGAATTTTATTATATACAAAACAGTACACTTTGCAATGGTTTGCCGTGTCAATATACTACTCACATTATATGTTTTAAGGTATCTCTTGTTACAGTTGAAAGGCTACACTAACTTTGGAAAATGAACTACCAAGTTCTTCTGTTTCCTGATAAGTGTGTAAAGAGGGCTAAGAGGCTGATGAGTCCACGATTGGACGATGACAATATTTTTCAAGTTTTGGAATTTCTTAGACAAGTAAAGTAAGTGCAGCGTGGTTTTTAGTTCCCAGTATACAGTGGGAACATGGCCGGAAACTGATTATGTACGTAACATTAAAAAAAACTGAAGACAAGGCGGGTACCAACATGCACATAACAAACTGTATTTCATCGAGCTCGTCAGTTCCCTCTGGAAAGACTAACAAAAATCTTGGAGAGCAAAAGGAATAGAGAAGTAGACTCAAAAATAATTTATATAACAACACATTACAGAAATAACAGACTACCTTAATTTGCATGATAAAACATAGCACGAATAACAAACTGTACAAAAGCATTGTATGAACTTCAATCTTACACATGCAACAAAAGGTAGGCTTAATTGTAACCTGTACAAGGTTTCCCGGGCAAACCCTTTGATTATTCAACCATTGAGGCCCCATCTCTGACATTTCCCCTCCGGATAATCTTCACCTTAAACACCTTCGAATTTGCCAAATAGGGAAATTATCTTAGGACAATTAACATTGCTAGTAATTGTACTGTAAATTGACCGAGTGGGTACTGGTTGCGTGGAATTTCTTCAGGCGGTCTACTGGTTGCGTGGAATTTCTTCAGGGGGTCTACTGGGAGAAGATGTCCCGGGGAACCACACGGTTTGCAATAGTCAATGCGAATTGTCAAGTCGCGATGGTTTACGTATCACCAAATTGTCGAACATGACAATGCAAAAACAGCAACATAACATTATTCTTGAGCCAACGTTGTCCTAAAATCCTCTCTGCCATCAGAATCAGTCTTATCTTTAGTCGGATTATATCACCTTATGTGTTTTACATAGGCAGATTCCTTAGTACGTACAAAGGTGAATACATTGCATGACCTTGTTCAAACTGAGGTTGACGATTTATCAAGTATGTCATTAGTATTTCCTCTGTTAACAGTCAAAACGAAAGTACAGATCACTAGGTTAGCAGTAATGAAATATGAAAACTGAAGAATATGAAAGCGAGAAAAATCGTTATAGAATTTATTAAAGGTATTTCCAGATAAGTTCCCTTCTACCGTCAGAATCAGTCCATTAACACTGCAAACATTTTCCAAATTGTCGTTGACGATTTATCATGCAAGTGATTAATATTTCCTCTGTTAACAGTCAAAACGAAAGTACAGACTGGTCCTATTTCATAAGCAGTAATGAAACTTGAAAACTGAGGAATATGAAAGCGAGAAAAGTCGTTATAGAACTTATTGAAAGTATTTCCAGATAAATTCCTTTCTGCCACCAGAATCAGTCCATGAGTCTGTGCAAAGGTGAATACAAGGTTATCGAATGCAGGGCCGTAGCTAGGGTCATATGTTGCCGACTGGCTGGATGTTTTTTCCAACTGAGTGACAGCGCATAAATTGCAATTTTTATGCGCCCTGCGTTTTTTGTACGCAGCAGTGAGAATCCTTTTGTCACAACGTAAAGGTGCCGTCCTGGGGGCGGGGTGAAAGTGGAGGGGGTGTCCTCCTTCCCGTCGAGAAATTTTTGCTAATTTTGAGGTTGAGTAGATGCAAAATGGTGCTATCTTTGGGATATTTTTGAGCTGATCATATACGGCTGGCAAATGTCCATAATATAGTGAATTTTATTTTTTTCCCACTGACTGGCTTATGTGTGTCTTTCAACTGAGTGGCGGCTCGTAAATTGCACTTTTTTTTATTATGCACCCTGCGTTTGAATACAGCAGAGGGGATCCTTTCTTTTTCACTTCATAAAGGTGCCGTCTTGGGGGAGGGGTCTAAGGGGAAGGTTTCCCCCTCCCCTTTGAGAAATTTTTTGTTAATTTAAGATTGCTTAGATGCAAAATGGTGCTATCTTTGGGATATTTGTTGAGCTGATCATATATGGCTGGAAAATGCCCATATTTTAGCGAATTCTAATTTTTGGTTAAGTGAAAGAAGAGAGTATGTTGTCTAAGAGAAGAATACGTTGTCAACAAACCTCTTGAAGTCCCTTTTGGCTACTGTACTGCCTACTATTCGGGCAAAGTTTTTACGCAAAAATACGTGCGTGGAGTCAACAGAAACTTTCTTGGGACGAAAGATATTAAAAGCATAGCATTCCAAACTTAAAATGGCGCGTTGACCCCCCGGGGAGCCCAACATATCGGACGGAATTTCTGATGACTGTTCAATCGTTTTCACAACATACAGAGAAATAAATGTCTTACAAAAGTATTAGTACTTGTTATTTCGAAACATTGTAAATGTAAGAATTATCACTCCCCAATACTAAATTCCATTTACAAGAAGTTTACTTTTTCCTGACAACATTACACATATTTAAGTCAGGCGCGGATCCAACGGGGGGGGGGCTTCCTCGGGCTCAGCCCCCCCTCTTTTTCGTCACATCAACAATAACAAATACGCGAAAATTAGCATAATGTTTATCTAGGAGAATATTCAAAGGGGCTTTCGGCCCACTTTTCGAAATGTCTGGATCCGCGCCTGTGAGTACACTTGAACATGTAACCACAATGACTGGTTTAGAGTTCATAGACCTATTCGCCTATAGACCTTATGCACTGACATCACACTGACGTCATTTTGAAGGAAAACAATGAAGCACACGTGCACGAACGGCGTGTTGTAGACTTACGCGCGTATACGATTGGTTAACAAATCAGCTGTCTGCATTTATTGGTGTAACTTGCAATGATATGCACTTTTCCTCCATTTTCCTCCAAACAGGGAGCACTTTCTCCTTTGTGACATCATATGCCTTATGCATTGACATCAGACTGACGCCATTTTGGGTGAAACAAAGGGGATTAAGGGGATTAAGGGAGGGCACAGGTGCAGGAAAGTGATATTAGACTCCCTGATAGGTATAGCAAAAGGGGTGAAGGACTAACAATCGCATTTCAGAATGCTCTTTCGTCGTAAGTGTATTAACAATCACTATTTATACCGATAATGGCTGCGCGCCAAGAACACGGTAAAAAATTGGAAAATGTATAACAGCAAAAATGTACTTTCAACCTTCCACATCACCCTAAAAATTAGATTAAAGGATCCCATATGGATGCGAGGCCCTTACGGATGTTTGGAAATGTATCTCTTTTTTTTTTTTTTTTTTTGAAAGTGTTGTAATCAGAATAGTTCCACGTATAATAACCTTAATAATGGTCATGAGACGGAGTGAAGCGGGGACGCATGCGCGCGAAGCGCGCCCGAAAATTTTCATTAGATAAGATTTCCATAACAATACCTGCATCGATAGGAAAATAGCGTTTGGCATTATTCTAACTTGATCTAGTTGGAAAATATTTCCAACTGGTATTTCAAATTTTCAAACTATCGTCGCTTCGACGAATTTTTGAGGGGTGAGACAACCCCCACCCCGGCCGCGATGGCCCTGATCGAATAATAGGTGACCCTACATTTAACAAGCAGTGTCTGATGTTCTGCAAAATAACTTTTGTTCGGATAAGACACATTGAACTGTAATATTTCAAAACCAGATTTGCTTAGAAAATTTTATTTCTAAAGGCATGACATGAACATACTGCTAGTGGTATCTCTCACGAAAACATCACGATAACGTGCCAGTGGGAAACCACCCTTGAGTAGATATAATATCATGTTTGATCATGTTTGACAACCATGATGGTTCACAATCTTGTTTCATGTGCTAGTGTGCAGATAAGTTTTCATTTGTATTTTCAGAAGAAAAAACACTTGTTATCCTGCCAGTATCTGCTATGATGTAAGTCAAAGCGAAAGTGAATACGAACCACTCAAATTTAGAAGTGAGCAAATAGCCTATTTCATGGTATTAGTAACAAACTCCAACGAAAGCAGTGCAAATAGTATCGAAATATATTTAAACTTGGTCGCATTGATACACTTCCACATAACCTGAACAATATTGTTCAAGAAATATGTAATCCCAGACGGGCATCATTCGTCCCGAAGGTTTACCTTCTTTTGCTCTCAAGAAGGGCAGATTCACTGATAGGAACCCAAACTTTCACGAGCGTTGTCGTCTATAGAGTTTCATCTTTTCAGTTCATCTTGTGCCATTGTTCCGTTCCATACGACCTAAATAGAACAACCCTTTCACCAAGAAACCTTAATACACAGGTTGCTGAGCACGGTACGGAATTGATCACTTGTCGCATGTAACGTTCTTACCATACGGTAAGCTACTCGCATAAAGAGGTTCGACTATTTTCTCTATGAGCCAGTTTGTGTATAATTAAAGCATGTTATCCTCCATAGAGTTCAGCCATCCCTACAGTTTGTCCCATTCTGCTCTCAAAAAGTAGGCTATAGATGCTCCAATCTTCCTGATGATTTTCCTAGGTAGGCCTATTTTGAAAAACTTTGAGGGTGCGTCGATCTTGCTCTTTATCACTCTACAAGACGATTTTCCGACAAAATACCAAATTAATACCAAACTCGGTACATCCAATTTGTATTGTGAAAAATAAAATTGATATTCTGAACAATCCTGGCTCTACCCTGGAGTGTCGTCATTGAACCTCTACTATGCTAATGCGCAGTCAACCAAAAAATGACAGCTGGCCAATATTATCAAAACAATATGACCGCCGTTATTGGCTTGTCGTGTATGCTCCGAAGAATTCCTCTCCGCCTCTTTTCAAAGCTTCCTAAACGTAGTCAAGAAATATCACTCAAAGCCAGTGGTGGCACCCGTTTGGAGGAAAAAGGCCATTTCCTCTTCGGGTAGGGTGACCCGCCCCCTCCAGTCCGTTTTTTCTCAATTTCGTAGTGACGCCTTGACAGGGTTGGGAAGTAACGAGTTACAAGTAACGCCGTTACTGTAACGAGTTACATTTTGTGTAACGGAACCCTGTAACGAGTTACATTTGCATTTCAATAACGGAGCAAGTAACTAGTTACAATTCTGTGTAAAAGTAACTGTAACGGCGTTACATTTGGGTCTCGTTACTTTCACGTTACAAATAGTCAAAATGACCGCAAACTGCATTTTACTCTAAGTAGTAAATTACAGGAAATTTTCATTGATGACACTTTGGTAGTAAAATCATTTTCAATATGTTTATCATTTATCTCTATTTTCGACGTCGCCCTCACCAACATTAAACTTTATTTACTATTAGAATCAGAAGTTGATATTAGATGCACATGCTGCAGGCTTACAGGGTCACTTGATTGTCGATTAAACTAAGTTTAAATTTTGACTTGTGTGTCAAATTACTTATTAGACAGATCAATGCTTATAAATCCATGAGACCGAATCTTTGTGCGATTCGTTGAAAAATACTGAACGGACCGTCCTCTGGCAAACTAAGGCTCAGCGGACTTTATACAATCTATAAACAAAAGAGTGAAATTCACTCCAAATGGAGCGATATACTTCATACACATGGAGTAAAATATTGCTCTATTTGGAGTGAATTTTCACTCCATTGCGGGTGAAATTCACTCTTACTTTGGACTGGTCCCTCAGCACACACTTTTTGGAGTGAATTTCACTGTTTTGTTTTAGAGTGTATATATATATATAAGTAGTGTAGAGATTGCATGGGCGTACCCCCCAGGGGCGGCCCCGCCCCGATTTTCAGGACGTCTTTCGGGGCGGCCTCAGAGGCGACCCGTTAGGAGGGCGCCAGTTGGAAATCTCGGCGCTACGTATTGCTGTGCATGTAATTGCGCAATGGTAGGTTGAAACAGGTTATAACCGCATGGCGAAGGCCTATTTTATTTTTGTGAAGAGGTTTTGACCAGTTTATTACCACCGACATGAGTTTTTGTAGACACGATGGGTGAAATAGGGAAAATCGCACGGGAACTTGGAAGGGGGTTTTGTAAATGGCAAATTAAAGCCCCATCCGTCACCTTAGGCTACACCAAAACCCTTTACCGTGTGGGGAAAGAAATTGAAGAGAAGTTCGAGACGGCTTTAAATGAAATGATAAATCATGTTCGTGAATATGACAAAGAAACTATCGCAATGCCTGAAGACGGATTATACAGTTGGGGTAGAATCGCAATGGTCTACATATTTGTCAGAAAATGCGCCCAACAATGTCGCGAAGAAGGAAAGGATAAACATACAATTGAAAAACTTGCAAAGTTTGTTGGAGAATACGTTGAAGACCGTTGTACACAGTGGATCAAACAACGAGGAGGTTGTGTAAGTATATTACCATAATAACATAGGCTAAGTCTGCATTTAGGAAAACGCGCTTAACTTGTTTCTTTTGCTGTCGGGTTTAACAGGATGACTTTTGTCAAACATTTACGAAGAACACACACAATAGCAGAGCAACTACGTTCAAGCTGATGATGTTAGCCGTCGTGACCATGACTCTTGCTTACAAACGAATGCATTTGCCGTAACACGAAAAAACATAGGTGAGTGTGTATGTGTGGTGAAGGCCTCCGAGATCAGTCAAAGTGGTGCAATGCGGGTAGGTTTTTTTTTTTTTCGTTTTTTTCAATCTAAGCGATATTCCAAGAGAGTAAATGCTACCCAAATACAGCCTAAACAATTCACCTCATAAGTACGCTAGTTCCACACAAAACAAAACTGAAGGAATATGCACTTACTGTAGCCACAGTATAATCTTTTACCTGACATACAAGCATCTTCATTACGTAACCGATCTCGGTTTTATGACAACCAATAACCAGCAAGAATTCAATTATTAGGGGACGGATTAAATCGAACCAGAGAAACAGCAAGTAAGTGTGTACAGACATAACATACCAGGAACAAAACAACACATTTTGTATTAAGTTTTACCTTCGCCGTTGTGGGCTTAGACATCTTTTACTGTGTAGTATACTGATGAGGTGTTTGAAAGCTATCTTCCTCTCATAAGCCAAGAGAAAAGAGCAATGTAAGAGCGTGTATCCCATCTAGAAGAGCATGTAAACAAGATTTCGTTATAAAGTCTGAGTCTATGCAGAAACTTAGCCCATATCGAGGTCTTAACGTCACGTCATTGTTCGGTATACTCCATGATAGTTTGGTCATTCCCTCTGCGTCATGTATGTGTGTCGAGAAGAGCTCACCCGTAGGTCTGGGTTGGAAAAACTATTGGTAAAGCCTAAGCGAAAGATTTATGACTGGGACAACGCATAAAGCTAAATATCAAATAAAGCTAAATATTATCAGTACATGAAAAGAAAGAGCGGACTCTTGCGGATAAAATACTACCATGCATTGTCAACTATGCCTATGCCTTGACGTGACGAGTCTATACTGCCAAACTTATGGGGCGCAAAAACGTACTTGTTTGCAACACACCGATGTAAGCTCCTCTGCTCTGTGCTTTGCTCCTCTGCTCCATGCCAACAACTAGGTATGCTCCTCTGCTCCGATTACCCCACAAAGCGCATGCTTATCGGCCCTATATTCCTCACTGCATCTGTCCTCTTCCCCCAGTGTTATCACGCGTGCTCCCCGTGCTTCATCCGCTTCACATACATATGCTCCTCTGCTCCGTAGGCTGCACTGCGTATGCTTCTCTGCTCCGGAGCACACCACTAGGTATGCTCCTCTGCTCCCATTGCCCCATACGTGCATGCGTATCGACCCTACGTGCCTCACAGCATCTGTCTTTTTCCCCAGTGTTATCACGCGTGCTCCCCGTGCTCCATGTGCTCCACTGTGCATGCTCTTCTGCTCCGTGTGCTCCATTATCCATGCTCTTATGCTGCGAATGCTCTGTGAGGCATGCTCGTCTACTTCGAGCGAGTGGGGGTACATTTAAGTCGATGGACACACGAGTTTCTCACATTTTGTAGCAGATCTTCGTCATTGCAGCACTTTCAGCATGTCTCATCTTTGTCATATCTGTCAGTTGCCTTTTACGCGAGGCTACAATCTCCGTCGGCATATAGAGCGGGTCCACAAACACCGTCATGGAGACCTCGAGATGTACGGTGGGGGCTCTAAGAAGGGCGAAGGGAAGCGACATCACGACTCTTCAGACGAGGGTTCATACGACGATATCTCAGAGAGCGATACTAACGACAGTGCATCAGAGCCTCTGGAGGAAGACGACATGGCTGATAGCAGTGAAACTGACGACAGTGACGCCGATAGCGACACCGAGGGAGCCGACAACAGCGAAGAGGAGTCCGAAGAAGACGACACTGTGACCGATAATGATGGCGAGGAGGACGATGGTAGTGAAAATGTGTGTTGCCCGATTAACACCTGTGAAGCTCTAGCTCATATGAATAAGGCCATGGGAGTTATTTTAAAACAGGAACTTAAGTAATGGACAGACTCTGCATTGCAAAACCAAGGATAAACTATACCCGTTCCAAATCTCGGAGTCGAAGATCTTTTACCGAAAACAGTCCTTCGTGTGCAGTCGATGAGAGGTGTCCTTCAATGCTCAGACACGACAGTCGTGACAACAAAACACTGACAAGGGTAGATGGATACAAATAGGGGAATGGGAATGGTGAAGGTGTTGGTTTATGAATCAATAAAACAGTGGAAATGAAAACATTAACAAAGATAATTATCGTGTCTTTCTTCATTTGCTTTATTCAATCGTATTTTCTGTATACTGCAGTGAACATGCTAAATACCATAATGCTACTCCACAGCATGATAATTGACTTTTCCCATCCACCGCGGTATGAATCTCTCATCTAGACGAGTGCGAATAGTCGGTTCAATGTCTTTTTCCTTCAGTGCATCCCATACCAGTTTCGGTGACTGCAGCCAACCTTTTCGAAGTTCTCCCAACCAGGTCTTTAGGGTGGAGACATCTATGGTGTTACACAGAACATCCTCTGTAGCATCGACGACCCACTCGTCTTTCACAAAATTCTGAAATGTATCAAATTGGCCAATATCCAACTTCTCCATTGACACAAAGCTAAGGGACGTCGGATCCCTTGAAGAAGGCCAACCCGCCTCCCATCCTTCAGAGATTTCTCGTAACCATCCGTAGGCAACCCTAGCTACCATCGACGCAAAAATGTAGGCTGTGAGGTCCTTTACCCTTTCCAACACAACCTGGTTTGGCTTTGTTTTAACGTGAATACTCATGTGCCTTTTCAAATTATCCTTGCGAAAGAACAACTTTTCACACACATTGCAAGTATGACCCCTTTCTCTCCCTTCGTGTTAACGTTGGTGTCGTAGTAGGTTATCTCCCCTCGAAAAGGCCTTCTGACATATTTCACACACATATCTTTTGTCCTTGATGTGGACACCAACTAAATGTCGTTTTAAGTGGTGTTTCAATTTGAACTCTTTTTCACACAAGAAACACATGAAAGTCATCTGTGACGTAAGAAAAAGAAGAAAACTTACTAAGTGGATGCTACACTTTAGCGCGAACATTGTTCACACTGAATAAGTCTACATACACAATAGTAACACGACTAAAGAAATTAAACTCACCCCTACAAAGTGGTTCAATACGTCGTATCTGTGTTGCAGTTTCGATATTCTATCTCGTGACGGAATGAGGAGCATTTACAATAAACAGGTGACTTTATAATATCGTCTGAGCGGAGCGAAATCATGTCTGGACGCGATTCCAAATGTCACAATCACAATATTACTCAATAACTCTTCCACGTGCCTACTGTTCCTGCTGCTGCTCCTCTGCTGCTCCACTACTGCTCCCCTGCTGCTCACCTGCTGCTCCCCTGCTGCTCACCTGCTGCTCCCCTGCTGCTCACCTGCTGCTCCCCTGCTGCTCCCCTGCTGCTCCCCTGCTGCTCCCCTGCTGCTCCCCTGCTGCTCCCCTGCTGCTCCCCTGCTGCTCCCCTGCTGCTCCCCTGCTGCTCCCCTGCTGCTCCCCTGCTGCTCCCCTGCTGCTCCCCTGCTGCTCCCCTGCTGCTTCCCTGCTGCTCCCCTGCTGCTCCCCTGCTGCTCCCCTGCTGCTCCCCTGCTGCTCCCCTGCTGCTCCCCTGCTGCTCCCCTGCTGCTCCCCTGCTGCTCCCCTGCTGCTCCCCTGCTGCTCCCCTGCTGCTCCCCTGCTGCTCACCTGCTGCTCACCTGCTGCTCCCCTGCTGCTCACCTGCTGCTCACCTGCTGCTCACCTGCTGCTCATAAGTTCAATGAGAAAAGTTTTAAGGGATATTCACCTCGAAGAGTTCTCAAAAAAAAAAAATATTCCCAGCGTTCATTTGTCTCATTTTCTTTTTTACGTTCACACTTTCAATTACATACTGAAATCTATCGAGCGCAACAAATGTTGTATAAACGACTAACATTTTCAAAACGTCTGTTACGTAAATATTTAGATATTCCGTCATTATGGAATTTCATGGTTGAACAAATTATGATAATATATCTTCAGTAAAACAATACATTGGTGGGTATGCATCAATGCCTCTAATTCCTTAGAGGAGAGAAAATTATTTCAAATTTCATGAATAATTTATTGCAAACAAATTCACTGTATTAGTTTTAGACATTACCGTTATTTCAATGTTCATGAACATGTCTCGACAGCCCCTTCAGTATTTCTCAAACAACTAGTACTAAGCTTGCTATGGTTAATACTTTACTTCAGAGAGGAGTGCATTTGCCATATAAGTGAGCCTATAAGTGGTTTGATATTGGTGAAAGCGTTTCCTTTCTGTGACATTTTGATGCAGGTTAAAATCCTATTTAACTTTTAGGAATATTTTTTTTTTTTTGAGAACTCTTCGAGGTGAATATCCCTTAAAACTTTTCTCATTGAACTTATGGGCAGCAGGTGAGCAGCAGGTGAGCAGCAGGTGAGCAGCAGGTGAGCAGCAGGGGAGCAGCAGGGGAGCAGCAGGGGAGCAGCAGGGGAGCAGCAGGGGAGCAGCAGGGGAGCAGCAGGGGAGAAGCAGGGGAGCAGCAGGGGAGCAGCAGGGGAGCAGCAGGGGAGCAGCAGGGGAGCAGCAGGGGAGCAGCAGGTGAGCAGCAGGGGAGCAGCAGGTGAGCAGCAGGGGAGCAGTAGTGGAGCAGCAGAGGAGTAGCAGCAGGAACAGTAGGCACGTGGAAGAGTTATTGAGTAATATTGTGATTGTGACATTTGGAATCGCGTCCAGACATGATTTCGCTCCGCTCAGACGATATTATAAAGTCACCTGTTTATTGTAAATGCTCCTCATTCCGTCACGAGATAGAATATCGAAACTGCAACACAGATACGACGTATTGAACCACTTTGTTATTTCACACTCTATTTCTTTATATATGATATAAAGTTCTCTTTAATTTATCTTTGGAATGATACAAAGATCAATCCCTCTCCTTTCGGTGGTCCTAAACGACACAATTTGAAAGTACGGCCCAGTCGAGGTTTCCGTAGTTTCACCCTGGGGACCTCAGATGACTTTTGACCTTCAAAAGCCATATGATTAATTCTCTAAACGTGGCAAATCTACATACAAGGTATCAAAAGTATCCCTTTATCCCTCTCTTGAAATAGGGTGTTTTCAAGGTTTTCTGTTCTCTACCGCTGGCGACCTCAAATGACCTCTGACTTCCATTACAAAAACAACAGGGTTCTTTTTCTTTATGTGATAAATTTATATATTAAGTATGAAAAGTGTTCGTCATTCCTATTTTGTGATATCGTGTTCACAAGCAATTTTCAAGGTTCTTGTATCTTTACCTCCAGTGACCTCAGATGACCTTTGACCTCCGCTTAAAGCAACGACGTTCATTTTCTGACTATAAGGCATCCACATGTCAAGTACAAAAGTATCCATCCTTTCTACAGCGAAATATCATGTTCACAACATTTTTGGCTTTTGACCTTTGGTAACCTCATCTGATCTCTGATCTCCACAAAAAACAATAGCCTAGATCTTCCTCTTAATATGATAAATCTGAATATCATGTATGAGAAGTATCCATCATTACTATGTCTTTAGATATCGAGTTTACAAGCTAAGCGTCACATACACACACACATATACCCACAGTAAAAGCACAATCACACACTCGGATGTGATTGCATGTATTCCTTTTGCCTTCGGCAAGGAATCAAACAGTTTTCTATGTAAGAGGAAAGGACGTTATCCGACAGGTGCGGCTGACCCAACGGACGATGAGGTCTGCATCCTAATAACCTAAAGTGTCTCTATAGCTTTCATTTTAACGTAATTTGCGATTTCAAATTAATAGATTTCATTCCGTGGAGGAGAAGTAACTATTTTTGGGGAGAGACCATTATGTCATGGACTGCAGCCGACGCATACTGTCGAATAATGGATTCGCACCTCGTGTACATCAACGATGCTGAGGAAAACAGTTTCGTCGAGGATCTGATGCAATGTGCATCTGTATATTATGCATCCATCGGGCTCATTAAAGGAAATGGAGGTAAAAGAAGGTCTGTCAATATACAAATAGGCTATTGATCGACCTTACTACAATACCAGAGAGATGAATTCCCCCCCCCCCCCCAAGAAAAAACTACACTAAGCACACGTATAGGCTCCTAAGTGACTGAATAAAATACCTGCATTCATTATGGGAAAAACAGTGCAGTCTGCAGAGGCTGTAAGGGTTTATTAGTATATAAACTCTACCGGTGGTTGCTCAATGTGCCAATGTTTCTTTGTTTGTTTGTTCCTGCGTTTCTATGATCCGACATTTTAGGGTTTCGGGAAAGGAGATGGGATCAGTGGGTATGATTAGGTCATGGTCAGGGAAGTGATATGGACTAATAAAGAAGCAATGGATCTCAGTATATCATTGAAATGAAAAAAAAAATCCGTGGATCCGTTACTCGAAGCCTCTCGTCTGCATTTACGTAAGTGTGCGGGTATACTTTCAACTGTGAGGGAGGGGCCTGAAACTTCATATTTGCTTGAAAAAAGAATTTATTTTTCCCCAAAATAGCCAATTTTCTATACCTCAAATGGCAGACTGGACTGGGGACTCGACCCCCTTACAACCCTACCAGAAAATTAGAAATTACTATGGCATTAAAGCACTGACATTTTAGTATATGTCATTCCCTAAAAAATATTTGGCCACTCTTGAAGCTATTTCGCCCCCTCGTTTTTTTTTTGGCTGCGGACTCCCCCCCCCCCCCCCACCAGCGTTGTACACCTATGTGCATATATACAGTAGTGTCGGAATAAAGAGTTGTCGAAACGTAGAAATGTTCGAACATAAGGGTGTACCACTCCGCCAATTATGAGAAAAGATTTTGGGCAGCAGCGTGGCCTGACTTATCGAAGTGGGGGAGGGCACATAGTCTCACCGGAGGGGCACACCAACATGAGTGGCTCCGGAGGCGCCGTGGGAGTGCGAAGAGCTCCCTTATATGTATGGAGTCCATAGACCCCTCACAGGGCCCCTTGTGGCGTCCAGGAGTAATTCCCGGTGGGAGTCTAGTGTCTTCGTCCCCTGTAGGCTCTTTGGTATTAACAAAATTGTCTCCGTTATAATGAAGCATTAAACTATCTCCAAATGGCATTGGATACCCACTAACCCGCAATTAAAACAACAATTTGACCATATTATGTGTTCCTAATTCGGACTAACGATATAATGATTAAGGGGGTGTGGGTGGTGGCGACTGATCATGTTAAGGCTTGAGTTGGGCTTTAGAACGATAATTCCACCCATGCTTAGCTACAGTAATTAATGTTGGGACAACTACCGACCAGGTATTGCAGGTGGGGACCCTCAGTTAAGTGCACAGAAAGTGCATCTTCCATCACTGATCCGCCGGCCTCAGCTAGAAAATTGGGGAAAATGAGCTTGTGTATATGATTGGGTTCTAAGTGCCTAAAAATCCTAATTAGGATAAAGGGATCTCCTACATTTCCATCAGCAATGAACACAAAATATTGGCCAGTGCCTAACACCAGCATTCTGGTACACCCGCGAAGCGCGCAGAAAAATCCTGGTATTTAGTACTAAAGGAATTTTCTCGCAAGTACTTATACTCCTTGTACGGGTACCACTTCTTTGCGGTCCCTGGTGTGCTTGGCGTCGCCTCGGCTAGGGCCCAGAAGGACAAAATTCCCCGTGCAAGTTGTAGGGTGTCGGTATTTAAAATTAAGGACATTAGCCTATGAGATGAAGCTATTTGAGTATCCTTTACTGTTATTGGATGCGCGTCAAAAAGGCAACAAAAATTGCAGTCTTAACAGTTTCCAATTCAGAATAATAGAATTGAACTGACTGATAATCAAGTGTGGAATTTTGTTGAATGGTAGGACTTGCAGCTGCAGTGGTCCACATGCTCTTGCGGGTAGGTGCTGTAACAATAATTCTGGAATATATTTTTAAGTACGGCAGTTGTCATAAAAATGGATGGCTGCATAGGGCGCCCCAAAATGTAGTTTTGAGAACATATTGTGCACTTTTAGCCCCCTGATTGACTGATAAAGTAGCAGTGGGTCCTCGTGATCAAATCTGTGTGTAAACGGTGTGTTACTTCATTATGTTCCATACCCAAAATTTTATTTGTGGGACACATGAGGAGGCACCCCAAACTTTTCTGAGAACGCCCGTGATCCCCCTCCCTGGCAAAGCCACTGATTCCTTCTCCAATCGCTAGATAGTTCTTCCTACTTATTCCAATGAAATTATACTTTTACTAAGCTATGATAATTTCTTGACGCGTTTCGCGCCAACTTCTTTGCGACATTATCTTTTTATGAATGGATGACAATTTAGACATTTTTCATTGGGCTATGTTCCTCAGCTGCGTTGCAATACTAACCTCACTCCATTTGGGACCTCCATAATTTTCCCTACCCTCAAATCCATTGAACGTGATTCTCACACTGATTTTCTTTTCAGAAATAGCGTTTTACTTGGCTTATAGCTTCCTTAATTCTCATTTAATACTACTGGAGCAGCATAATTGTAATTTCATAATTTTGTAAATACTCCAGAGCTGGTGGTGCTGTCTTTACTGGTTCCTGAGTCAAACTTTGTACCCAATCACATACCGCCTTCCCTATGGCAACATTTTTCTTTAAAGTCATTGTTGCGATTGAATTTGAGCGATTATATTAGGCAGTCCAAGGAGTGCCAAACGTTTGAAATCGTTCTGTCATCGCTGGTTGGGAGGAGATTGATAAGGTTGTGCCACTCATTTTAACTAGGGGGGTGTTATTTTAGCAATACCAACTCCCTCATTTAGCAAGATTTTTATGTTGAACACGTTGAATAATAGGCTACGATGAAATATTGTTGCGTTTTACCTTTTTCCACAAAACATACTGGTTTTCTGGCAACCTCTTCTCAAAAATTGATTTTTTTTTTATTTATGAACATAGCGTTGAATATGGGAATAAAAGCACCATTTTGCATCTATAACCACTTAATATGCAAGTATACGGCGAAGGTAAACCGCTCCCCTTTAGAACTCTCAACCATTGACAAATACTGGATACCGTTTCCCTTCTGTATAGTACCAAAGTTTCCATAAAGTAAACCCTCTTTTAACTCTTTAGTGCTGGACTAAAATTGTTTGCAATATTCCTTTCAGATGTTAAGTTCAAAGGATGTCACTTTTCAAGTTATTCCACATCTTACATTATTGTGTAAAGTTTGACCTTTTATTCACTTCAGGAAACTCTGCCTGGAAATGGCAAGACCACACAATAGCAGACTTATACCAACTGGGAACCAGCACAAACTGCCCAGTTTGAAGGTTGCGTTGAAATAGCTAATAATGGCCAATGGCACGACTACAACTGTCTCACACAACAAAAATTTATTTGCGAAAAGGAGGGAACTATGTCGGCCTAAACTAAAATTCGCCCTGAAGAGTTGAAATATTCCTTCTTTGAAAATTTTACCCGACGGTCAGCAATTATCAAATCACGATTGTTTTAAATTTTGTGTAATCCATTTGATTTTACGAAGTCTCTCCTAATCATTAATTTGTCTGCGTTATAAACGATTTAAAAGTTCATTTGGTGAGAACATTTATGGTCTTAAAAGTAATCATGGGCGTGGATCCATCTTCAAAGGTGGGGGGACTTTTCAACACTTGTGAACCGCCGTCCTAGGGAGGGGTCTAAGGGGAGAGGTGTCCCCCTCCCCTTTGAAAACTTTTTCAACCACCAGGTATCCGTAAACGCAATCTGTGCAATATTTTGCATCTTTTGACTGAAAATTTTCCTCGAGAAATCTTAGTTTCTAGGTAAGTAACCCAACATGTTTTTACTTTCGGGCGACTACTGTTTCTTAAGGCATTTTTCAGTGGCTTTTCACAAGGGTCCCATGTGAAAGAGAAAAAAATTTCAGTTCATACCCTTTAAATCCCGTAGCAATGCTCTTTTCCTAACTCGAGATATCTAATATTAAAGACTACTTATTTTTGTCAAAAGGCCACAGAATGGTATGTAACGTGGGCATATTGCCTCAGATTTCTTTTGTTTTCCCTTGTAATTGAATGTCCTGTTGTCCTTGAAATTTGATACTGTTGAAGTATCTTTCCATGAAGGTTTAGCATATGTAAATCTACACCATATGTACGGCATAACAAACAAAGTTGCTAAATATTCCCTACAACAGTGTCAATATCATAAAGAAATCCAATGCTTTGTCAAATTAATGTGCCGCGATGACATCACAGATTTCCCATAATGCACTTTATCTTGAAAAAATTGCATTTCTTTGAAAATTAGTATCTTCCAAACGCTACAAGCTATTGAGATGTGGTTTTCACCTCCTAGAAAAGAAAACTTTTCAGCTTTTTTTTTTTTTGGAGTCATTGATTTTTGTCACTGGCAAATCCCTTTAAGGAAATTGGAAGATGTCTATGTAGCAAATGGTGTCATATTTGGGCGCAATATAGCTTTTAAAATGTAGTATCAATTTGTAATCTATGTTATATTATTTACACCCTTTAAGTAAAAAGTTTAGACCCTGTCATCGTCATGTCTCAATCCAAAATTAGAGACCTTATTGGCTGGGGAGGGGTTTAAGGGGGTGTTCCCCTCCCCTTTGAAAAAAGAGGAAATTGCAAGGTGTCTATATGGCAAATGGTGCTATATTTGGGCGAAATTGAGCTTTTATAATGTAGTGACAATTCTTAATCTATATATGTTATATTATTTATACCTTTTACGTAAAACGTTGGGACCCTGTCATCGTCATGACTAAATCCAAAATCAGAGATCTTATTGGCTGATGTTCAGTAAGTATCGTCAAAACGTACGATCATGAAAAATCCCATGAAAATCATCATTTTTGGCCGTGTTCAACCTAATAAATACCACGTTATTTTTTCATATGGCGCTTAGATACTCCTCTGATCGAAAAACATTTGTTAATACTATCAAAATGTGCCTGAAAATATTTATTGGTAAGATCATTTAGCTCCAAGCCGCACGGTGTGCACAGAAATGTCACGATCCATTCCCTTCTTGCTGCTCGTACTACGATCAACAGGCGCGGATCCAGGTGGGGGCGCACCCGACGAACGCCTCCTCCTTTTTTCGATGATCAACGGTTTTTTGACCAACAACACTCAAATACTCCGAAAAAATGAGCAAAATAGGTATGGAAAATATGTTTCCCAGATGCTGGGAAATCGCATCTTAGCGCATCTAGAATTCAAATTTTCCTGGGGGAGGACTCCCAAACCCCCCACCGCGGCTTCGCTCCTTCGATGCTCGCTCGTCGAGTTTGGGCCGACGGTGTGTGGGCCCCCCTTTCTCAAAATCCTGGATCAGCGCCTGATCAAATCGCTTTATTTCTGTACCCTCACAGTTTTAGTTTTCATCATTTTGCAAGAGTGGGGGGGGGGACTTTTTGGAAATGTCCCCTTCCAAAAAATGAGGGGGACGCGTCCCCCCGCCCCCTCCCCATGATCCACGCCCATGAAAATAATAGTAAATAGTTTCTGTACAGGGACGTAAAAATAGCATTTCAATATAGCATTTTGCTTTTATATAAAATATATAAGTAAATATTTATTAAATATCAAATACAACAGATCACCTAGTTTTCTTAGACATGCATGTCATAAAATCGGTGTTGAGGAATTGTTTTTCTAAACACTATTTTGGGCCCACTTTGTAAACATGTGAAGATGCTGAAAGCACGTGTCTAATTCCTCAACATTCCGATTCAAAACATGTTTAATTGCTACACACTGAGTGTTCAATCGCTAAACATGTTTAGAATATAAACGTGTTTTCAAAGTGGGGGCAAAATAAGTGTTCAATTTGCTAAACACGTTTTTAGAGTGTATATTTGTGACATCATCTGAGCGAATGGTGCAAAGGTTTTCATCGGTATGTCTATTAATTTGGCATCAACTGTTCAATGGTCCATGGAAATGTAACCAAGCCAGCTGTTCTACTTAGCAAAGTTGATTAAGATTCCTGATCAATAAGCGGTTTTAATTATTCGAACATCTTTTACTGTTCTCAAGATATTCCTCTTCAAAGTTTGACCATTTCTGAAATTGCTCATTGGCTATGCCAAAATTTGGTGTGGTGTGTTACACAGTGTATTTCTTTTGTTAGTCCTTTGTGAATTATCTGTTAACTACCGGTGCTGTAGCCGAGTCCCTGCTTCCGAGTCCGAGACCGAGCCACTGGCATTTGAATCCAAGACCGAGTCCGAGTCACAAGCTCCGGGTCCGAGTCCGAGACCGAGTCCCTGCTGTGAAAAAGTTTACACTAAGAATAGAAATTCACAAATGATCAATTTTACACTGGTTTTATGTAATGTTGTTCGTTATGATATAGGTCATGGGGTCTGAATGGCATCCCGTGGGTCACATTCGGCCCACAATGTGTTCTAGTCCAGCTGCAGCCAAACAACCTGAGATCAAAAAAAGGAGGGTTGAAAAAATGCCCCAACAATCGAGATTGATCAGTATTTGAAGGCATTTTAGAAGAGAAATTTTTCTAATTAAAGGGGGAGAAAAATTTCCCTACACCTACTGTAACTGGTCATTCTAATACGTCATTAAGGACAGTCGTGCAGTTATTGCTCCAACGCCTCATGCAGCAAGGAATGTCGCCAGAGCGGTTCCACACCTCCTATCTTGGTAAATTTTTCAGTAGGCCTTTAATTGTTACTAAATCCAAGTGTCATGGCTGAATTTTAGACTGCGTAACTCAGAATTTCCAACTTCAGGCCTGTGATAGAAAAAAATCGGGTCACTGGTAGAGAGATGAACATTCTAACTGCCAAAATCATAAAACACCGCACCCTTTGCTCGCGATTGGTCTCCGTTTTATCTGTTTATTGCTCAAGCGATGTTACTGTGTTTATGCAAAACATGGTAGTTTTTTGCCATAGTTAAATGCCATTGACAAAACTGACGCGTACTAAAACTCTGTCCCACAAAAATCCTTTGAGATTGCTATTTGGAAAAGAGTCTATGGGAACGTCTTCTTTACGAATGAGCCCCAGTTCTACAAAAACGTTTCCGCTCCTGAGGGCAAGGGCGGATCCAGCCCCTAGCTGAAGGGGGGGGGGGGCCGGTTGAAAAGGGGGGCGCCAACATCATGCAGGGGCCGCATACTCTTGAATTTGACCAACTACATTTCGGAGACCAACTTCCATTGCCATAGTTATATATAGCTATACGGTTCGAAATTCTGGGGACCTTTTTTTTTTTTTTTTTTTTTTTTACTTTTCGGGCAGTTTTTACTTAACTTTTAGGACGCAGGGGGCGCATTTTTCTTGTATTGAGGGGCGCTAGACTGGTCATAGGGGGGCAGTTGACCCTAGTTGCCCCCCCCCCCTGGATCCGCCTATGCCTGAGGGTGACTAGTACCAAACGCTTATGCAGAGGAGGCATTGAGGACGCAGATTTGCCAACTAAACAAAACAATTGTGCCGACAACATGACATCACATCAGTTTTGGAACCAAAGTGGGTGCGTTAAAAGTGAAGTAACTGGCTTCATCATGGTTAAATTGAAGTAAGATTGAAGGCAAGGCCGTAGCCAAGGGGGCAGGGGAGAAGCTCCCTTGGAAATATTTTCGCCTCAAGAAGATAAAAACATTGCCATTGCCTTATGCAATGATCGTACTGTCTCGCCCAATGAAAACTCGCCCAATGAAAAATATTTCTCCCCTGAAAGCATTTTCGTTCCCTTCAGTACCTTGTCTGGCTACGGGGCCTGATTGACGGTTATAGGCTTCAACAGTTGGAATTCTCTGGATTCAAACCCAACTTGAATTTTAGCTCCTCTATTCACCAAGTCCTCTAATACAGCCCTCTGTGCAAACCATACCATCATCAATAATCCCCCACCCACCCACATGCTCACTGCGTAGTCAAATCGACGGGCCATTAGTCTGACATGAGTAATCCAGTTGTAGTGAGGGGGTAGATAGGCAGGTCAGTGAAAATGAACTTACGAAATTTGAGGAGACGGTATGCCCTTTGGTAGCAACATATGTAGGCCTTTCATTATTTGAACTGTGGTGTGGTAGTGATGATATTTCAGAGTAAAGAACAGGGCTGTAACACCCGAGTCCGGACTCGATTCCGGAACTGGCCCGGAATGGGAGGTCACGGAATCGGAATTAGGGCGGAATGAGCTCAGCTGGACTCGTTACATTGTCAATGGCGTTACATTGTCAAATGGCTGAATGGCCGGACTCGGGTTGGCCCGGAATTGGAAAACCTGGAATCGGAATTGGCTCGGAATCGGAGGGTACTGGGATCGGAATTGGCCCGGCATGGTGGTGAGTTCTGTGGACTCCGTTACAGCCCTGGTAAAGAATATGGTATCAAGCTACAACTAACATAGCCTGGTAACTTGTCACTCAAGGCAATATAGGAGGCTTTTCGGCCAGAACAATATTCTTGTTACGCTATATTAGCCAACGGATATTGACGCTCCGCTCAGATAAAGTCACGACAAACCACCTTCTCCCCAGCTAAACACTTTTCAACATAGATTTGCTCCAATTAATCCGACATGATCTTATCTGTTACCCGCTCTGTCATTCTGGATTTGGGCTATTTCAAAATAATGGTCAATTTGCGACACTTGTGATCATCTGTTGAGTGCGCATTTAATGTCATTTTACAGATAGATAAGTGTTCAGGATTATGTTCACTGTTTTAAATATCCCCAGAGCTTCCGGGGCTACACTCTTTTTATTCCGTTCTGCTCTGCTCTGAACCCGGAGCCTACGGATCCCTAGACATCACACAAGTCAGGTGGAAAGCTAACCATTCCAAAATGAGACCCAAAGGCAAAATAATGGGTATGCTTCTGGTTGTGGCCCGTGAGGTCTTCCCGACTAAAAATGTGGGCCACCAGGCTGGCGAAAATAATTAAGGAACGCCCATATACGATTTTACATTTGAACTTTTACGAATATCATCTATACAAGACAACACATATTGCAAACACGTAGATAACGTGTTGAGTTGTACAGAAACTGCAGAAGACAAGGTGAATACTATGTGACGATGAATTAATTGCATAAAAGTGAATCACAATTTCTGCCGGTCCCGGGAAATTTAGAGCCGAGTCACGAGTCCGGACTGTACGAGACCGAGTCCGAGTCCGAGTCCTTAAAATCGTGACTCGAGACCGGTCTCGAGTCAGAGACCGGTCTCGAGTACTACAGCACTGTTAACTACGTGCTAGCTAGTTTCTGGTTTGGTATTTAATGTGGATCTTTTCAAAGAACGAAATAGCTTCTTTTAAAGTAACCCCTTGGGCATCTCAAAATTACGGCTGTCCTGGGTGGGACTGAAGGCATACAAACAAAGGATGACTTAAAACCTGTTTGATGGTCCCTTTCTGCACGACATAAATTTGCATAAGTAGTCATGTTCATTGATGATGCAAGTGAAAACAGTAATTGTCTAGTAAAATGGTCAATATTTGATGGATTTTAATGGAAAGTGCGGCCATTATCAACATTTTAATGTTCTTTACACCAAGTATCAATGTCCACAGACCTTTTAGAATAATTAACAACTTTGTGTGCTCTCCGTATTGTAAAGATCCATACCAGATATACCGAAAGAGTTCCTCAAATATTTCACAATACATAATTTAAAGGACAACTCAAGTTAATTAATTACAGAGGATAATACCATTTTGAGGGTCTTCAGGCAAGTTCCTCACTTAACATTACATTATGTAGCCTCTGAGAGATGAAGGAAAATGACGGTATTAGGTTCATGACAAAGTTAACGTTGACCAATCTTCAAAACAGTTCCGAATGGATCCTTGTTATGTGGTTTTGAAGGACATGTTTGTACGTGTTTTACAACCAATTCGTCGCACATCAGAATTAATTTCTCCATTGATTTATATAATAACCTTGATTTTCATGGGGTCGAGTAGCCTTGTTAAAGTTCTTAAATATAGCACAGGTTATCCCTTATATGAAAACTGGCAAATTTAAACTTATTAGAGTGTAAATTCCTTATAATGATGATTTAGATTTTGAGCGAAGATAGCTCAATTTTGGGGTAGTAGGCGTACAGCCACTTCTAGCAGTTAACTGTAGGTCAAGGACCATGCAACAGTGAACAGCTGCAAGAGGCTCATAGGAATCCTGAAGGTTCTTGATTGTGCCCCCCCCCCCCCAAAAAAAAGACGTGCAACAACCGCATGCACCACAAAATCTCCTTAAAGGGTAACTATGGGCTCAGTTGTGCTTTACGGTGCACAGGCTTAGTATGATCTACCCACAATAAATATGACGATGTCGGGAAGACTAACCCAAAAGTGAAAATTACTGAAGTTCCGTAAAGAGGGAATTCCGAAAATGTGAAACGAATCACCAGACTGTACTATATAGTGTCACTTAGACTCCTCGCTCGAAGTGATCACTAAATGTTCAGATATGATGTCAAAAATTATAGCATTTTAATACATAGGCTTAGGGAGCTGCTCTCGATTAGGGGAGGGGCTAAACGTTATACCGCCGTCCTGGAGGAGTGGTCTAAGGGAAGGGGGCATCCACTTCCCCCTTTGGAAATTTTTTCAGTACTTGAGGGTCCTTATAGATGCAACTTGGTGTTACATTTTGGGCAAATTTGAGGCAAAACTACTGCAAAATTTTGACAGTTTTACAGAGGGAATAAACAAGGGATTTTGGCCCATGAACTGAGGGGAGACCAAACCATACTCCCGCCCCTCCAAACCATACTTCCGCCCCTCCACATTTTTACTAGAGGCTGTAGCGCCCCCCCCCCCCCTCCGCTTCCTACGCCTATGTTCTAATACCCGATGTGTGTGCCTTCGCTGTAGACACAGCAGAGAACCTCTGAATGAGACTTCCAAATGATACTAGAAAACTTGATATAAGGGATGAAGGGATTAGCATGTACTACAGTGCTCCCATTTTAGTAGTTATTTTGCATAAAACCGACTTACAGCAAGTTCATCGTTAATGGACATCACCCGCCGTTAGTTATGTCATCTTTTAGCATGTTAGTATCATTCCGTTGCTGTCATCGTGATCAAGACCTTATTACGATATCGTCCAAAGTGTCAAATTAGCTTTCACGTCCAACAGATGAGCAGATGGGTGTTAAAAAGAGTTTCTTCAAGTCAAAAGAGAGGGCGCACTCGAAGCTTTTACCAATAAAAGTTGTGCTAGGTACCTCTAGTATAAGAAATGGTATTTCTATAATCAACATTATGGAAGTACCCTTATCACTGAAAGGTGGGGTACATTTATTACTGGTTGACGGATGTTTTGATATTATCAGTTCGTATTCATTTTTTTTTTTTTTTTTTTTGCACAATGCGGTTATTGCAGGCAAGTTAAATTTACGTACGTCCTCAGAGATTACGCTTGAAACGTTTTGAAAGACAAAATAAACCATCGGAAAGTGAGATCCGTCTACCTTGGAGAACTTCATTGGTAACGTGCTTCTGTTCGAAGATACCTGTCAAACTCAGAGCGAAAAATCAGAATCCTGTGGAAATTGTGGAACACAAAACCATTAGTGCATGTTTATTGTGGTTCCAAATCCAAGAGTCCAGGGCCCCCAAAACAGAGGTCCGGGAGCAGTCAAAGTCGAGCGCCTTATCGTTTTAGCCAACGACAATGCTAGCTTTATAACATTATAATTAATAGTTGTACTCTCATGTAAAGCTGTATGACATACAAGAAAAGTGCCGGTGGGGGAAGGGGGAGGAGAGCTGGGACGGACAACCCTTTCAACGGTATTTTGAAGTAATAGTACCGTAATTTATATGGCACTAAACACGTCCAAATGATGTTGTTTCGATATGCTTGTATGTCATATATTATTTTTCTGTAGTAGCCTAGGCTAATTCGTAGAATGGCCTGCAATGTAAATGTTTCATACTCTGCCCGGCCTATAAATGACATTACAAGAAGACAGGGGTGGGGCGGGGTTCTCTTCTCGGTCGCATGATTTTCCAGGTTCTTCATATTCAGGATACTACTTATACGATTTACTTGATGTGTGGGTAAGTGGGGCCATCCCACGTCCCGGGTTGAAGATTCTTTACTTCACTCTATCAAAGGTTGCTACACTCGTCATTTGTCAAACCTGAAGTCACCGCTCCCTCTTCATTGAAAGATCATGCACTCGCGGATGTATAAGGCTGTATGTAACAAACCCGAATCAATTCCTTTATTATCAACTGTAGCAAATAAAATTTGATCTGTTTCGAGGCCTCTGGACACTTGTAGAAGTTTTCAACGGGCACACTGTTTCCCAGCCGTTACTGTACCAAAGTTTCCGAGTCCGTCTTTCCATATATAATGTTTCCAAATGTGTGTATAGTAATGACCACTGGAAGTTTTGGCATCGAGAGGAGCGTCTATAATTATTAGGTAATGTCTTACAGTTGAACACTGCTAAATGTATTTTTCCATAGCGGAAGGATGTAAGGGAAAACGTTGCCTAAAGTTCCTTCATTTTCCACTTATTTTGCCTTGGCCAACGATCGAGTACTTGAATTCATTTGCTTCAACATCCAAGACACAGGTTGAGCTGATACTCTCAATAGCATGGTATACACTGCACCTAACATAAAATGTTAGGGGCTAAATTTGTCAGTCAATATCAGGTGCGGAGGAAATTTCTTCAATTAATCATGCTTTGACTTACGAATTTTGATCCGTTTTGTGGCCTCTGGATCATTGCAGAAGTTTTCAACAGGTACCAGTTTAGGTACCCATCATACGAGAGCTAACGGGTAGGCCTTTCGCAATGATTTCAAATTTGTGTACCATGATCGTTGACATTTTGGGCTGGGAGAGCTACTGGTTCCCGCTTCTTTACTTCATTCAAAATGCTATTTTGCATCCATCCGGAAAAATATAATTATTGCCAAAAAAACCTTACATTTTCTTTGTTTTCGCAGGATGAGTACTTCAATTACCTTCCTACCAGATACCCATCACAAATTGATCACATCCATGGGCGTCAATCCTGGGGGGGGGGGGACAGGGGGACCCGCCCCCCCCCCCACATTTTGGAAAAATCCCCATTGACTTTAGATTTTTACACAGTAAATTTTTGACAGAAGTGGCCATGTCCCCCCCCCCCCCACATTCAAGTAAAGATTGACGCCCATGATCACATCACCTCAGCAACATGATCTAAACTGTCCCCCAAAAGGTTTTCTAGGGTGTTAAATTCGTAGGGTAGCCTAATATATTCGGCGGGGATTCCCCTTCAACAGTGCTGTGATCGAGAAAACGCGGAGAGAACTTGAAGATTTGGTCAAGTTTAAGAGAACCGCTGTCTCCTTTGTCAAATCAGTGCACCATCAACAAGGACAATGGTCACTCATTGTTATCAGTATTTACACCTACCCCCTACGCGCTTTTAATCCAAAGTTGCAATAGAAAAACGTATTTTGAGGTCGATAAGTTATGAATATTCACTCCAAAGTGGCTTTCCAGGAAAACCAACAGTTGTTTTTTGAAGATATGCAAATTTGGTATCGATAATGACAGAGCACTCGGCGACGGCGACTTGGTCGCCGAGTGCTCTGTCATTATCGATACCTTTCGTATCAAACGCTATCTACATGAAATTTGGAATCGGATTCATCTCATTAAACAATTGTTTAACAGTTTAGACCATAGATTCTCAAAAGCCATTTGCCGCCCACGATGTACACATAAAAGGCCTGCTGAAGATTCGAGGAACCCAAATTGGCGCAACAAAACAAGCTACTGGACGAAGTCTTGCCTTGGCTAATGTAATAAATTTAAAGCAGAAACGCAATAAAACGTGGCCCACGGACCGAAACACTTAAAACCCTCTGGTCTAAAACTATAACGCGTCGGCCGCTCCATTTCATGATGCAGATGGCGTTTTGGTAGAAGAATGGATCATGGCATGAAAACAATACCACTCAAGCCGTCCTGCAGGTGGCAATGACACAAATGGGCCCAAAATAACATTTCTTAGACATTCATACCAGTAATGTCTAATTTCATGTTACAAGTGCAAAACTGATTAATTTATAGTTCCTTCCTAGTTTCTTGTTTATTTTCCATCTATTTTGTATCTTTAAAGTACCTTCAGTCACGTTTAAGGGTAGGATATCCGTGTCATACCTCTGACCCATTTTAATGAGGGGGATATTCCCCTCCTGCCCCCATCCCCTACCAAATCAGCCACCACTGCCCTTTGTAGACTGCCTGTTCAACACTTACCTGTTACAAAATAGAATACTCCAAAGTAGAGGACATGGTAAAGAAGTTTCGAATAAATACTGTACTGTGTCCAATTACAAACTAGGGTATCAAGCAAAACTACCTGAATATACTTTCTTTGTCACACATTCATTGATGGACAAAATTACACAAAAACCAACAAATAAAACAGTACATTTGTTTGAGGTTAACTGAAAACTGCTCTTTAATCTTCAAAGATACAGCATGTATATACAGATGCTTACTAAAAGGTAAGATAATAATGTAAATTACACAGAATTTCCACCCTGCCCCCACACCCACAATTATCCCCTTCCTACTCTACCACACCGTGCTCTATGCTCTTTCGATTCTTTAATGAAGAACCTCAAAGAAACTTCAGAAGTACACATCTTTGCAACACAACTCATATAAGCACAAATGACTTCACAATCAATACCAGCTGAAAGGTCCCCCTCTACTGGTATCTATTACTAGTACAGTCGCTGATGATATTAATTTTTCAAAGATTTCTAGCTTTAGATGAATTTAACTCTCTTTGATTTTGTAAACAGTTGCAAATAATAATACTCAATTACACAATAAGTTTTAAAAACAGAAAGTACTAGGACATTGGGGTCTGAGAGTTTGAAAAGTAATGTTGAGAAATAAACTCCCAATTGATAAAGATTTAGGGTAACAGATATCTGAAGAATATGATTGAAATAGGGGAAGACAGGGAAGGATGGATTCCTTTTCTTAGGTGCCATTTTTTCTCTTTGTAAACTTCAAAATTCAAATTTACTTGCACTGTCCCTGATGATACTTTAACTTAATGTAACCAACTGGCAGGTTATTAGTGATTGCTGGCATAAAGTTAGCCTTCAAAAATTCACAAATACAACTGCATTCAGAATTCATAACAAAGTTTAGCCAAGCAGGATTTACTCTTTATGCAGAATTTATCTGCAGAATGCTTAATGCTATTTAGAGCAGGTCCAAGAATAGAAGAGATGTTAACAGAGGCACAAGTTGGTATGAAGAATAACTATAGTTGACACAATCAAGTACGACCCCACTGAGGAATATGTCCTAGCAAGAATGCTGTGGGTACAATGCAATGTACCAAAATAGTGTTTGCAGTTTCGTCTCCTAGTTTTCAACAAGGTAACTACACCTCACTTGTCATTTCTAATCTATTCAACTGCGGCATGATACACCTCACACAACAAGGAGCATACTTGCTCCACACAGACAGGTCATCCCCCAGGCCAATCCCCTGATCTACTGTACACAACCGTCCGTCAACCTCACCCCCTCCCCCAACCCCTTTCATCCTCACAATACACAATACACAATTTATTGCTGAAAGTTCTTTAGAAACAGTGAAAGCAATAACACTTCTTATAATACCACTGATAGTTACAGCAGTTTCCATGCCTCAGTCCACTCTGCCTACAACACACTCAGTGGAAGAGTTTACCTGTACTATAAACCTTTAAGCCAGTGTAATATTATTTTTTTGTATCCAATGTTAGTTTTCAGCAAAAGAAGTGATAATAATATCCAATAAATTCCAAAATTTAACTTTGAATTTAAAATTTCTGCAGAAATAATAGAAGTAATTTAACCATCTCTGACAAACACATACTGACACACAGTAATGATTACATGACAGTTAACAAAAGATCTGTCTTCATAATCATAATTTTGTCTTTGCTGGTCCACATCTCTCTGCCTCTAATTGCGACCATATCAACCACATCACCCTATACCTTACAAAAGCACATCTACTTTAACCTCTCCTTCCCTCTATATTAAAATCATCCCACTCAATAAGAAAAGTTCAAAGATGCCAAAACTTCCAAAATATATCAGATGTTGAGTACTGTCTTCAGCAAACCTGTGTCCTGTACAACCTTTCATCTCCAATCTCAACCAGATCAAGCTGGTTCTATCACAAACGGTACCAAATATCACCTTCTCTGAGGGGTGTAAGTGACCAAATGCCTTGCTCACTCATGAGGTACTTTTAGGTATCAGGTGCTTCAACCTGAGTAAGGAATGTGTGCTGTCCTCTGTGGTGTCTCCTCCCAGTCTCTGGCTAATCATCCTCTTCTTTCTTCATACCTTTTGGTGGAGGTCTAAGACAAAAATACAGTAAGCCAATAAATGTGAGTTTTGTGCTAGCTATAACTGGCATAACATCTGTCTGTGCCCATCACAATTTGCACACTTTATACTATCCTTTATGATGAGACAGAGCACATTCCAATAATAAAACAAGAGTGAGCAAACTCATATCTGGGGTAACAAAAGAGTAATCACAATTATATGCTGGGGCAACACAGTAATAAAACTCATATCTTAGTGTAACACAAGTATAATCAAAACTCATATCCTGGGGTAACACACAAGTAATAAAACTCATATCCTAGTGTAACACAAGTATAATCAAAACTCATATCCTGGGGTAACACACAAGTAATAAAACTCATATCCTAGTGTAACACAAGTATAATCAAAACTCATATCCTGGGGTAACACACAAGTAATAAAACTCATATCCTAGTGTAACACAAGTATAATCAAAACTGATATCCTGGGGTAACACACAAGTAATAAAACTCATATCCTAGTGTAACACAAGTATAATCAAAACTCATATCCTGGGGTAACACACAAGTAATAAAACTCATATCCTAGTGTAACACAAGTATAATCAAAACTCATATCCTGGGGTAACACACAAGTAATAAAACTCATATCCTAGTGTAACACAAGTATAATCAAAACTCATATCCTAGTGTAACACAAGTATAATCAAAACTTATATCCTGGGGTAAGCTGTGTCACAACACCAATCTACAACACCACCATAATGAAGCAAAGACCATAGAACAACTTCTTTTCTTTGAAAGAGATACCCCATATAAAATGTGTGGCCTGGTCAAAGTATCTTATATCACTATTTCCAAGAGGTTCTTTCTGATGGGTGTCTATTAGTTCACTGACTAACAGTAAAATAATAAAGGAAACAATCCCACTTTTTAAATCTTTATATCATTACTGTACAGTGCAGACTTTGCTTATAAGAAAGGTTTTCATTTCGATGAAAATTTTCAACTTTGATGAAAGACTGAAAAAGCCGTTTACACATCTCAAAAGCAGGAAATCAGGCATTTTTTCAAGACCAATAACTTTTCTCCAGCACATCCAACTCACAGCACTGTGGACAATTATCTTACTTTTCAAATGAATTGGGGGGTGGGGATAAAAAGAAAAGTAAACTTTTCTGAGGGAAGTATTTAAATGTTTAAAGTCAAATCTTTTTTCTAGAATCCTCTAAGAAAATACTAAAATTCAAACCCCTCAAAATTTTCAAAATGGCAGATACATATATAGACACTTTCAAGGTTTTCAAGCTAGCCTATCACCCTGCCAGTAGATCACCCAGGAGGCATTCTTTCATTTAAAGATCCATAGCATACACATTTACCACACCTGTAAATACCAACAACAACTGCATGATCTCTCTCATAGGGTTCAAGGGTCAACTGTTCCTCTGGTTTAAGCTGCTCTGCTCTAAGTTTCTTCACCTCACCAGCAAACACTGCTTCTGGCTGTGCTGTTGAATCAATACAATTTGCCTGAAAATGAAAAAATGCAAAATTGTCAAATACCCAACAAATTATTTTAACACTGGAAAACATCCCTTACTTTACACCCAGAGCTAACTGAAGAAATACGACTCCTCCCTGGCACACTGTGTTTCCAGAAAAACCCTACTTTCCTGCCACTGGACCCCTCCCTCTAGAGAGAGGTAAATGTGCCCAGCATTAAGAAAATCCTAAGTACATCCTGTTTAAGGCATTCAAGTTTTTTTTACAAGTTCCTCCCTTGTACCAATAATGACTTGGATCCTAAGTTCTCAAGTAGTCGCCATACATTAATGCCGCCCCCAAAAGTCTCAAGGAGCCAGAACATTTCATTTTGTGGAATTTTCTGAGTGCAATATACAGCATTTGAATCCCACATTTTCTTCGATAGGCCAACTGATGATTCACACACGGTGGATGAAAAAGTCTAATAACAAGTTTATGTGCAAAGAGGGATTCGTTCAAATCTAAAGAGGTTGGTATGCCAATTTTTTGCCTGTTCTGGTGCCACACTGATGTTAGACCAAGATCTAATGACAAATTTATGTTTAAAGAGTTCAATTTCTTTCTATCTGGGGCACTTGGTGTGTCAAATTCCTCCCCATACTGGCGGCACAAGCCTGGGAGATGAGGAACCATGGTGGCAAACTTGTGTTGCAGAGTGTGTCTTCCTGCAATCTAACTTGTTTTGAATGTCAAATTTCCTCACCTCAGCCCCAGCCTTGGAGGGGCTGAGGTCAGTTGTGACTCTATGCAGTGCCAGCAATGAGAAACCACTATCCAAAGTAAGAATCATTACAACTGTCACTGCTGCTGTGCAGGCACTTTAGGAGCTCTTATGTGTGGTCTTCTGTTAAACATATATATATGAACTATCTAAGGACTTCCCACTACATTTTTTTTCTTCCTTTTTTTCAAGTACATGACTGTTACACTGCTTCCAAACTTTTGGCTATTGTTTCATGTTTTCAATATTTTTCAACAAAATAAGCAGTTACAAAATTTTTTGGTCAACTGATCTTCAAAATTTTACTGCTAATAATGATTCTAATAAAACATTGACCCTGAATCATATGCCCCTGAATGATCCCCAAAAGACATAAGGTCAGCACTTGCAATATTCACTAAAGAATACCAACTCTTCAAACCAAATACACAATAATCTTGACTGCACCATGTTAACACTGACCACCAAAATGAACCATAATTAAACATTTCAATAATGGTATTCAATTCACTCTCACTGACCTGAGTCTTCAACATTTTTATAAAATAAAACAGAATTAGATATACGGGCACCAATTCTAGATTTGTATGTGTGTGTGTGTGTGTGGGAAGGGGGTGGGGGACTTGCATTGCACTTAATGTTACCATCATTTCGGCCTTCTTAAAATTCTCACATACGTAAAAGAAAAGAACTAAATAATGGCAACAGTTGGTACTGGCAAAGTCTTCGACAGACCAATAGTTAAAAACATTTAACATGAACAGAAGGCAATACCTTTATTGAAATCACAAAATGACCTTGGTTCTTTAGAAAGTTATGAGCATTAATAGCCACAATTCTAGCTTGATCTGGCTGGGCAACATCTGCGAATATCGTGTCCACCATTCCTATAGGAAGCAGAAATAACTAATTTATGATATACAGTAAAAAGACTATTTGTAAAACAGAGGGCACTTGTAAGTGTTAACATCTGGATAGGAAGTTATGGGATTGGCACAATAAGTGATAGCATCTCACAATGTTTTAATGCATACAATTCCTCTTAAAACTGCACACAAAGCAATGACAAAACTGAAAATCATCACCCCATCTGAAAAAAACAAATCCCCCTTTCAGAAAAAAAAAAAATCCATTTTGAAAGGGGTCAGATGCTCCTCTTATTTCCATTTTCTTGTATGACCAATGATCTGACTGGAACTGTTTGAATAAGTGAACAGTTACATTTACAAAAGCCTCAAGAAGTTGAATTCATCATGGCTGTGACTAAGATCTCCCTTCATTCTCATGAGTACTGCATATTAACAAATTCAAAATCTGAAAGAATAATCAATCCTCAAGACAAAGGAACCAAGAAGTTTAAACTGTTTTTCTCAATAAAACATGTGAAAATATTGTGCCAAACACTATGACACCGAAATGTTACTGTTTAAAGAATAAGAACTAAAATGAAAGCTTACCAACAAGCATTCTATATTTGTGTGGGTGTCTAGCATCCTCAATGATAGGAATAATATTTGTCCGTTTTTTAGCAACATTGATAAGATCTCGACCTGACCTGTGTGAAAACTCCACCGCATATACAAGCCCTTCCTGTTACATGATAAGAAAATAATTTCATTGATAGTAAAAGTAACTTGAAACAGCAATGAAGTAAAGTTTGACAGAGTACACAATTAACCATAATTAAATCTTAAAAGTTCTCTTTTCAACTGCCTTTGGCACAATTCCTTACGGTTGCAAGCCTGATAGTGTACCTTTGGTCTAAAATGTAAAAACTATATGTTACTGAGTTTAGAAGAAAACTCCTAGTGGTACTTCCATTTAGGCCATTTCACAAGACATTCATCCACTGAGATATAAGATTTAAATTGATTGATTCAATTTTAATTGGGAGGTTGAGCAATGTTGTATGATGTCACTCCTGTACTCCTTCATACAGTCTTTTTGTTTTTCTTTGTTTTTTCCATACAGACACTACATTCTTTGCTGAAACATGATCACTGTTTTATTGCTATAGGATGACTTGACTATACAAGCCCTCATTTTACAATATCCTTTTCAAGAACTGAGTAATTTGTCCAAGGCGTTATAAGCATTGTAATTTCAAAAGGATACAAAATGTGACTTTTAAAAGAATGACATCACATATTATTCTAAGACAATATCATCAAGGCATTAGAACTCACACAAGAACATCTCATTCAGAGTGTTAGCATACATTGGTTGTTTAGATGTTTGAAAGACTATTTGGACAGCCTTGGACAGGTATGTGCTATGGTAAGTGAGCTTCAATACACATCTTTGTCAGACCCAATAAAAAGGGAATTAAAAGACAAATATTGTACACTTGTACATCAGTTTGTAACTGTTTCAAAGCTAGCTATGTAATACGTACGTATCAGGCTAATGTTGGGTTCACAGCCACACATATCAAATCTACTGCATTTGAAACATACAGTACCCTCTGAGGCTTCTGTATAACTTCTATGGATAATCTGGGAGGATGGCACTACTAAATTTTTTCAAACATTAAACTTGAGATGATTTACAGAGCAAACAAACAGGTGTGACTAATTTAAAAGTAGGGATGCACTGGATCCAAATGTTTAGATCCGGCCGAACTGGATTTTGCCGGATAGTATTTCAAATCCGGACGTATAAAGTCCGACCAGAACTGGATTTTTGCACTTTCAAAGGGAAACACTAAAATAATAGCATGAAGAGTAACAGTTGAGGGTGGGGGAGGGGTTTGCAGGTGAAGGCAAGGGAGCTGGTTGTTAACTTTGTGATACTGTAGTACTGGCCTACAGTAGGTCACTAACTTGATGTGATTTTGTAAAGCTTTGACTCTAGAATGATTCAGACAAAACATTATTGAGAAGTAAATTACTTCAAATAGCACACTGCACCTTTTAAACTTGACAAATTTTTTTTAGACTGTTTAAGGGCCAGTAGCTGTTTACAGTGGTGGCATGTTCTGATAAAACTGCTCAGATTGTGCAGTGTCAAGGAAATAATTGACAGAGACTGTACAATAAATATTTTTACACTAAATAACATAAATTGCAATCAGGGTTCTGTGGGATAACTGTGAAGAGGCTAACTATGAATTTGTCTTAATTGTTACCTCCACAAAATTTGGATAAGTATGTGCATAAAGGCTTCACTCTTGGACTACAAAGTACAACTTGTATCTCTGTAAGTGTCACTGTGAACTGGGACCAACTTATCTACCACAACACCGTTAATAGGTCAATGTTTAGATGTAAGATGAACATAATTAAGAGAAACTTTTGCAAAGGTGTTAACTTAATCTGCAAAAGCAACCCCTATCTTGTAATCAGAGATACAATTCTGGCAAGAATATGAAAAAATCCAGCTGGATTTCTGCAAAGATCCGGCCGGAACCGGATAATTTTTCGATATCCGGCCAGACTGGATATCCTGTGCACCCCTATTTAAAAGCAAGTCAGGCTTACCAAAGCATATTCCTAAATCAAGTGTAGGAAGCTCTAATGATGGTAGGTTAATTAGTTAGTTAGATAATATTTAATGACACACCAACACGAATGCGTTATATAGTGTCACCTAGATAAATTCATTTCAAGTCCTCCCCTTTAGTCGCCTCTTACGACAGGTGGGGAATACCGTGGGCATATTCTACAACCCCCAGCCCACAGGGGGCTCTAATGATGGTAGAGGAGAAAATGACAGTAGATTTACTAAGACGATATGCACCAGGACCTATTGGCTAGTGATGTGAGCTCTGATCATGGGTCAGATGAAAACCCCTTGCAAAAACTGCAATCTTATGGTAAGCCAAGATTGTGCATTGGCAAAGGGACCTGTTTCATGAACCAAGACTGATCAGCATCAATTTTGAAATTATTTGTACAGAATTGAATTTTAAACAAACCTTACAGATGGTTATGGCTGGTCATTGCTAGTTTTTAAGGAAGCTGTCTCTTGCCTTACAATGTAAATATCTGATTTGAAACAAATCTTGTACACATACTGTATGTTCACAGTTAACCATACTTCCACCAATTACCTCTAATAGGGGTGACATTGTGTACCTACCTGACCAACAATATCTGCTACATGGGATACTGTGGTACCTGAAGCTGCACCAAGATACAGGACCTTAGAGCCTGGTTTCATATGTATTTTATCAATACCACCCAGAATAGCAGCAGCTAACTTTGAACGAAAAGGATTCCATGCCCTGTATTCTAACTTCTGTTCTCCTTCCTGTAATACAAAACAGACCATATGCATGATGGGATTAATGCAAATTTATGACATACCATCACTGCAAGAGCAATTTACATACAAATCCCAGATACAATGAGTGTTGAAATTGCATGCATTGCTTCAAGGGATTATATTATACTGGATAGTACTGTTCAACCTAGACAAGTACTCACAATACTAACTTAAGAAAAAGAAAAAAACTATTTTAGGTCTGGGAGGTTGCCCCAAACTTTTGAACAAATTAACCAACTAAAACTATCTCTATCTCTCTCATCTCTAATTTCTCTTACATATTCAGTTCAGGTATTTCTTCCTTGTCATTGCAAAATATATATAAACCTTATTCACTGATGTCATACAATGTCATTTTGGAGGAAAAACACTGAAGCACACTGCACACACAATGTTAGTCTTCGTATGCACGTGAAGTAGAATTGTGCACGTATTCCGATTGGTCCACAAATCAGCTGTCTGCATTTGTTGGTGTAAGTTGCAATGATATGCCCTTGCCTGCAAACTAGGAAGCACTTTCTGCTCTGTGATGTCATATGCATAAGGTCTATTGTACGGCATTACCAGTACAGCAGTATACATTACACACTAATGTAAGTAATCTGTGATGGAGAGAAAGGAATGGTACAAAAAGTGTTCTGGTCTGGTCCCGGCAACTACTTGTTGCAATTCTTGTCACATTTAGTCAGAATGAAGAGATTTTTTTGTCGTTACGTTAAACTCACCCTCAAGCCTCAACAAACACATATAAAGCATCCTTCACATAAATCTAACAGCAGTAGCTTGCAGGGGCAGTACTATTCATTGGCTTTCTACTGACAAAGAAGAGGAACAATTCACATACAACCATGTACTATGTACATGTATCCTTGCAAGCTTTATGGCCAGATATGGTATAACTTTGCATCTAACCTGCACTGCAATCTTCTTTTCACCATAGACATCTTCTCCTGGGACCAGGTTAAGAGTGACTAATGCATCTTCTTTACCACGGGCAATGAAAACACCTGGAAGAGCAGGACAAAAGGTAAGAGATTACAAACACTGCACAATTCTTAAAACAGACCTCTCTTCCAAATTCAATATGAACATTAGAAGGAGGTGAAATAAGATGGAAAAAAAAACTTCACCACATGTGTGAACATATGGGAGGTAAAGATTTGCTATGGGGGCACTGGTCCTCCACCAACAGCTTTCTTTGAAGTTGACAACTAGCACAGCCCATTCCCCAACAACTAGCACAGCCTGTTCCCCTTCCTACATAGCCCCAGACTGCGCATCAGTCAGGACTGAGAAATTGGAAATCTCTTTTGTCGTGTATGCATACATCCCATCACACTGGCACAAGATATAAGGTCCAGGTGTTTTGAAAAAACTTGTAAGCCTGATTCCTCCAATGCCAAATATTTATGTTATGTCTATTATAGAGTGACAAGTTTGGCTTATAACATCCCAGATTTGCATTCAGCTGAATAATGTCAGATTCACACTCAATTTGGAATGCTATGCCTATGGTAGCACTTATTTGGCCACCTTGAAAGCCACACTGTGTAAATTGGGCGATCTCCATTACCATTTTCCCATCTCAAAGATAGCAAGATACATCACTAGCTAATGACTTAGCCCCCAGGTTAGTACATTCACACCTCTGTAGACAAGTTGTTAACACCTGCAATATTAAACTATTTCTCCAAGCTGTAGTGGTTTACATATGAGATCAGTTTTTGGTGGATGACTCAATCTATACCTGATGACAGGCTGGGAATTTCACTGGACAACAACCTTGTCAATCATCAATCTATGACCAACAGACTGTATATCTTTCAGTAAGCTGTCTTTTCCTAAATGGATGTCTTGAAATTCTCTTCACTAACAGCTGATATCTCAATCAGCACCAAGAACTGTAAAATTAGATTACAAAAAGTGGAAAGTGAAATCCAAATTTGTGCAAGGACTCAAACCAACAAAATTTGTCAAGTGCAACAATTCTGTCCTTGATTCTGTCCTCATTACACATGCATTAACTGAATATTCATGATCCATGCTTCATATTCATGAGACATGCTTGACATTTGTAAACTGACCTTCAAAACGATGAGGTTCAATGAAAACTTTCTGTCCACCTTTCATTCCACCACCTGATGAGAGGAGAAAAAAACATTTTCACAACAACAAGCTATGACAAGCAGTATTTACAGCAGGGGTGGGGACCTTTTCCTCTGATGGGCAGTTTTGATAGTCATAATCTACTCTCGGTCTGCAGATAGTAAGGGCGCAACAAGCTTGGCCCAAGGGGCCCCAAACAGACACTGTTGTGGTCTAGGGGAAAGCTCATGTATGGAACTGGGGCGAAGCCCCAGACGTTATAGTGTAAAGAGTTTGCACAAATTTGTAGGCAATAGAATTTTCATCCACTATATTTAAATGGCATTGAAATGCGCAAGGCTATACAGACCAGGAGTATCACAATAGGTTTAATTCTATGTAGCCTTCCACACAAAGCATCCATTACCACCAGAGGTACAAGGATTTTGCACCTAGTTAATGTCTAACTATGCAGTGAGCATGATATTGTGCATACTAGGGTTTTAGTAACATACAGGTAGTGATTCCCAGCAGTTTACGAGAAATATCTCGAAAGTGGTATAAGCAGGATAACCGATGGGCATCTTGGGCTACAGCACGATAAGCGATGATCACCTTAGGCTAAAAGATTATTACCAACCACTTTTCAAGTGATTCTGAAGTTGCATTTATGACTTGCCTTGCAGGCTGGATAAAATTGTCTCACAGGCCACATACAGCCCACAGACCAGAGGTTCCCCACCCCCAATTTGCAGTACCATCTTCAATTATTAAAACCATGACTTCTACCTAAATGCAGAGTTTGGAAAGGAATCTGAGACGGAATTTTATAACTTTTCCACAATTTTCCATGACCTCTTGTAAAATGACAAATAAATGCCACAACAGTTTTGAAATTCCAAAAATTTCCAGGAATTTCCATGGCTGAGAAAACCCTGATTATGATTACACTATATCAAAGCAAAATATGAGGTCATAAAGACTGTCCACAGTCAATACTTCACATAAATACAAAAGCTTCAACTGAATATTACTACAAATTTAATGAACCTTGGTCTTATATGATGATCAACCTAGACAATCTTTGCAATTCATTCCCATTTCAAAGCAGTCAGTGACTTTCACATTTTAGTAAAAAATAGGCAACACTATCTTAACTCCCAAAACCAAATATCAACAGCCTTCAATGAAAGAAATCAAGGCACTCTACTTACGTCCACCTCTTCCACCTCCACGTCCACCGCGTCCCCCACGACCACCTCCACGACCTCCAAATCCACCTCTACCCCGTCCACGATCACCAAATCCACCGCCACGGCCACCTCTTCCGCCCCCTCTTCCCCTGGGGCTAAAACTATCTCTTCCTCCTCTTCCACGAGGACTGAAGCCCCTGCCTCCACCTACAAAACAAAAACAGGAGGGGTGAGAATCACTGGCCAGAGCTTTACATTAACATATGATTCATTGCCTATGGCAAGTACATGTACAGTACAACCCTGCTGGTCACATTCTCTTCATTAAGATTGTTGTATTTATTACCTGAAAAATGCTTCACTAGTCCCAGTTGCATTACTGTTTATTGCTTGTCTGCCTTTCTTGTTTATACACAGAAGATACCAATACTCCAACTGTATGTTACCAAGTCCTTGAAAACGTGAGACACCATGAAAGATCAGGTACATACACAGTACAGTGTATTACAACCATAGACAGTAATGAGCTTTTGTGACAATGAATAGAGCACATTCAGGTACATGACTACCCTCAATATTTCAAAGGTTATGGTAAAATGGCCTAACTGCAATGAATTAACATATGAATTAACTTAATTGAGTAAATGAATAGATGTTGACATGTAGATCTGTCATGGTACATCACACATGTATACATGTTGTAGGTTGTTTCGATTTGAGCAATAGTTACAGTACTATGTGAGGATAACCCTAAAAAACATACTCAGTAAGCTACGTACCCAGAAATAATGCATATTATATACCACCTTATAAATTCCTCCACATCTGATTGGAGGAGTGGTCACATGTCATGGGTGTTTCAGCACTATCATCACGGTCATGTGTTATCCTTCGTGTAATACTGTAGTGTAGTATAACACACAGTCGTGTGTTATACTAGTATGACAGGGTGGTAACGTCAGCTTTACTGTGTACATGAAAATTATGTGGCGCAACTCAATTGTTCAATGCAGCTTTGGGGATCGCACACTGCATATCGTACATACTTTAGGTACATAAATGCGCAGTTAGCAAACGACACACCATGAATCTACACATACAGCCACATGGACAACACGAATCCATAGTGACCGCCAAAACACAAATTTAACTAATGACTAGATCAAAGTTAAGGTGTTACATGTATATATAACAAATAATGAATGTTTTTCATTCATGCGATAGTATGAATAATTTCATTCTTTGACAGCTTTAACATTCCATACAACTCGGCTTCGCCGCATTGAATAGAACATTCAATCTTTCAACTCATGAAATTATTCATACTATCACACTCATAAGCATTCATTATTTGTATACTAGAGCACTGTAGTAAGGGGTTTAGTGTAAGTCTGCAGAACAATTTAAAAACAATATATCATCATGCCTACATACTGAAACACTCTTCCTATTTAATAAAGCCCAACTATCTTCTTTAATTCAAACAAGTAGATAAAGTGAAATGATTTCCAAACCACCATCAGGGTGATAACGTTAGTAACTTGTCCAGATCCTATCTGGAATACTGACCTCTACCACCACCACGTCCACGAAAGCCACCTCCACGACCACCTCCCCGATCTCCGCTGTTAAAGCCCAAACCTACAGTAAAAGAAGGAAAGAAAGGTTACTTTTTTCATGAAACAAGACTATTTAACCCTGCATAGGTACAGTACCCAATAATAATGATACAATAGTATTTCAGTAACCTACTGTACATGCACTCCCCCTACTATGTGATCTTAGTACCACTCTAGTGTATGCAAGAGGAACCAGTCCTCTATATGTTAACTGTAGTTATACATGGTTTACCATTGATACAGTACATACTGTAGCCTGATTTTCGGCTTCAAAGCACAACTTTTGGAGGCATTTTTCATCTTGAGTATTATCGGCAGATGAAAAGTGCAAGAGTGTTAACGAAGTTTGGTTAGAAACTCTTGTAATATGAGAGTGTGAGATGTCCCCAGACATTATGTCCGAGGAGTGTAAAATATTTTTACATTTTCACTCTGCACAAGGAGTGCAACATACAGCAACACACAGCCACATTCTAGGGTTAGCCTAGCCAAGGCCAAGCTTAAATTACTACTGTAGTACAGTAATAGGCCTAAACAAGGCTACAGTAGGCTACTGTACTCTGCTTTCTTGATCTTGATGGTAGTCCACACAAATCAAACAAAGGGGTTCTTACATCAGTGTATTAATAAGAAGATAATTTATTGATATCCATCATAAAAAGACAATATAAGAAGATGTACTACAAGCTTAGCATCTTGCATAAAAATATCTTTGTATGTTGCAATTCAAATTTTAATACTTCTAGGTAAAAATGAACTGCTACAACACTCAGTCTGCATCCTTAGAATCCGATAGTGCCTTGCTGTTTTAATAAAATGATTAAATAACAGGTGATCACAGTCAGCAACAATAGAGTACTGTACAAGCAGTGGATTCAGAAATCACAAGATCAATGTAATCATTGCCTAGTGCCTACAGGAGAATATTTTTTGAGAATATTTTTTGAAGTCTTAGTTTCATACAGCAGTACGTAATGCATGTATGCTACAACAGGGTGTTGTTATTTGGAAGGAGATACGTAGGCCTACATCACTTTGAAGTGAAATTTACACCGCCAAGGTCACACAGTAATCTGTCTCTTGTATCCTTCTTGGCATTTCTATAAGACTTACACTGGTGTTATATCTTAGGCTAAGAAGCCAGGTGTGCAATACAATGGATACTTTAAGTTGTTATGTTAATTACTATTCTATTGTGTTGGTTCTGTAAGTATTCTTGTATCACGTTCTATCGTTGCAGTCTTTGAGTTGATTGAGTTGTGAATAGATGTTATAAGTGTTCTCCGTTCTCCTGGTTTCTGTTCTTGGATTCGTGTTCCTTTGCCACACCCTACAGAACTTCCTACATTATAACATGGCGACGAGGTGAAAATTTTACAAGAATTATGGCTTCAATAAATTTATCGCAGCCCGCACCGTTCTTGGCTAGCCCTGGTGAGCCTACTATACTTTGGGAGCAGTGGAAAAAGACATCTGAAGTTTATTTAGAGGCTGTTAACGGTGAGAAATTTTCTCCAGGTCGGAAACGAGCAGTATTGTTACATTGCTTGGGCTGTGAAGGTCAAAGAATTTATTCAACTTTGCCGGGGAAGGATGACCAGCCTGCTGGAGGGAAGAATGAGTACGACTATACTATGGAATTATTAGAAAAAAGATTTGCACGTAAGGTGAACTTTGTTTCAGAACGATACACATTTAGACAAAGAGCTCAAGGCCAGGGTGAGTCGATAAACAGTTTCATATCTAATTTACGAGAATTGGCCAAGTCCTGTGATTTTGGACAGAAACATGACGAAATGATTCGAGACCAGCTGATAGAAAAGACTAATTCTAGAAAAATACGTGAAAGACTCCTCGTTGAAGAAAATTTGACACTTGATAAAGCAATTACATTGGCCCAGAGAGTAGAGGCAGCTTTAAAGGATTCAAGTACATTTGCAGGCACTACCGGTATGAACAATTATTCAAACCCGGTGAACGCTACCTTTCTACAAAAGTCGAACAGACAGGGCAAATCAGCTAATTTTACAACAAAACGGTCTGCTAGGGTGCAAGATAACTAGTAATTTTTCAGAGGGTCGTCGCTGTTATCGTTGCAACTCCAGTCGTCATTTAGCCAACGACCCTACATGCCCAGCTAATGGTGAACAGTGTAGGAATTGTAAAAAGATAGGACATTTTGCCAGAGTGTGTCGGTTTACTAAAGGAAACCAACAAGGAGTTAAAGTCCACTACAGCGGGAAGAAACATAACCAAGTACGTGAAGTTAATTTGTTTCCAAAGGAAAGTTTTAGCGACACTCTACATAGAACGGAAGCTGAGAAAGAAGCCGAAATCCAGGTTTTAACACTGGAAGAAAATTTTGCGCCTGCGGTTCAGTCAACTACTTTAGCGTCTCGTCCAATGTCGTGTGACGTATTAATAAACCAAGTACCTATTTCAATGCAAGTAGACACAGGTTCCGGTGTGACAATTCTAGGGAAGGATTTATTTGATAAGCATTTTCTCCGAGAGGCATTAGTACCTCCTCCAAGGGACCGCACCTTTTCTTCATACACCCAGCATGAAATTGATATTATTGGCTGCTTCAGAGCGTTAGTCAAATACCAAGGTAAGGCCGCCATTGGTAACATTTATGTAACTGATAAAGGGTCCAATTTGTTGGGTAGAGACATAATTCAAGCACTGCCTATTAATATCGCAGGTTCAACCCTGTCTTGCAATACAGTGGAAGGCACTTGTGCAACGCCTACCCAATCCCCAGGTACAGGAAAAATGTCCTGGGGTCAAGGTCCGATTAAGGGGTTCTTGCACAAAGTAAAAGTTAAAGAGAACGTATACCCAGTACAGCAGAAATTGAGGAGATTACCTTTTGCAGTCAGAGAAAAAGTGTCAGAAGAATTGAAACGATTAGAAGAACAGGGCATAATAGAGAAAGTAGATACTTCGGAATGGATATCGCCTACTGTTGTTAAATGGAAAGAGAATGGAGATATGAGAATTTGTGTTGATTTACGGGAAGTGAACAAAGCAATTATTCCAGATAAATTTCCACTTCCTAATATTGATGAAATGATGACAGAATTTCAGAATGCAAAGGTGTTTTCTAGGCTAGACTTGAAACAGGCATACCATCAATTAGAGTTGCATCCGGACTCTAGAAGCCTTACAGGATTTATTACGCACGATGGCGTTTTCCAGTACAAGCGACTATGCTTCGGGCTAGCTTCGGCACCGTCAGTTTTCCAAAAAGTCATGTCTATTATTTTAGCAGGTCTACCTAAGGTACAAGTTTACTTAGATGATATTATTGTGTGGGGAGTTACACAAGAAGAGCATGATGTGAATTTGGAAAAAGTATTTGATAGACTTACAAAGTATAATGTAAAGCTGAATAAGTCTAAGTGTGAGCTTTCAAAGAAAGAGTTGAAATTTTTAGGTCACAGGTTGACTGACCATGGTATCAAAATAAATGATATTACCAGGCTATTACAAATGCTGCTGTGCCTAGGGATGAGAAGTCTCTGAGGTCTTTACTAGGGTTAGCAGGGTATTTTACAAAATTTATTCCGAATTTGGCTACAGTGCTAGAGCCAATGAGACGAGTTCTTAGACAGAAGAGTTTCTTATGGACTGCTGAAGCCATGGAAAGTTTCAATTTATTGAAGGAAATGTTATGCGAAGCACAGGTACTTTCAAGTTTCGATCAGAATTTACAAACTATCGTAACCTGTGATGCTTCTGATTATGGCTTAGGGGCTACACTTACACAAATGAAAAACGGAAAAGAAGTTACGGTAGAATTTACCTCGAGGACTCTGTCCGAGTCAGAAAGAAAGTATTCAATAGTAGAGAAAGAAGCACTGGCATGTGTTTGGGCTTGTGAGAGATGGAACACTTATCTTTGGGGACGTAAATTTACCCTTAGGACGGATCACAAGGCTCTTGTTACATTATTTTCAAAGAGGTCAGAGAGACAGTCATTACGACTGGCAAGATGGTCTTGTAGGTTATTAAAGTACAATTTTGAGGTTGAATACCAGCCAGGAGAGGTTAATATTTTGGCTGATGCCTTATCCCGAGTTCCGGTAACTGCTAGTGCAGCAGAGTATGATAAGGAAGATGAAGTCATTTGCAATGTAGCTTTGTCAGCACAAATCAGGCTTATTACATTAGATCATTTGAAACAGGAGGTACTTAAAGATAAAGTCATGCAAATTCTTATTCTTTACATAACGGAAGGTTGGCCACGTTTATAATGAAATAGAACTTGTTAAACCATACGCAAGGTTTAGAGATGAATTATGTGTTTGTGATGGTATCGTTATGCGTAACGACAAAATAGTTGTTCCCGAAAGTTTGACTTCTTCATTATTACATATTGCTCATGAGTCACATCAAGGAATTACTCGTACGAAACAATTGTTAAGACAGCTGTACTGGTGGCCATTATTAGACAGACAAGTTGAAGATCTAGTAAAAGGTTGTGTAATTTGCCAATCCAATGATAAGTCGATTAAGACAGCCAAAGCACCGCTACAGCCGGTTGAGTTTCCATCCCGACCGTGGGAAAAGTTAGCTCTAGACATAGCGGGCCCATTTTTAAGAGCTACTCCAGAATGCAGGTACGCAATTACTTTGGTAGACTACTACAGTAAGTGGCCCGAGGTTTGTTTCACTGCGTCTATTATAACAAGTGCAGTGATAAGATTTCTGAAGACTATTTTTAGCAGGGAAGGATTCCCAGAGGTAAAAATTTTTCTTTACTGCGAGCATTGACAGTCCACTTCTGTGTTCACTTTTTAAGCCTCCTCAGTGTGGCTTACCTCTATGTCAGTCTAGTGTGTTAGGCTGAGGCCTAGCCCATGCTTGTTTTCGCTATTTGTACTTATCTGGCGTGCACTACATCGAAAGCCATTTACTTAGCCATCTACTTCTACTTGGGTTACTATTACATTTCCGGTAGGCTTTGCCGTTCTCAGGTGAGCTCTTTCCTTTTTTGTCTATCATGGATTTAAGACCATTTCTCATTATTGTGGTTTTAGGATTATTTTTTGATATAGCCCTCCATAACCAAGTTCGATACAGCAATGACGTATTGCTGAAACTGCGGGGGATAACACCCATTTTCAGATTCAGGATTAGGCCTATGCCTAGTATTAATGACAGGGTTGGCAGATTAGTTTCTGGCAAGCAGCTACCCTCTCTTGGTCCTGAAAATTGCCTTGGCTTATTCCCAGTATTGGGCAGACCTGACTATATCCATCTCTTCTCAGGTCTAGGCCTCACTGGTAGTGCCTCAAGTCTTAAAACTAAATTCAACCCAAGGGGTAGACTCAGCAATAAGGAGGTACTGATAAGATTTCTCTGTACCATGCTGTTACTACAGGCGGGAGACCTCGAGAGAAACCCCGGGCCCTACAAGCCCAAGTACCCGTGCACCATTTGCAGCCTTGCATGTAAATGGGGCCAGCAGGCTGTGCGCTGTGATAGTTGCAAATTATGGACCCACAAAAACTGTATGCAGATGTGTACACTAAATTATGACTATCTTTGTAACACCAGTGTATCATGGATATGCTGCCAGTGCGGTCTACCGAACTTTAGCTCCTCATTGTTTAATAGTTTCGATTTTGAGCATCCTAATCCATTTTCCCCATTGGATGAAAATTCTATTCAGGCCACCATACCAATTGCTACTTCGTCTCCGAAGGCTGGCACCATCCATCGTATGTCCAGTCTCTCCCACAATGAATCAATTTCATCATTGTCAGGTGCATCCTTTTCTGGTGTCTGTACTTCCAAGAAGCAAAGATCCGAGACCCTTAAAATAGTTACAGTGAATTGTCAGAGTGTGAAGGGTAAAGTACGGGAACTTGCAAATCTGATCCAAACTACGGACCCGGATATCATTGTGGGTACAGAGTCTTGGCTAAACAGTTCCATTTCAAATGGGGAAATATTCCCTGATAACTATGAAGTCATTAGAAAGGACCGTATAACTAACACCACTGGAGGCGGTGTTTTCATTGCTTATAAGAATACCCTAGTTCTCACTCATTGCCCTGACTTTGATTCTGATTGTGAGGTACTTTGGGCTCAGCTCCAAATGAAAAGCAGTACGTCTTTGTTCATTGGGTGCTTTTATAGACCGCCCAAGGACAACGACTACAGCCTTGATCAATTTAATAACTCTCTGAACATGGTTGTCAGCAAAACCAATACTTCAAATATCTTTGTATCTGGTGATTTTAACTTAGGTGACATTGATTGGAACTCAAATGCCGTCAAGGTGAATGCCTACAAGAGTGGCTTATGCCAAAAGCTCATTAACATCAGCAATGACTATAGTCTGAGTCAAATGGTGTCTGACCCAACGCATAGAACAGAGGACACCGAAAACATCTTAGATCTTGTTTTCACTACGAACCCAACTATAATTGACGATTTAATCCACATGCCAGGGCTTGGTGTATGTAGCCATGACGCTCTATTGTCGCTATTGAGTTATCAACCACAAAAGACTAAAACTCCCCCACGTAGAATCTACATGTATAAAAAGCTCAATATGGAACCATTGCTTGCTGATGCAGAGAACTTTAAAAATAAGTTTCTCTCTTCTAATATTATTACCAAAGGGGTTAATGTAAGTTGGATCTTTTTTCGTGATGAAATTAAGAAACTGATGGCTACCCATATACCAACTAAATTGGTGAAACCAAGTAGGGACTTACCCTGGATGTCAAGGATATTGAAGCGCCAAATAAGATTAAAAAGCAGATGGTTTAAGAAAACTAAGCAATCGAAAAGCCCTAGAGTATGGTCTAGGTACAAACATCTGCAAAAGCAAACCCAGCAAATGATGAGGAAAGCCTATCGTGATTATATGAATGATGTTTTGACGCCGAGTATGGAAGATAATCCTAAAATATTCTGGAGGTTTGTCAAGTCACTCAAACGGGACAGTGGGGGGATTGGAGCTCTTAGAGATCAAGGGCAACTGATATCTGATAGTAAGGGTAAGGCGGACTTACTGAATAATTACTTTCGATCAGTGTTTACAATTGAGCAAACTCATGATATACCTAACAAAGGGACCTCCCCGTTTCCCCTAATGAGTAAATTCAAAGTCACTAATGAAGGTGTACTTAAGCTACTGAACGATCTCAACCCTGCTAAAGCAGCAGGCCCCGACGGCCTTCCCTCTCATATCTTGAAGCTGCTAGCCAATCAGATCGCTCCAGTCCTGACTGAGATCTTTAACTGTTCCCTCCGAAGCTAGAAAGAGTTAGTTAACTGATATCTGATAGTAAGGGTAAGGCGGACTTACTGAATAATTACTTTCGATCAGTGTTTACAATTGAGCAAACTCATGATATACCTAACAAAGGGACCTCCCCGTTTCCCCTAATGAGTAAATTCAAAGTCACTAATGAAGGTGTACTTAAGCTACTGAACGATCTCAACCCTGCTAAAGCAGCAGGCCCCGACGGCCTTCCCTCTCGTATCTTGAAGCTGCTAGCCAATCAGATCGCTCCAGTCCTGACTGAGATCTTTAACTGTTCCCTCCGAAGTTACCAGAGGACTGGAAAAAGGCTAACATTACCCCAATTTTTAAGAAAGGAGAGAAAGTTGATCCCAAAAATTACCGTCCGGTATCCTTAACCAGCATATGTTGTAAGATTCTAGAGCATATTGTCCACAGTCAAGTGATGAACCATTTGGACAACCACCAAATCTTGTCCGACTATCAGCATGGTTTTAGAAAACGAAGATCTTGTGATACTCAACTAGTCCTAACTGTTGACGACCTGGCCAGTGCCCTAGATAAACGTAAACAAGTAGATGTTGTCATCCTTGATTTTAGCAAGGCATTCGATACGGTCCCCCACTCTAGATTAATCAACAAATTATACTATTACGGTATAAACAAAGAACTTGTTGGTTGGATTAAAGCCTTTCTGTGTGGGAGAGAACAGAAAGTTGTTCTTGAAGGCCAGTCTTCTTCTTTTCTCCCTGTGGACTCTGGTGTACCCCAGGGTACTGTTTTAGGGCCCCTATTATTTCTATTATATATCAACGACCTACCTGACAACCTTAAGTCAACCACTCGGCTATTTGCGGATGATTGTCTCTTGTATAAGACTATCTCAACCACCAAGGATTCTGAGGATCTGCAGAAAGATCTTGATACCTTAAACGCTTGGCAAAACAAGTGGCAAATGCGTTTCAACTCTAGTAAGTGTTATGTTATGCACACCTCATCAGGTAGATCCACCACCCATTTTAATTACAAACTGGGCGGTCAGACTTTGCAAACAGTTCATTCTTACCCTTACCTTGGTATTCATCTCCAAGATAATTTGAAATGGGACACCCAGGTTGCTCATGCAACTACAAAAGCTAGTAGGGTCCTTGGCCTCATAAAGAGGAACCTTTCCAACTGCACCGAGCAGCTCAAAGCCACTGCCTATGCCAGCTTAGTCAGGCCCCATTTAGAGTATGCTACATCTGCTTGGGACCCTCACCTTCAAAAGCATTGTAGCCAGTTGGAAAGGGTGCAACGTAATGCTGCAAGGTTCGTCACACATAACTATAGTAAAACGGAAGGAACGGTCACCAAGCTCCTCCATGATCTCCACTGGACGTCCTTGCAAAACAGGAGATCTGCCTCCAGATTAACCCTATTGTATAAAATTAATCAGAACCTTATTGACATACCTAAAGAAAACTTCCTAAAACCAGTGACACTGCAAGGCCTTCGGAGAATGAACACGCAAAACTTCCAACAACCTGCGTGTCGTATTAATGCTTACAAATACTCCTTTTTCCCAAGAACTATAAAGGAGTGGAATATGTTACCTGAAGGGACTGTCAATGCAAGTAGTATAAATTCGTTCAAGCATAATTTACATTTTGATTAAGTCATATCCCCTCCCCGCACACCTCTGGCTCATATGCTCTACCCTTTTTTCAGAGCCCTGCCAGTACACGAGAAGAAGAAGAAGAATAGTAACAGATAATGGGACACAATTTGTAAGTCATGAGTTTGAAGAATTCCTGAGTTCTCGTGGTATTAAACATCATAAATGTTCACTGTACCACCCCCAAAGCAATGGTGGAGTGGAAAGATTCAATGGTGTATTGAAGTCTTGGGTCCAAACATGTATTAATACTGGTAAGCCTTGGTAAATGACGATAACAGAATACTTAGCTGCATACCGAGCAACACCACACGCTACCACAGGATGTTCCCCGTCATTACTATTACATGGTCATGAAATGCGAACTAAACTCAATGTCGTAGGATTTAATCAAGGCAAGGTATTATGTGAACCATCTACACTGAGAGATAAAGAAAAGGGAACTCAGGATTACTACAAGAATTTTTGTGACAAGAAAGTACACACTAAGGTAGTAAGGTTTAATGTTGGGGATTATGTACGGATAAAGAAACCACACCCCGGGTTGAAGGGAGATTCCAAATTCAGCGACCCAATCCAGATACGACAAAAGCTTTCAGATAAGGTGTATATCACAAGCGACGGTCGTAAATGGCACGTAGACAAGCTGATCCCAAGCACTGCCAATCTTCAAACATTGGAATCAAGTGAGCAAGGCAGCTTTCTGTCATTTGGGGAGTTAGAAGAAACCGGTGAGGGGGTAGAAAGTGAATCAAGTGGTTCGGGAAGTCCCTACACCGTTCGTAGATCTACCCGGGTCAGACGGTTACCACAATGGTTAGCAACAGATTATGAACTAGGATAAGTATGGTTGGTAAATTAAGTAATTATTAAGACATTATTTCGGCTGCCGCCTATGTTATACGACAAGAAATTAGGGAAAAAAAGTTAAAGCAATTTATGAGGTTAAAAAGTATTCTATTCTAATGTAGTTAATTCCAGTATTCAACATTTCAAGTATAAGGTTATTATTATAAAAAGAAGAGGGGATGTTATATCTTGGGCTAAGAAGCCAGCTGTGCAATACAATGGATACCTTAAGTTCTTATGTTAATTACTATTCTATTGTATTGGTTCTGTAAGTATTCTTGTATCACGTTCTATCGTTGCAGTCTTTGAGTTGATTGAGTTGTGAATAGATGTTATAAGTGTTCTCCGTTCTCCTGGTTTCTGTTCTTGGATTCGTGTTCCTTTGCCACACCCTACAGAACTTCCTACATTATAACAACTGGGTTACGTAATTCATACAAGAGGGATTCGTTGTCTGCTACATCAACAGTAAGACTGGGGGTTTGTTGCTACTGCCATAGGCCTAGCATTGCCAGTCGCTGGAAAATTAAAAATTATTGCATCTTTGGACGCTCGGTGATGCGGATCAGAGTATATCAGTAAGGGTTTATTAGCCTAGCCTATGTAAAAATCTGAATTTGTCGTATAGCCGTTATTTCAGGAAGCTTCCGGAAACTTTACAAATTGTTCTGACAAAATTTAAACTAAGTTCTGCCTCTGCAGCTCATTTGCAAGATGTTCGTTCTTTAGGAAGAGGCAGACCTCATCGGTTTATTTCAATGAAACAGTCCTTTCGAGTTTTGTAGCACCTGCCCCTCAATTGGTGGCGGCGTAAACCTACTCATCAAAGGGTTGTCCAGAGTAAGGGAATTGTGATAGGATTACTAGGCTAGACCTGAATGAAGTTGCTAACATATTAGACATCGATGTCACACTGAAGCGAACAAATAAAAGAAAGAGAATTCCCAGTCAACGGAAGAAGTAGCTTATCATTAATAATCTCCTCGGTATTTAGTGGATCGTAGCATATTAGCATAAATTAAACTTTCCGTTAACCCTCCTTCCGAATAATAACTCCCTGGTTGAGCCTTGGCCAGCTAGGCTATAGGCCTACTGTAGGCTAGGCCTTCTGTGAGACTGTAGGCTAAATAACGTACAGCCTCGCATAGCTAGGACTCCTGTCCAACATCATTAGGCTTTGGCCCCAGCCCAGAAAAATTTAAACTTTTGCGATGTGAAACCACCATCTCTCTAATGACGTTACCTGGTTTCACCATTTTCTTGATTTTCGGTGAATTACGTATCCCCTCACAGAACGTTCTTCTTTTCTGTTCTTGGCTGTAAATGCTTTGAGTTAGCGATCAAGCCTAAGCTAAGGCTTAAATCTGTATGTTACTTACTGTAGTGAAATAAGTACACACAGTAACACAGTATAAACTGGGAAAGGATGGCCTAGGCACATTTTCATGCATATCGCATCAACTTACACGTGCACATGCTGTAGGTGCTTCTGACTCAGCTGGCGTGTACGATGGCGCTCTGTAATAATCATCAAACTGCTCTCAGCGACACCGTCTGTTGAAGGAATATACCGGCAGCCGGTGGCAATTTTAGATCTCAAACTAAGAATAATTTTCCGTCGAATGCCCTTCAAACACCACACCAGCACCGTTTTCATAACCTAAGATATTCCTCTCTAAAATCGGTAATTCTTGTCAAAAAAAGACTTCAAGTTCCAGTTGCTTCAAGGTTACAAAATGTTGTGCAATGTTGCCAGTTGACAGATTGCTTCCAAAATCTTTTTTCTTCTTCTTTGGAAATGAAGTGTTTAATTTGACCTTGAAACTTGACACCAGCCAGTAAAACATCGAATAACATTCATTTTAGATTTAGCTGTAATTTTGTGAGTCATACAGGCTAATTGAATATTTTGTATTTCTTTGTAATCTTGACACAGGTAAATGAGATAAATAGACACTTTTAGAGTTGTAACCTTTATGCGACATCACAGATTTCCCATCATAAGCAATGCACTGGTGTGAATTTAATATTTTCTTTAAAAATTCATAACTTTTAAATACAACCTGCTATTAAGATGGGGTTTACATCTATAAAAAGAGACAAATATCCTAATTTTATGAAGCTCTTGTATTTTGTCATCGGAATGTACCTTTAAAGTTGTTGCTAAGTCCTAAGCATAATGAAAAATTTATAGAAAATCTCGTCGCCGAGCCTGAAAACCGGCACCCGGAACAGGAATATAATATTTCATGATAACGTGTACAGCGTGGTCTACAGGAAAGTCCGACAACTGTGGGCATGTGAATTAGGGAGACTTATATCGTCGTCAGGACAGTGGTGACACCAAATGGGGTAGGTGCCATGTCGCTCGTCCAGGAAGGATTCCCCTCGATCGGGTTCAGTTTCCATTATAGTCGGGAAACGACAAAATATGAAGTAGCCCATGTACAACAGCCATTCGACTCTGTGATTTATACTTGACATTTTAAGTGAGGGCAGATCCTGTAATATTTGCCCCAAATTTTATAATTTCACGACTAAAGACCCAAAATGCGCTCCGAAAATTTTGAATTTTGTCGTGGACAACCTTTCGGCAACCCGTCGCCCTTGTCGGGGTTTCAGATTGCAGTCCCACGTAGGGAAGCTTGGATCCCTGCCGCGCAAATTCGGCTTGAGATACCCGCCAGCGTCGGGATTACATATGTTATCTTATCTACTATACTGAGTTCATGTCTTCCAAAGAAATTGGAAAATTCTGCTACCGTGAAGACCACGGCTTCCTGTGCTTCCCCTGACTGCCCGCCCCACCCCACCCCTGTGCAAGGACCGCGCAGACGGGGGATGCGGGGCAGGCCCGTAGTCAAGGGGGGCCAGGGGGCAAATTCCCCCCTGAAAATTCTTTGCCCCCCTAGAGAGTTTGAATCTTACCATTGACTTAATATATTTGTACACATTTGGCCCCCCTGAAAAATTTTCGTTCCCCTGGAAAAATTTTTCCCACTACAGTACCTTGTCTAGCTACGGGCCTGATGCGGGGGCCTGATGCGGGGGCCTTATCCCCCGCACTTTTTCTGCCGTTGGCACTTTGGGCCGCCTTAAAAGGCTTTTACTTTCTTGAACCGCTTCGTTGACGAGCCGCCACTTTAAAATTGGCTCCGCGGTCCATGTCCCTATGATGTCGTACGAAACATATGCAAGCTATATGCCGTAAGCATGAAGGAACAAATTTAGATGTGAAGAGAAAACTTTGATTTCATTTAAAGGGAATATGCAGTCACCCCAATTTGAATTACTCTGTACCGGGGTATTTTATTTCATGAGTGGCTTTTGACGATGTTATACAGTATCTTTCTCACTGAGTTGTGCGAATTCACCTCGAGTAACTCTGTGGTTTATCTTGCATATGCAATATTTATGTTCCAACATATCATGAAACATTCTCGAAGTGAAATGAGAGGCTATTTGTAAGATTTAGCTGTTGTTTTAAGTAAATTTGCGGCAACTACTCATGCCCTTTCAAAACTTTCTTTACCAGCTCATTGCGTTTAGCCAATGATTAAAAATTTGGGGAAATGGGGACCATTGTATACGATTTCCCTGGGTTTAGTGGCCTTAACATCATAACTTGGTCAGTGCAATTTTCAGCATTTCAGTATTTTTTCTCAGGTAAGCTAACTTTCATTTACGACGTGGAAATCTCAGGGGGCCGTTTCCCCCCGTCCCTCCGCAGGCTACGGCCCTGACAGGTCCTTTTTTTTCATCGAAAGCAATGGTTACCAGCTATCAGCATAGGCGTACGAGACAGGTGCAGGGGCTGGGATGCTCCAACGTACCCCATCCCCATTTCATACAGTACGTATATGTTCTATTTGTAAAACATGCTTTTCAGGAAAACTTGTGACAATTTGCATTAAAATTTCACGGAAAATCTAAGCCTCCCAACTGAAAGTAATGCCGTGTGCATATATGGATAACTGGATACGAGTGGTGAAGTTAATGGCATTTGTGATTTTTAAAACAGGAAAATTGTGAACATCCAGGGCCGTCGCGACCGGGAGTGTGGGGGTGTCTCACCCCACAAAGTTCGTCAGAGCGACGATAGTCGGAAAATCTGAAATGCCAGCTGGAATTTCTGATATCTGTCTAGCACATTTTTCCGACTGATCCTATGTCAACTTTGTATATATTTTCCAGGTAGACCAAGTGAGAATAATACCAAACGTTATTTTCCTCACGCAAAATCAAATCAAAGCTGTCCTTTTTTTCGCACATTCTTCTCAAACTCTCAAAATTTTCGCGCGCTCCTCGCGCTTCAGACGTAACCTCAGTGTTGTTCTTATTATCAGTATCTTCCGATAGCAACTTTCGGAGAAGCACAACAGCAGAAGTGGAAAGCTGTTTACAAATTACCAGGTAAAAGACTGGCTTTTTGAGTGGCATGTTGGTTTGTTGGGCAATTGAAAGTATCTCGATGCAGATTCTGAATGCAGGTTTTATTATGGAAATCTTATTTAATGAAAATGTGATTTACAATCAATCTCATGAACATTAATAAGGTAATTATACCAGACACAGTTCTATGGGAGCTAGGGCGCTTTAGTCCCCCCCCCCCCCCCCATTTTTCCAAAATTGCGCAAAATTTTATATAGACTAATATTGGTGAAGACATAGATGCACTCGGAAAATATTCCAAACGTCTATTTATCAGGCCCGTAGCCAGTAAGTTCTGTAACGATTCTTTCTATAACTTCAAAAAACTTTCGCGCGCTACGCGCGCTTTCATCTATAGTTCTATCTAGTGGTAACGCCCCCGTTTTAAACATATCGGATTTCAACGTTTCTACAAATGTTGTTCTTCCGTGTAGGCGTGATTCTAGAGAAACACGAACATGTATCGTTGCGAAGTTCTTTCCTCTTTTTCCTACCTTTTGGAAGATTCTCTCTTCAGCCTCGCCATCGTGGCAAACATATTTTGTAAGAAAAAGATCTTTCAGTTTCGTAGGAGATCCTTAATGTAATGGGTAAGATAAAGAATGTAATCCCCGACGACGACCATGCAGACACCCGAACAAATTTCTTGGTTTTGTCCAGATTCTTCAATAAAAGCCCAAACTTTTTCAACTTTCCTTAATGAAAATTCAATATAACCCCAAATTTTTCGGCGCGCTTCGCGCGCCTTACATTTTGAGTTCGGCACCCCATTGCATCTGTCGGGACTTAGAGTAGCTGGCCCCCAGTCAGGACGTCCCCCCCCATGTCGGCAAATCAAAGCACCACCCTTGGCTGAGCCTACGTGCAGGTTTTTCATTTTGGCACTGAAGTATACCCCCAAATTTCGGCGCGCTTCGTGCGCAACCCTCACAATCCACATTGCATCACTTATGAACATTATAAGCACAACGTACCAGTGAACTTTTATAGCATAAACTAGGTGTATACATTCTGAAAACGCGCTTGTTCGTCCTAAACCCCTTTTGCTACACCTGTCTGGGAGGTCTAGTATCATTTTTCTGCACCTATACTCTCCCTCCTGTCCATCTCCCTCCCGCCCATCATGTTCCGCATTGCTGGAAGCTGTTCGTCTGGATTTTCGTTCAAAATTAGCAAAAATAAGGTAGATGTAAGGTGCTTGGCGTCATACTCTATAATATTATTATTTAGATGCCAGGTAATAAGCATTATGTCATTGCCCCATTTTATATAATTGATCCAAAGCTTCCAGGAGGTCTATACGTGGCATATGCTAGCATTAGATGCCAGAATAGAAGGCATTAAAGTAGTCAAAAGGGGTGGGGGCTTCAGGAGGTTTTTTCACAACGTATCCTTCTCTTAGACAACATACTTTCTACTTTTACCTAACCAAATCTTAGTATTCACTAATTTATGGACATTTTCCAGCCATATATGATCAGTTCCAAAAGTATCCCAAGATAGCACCATTTTGCATCTAAGCAACCTTACCTTAACAAAAATTTCTCAAAGGGGAGGGGGACAACCCCTCCCCTTAGGCCCCTCCCCCAGGACGGCACCTTTATGAAGTGACAAAGGAAGGATCCCCACTGCTGTATCATACAAAAGTAACGCCCATAAAAACGAAAATGCAATTTACGGGCCGCCACTCATTTGGAAAAAGAATCAAACCAGTCGGGAAAATTAGAATTCATTTAATTATGGACATTTTCTAGCCATATATGATCAGTCCCAAAAATATCCCAAAGATAGCTCCATTTTGCATCTAAGCAACCTTAAATTAGCAAAAATTTCTCAAAGGGGAGGGGTCAACCCCCCTTAGACCCCTCCCCCACGATGGCACTCTTATGTAGTGACAAAGGAAGGATCCCCACTGCTGTATGTAAACGCAAGGTGCATAAAAAATAGTGCAATTTACACGCCACCATTCAGTTGGCAAAAATATCCATCCAGTCGGAATTTGGGACCTTCACACCCCCAAACATATGACCCTAGCTATGGCCCTGTGAACATCCACCACCCAAGTGTAATAGTAGGGCCTAATGAGTAACTTGTCCACACAAAAAACGGAAAATTGAATTATTTCAAACAAAATAAAAGAAACAGGGAAAATGAAATTTATACAATGGAATACGCATTACACAACCTGGGATAACTATGACTTTCATATATATTTGTAAAGAGCTGTCAAGAAAGCCATACTAAGTTTTTCCTTCACTCATCACATTTTGGCAAGCAGTAGCTTGTTTCCATATCATGAAGTAAATGGTTCACTATGCTATCATATGACGTTTAACCACCCATACCCCATCCACGCACCCCATTTATACCTCGATCATGCCTACTCACAACAAGTCACTAGTACACACATTTTTCTGACTATACTGAAAAAATCAAAATGGATGAAAAGTTGAGACAACTACTGCAAAGAGTGAAAAGAACAATCTAACAGTGTTTTGACGAATATCACCATTTATTATCTATATTACGACAGTTGCAAATTGATTTTTCTTTATAATATTATTCTTCACTGTACGGGACTGTTAAAATCTTGAAAAAGAACGGGTTAGGTCACCAGAAATACAGAGAACACTGAAACAGTTTCTGTTAAATCCATTTGTACTGAGACTCAAACACTGGGGGTGTGGAAACAAGAGGGTGTGAGACCCTTCTCCTTTTGGCCATGGGCCAGAGGCCCCCAACACTCCCAATCAAAATTTCTTGGAAACTTTATGGTCCCCTCGCCATGAAATGTGGTCACAGTACATATTTGGGGACTTACTCATCCAGAAAAAGAAAATGACCACCAATGTCATTATAACTGCATATTAAAATAACACATTTTTTATTTTGCTTTTTCAGTCCTTTTGGCTGAACTGGAGCCTGACAGAAAAGTTCAGGAATATTATTTTTGAATATTTTTCACAAGATATGAAGAGACATTAGGAGCAACTGCATTAAAAATATTTTTAATGACTATTTTCTTTATATTAAACATGGGTGATGTTCACGGGGGTGCATGTCCCCTCAATATTTTTAGTGGGGGACAATATCAAATGTCCCCCCCATATTTAGAGATATGCAGAAAAATAAATGTTATTACACACATTTTCGATATGAATAATTGTGATATTAGCCTATTAATGGCAGCTGGGGAAACATTAGGTCAGAAATATGTGATATGTGTCCTTTAGAATGTACCAAACTGCTTGGCTTCCAGGGGCTTCACCCCTGGACCCCTGCAGGGACCTGTGGAGGTCCCCTGTACCTCTGGCCAGAGGCACAAAGTGTTCACTCAAGCAGGTGTCCCCCCATAATTTTAACTGATCGCCACCCCTGCATTATAATATACTATCATCATACTGGAAGCCAGTTTTGTTTGTTTGCCATGTTGTTGACCTGGTTCCCCAAAGAATACTTCAGACAAATGACTTCTGAATATTTATAAAATATCAACAGATATTGAGCAACTATGTCAAAAACATATTAATGATTATTTTCTTTATAAATTTATTATATTAGCAGCCATTTTACATGAATGAAACCTTAAATATTAACTTTTACCATTTAATTTCATTGTCAGGGGACCGAAATGTTTCCAAAAATACTGAGTCTGGGGTCTTGGGAGAGGGTGCCCGTAAAGTACCTCTGAACCGTGGCCTATTTTGATCCCCACATAATATTGAAGGGGAGATGAGTTTCTCTAATCTCCAACTAAAAGTACAATGTTGAAATTTTAAAATGTGCTCAACATATAATTTGACCAATCTTTCTCCAATTTCAAACAACTTTTGTCACAAATTATGGAGAGCACCCTCCTCTTGAGATTTAATTATATGCTTTTCATGCACACGATGACAGTTGGTTAAAGGCATACTCTATGCTAGTAAATCATTTACTCAATGTAAATGACTTCTCACTATAGTATAAACCTTTGACCTGAAGTTGATAATGACTTCATGACATGATCTCTAAATGTTTTGCTTGTGTTTAAATGTTTGTCATTGCTGTTATTAAAGTTGCTTCTCTTTCATTGCACATGATATTACAGGTTCTTTTACACACATGACATTCAAAATTCAAAAGTATGACTGTTTCAGGTATCACAAACGTTTCATCCTTCCTTAAAGTTAAACAAAAATCCAATACAACAGATGTGTGATAAAAGGGAGTAGCCATTGAGCCATGCCATGGGGTTGGGAGCATCACCCTGGAAACCCCTTTAAATTCTAAACATTCCTAAAATGCACTTTGTACAATTTCAGTCACACCATCATGATTTTATCTAATCAAGAGCCCAGTCCCCTCAACCCCAAGAAAGCTTCCCCCTTCACACATGATTAGCTGGTTATGGGAGGAAGTTAACCTTTGCCCCTCTACTCCCTAAGTTCTCCAGTGGTGGCCTGCATGCCATTTACAACCCTCAAAATGTCCTTGGAAATAATTGAGGAGACTGAAATTGAAATAAGTAAACAAAATATCTACAGAAGTTCTGGCTATTACTATTGTAAAGAAGTATAACTCACAAGAATGTGGTCTGAGACTGGTGGAAAACATTTGAAGACCCTTGCTTTGTATAGGCCATTATGGTAGGACAGCAATAGATAAACAGAGACTCATAAACTGCTTCAACAGTATTGTCACTTTCAATGACAGCAGCATGCATAGTAGTAATAACTAAACTAAAGCAGCAGGGTACCACAGAGATGGGCTACGGGGGTTTTCACCCCCACACTTTCTGCCATGGGCATTCTGGGTCGCCTTAAAAGGTTTTTATTTTTCTTGAACACACTGGGCTGCTTCGATGATTAGCCCCCACCTTAAAACTGGGTCTGGAGTCCCTAAGCAGACAACAAAGAGGTTTGACTTTTAGATATAAAACCAACGTATATGTTCCTAACTGACTCCTGTGCAGGGCTGGATACAGGAATATAAGGAAGGGTGGGAGGATGTGGTGGGGGCGTAACTAGGCAGAAAGTGATCACATCTTTTCCATGGACCTGGAGATGTAAAATTCTGGTTACAAAAATCATTGCTTTGCCTAAAAGAGGGGGTATATGCCCCTTACACCCCCCTTGGATCAGGTCCTGCCCGTGTCCTCAATGTTGCCTGGATATCATGACAATGTCTTCCCTAGCAGATTTTTGCAACCTTCACATTAGGTGTTTTTATTAATTATGCATCAAGAGAAAAGTTGACTTCAAGTGAAGAAACAACACTCGCCAGTCTTCATTACACTCACTGATAACTAATTTTGGTACAGACTTCACTGGAGACAGGCATTTTATAAAATTCCCCAAAGTGCATGTCTTGCTATCATCTTTTAGGAATAGGATATTTATTTCTATAAAGTAAAGGGGGAACCACACACATTCAAATGAAGGATGTCACAATTAGGACTGTAGTCACCTATTGCTCTCCATGGGCTGGTTATATATTAGACACTGTGAAGTAGTCTTCACTCCTAATGAATATGTCCGAAACTGTGTTATACACACTGAATAACTTCCCTCAATTGTCAATCTTCTGAGAAATACAACAGCAATAACTCCAAGAGACCTTCACAGCCTTAAGCTGTGTGTGAATCTTGTTCACAAGATAGTGAGGAGTAGCATGCCTTCCAGTGAGGGTCCATCTCTAAAAGTACCACACAGAAACAGTGGCGATGCAATAAATTTATGCCAGAGGGAATTTGACTCAACCTATCTTGGAAAATAACAATTAAACAGTGACATAACTAGATATGAGCAGCTGGCACAGTAGCACCAGTATCCAGGCACCAGAGGGGAAGGGGAGAGGGTGGAAGTATTAATGACAAAATACACCCACTAATTGCAGCAGATAGTGAGGCAAAATGACTAGTATTGATGTAACAAGTTTAGTCACTTTAGCCCTGTTCCTACAAAATGCAAACTTGCAATAGAGCACCACCTCCGGTTGAATATAGACCTGCTACATATACGACAAATGGCTCACCTTACCCTGTACATAAGTACAGCCAGGATTGGTAAATGCAGACTATCTGTTTGGGAGGAGAAAGGATGGCGGCCTATTCCTCTTTCTTGTAATAGGTCTGGGCCCTTCTACTTAAGCCGCTGCAACCATGATCTGCTATGTTCCGTTATGTCACTTATAACATAAAAATATCCAGAAATTAGTCAGGTGTTAGCTCCCTTCCGGACCCTGGCTGGAACCTATCTTACTTATGTCGCATGCAGTGATTCAAACTATGGCCCTCTTCATCAAGTCTCCTCTTCCTTTTCGTCTTTGTGTTTGACCAGACCTTTGCTGATCAGATCTGGTATTTCAACAGCTAGCCATGGACCCAGCTGAAAGTGAAACAGCAATAAATAACTTGACTGTGGTGTACTTGTATAGTACTGTACATGTGCCTCTCCTACCAATTGTCAGATGTACCTGTGCATGGTTATGGAATAAATAAATTGCAGAATATCTGTTTTTTCAAATGTTCCTAAATATTCACGCAGGTAACCTTTTTCAGTACAAATGTGACATCATTTCCAGTACAAGTCTCAAATTATCCCCTGCGTACACATTAGCACTCCCTTCACTCCCCCCCCCTCCCCCTCCCCTATGTAAATTACACAAGACAAAGAATTTTCATGCATGCTGCCCACAAGAAGATACAGCTGCTCCCACTTTATAACAGTCACAGCATTTTTGTGTCAATGCCCCTGCTCCTGCCCCTGCTTACCCCTTTTCTTTCATCGTATCTCTCAGTGCCCACGGGGGTCAATCATGACCACTTTGGAAACTACTGCCAGGGATGGAAAAATGTATATTTCCAGGCAAGCAATTCAAATTTCCCACACTTTTGTCATGTTTTGTTTTCATGTTCAAATTTCCCTCTAGTTGCTGGATATTTCCCTGCAAGGAGCTTTCCACAGTCTTGATTTTTTTTACCCATGACTTCTGGTGTATAGCAGCCACACCAACCTGCAATGTACACTGGTATTTTAACACATTCCCACTTCAATCATTTGAATCTTGATCGTACATGTATCCACTCACCCCAAGAGCAATGGCATGACCAATGCCAAATTTTGGGACATTTTTGGCCCACAGTGGTTTGAAGTGATCGGTCAAGCATATTTTCCCCCCTCTGTACATCTTGGCCGTTTTACCGTCAAGCTCTGGAATGGCTATCTCTGGAGCTGTCACTGGGTATGTTACTGGTATCTGGATGTTGAAAAGGGGAGAAAACTAATATTATTAATCATATCAGATGGTCACAGTTTCTGTCAAGGGGGGAAGGGGGGATTTGCCCCTCCTTTCAAGAAGGAGGGTAAAATCCCCCTTTTCATTTCCATACCTGTAAAAATAAAAAATTGTCAATATCTTGGTTTCTTAAGAAGAGGGCACTTCAGGGCTCAAAAATAGACGCATTCTGGCGCAAAAGCTCCAGAGACTGCCGCAACTGCTCCAGAAAAACAGAAAAGTGGGTACTTGTCTGGCGCTAAAAATAGCACCAGATCCATGAGGCAATAGAATTTATGAACTCCTGTGCCCACCCCCCACCTCCACATTCAAGGTGCCATTGAGGTCAATCTAAACCTGCCATACTGTAGGCTAGCATGCATCCAGCCCCTCCGGCCCCTTCCAAATTTTTCAGAGATGGAGTGACTACATCATGCTTAGTACTGCCTAGTGTTACACCAAATAAATGACCTTTATCTTATTTCATGTCTGTTATTTTGAATTTCTTTTACTAAATTCACAAGTAACATTCGGGAGACTATCAGAGAACGTTACATGCAGGGAACAGTGTTTTCTTTGAAAAATTGAAAACAGCTCCACACAATAGAGCAGGTTCAGAGGAGAGCCACTCGCCTTATACCAGAGGTGAAACACCTACCTTATCATGTTAGACTTAAAGGGGAATTTTCATGATCCCAGACAGTTCCAATTCTCCCAACTATGCAACTTCTAGCTCCTCCCATAACTGTATGAAGCTACTCCTTGTGCAAAAATAAACCTGTTTTATTCCTTAAGGCCATGTCCTGGTGAGCATACAAGGCTATAAAATGTAATAAAAGCACTCTCTCTGCCTTGTGTGGAATGTGAGCTACTCTGCATCTTTCAAATTTTCAAACTTTGATGTCAGTCATAGAGCAGTCACCAACTGAGATTTTTCATACCCCTACACTCAAAACTATTTTGCACTATATTCACCAAACCATTTTGAGTAGTACTAGACCATAGTCCATACTGTACATGTATACTTACAGTAAATCAAACTGTATTTCAAATTCATACTTCAGAAACTATATGCCAGCATTGACCAAACCATGTTGGGTATAAATACTTAACCATACATGAATACTTACAACAAACTCTATTTCAAATTCATAGTTCAGAAAGTAGGTATGATTATTCCAACATTTACAAGACCATTTTGAGTAGTACTAAACCATATATACTTACATCAAACTCTATATCAAATTCATACTTCAGAAAGTCTTGCATATGCCAGCATTTCCCAAACCATCTTGTGCCATCTTTACTGGACTCCAGTCTAAACCAGTCATTGTCTGCTGCCTTGTTATTTTCAACATACTGTTTGTCAACAAAAAAAAGGAAAGCACAACCTTAATTGAGAATGATTTTTTTGTCAAACCTACTTTAATGTTGCTCTTTAACCGTGCTAAAACCATGCAGATTTCTCTGAAATTGTGTCGTTGCCTCTAAAAATGTTAAAATCGCATGACATTCGCCTGCGCAAAGTGAAAACTTGCCAGTCTGGTACCTATTGGCCCCACCATATGTTACCGTTTTATGCCTGAGCCTACAGTACAGTGCACTGTACTGAAAACATGCCCAATATTGTGTGTCGCAAAACTGCTATCAATGATTTTATTTGGGGCATGAACAGACCACAGAAGAAGAGCGTGTTAGAAATGTAAAATCGTTAAAATTCACCTTAATTAATGACATGTATTCTTCCTTCAGTCTTGTAGGCCACAAATCTTTATCCCGCGGTCCTGCGTTAGTTTTCAGCAAAGGTATACCGCTAAGAGCTTTCTTGGTGGCTGCGTCTACCATTTTGATCGACGTTAAACTGGGTTGATATTTCCACAACTTAGCATAAATTTCCTGATATGTAATAAACTATAGTAGTTATAATAAATCCAACAAAACCATAATACTGTCATGTTATTACTTGAAATACTGTTTCAGTGATAGGCAACTATTTCAGTTTCTTCAATTTTTAGACACCAGACTCTCTCCTTTTAGTTTGATAAACTTACTCAATAACACTTATGTTTCGAAAATTTATAACATTAAAATTAGGTGGAAACACTGAGTCAATGTAAGCAAGTTAAGCCAGCTGTATTTTGCATGATGACAACACGAAGCATACGCAAAGTTGAGATATTATCATAATAAGTTTGACCTTTGACAAATTGACATCTATAGATTTGTTGAGACCTTGTATGTTTTGTGAAGGAACACTAGCCTCACGCCTGTAAAAACATTTAAATTTAAAACTATTCTTGCTGTCTGAACTAGTTCTACTGTAATAATTTAAGCAAAACTGCCCCGATTTTGAGGAGACCATTGCCTTATTAACATAAATTATTCGCTTTTCCTTTACTATACAGTACATTGACAATTACGTACACAGCACAGCAACAAGTCGTACATAGTTTTCGTACGTACAACCTATTCTAGATATTGTACGCACGTATGTAACGTGCCGTATCAAGAACGTACAAGAGTATACTACTGTATGGAATTGATATGGTCTGTCATTTACTTCATGATAGAGCGCTATACCGCTAGCTAGCAAACCGTCTATCTAGTACATGTTCGCAATATATGTATATGCAAACTAGCAACAGTACAACGGTCGATTTGGTGAGAAAGAAATTGGTAAGGCCATTATGTATCTGAAAATATCTGTTTCATCCTTCTTTAAAATGTCCCAGAGTTGTTTGAATTTGATTTTTCTTTACGTGTTGAGTGGCATTATTCTGAGAAAGGTGTCTTACATGAGTATCTTACACCTACAAATTGGTGAAAAATTGTAATACTTTTGTCAACTGATATACGAAGGTTTGAAAACAAATGGTTTTAACTTTTTAGTAAAAAATAACCGCATTATTTGGCAGGTAGTCAACTGTTGTGGCCGTTTTAAAAAAGATACAGAATTAAGTTAGGAGTTTTCAGACAACATTGCAAACATTCGTGACCAAAAGCATTGCCAAAGAGTTGAACTTGGGAAACTGGCCTGCAGCGCAGTAGGTAACCTTACAAATTGTTAGGCTGGCCTAACGTTAGGCTTTGAGTTCGACGGTAGGCCAGTGTGCTCCACTAGGCCTAGCTGTTTTGTCCGGGGGCTCTGCCCGTGCAAAATCTACCACACTACTTAAGCGCCCGGACAAAACTTTGCCGCCCGTACAGAAAATTGACCGGTCAAGAAGTTGTCTGTACACTCAATCACAAACACCACAACTTAGTCATTTGACTGCCTTTTATATCTGATTTCAAATAGGCCTAGGCTAGGCCTAACTTTTTACTTATGGCAAGCAATGTAGGCCTATAGGCCTAGGCTAATAAAACATCGGAGATGCAAACCCAGCTCACGTGCACCTGAGCTCTTATATCATTCAATATGCACTTGGGCTACTGTATTTCTTTGATATGTTTCCACAGGAGGAATCTGTTACCATCAGACTCATACACTAAACAAAAGTTACAAAACCATTCAGTTGAACTGTCCCCTAGCCTAGGTTTCCCGATTTTCACCCGAAATTTCCATTAAAGTGAACTAGTTCATTCTTGAATAGGTCCAAGTGGAAACTGGAGCTTCAGATCTGCAAGTGAAGTCAAAGATATGTAGAAAATGCAAAAAAGAAAAAAAAAGAAAATTGAGCACAAAATGCCCAGATTTGAACACATAGGGAAGGCTAAGAACAAGGCCGTAGATTGCATCATTTGCGATCTAATGCACTTATCAATTGAATGACCCACCCTACTACCCCCGGACATGGTCAGTCATTGTCCACAACTTCATTGACAAAACATGTACATTGACGTACCCCTCAGTCACTTTTGTGATGGACAATTTGTGTGAAATGACACACCCCTTAGTCACCAAATTGATGCACAGTTTGCGATTTTGACCGAGATGTGCGTCACCAAACTGACTGACAAAAGTAAGCAAGTATATGAGGAGCAATGCTGAAGGTTGTCATCTCTGAACAACTGATAACATATGACCCACAATGACTCAATCCTTAGTAAAGTGACTGACATCTGAGGTAAAATGACTCACCCCTTTGTCACTCTAGTGGAGGACAATACTGGTACATTGACAGACATGTGAGTCACACTGTCACTGGTCAATGACCCAGTGTGCATTTAGTGCACTATACGCCGAAGATCTTCGGCGTGGCCATACGATTTCGGTCGGCGTGGAGGCTTAGAAACTAGCCTTTGTCGGCGTGCAAAATGCAGTAAGTTGAGGATTGCCGGCGTAGTTGGCGGGCAAACGGTACTCCCGGCATACCGGCGGGCCGATTCAGTCAACTCCCGCTAGTATGTTCTTATATATACCTGTAGGCCTACTTGTATTGCCAATGAATGGTGTATGCATTACGTACATGTATACATACGTACGTACAATCGCTTACGGATTGCCTCTGACTTAGCTATAATGTGTGTATACTATATACCTGTACGTGCATTGCCAATGTATGGTGACTGTGTACGTATCACGTACATGTATACTGTACGCATGTACGCACGCCTATGGATTGCTATGTACATGCATTGTATGTGCACTGTACAGAAAATCCCGGCGTACATCCCGGCGTACGGTCATGAAAACCTCGGCGTACCTTCGGCGTAGGCTTTACATGGAATGCACCCTGGTCAATGACCCACATTTGACTGACCATGCCCGGGGGTAGTGGGGTGCGTTATTCAATTGATAAGTGCATAAACCGTCCCTAATTGTCAAAGTTTTCCCAAAGGGGAGGGGAACACCCCTCCCCTTAGACCCCTCCCCCAAGATGGTGATCACAAGAGCCCCGGACAGAAAACAGACCAGTGGAGAAACCTGGGTAGGCCTAGTGTAGTGTTACACTTACAGTAACTTGGCCCTAACCTAACGTTAGTAACTGCAACTTGCAAGTTGCTAGGCCTTGTGATAAGGCAGGGTTTCCCCTGGCATTGTTTTTATGAGGCAGCCACCTCATTGTTTTTGGCCACCACCTCACAGAAATTTGCTAGCGGTTTTCAACCTAGGTCTATTTCCGACCGCCCATGAACATTTCTGCAAATTGTGAATTTCTTGAAAAAACAGCAGTACCCAAGACTTTACCAACAAGTACTCCGAACTAGTGGCAATTAAAATCTACCACCTTTTGACCCAAGCTAGGCGTTTAATACAAAAAATCTGAACCTGAAAATCAAATGCAGATCCATTCGTTTTAAAAACATATTTTCTTAAAGTGGTCGGTAAGCCATATGACCTACTTCAACATATCTTTACACCCACAACTTTAATTATTAAGTGGTCAAATTTGATAAACTAAATAGAAATAAGTTGTTGGGGTATTGTCACAAAAACAACTTCCCCAAAATTGTAACTGCCCTCATTTTGTGGAGAGGTCGAAAACCACCCACCACTTTTCAATGTTTAAGGCTATTTTCGACCACCTAGTTTTTGACCTGCATAAAATCATGGAAGTTACTGTAATTTGATCAATTTTAATTTTAAGTGATAAAATTAATGGTCATAAACCAAATGTAAAAGAGTTACCTTCATTGGTAACTTTTATCACAACATCTGGGTGACAACCCCTTATGATCCATACGAAATTCATTTTACCATAAAATTGCATGGTTTTCAATAGGGTGGTTGAAAATACCCTTGGGTAGGTTGAAAATGGCCAATTTTCGACCACTTTTGTCATCATTACGTATTCCAATAGGACAAAGCTAATAAAACGAAGGACATACACAGAATGTAAGTACAGGTACTGGAGGTGTTGCCCAATGGGAAGTTGGTTCAGTGTCTTTACTTTATTTAGGTTTTTAAACCAAAACCCCTTAAGCGGTTGAAAACCCCCTATCTTACCCTAATTGCCTCCTGTACTGTACTAAGTATAGAAGTATTGATAGTTCTCAGTCATATAAAGATCTCAGCTGGGATTGGTTTTGGTGTGGTTCAAAGGTCATCTGAGGTCAGCAGCAGGTGAAATATGGACAAATCATGTTTACAATATCTCATCAGCTGTATGTTGCCTGTACTTCAGACATTGTGGGTAGAGTAGTACCTCTTGAGTTAGGAAAATTTCCAGAGATTTATTGGAGTTCAAAGGTCATACAGGGTCATGAAAGGTCATGGAGTAAAATGTTTGGAAGCATTCTAATTTTGAAGGAAACATGCAGGATACTTCAAGCTTGCCACATTGGTGTATTATGCAAAGATCTCCTTTGGGATTGTTGTTGGAGTGGGTCAAAGGTCATTTGAGGTCACTGTGAAGCAGAAACAAAAGCACAGAGCTGCATATATCTCAGGCACTACATGTTGCATGAAATTCAGACTTGTTTGGAAGTTGCTGCATTAAAGTTTACTAGCATTTTCATTATTTCTTGGAGGTCACATGGGGTCAGGAGCAGTCATAGAGAGAAAAGTTTGGTTAACTCATGAAAAATTGGTTGATAGTTACTGTTTTAATGTATTCTTATTTTCCCTAGAGGTCACACGGGTCATGTGTGGTCAGAGAGTGAAACGCTTGGTAACACTAATTTTTTACATGGAATATATGAAATACTTTGCAGCTGGGGTTGTTATTATGTGTGGGTCACATAGTAGGTTGCAGGTGTTATGTTTAATTCAAACAATATATATTTTCTGCCTTTCACTCATCCCTATGATTTTATTGCTTTTATAACCATTTTGAACAGATCCATTTGCAGTTACTTGGTTTATATTATGATTTTACAGGTTCTAAGCTCTTCTTTATTTGTGCCTCCCACTTTGTTGAGAACTGGAGACATTGCTATTGATACAACATATACCACTTTAAGTACCAGAGGTAATAACAATTTCCCCTCTACTTGTCCACTGAGGATAACACTGTCACAGCTCACAAAGACAAATCACCTTTGTAGACTGATAACGCTGGCCTCTGACCCTTACTTGGTGGTGGTATAGCTGTTAGAGTCACACCAGATTGACATATGATTGCCTATGGACCTGGCAAGAGAACAAAAATTTTGACAGTTTGTCCAGTGCAGTGTTGACAGCCTTAAGTGTTTAGATTAATGTCAGTATAATGACCTAGTTTGTGGAAGGAGGATATATAAATCAGGCAATCCCTTGCCGTGTGTGAATCCCTGCTGTCATATGCCAGCACCAGTTATGTGGACCTATCTTTTCAGGGTGAGCTGTGTACTTGCTGTAATTGTAATGATGGTAATTGTTCTTTAGGGAATACAGTACACCTTCCATTTCCCTTACACCTAACCTCCTAAAATCATAGCCTTGACAGTGGGGCTTTTTGACTGCCTGAAAGCATTTTGGAAACCTCAATATATTTTGGCATTCTGGTTTTGTGAAGGATAAGAGTGGCACACTTCAGAGTTGATGTGTAAGTTCAATGTGTAAAGATCTCAGTTGGGATTGCTTTTAACAGAGGTCAAAGGTCAATTTAGGTCACCAGCTGTCAAAATATAACATCTTTTGTAACTACATTATCTCAATCAGGAATACATAAAGAAACTTTGTCACACATTCACTTCTATTGATAACACAAGCCTGCCATGATGGTCCTCATTGATTGCAAGAAAGATTCAAACTTATGCTCTCATACCTACTCCATCTCTCAACTTGGCAAGGAATCACTACGCCTCTTGGCGTTATTGTTGCAAAATCTGGTAGTCCTGCAGAATTTCTGGTTGTCTCGGGCTACAGGGACTACCCTTAAAATCGAACACTGGTAATACCAGACACTTATGGTTCGAAGGCTCAGGTTCACTACTCTAAGCCAAACACAGCACACATTACGTGTAATGCCAGCAGATAGTGAAAATATGCCTTAATCTGCATGGCGAACTTTTGTTCTTTTGCTTTGCTTCACCATCTGTTACATGTTTCTGTGAGAAAGATGGCATGGATAGCTACGCAGGCTACTGTTATCTGTATCACAGGCAGTGAAGTGCGACCAGACTGCTTGTGTTCCAAATTTTATTTCCTTACATTTGTTTACTGCTTGGAATTAATCTTGTGCACAAAATTGTATCCGATGGGGTGCTGGATGTTCTGCTGGAACAATGGTGTACAGGCGTTGTCGCCTGTACACCATTGGTCCCTAATGCTTATAGAGCATGCTGTTCACACATTACTAAACTGCTAGTGCTCCTTGCATGTGTACGTACATGTATATATGTATAGTGCACACCACACTGTAAAATGGGATCAGTCTGCACTGTTACATTGCATAGGGATGAGTATTCAGCCATCATATCCGTGAGACGTGTGGTACTGAAAGCAGGAGGGTTATCATTTTTACCACAGGATCACATACCTATGTTTCTTTGACACTGTCTTATTTTGGCTGTATGTCTTATCATGAAATATTGAAGGATTTATCATCCAAAGCAGGTCACAGTTAAGCCTGCAGCTGGCAGTATTAATGTGCAAATGAGATGAGCCACAGAGCTACAGTTGAAATTCTCCAACATTCAGGGTTTTCCCTGGTTTTAGAATTGAACGTCGCGGATCTGCCGCGTCCGACGGTGAATCGCCGGCCTGGGGGTGGGGTATAAGGGGAGGGGGTGTCCCCCTCCCCTTTTGGAAATTTTTTGAATTTTAGAAGTGTCTAAACGTGAAATGGTATCACTTTTGAGGCGAATCAGTCAACAGAATTTCTTTAAGTTTCCGCCAAAATATTCACCATTGGTGCTCACAAACTCGTAATATTTTAACCTCTCCAAATGATAGCGATCATTGGCTATTGTAGTAGTTACCGCAATTTCTAATGCAGCACAGTTCAGGTACGTCAGAGAGCACACAGTACTTTTGCAAGTACGTATACAACGCACGTATAACGTTCGTTAATTTTACATTAGCCGTGATAGGCACATGACATGGGCGCAAATAATTGCCTCACAGGGAATAGCGGAATTCAAACATGTGATACTAAATTCTAGTGTTTGCACCGGGTAGAAAATTCGTACCTGGGTACCCGAAACGCATTACCCCTCGGGTACCCTGGTAGCCGACCGTAAACCTTGCAACATCTAGCCCAAATTTAGTGCATGCAGGTATGCAAATACAATTCAAGACTCCACCCATCGGCCCCTTATCTCTGGCCGGATCGATTTCTTGAAAACAATACGTCACATTTTTCTATATCTACAATGTGCCGTTGGTTCATAATGTCGTGAGTTTAGAAATCAGACGGGAACTAAATTTGACCATATACTTTTGTACAAATTTTAAGCAAGTCCTATCATTACCTTCCGTGGCTTTGTGTCCAAGTGTGCCGTAAGGTGTGCATCGGACCCCCCCCCCCCCCCCAAAAAAAAAAAAAAAAAAAAAAAAAAACTTCCAGTTTGTTTGTCACTGCAACTTCTGTACTGTAATGTACCTCAACCATGTGTTCAAATTTCTCGTAAACTGCTTTCTTGCTACTCTTATGAAAAATCCACTACCTACTGTACCTTCGTGATAATGACAGTAAAAATCTAATGCATCTCCTGGCCGAGATTTCACCCGCACAGTACCGTTAAAAATGTACGGTAAGATACGGCAGACACCGTGCACCTACGAACGTTCGTTCGTTCGTTACCGGCCTGGGTGCTCTCCCTGTCTGACATGTTGTGCATACTGGAGCAAAGCATGTGACTTTGGCACGTTCCACTTTTCGTGAATGGAGGTACCTAAAATACTGGGAAAATATTTTGCTCTTTTTCGCCATATATTTAGGAAACTTTGGACGAAAAAATTTTGCAAGTAGTTTGAATAGCAATAAAAAATTACGAGCAACATAAAGATGGGAATCATTTTAGTATGTAAGGGAGAATCAGGATAGAAGTAACAGGAAAGAAGATTTTTTCGCGGGCACACAGCGAAAAATACACCTTGAAAGAATGTGTATGATTTTAAATCTGATCGAATGAATTTTGCTTCAGAAAAAAGTTTCTCCACCACAAATACGAAGTTTTGGCGATTGACTCGAGACAAAAGAATATTATTGTGGCTATAAATAAGTGCATACCTTATGTAGACATAAGTGTATTACCAAAATTTACCGCTTTGGACCATGAAATCAAGTCATGTTAATATTAGTGATAACTTGACAAGTATAAAATCTAGCAATATCGAAAGTCGAGCCACGTGCCGTATATCCATTTGGGTATGTGTTTATAGGGCAAAGATATGTGTAAACTTTCTAGGTCGTTCGCGCTACTTCTGGGCCTTAGCTTTGGAATAGTAACCATCCACACGCACTGCGTGCAAGTGTATATGAGCCTGTCTTTTTAAGTTCATTTCTAGAGATAGGCTAGGCATACAGTATAGTACTGTAGGCCTATGTTGTTTCGTTATATAGTATAGGGAGGCTTGATGTTAGAAACACGCATCGCGGGGCTGATTTCTGGTGAAAAGTGCAATTTAACAAAAGCATGGTACGGAAACAGCAAAAGCAACTCCATTTCAACATAAACGTGAATGAGATGAGGGTAAATACATTTTGTTAGTTGCAATAACCATCCTATTTCGCGAAGATTAAAAGGGAAAGATTGAAAAACGCTACCTGGGTAGTAACAGCATCGGTCGGGTACCCGGGTACCCGATGCAAACACTACTAAATTCGTCGGGCTTCCGTCAAAAATCACGAAGAAAAAAAGTAACACATCCAAAAGTTCATACTATGAAATTTTTAATGAAAGACACGCAAATTCTGTGCATCCGAGATTCTGTTTACGTTTGGAGTTGCATTCCGAGACAGGGCTTTATTCTTTGTGACCATGAAGATATGAAATGCGGGATTTTCAAAGGGTTGGGCAGGTCAGCTGGTTGAGGTGTTCAATCGTTCACCAGGTTTGTGTTGGAAGGCGAATCTCGCCGGTGTTCATCCACGCTGACTCTGGTATGGGCCCGACCTTGAAATGTTTACATGTGGTATCACGAGTGCAGCCAGTATATATAGATTGTCCGCCGAGCGGGCAACGTATGAATGGAAGAGGGCTTGCTGAACTCTGTGTACGTGTGTGGCATGCATACATACCGAACGCTTAGCCTTCTGTTTGCATCTTGAGACTTGCGTGTATTACCGTAGGTATGAGCATGACAGTACTATACCGCGAAGGTAGTACTAACATGGCTCGTAGTTTTGCCGTGACAAGGTTTCGCAAATAAGCTTGTGGTTTCACGGCACATTGTAATAACAAAAAGGCGATCGTTGACAAAGTTTAAGTAACATTTTTTCAGGGTACCGGAGGAATTTTTGAACATGGCGGCTGTTTTTTGAACGTCGCGGTCTTCTTGTTTTTGAAGTTTGAACGTCGCGGGCCGCGACGTTCAAAAGGCCCAGGGAAAACCCTGACATTGACTAATGGAAAGAACATGCAGAAAATACTGTATTAGGCCAAAATTCCTAGCCAGTTGGAAGTTATGGCTCATTCAAAAGTGGCCCTGGCCCTGTTCCTACAGTAGCATGGTAAATCTGTGCTTGTGAAAATTTTCATCATTTTTCAAGTGCAGCTTTTGTGTTCATTTTTATTTGAATGTTGGAACTAAAATCCCTTTTGGGAGTCAACAATGTGCATATGTATGTATGAATGTAAAAGAGTTATCACTGGATGTATATTGATAGTTTTATAATGACTTTATTTCTCAATTATTATTGAATACTCCCATATTCGCCTGAAGTACTACGTTGTGCCAGACCTGAAAACTTTATTTGAGCAGACAGATCCTTCCCCTATTTTGGGCTTTTTCAAGGAAGTAAACTATATAGAAACTTTTGACATGACTCCCACATTTGCCTGGACCTTTTAGTGGAATTTGACCCCACGTTTTGTAGTTAATTGTACCCCAACATTGCACTTCTTTTTTTCTAGGTGACACTGTGTAACACAATTGTGTTGGTGTGTCATAAAATCCCATCTAACTCAAATATTATTATGACAAGCTGCTCATCTGGGTACTTGCAGAACTACCTGTACCCAATAGGAACACTGTTTAGGATGATTTTAACCAATAAGGAAGTAAAACGTCATTATGCATGAAAAGACTTCATTAAATCCTTGATTGCTGTGATGATTATCACAACTGTTTGCAGGAGTCTGCTGAAATTTTGAAACTTAGAAAACAAACTTTGAGGCATCCTAGCTTACTGTGGGTTTCGTTGAATAATCGCATTGACAGTCACAGTTAAAGTAGTCACAACTGCACAGCTGCAAGGGACATGATTAATAAATTGGCTGTGCTTTGTTCACTTTTACTGTTTTACAGTACTCCTGTGGCAAAATAGGTCAGGTAGCACTGCTCTGTTGATGTATGAAAGTAACACAGGTAATCAGCAATGGTGTTGCCACAGAAATGACTGAAATCTACTGGAGGACCTGGCTAGGGACCCCCAATTTTAGACTAGGACCCCACAAAGAAGTAAGCATGGGTTTGAGGACCCCCGGGAAAAAAATCGTGAAGGGAGCCCTGAAAGATTGTCCAACCCTTCAGTTTTTGAAATAGTTACAACTGTTTTTCAACTCGCTTTCTGTTTCTTTAACAGTCTACCCTGTGAGAGTGTACAGCAGAAATAGATTTTCATCGAAGAGGTTTGTTTTTTGTCAGGAGTGCTTGCCTTTCTGGAAGTCCTCAACTGGTGCCGTAAACAGTTTGAACTAAAGCTCCTGTGAGAGAATTTTGCCAACTTTGTTACGGAGATTCAGTGCAATTGGTCCGTCCACATGGTGGAGGGATTTGTTCCTTTTCTTTTTTATGTTCAAATCAAACTCCACTTTCATGTTTGACTTTAATCACAAAGTCAGTTGTGTTTTTTTCTTGAAACTCTTCCAAAGAACTTAATTTATATTCCTTGGAGTCAGATTTTCTATGCAAAGTTATATCTATATATTTGTATATTTGTTCATTGTTAATACAATTTAAGGTTTAACAAAGGACAGCAGCTGAGGAGCTGTTACCTTCAGAGGGACAAAACTCTATAAGGAGTTGTTGAAAAATAAAAAGTGCTGGAGTTGAAACTCTTGGAACACTTCAATCCATTTCAGTATTAAAACTTTGCTGCATAAGTAAGAAACTGCCTTCAGCGGTAAAAACAAAGACTGAAAAATGGCAACTGCTACACCACAGCAGGCACAACTCAATAACCGCTTTTCAAACAATCAGAATGCACACAGCCCGAACAGAGGTTCAGGGGCTAGAAATATGAATGATGGAGATGGACAAACAGCAAAACAGACGGGTCAAAGGTCACAGGTGCCACCACCCACACGCAACAAAACAACAAATGGGAACAGTTCTAGATCAGAAGCCAGCCAAGATATGACACCTGAGTGAGTATTTGAATTTAACATTTTGTCAGGATTCATAAAATAAGGTGGTGTCACTTTGAAACTGCTTCAAATCTTTTGGATAGAATTTCTCGCCTTGTCTATATGCTCACTTTATATTTCTTTGTATTAATCTCAGGGATCCAAACTGGAAATCAAAACTGAAGCTCCCACCCAAAGACAACAGAATTAAAACCACAGTAAGTACAAACAGCAAGAATGATAAAATATTGATTTAAGGCCTTGCAAGATAATGAAAAATAGCTTGAGACAGGTCTTTTCTAAAAACAAGTTCAATCATACACTTCTCTATTTTGGAACATTCTAAGAGCTACCTTTGTCAGCTTAGCCTTTTCTTATCAGCCACATGATGTTCTCAATTGTTCTAACGGTGGACTTCAGAAGTTTTCTTGTTTTGAGAAAGTTTTGTCAATGAAATATTACAGTTCTGATGAATATACTCTATACTGGTCACCCCAAGTATGACTTTTACTTGGGGGGTAAGCAAAAGCCTCAATTGGTGACTGCTCTTTGATTGATATCAGAGTTGCAAAATTCAAAACATGCGGAATAGCTCATATTACAGAGCATGCAGAGTGTTTTGATTACACATTAGGGCCTTGTATGCTCACCAGGGTATGGCCTTTAACAATAAACTGTGTGTCTGCACAAAGAGAAGCTGAAGACAGTTATGGTTAGGGCTAGAACTACTGTGACTTAGGTTGGGAAATTCGAACTGTCTGGAATAAGGATATTTCCTCTTTTAGATTATTGAGCACTCTTACCTTTGGCAAATCAACATATTGCTGGTATTAGCCCCCCTCATGATCCTGTGTAGGACAGTAGCCATTCAGTAATACTACAAAACTGGCATATTACCCAGAAGAGCAAAAGGTGGCACAATGTGGATGCAATGTATTAAGAAATAAGTTGTCATGGTTTATGGCTTAATAATGTTGTCAAACAACTGAGACCGTGAAGCTTTAAAAACCATGTATAGTAGGGGGAGAGCATGAATCATCAAGCACACTATATGGTCGATGTACGTAGTGATATTGTGTCTGTGATGAGCTAGAGTTTGCTCTTGTAGTGTTACTTCTTTGCTGTTTTTAATGAGCTTTGAAGTGTCAAACAGAGCAGAAAGTAATCTCCTCTCAAATATCCTTGTGGCTTTATGTCTTTATATTTTGTCGCAGTGGAAATGGGTGGAACACTGACTCTGACTTCACTCAGTCATTTAACAGGGTTAAAAACGATTTTCGTACAAAGTACCCATGGATGTCCAAGTTCACATGTATCTCCTTACATTTTGTAGCAGGGGAAGAGATGGAACACTGACACAGGGCTTGACATAACAAACGGCACGGACAGCTTTGAAGGCAAAAAGCCACCGTGCCCTCCTTGTTTGCCATGGAGCTACTGAAAAACACCCCTGCAACAGCAAAAGTTGCCATTGTGCCGTTTCCGTTTTGCATTTGGTGCCCCTCCTTTGAGTGCAAATACATTCTTAAGCAAGTTACACAACACAAAGTTATCCGGAAAGCTTTGTTCAAATCGTCCTTTGCATTGCGGGTTTTGATTTGGCAGTTAGTCATATGGGTACACAATCTGCAGTAGGGTCTGCTTTCTATGGCATCCATAAATATCTGTGAGATCGTTACAAATCACTCTTTCGTGGCAGTGTTGCGCTTACAACCCTTTTACACAGAAAGTCAATGGGACAATCTCACATCTTAAGTGAGCGAAAACTTACAGCCCCAGTGACTTTGCACTCAAGGCAACAGCAATCAGACTTACTTGTAGTCGTTTTCAAGTTCCGGTTTTCTGGTATGATCTGGGGAGTCAATATAATACAAAAATCTTAATAAAAAGTAGTAGCCTGTCACATGGAGAGAATACAGTATCAACAAATAGGTTAGGGTCGTACGGAACATATCACATTAGAAAAGGGGGGACAAATGTGCGTATGTGGCTTTTCTCTTGCAAATAAGCAGTATTTGCACCAGAAAACGAAATGTATGGGGGTTTTGCCTCTGTAATATTTAACGGAGGTGGGGAGGGAGAGAGATTTGTAAGTTTGTCATTTCATATTTGCCTTGATAATTTAAAGATGTTTATCAAGCAGTCTATCTTTGAACTATAATAGATCTGTATTGTAACACCTGTTCTGCATTGGGTTGAGATTGTCAGGGCACCTGCACAATTATAGAGCCTTGGTACCATATTAGAATCTTCATTTTCTTCATTCTCATCTCATCGCTTATTGTACAAAAGTATTTCTTGCAAATTTTGCTTTTGTCAGGATGTCACCAAAACAAAAGGAAATGAATTTGAAGACTACTGTTTGTCAAGAAATTTGTTGATGGGAATTTTTGAAAAAGGTTGGGAGCATCCATCCCCAATTCAGGAAGAATCTATCCCAGTGGCCCTGGCAGGTCGAGACATTATGGCACGTGCTAAGAATGGCACCGGTAAAACTGGAGCTTTCCTCATACCTGTAATTGAAAGATGTTCTACAGAGGAAGATGCAATTCAAGGTAAATAGGCTTCCAATTAACTGCAACTTAGAATACATTCTACCTTTTGAACCACCTCCTCCTCTTTCCCTGTATTTTTTTTTTTCTTTTTTACCACTTTTGAAACTTTACCCATATTCATTACCCTACTTTTTGACTTGGTATGTGGGGTATGTACAGTAGTTTTCCCAAACCACAATGAAAGCCTGCAAGTCCTACAGTACGTCAGGTGTACAGAATACTATCATCCTGTTTGTTTGAAAAGTTTCCAACATTTACCTACAGGTGTAAGGTCTCTTTGAAAGCAACTCAATACCTGAAGACAGAAGTAAGAGTCATTAACCACATAGCAGTGGGACAAAATAATTTTGGTCTTCTTGAATGAATCTTTGTGACCTAAAAATCCAGTGTGACCTAAAAATTCAAACCTGGTCTGTTATTGTCAAACTGGGGTCTGACTCAATATAATAAAATCCAAGTGAGTTGTGCACATTGTTCAAGATACTGCAGTGAGGCTTAAACCATGGCCATCAAATCAGCAAAGTGTCCATACTGGTTTGTTATCATTCAGAGTGAAAATTAAAGAGAGTTGATAGTAGCCAAAATGAGGAAAAACTGAGGTAATTTCAGTGACCTTAAAGGGAGAAATATTTTCAGTTTTAGCACCATGTTTGTGTCTGAGTTCCCTCCTCTAGTTGACTAGCTGAGGTGACTAAAATGGAAAAAAGAAAAAAAACAATAGAATTTCGAAATTTGTTTTGGGAAATATTAGGGCTTTTATTTGTGTATTTTTTTTTTTTGTATTTTTTTTTTGTATTTAGTTGATGTTTGCTGGGAGCCCTATTAGAGTTAATGCTTACAGTGTATATTTTTTATATGCTTAGCTCTCATACTAGTGCCAACACGAGAACTTGCCCTACAGACCAGTCACATCTGCAAGCAAATCGCAAAGCATACAGGTCACAGCGTGATGGTAACCACAGGTGGAACCAGTCTTAGAGATGATATTATGAGGCTTGACAAGTCAGGTAAGAAACTACAAAGAATAGTCACTCAGTTTCATATTATGAGGCTTGACAAGTCAGGTAAGAAACTACAAAGAATAGTCACTCAGTTTCCTATTATGAGGCTTGACAAGTCAGGTAAAAAACTACAAAGAATATTCACTCAGTTTCATATTATGAGGCTTGACAAGTCAGGTAAGAAACTACAAAGAATAGTCACTCACTTTCATATTATGAGGCTTGACAAGTCAGGTAAGAAACTACAAAGAATAGTCACTCAGTTTCATATTATGAGGCTTGACAAGTCAGGTAAGAAACTACAAAGAATAGTCACTCACTTTCATATTATGAGGCTTGACAAGTCAGGTAAGAAACTACAAAGAATAGTCACTCAGTTTCACATTATGAGGCTTGACAAGTCAGGTAAGAAACTACAAAGAATAGTCACTCAGTTTCCTATTATGAGGCTTGACAAGTCAGGTAAGAAACTACAAAGAATAGTCACTCAGTTTCATATTATGAGGCTTGACAAGTCAGGTAAGAAACTACAAAGAATAGTCACTCAGTTTCATATTATGAGGCTTGACAAGTCAGGTAAGAAACTACAAGGAATAGTCACTCAGTTCCATATTTTAAGGCTTGGAAAGTTAGGTGAGAAAAATAACACAAACAAAACTAGTCACTCAGTGTCATATTATAATTAAGCTTTACATGCCAGGTCAGCAAATACCAAAGAAAATAGGCACTCAGTCTCAGATGATAGTCGTTCTAATTGGTTACCATAGGATTCATGTTTGCAGATTTGTGCCATGTCCGCTGGAATTCTGTACAAAGAAATATTCTCACTTGCTGGATTAGAACTCCTATATAACACTGTACTTTGAAATATTTAGCAAGCCATTTGTGGGCCTGAATTCCCAGCATATATGGTACAGCAGTAATATGTTGTGGAGTATGAACAAGTCTCAGTGCAGACATGTCAGGACTACTCTTTGTAGCTAGCCTTACCTGATAAATTGTATACAGTAGAAGAAAGAAAATAAGTCAGACCTAAATTTGAAAGCGCCTTGTAAATTATTTGTAAGGGGAGTTGGGAACATCCATCAGATTTTCTTTCCTTGTTGGTACTTCAATTGTTATATTTGCAACTGAGCCCCCACCCTTAGATTGGCAGCTCTTGCTCTTGTGTTACTTCTCTGCTTCCTTCAATGAGCTTTGAAGCGTCAAACAGAGCAGAAATTAAATTCCTTTGGACTATCCTGGTGGTATTATCTACTAATATCTTATCACCGTGGAAATCTTCGGTACATTTGTCAGGAGGTAAGAGATAGCCCATCCAGCAAGTTAGGGTATACTCAGTTGTTGCCAGTGTGGTATGTAATTGCCAGTGCAATATGTAGTTTTATTGCCAGTGCAGTTGATAAGTAAATCTAGGTGTAAGAGTGGACTTTGGTTCCTTTGTCTGGGTTAGGTAAATTTACAGTTCATCTTGGAGTTGGTTTACTCAGTTGTGTGTTGTAAATTTGCTTTCTGATACTTTGTATTTATAATGCCATAAATGTTTCATACTCTGAAGTTTTGAAATATATGGATCAAAGTGTTGTACTTTGTATGTCAAAATTACACTCTGCTTGGCAATGCAAAGAGAAGAAATGGCATGCAATACTGTTCCATAACCACATAACCATAATGTATAGCCAGTACCCCATTCAGCTCCCACATTTTATTGCTACCACTTGCAATGTCTGGTTGTTGCCAACTTGCAAAAAAATTCAAATCAACGCAGACTTATGAAGTTGTTTAAATAGACAGTTTACCTGGAGAAATTATGTTAATACACCCTTACCCATTCACAAGTGGTATTCCTTTCAGTCCTTTATGTTGTGTTAAGTATTCAGTGACAAAAAGCCTCCATACCCTTCCCTCACCTCTCTAGTCTGGAGATCCACATATTTAAAAGTAACGTTCTGTTCTGAACAGAATTGTAATTTCCTTCTGTCAGCCAAAATTTGAAATTCTGATGTGGGATATACTGGTATGATTTCAAAGTGCCCCGTTTTGTTGTGATGATGCAAATTTTGCTTAAATGATTATGGAGCTTGGAAGTCTTACCTGTAATACTTTTACAAAGTGTAATAATGAGATTAAAACATAATTAGCAATGATACTATTTATACCCATTTACAGTTCAGGTTTTGGTTTCCACGCCAGGACGAGCCCTGGACCTCATTAGCAAAGATATTGCCAGAATGGACAAGTGTGGCATGTTAGTTTTGGATGAGGTAAGAAAAAATGGATTACACATTGCATTGTTGCATTAATTTTTGCAAATTCAGGAAACGGTCGGTAAGCTACTGTTCTTTAGAGACTGTCAAGAATTTTGATGTACAAGTGATTTTCTTGTAGGACTCCACAAGACTAAGTTACTGTCCAGTGCCACTGTACTTTAGAGACAGTCAAGATGTTTGATGTGTAAGTGATTCTTAACCTGCAGGACTCCACAAGATTATGTTACTGTCCAAATTTTATTTGAGTAGTCAACTGTGTTGATAATGCTTGCTATTAAGAGGTGCAGGGAAAGGTATTGTCTAGCTTCCATTGTGTGAAGTCAAAGGCACATGTTTTCTTTTGTCTAAGGGGTGTGGACTGTCAGTTTTAACACACTGTGAAGTGTTATGCTGCTTCCTGTTGAAGGAGGTGTATGACACTGTTAAGAGGGAATGCAGAGGGGTGTGTGAGTGATGCTCAAGTCTGTGCTCTTGTAGTGTTACTTCTTTGCTGTTTTTAATGAGCTTTGAAGTGTCAAACAGAGCAGAAAACAATCTCCTCTCAAATATCCTTGTGGCTTTATGTCTTTATATTTTGTCGCAGTGGAAATGGGTGGAACATTGACAGGAAGCTCAGAATTTTCCAGTCCAGGTGTAGGAAAGTGGGATTTTGAATTGAATGTCCATGGATGTCGGAAGATGTTAACTTACAGTATGGCTCAAGAGGCATAAGTAAGAATGCCAACAAAGTAGGGATGATTAACAGTTTTAATAGCACCTAGTCAAAGAATCCTAGGATGTCAGCCTCATGATGTGCTAAAGGAAACTGTCTCTTTTTAAATTTATCATTTATAATTGAACTGTTTCTTATATTTTTCTTTTCGCTGGCTTTTGCAGGCAGACAAACTTTTGTCACAAGACTTTAAAGGTCTACTAGATGACTTGATTCAGCTGTTACCACAAGATCGTCAGATCATGTTGTTTTCAGCTACTTTTCCACTCTGTGTTAAGTCTTTCAAGGTGAGTAGGAGGCCTGTAGTGTTATGCTTGTTACAAGTGGGGTTTAGAATCCTGGCCAAAAGCCAGAGCATTGGATTTAATTACATGTGCTGTATTCTGAGACTGAAGAGATTCAAACTACTGTCTGTAGAACTTCAAGGGAAATATTGTATATTACATTGCACCAACATGGTGAAGAGTTACAGTATATTTATCATTGTTTAACCCTACAGTGTCATCAGTAAACACTGGCAATATCTTCATTTCCCCAAACTTGTTTGCACTACTTGAGTTACAAATGTTTTGTCAGTCAAATATTGAACGTTTAGATGAACTAATTAAACATTAGCTACAAAGCAGTGCATTTCCATCTGTGAGAATCTGATTTCTTTGAAAAAAAGTAACCCACTTACTTCAATTGAATTGCCGACTGTTCTACGTCTATAAACCATGGTCTTCAAACTATGAACATTTTCTGTGCCACAAACGTGTTATTCTCTTTTCAATAGAATGTTACAATGCATTTCAAGAGCAGGAATAGTTCCTCTGGTATTGCTATCGTATTTTGCTGCGTAGTTATTTCGTCACGATGTCCTTCCTGGAAAAATGTGTAGCATTCTGTTCCATGTGTAATGTTAGCAATTACAAAACAAAGAAGGGAAAGTTCTGTCATGCCAAATTTTGAGCCCTTTTATTCCCTGAAGGTATGGGGTACTTTCTTTCTCACAGTATGCTTCTCAGTACTCCACTTCAATATGAATTGTGTCCAGAATATTTCATCACTTGTCGACATTCAGACATGCAAAACAAAATATATGCAAATGTGTCTGTGCACAACTTAAGTCGTTCATGTTTAGTGTAGACACTTTAGTTCATTTGTATGGGGTGCTTTCTTTTGTACTTTATTACGCTTCCCAGTGCTCCACATAAATGTGAATTGTGTTCAGAATATTTTACAACATGTTGACATTTCAAACGTTGTCTGTTTAACTGCCTCAAGAAGTAATGTGATAAGTTTATTGAGTTACATTGTTGAGAGAAAACTTATGTAACTGTTGGATGTCACAGTGACTATGTGAAGGGAGTTTACTTGTCTTGGGTGGTATAGTTGAAGAGGCTTGCCGTGTTAAAGAGACACTTTGTGTTGGTTCACGAAATGTAATAAATTTTTCCAAACCTGTCAAGTTTTCTTCACTTACCTATGACAAATGGTCAGACTGAGACAATCCCCATACCCTACGTGCAAGTAAACTTTACATGAATGATTAATTAACGATTCAACACAGTTTTCAAAAATTTGTGACCAGACACTTTTTCACATTAGTATTGATCATAATTGCACATGACCATTACAAGCAAGGGTCCAAAAACTCAAAATGTTTACTTCATAAGTGTTGGATGTGAAACGTGACTAATTATGCTAATTATAAGCATTGTTATGTGGTTATACCATTCAAAATCTTCACAAAATTATCAATATCAACTCAATGTGCCGCTTTAAGAAAACTTTAAACCCACATTCAGAAATAACTCTGAAAATAGTATAGAACAGGGATGGAATATAATAGGAATATGGGAAGCTTTTTGCTGGGACATTTTGGTTCTTGGGGGAAATTTGGCAGTCAGATGGTAATAACCTTTCTGCTTTGTACGTGGTATGTGGAAGATTTGACACGTTTAGAAGAATAAGCACATTTTTTGAGCTCTGGTAAAGACTGAAGTTACTTGCATATTTACATAAGTTTTGAATGGTCTTAAAGTGGACCTAAAGTCTAGAATTACAAGAATATATATTTTAGAGTTTGGAAAATGAATTTCATTCATCCAACTCCCGTTTTCATAGCTGATTCCTTTGCTGAGATATAAAATGTTGAAATTTATTAACTTTATTTGAAATAGTCGATTGCCCAATAATTTGTGAAGTCCTTTTTGTACAACTCACAAGAACTGCTTTTGTTTCCTTTTGAAATTAAGATGTTTGTACAACCTTGAAACAGTTACAGTTCCCTGCAGTGGTATGTTGTGCGGAGAGGACTTACATAGCTAAGTCACCCTATAACAGTAAGGTAGTGATCACATTTTGGCACGTGTAGTGGCTTTTGAAAAAACAAAGAACGACAAAGACTGTAATTTGAGTAGTACAAGAATGACATCACAAATTATTGTGCAATCTACCATTTTAAATTGAGTGAATAAGCTTCAACATTTTATATCTCTGTTCAGGAAAGTCATGTGAAGATGGGAGTTGGACCATTTGGTTGCATTTTTGAAGCTTTGTGACATACATTTTTGAAATTCTAGACTTTTGGTACACTTTAACATTTCAGAAGGAAAGGAGGGTTTTATGTTACACAAGATTACAGAGAAATATCCCATTTTATAAGTAACCTGAATAATTTCACATGGAGTGAAATACCTCGCTCTACAGCTCACTGTTTTTAAACGTGCAATATTATTTGTTTTTGCTCATAGCAACGATACCTAAATAAGCCGCATGAAATCAACTTAATGGAAGAACTTACTTTGAAGGGTATCACCCAGTATTATGCCTTTGTTGAAGAGAAACAGAAAGTTAGGTGCCTCAATACACTCTTCTCAAAGGTAAGAAATACTTTGCAATAAGCAAAATTTGTTAAAAATATGTTTAACCAAGGCTTTGCTTATAGAGTGAAAATGAGTGTAAGCACAGAGGTTGGCACAGTTCCAATCTGCTATAGACCTTATGCATTGACGTCAAACGTCACAGTTTGGAGGAAAACAATGAAGCACACGAGCACGAACAGGGTAGCTTTCGCACATGTGTGTTGTAGACTTACACACATATAAAATTGATTGACAAATCAGCTATCTGCATTTGTTGGTGTAACTTGCCATGACATGTGCTTTTCCTCCGAAGGAGGGAGCACTTTGTGCTCTGTGACATCATATGCATAAGGTCTGTTTCACAAGATGGTGTGTAAGTAAAGACTGAAGCAGCAGAGTCACCTTCATGCATTTAGGTATTTAGGTTGACATTTGAAGACAGATGTCATTCCAAAGGACAGAGACATAATCTTTTATGTACTGTAGTTGTTTCACTATATTGAACATGTAAGTAGGCATGATATGAACAGCACAGAATCAAACTTATACAGTAATGGAAGTTCTGAAAGTACCCTTTGATTATCTGGTCTTACTTGTTCAGTTTCTATGGTCCTTACACCACATATTACTGTAAAAGTCAGCTTTGTTGCTTCAAAATACTTCATATCCACTTACCTATTTTCAATACCAATTTTGTAATAAAGAAATATGAGTTATATATCACCATGCTCATAAATTTTCTGTGGCCCTGTCCAACTGGTAACATTGTTTTTTTATTTCTGCAGCTTCAAATTAATCAGTCCATCATCTTTTGCAACTCAACCCAACGTGTGGAGCTATTAGCCAGGACCATCACAAGACTAGGCTATGGTTGTTTCTATATCCACTCAAGAATGGGACAGGAACACAGGAACAGGGTGTTCCATGACTTCAGAAATGGAGCTTGTCGCAATTTGGTTTGCACTGGTGAGAATTTTGAACACATTCACCACAGCAGTATACAACCCCCACCCCACTTTCTTCCTGGACCATTTTATAGAATGATTGCAACATTTAGATAATCTGCAGTTTGTCTTTAAAATTTCTGCATACTTATGAGCAAACTCTATATATAACCATGTGTTAGGCTGCTGGCCAAGCACTAATGCCAGTCCAGTGTAATGCTGCAGTGTTCTCCACTAGCTGTTTTGTCCAGGGGCTCCGCCCGTACAAAATCTTCCACACTACTTTAGCGCCCGGACAAAACTTCGCTGCCCGCACAGAAAATTGTCCCGCCCAGTCAAGAAGTTGTCTGTACTCTCAATCACAAACACCACAGCTTAGTCATTTAAAGGGATTTGCCAGTGACAAAAATCAAACCTTCAAAAAATGCAGGAATTTTTCTCATCTAGGAGGTGAAAACCGCATCTCAATAGCTTGTAGCGTTTGGAAGATATACATTTTCAAAGAAATGCAATTTTTTTCTCAAGACGAAGTGCATCATGGGAAACTCTGATGTCATCGCGGCACATTAGTTTGACAAATCCTTGAATTTCTTTATGATATTGACACCGCTGTAGGGAATATTTATCAACTTTGTTTACTGTGCCCTACATATGTTGTAGATTTTTGCTAACTCTACTTGGAAAGATATTCACACATTCCAACAGTATCAAATTTCAAGGACAACAGGACATTCAATTATAAAGAAAAACAAAAGAAATCTGAGGCAATGTGCCCACTTTACATAACATTCTGTGACCTTGGTGAGAAGTGGAGGTATTTTTGGACAAAAATAAGCAGTCTTTAACATTATATATCTCGAGTTAGGAAAAGAGTATTGCTACGGGGTTTGAAGGGCATGAACTGGAATATTTTTGTCTTTCACACAGGATCCTAATGAAAAGCCACTGGAAAATGCCTTTAACTGCCTTTTATATTTGATTTCAAATACTCATGACAAGCAATGTATAATAAAACATAGGAGATCGGAGATGCAAACCCAGCTCACTTGCACCTGAGCTCATATCATTCAATATGCACTTAGGCTACTGCATTTCTTTCATGTTTCCACAGTAGAAATCCGTTACCATCAAACTCATACACTAAACGAAACCATTCAATTGAACTGTCCCCTAGGTTTCCCGATTTTCAACCGAAATTTCCATTAAAGTGAACTACTTCATTCTGGAATACTTCCAAGTGGAAACTGGAGCTTCAGATCTGCAAGTCAAAGATATTTAGAAAATGCAATTTGCAAAAAAAAAGATGACCTCAAAATGCCCAGATTTGAACTCAAAGGGAAGGCTAAGAACAAGGCCGTAGATTGCACCATTTGCGATCGAAGCCCTCCTAAATTGTTAAAATTTTCCCAAAGGGGACGGGATGTCACCCCTCTCCTTAGACCCTCCCCCAGAACGGCGATCACAAGAGCCCCCGGACAGAAAACAGACCAGTGGAGAACCCTGATGCTGTATGGGACACCTTACTGCATTTGTAAATCTGCTTCAGCGGGTGTTTGTATGTAAAACAGTCACCAACAAGCCTTACCCTCAGGCTTCTGAAAGCACAATAACAGACTGTCTCTCTCTGCAGAGCGTTTTATGAGCCTGAAAGTTTGGGGTATCATTTGTTTAAGTGGAGTAGAAAATGTGCTGGAACTGTATGTAGTCAAAGAGTGAATGATGAAAGCAACTGTACAATCAAAGTAGTGACAACCACTGAAAGTCTCTGCCTTCCTCACCCCCCCCCCCCCAAACAACCAACCCACTTGCCCTTAACCCTTGTCACTCATAAATATTCCCATTTCTCCAGTGGAAAATATTAACCACTCTTTTTGATAATGTACACTAAAAATCATATCAATTTACAAATTTGCATGGGGGGCTTAAAAGTTAAAAATAAGGATAGGGAAAATGCTTGTTTTGATTAAGCAAAGGGGAATAACTGTTTCAGGGATGAACTTAACAGATACCTAATTAGACACATTTCATGTTCCAGGGCATATAGCCAAGGAGTACCTAGAGAGAATGTAACAAATTAGTTGCAAACATATTGTCACATGATGGAAAGGAATGGTACATAAATTAATGAGGTTGGTTATGTTAAGTCAACCTTGTGTGACTGCATATGCCCTTTAAACCAGGGTTGGTTGATTTAAATCAAGCCAGTTGAAATCATGATTTTAATTGAAAAAAAAAATCATGATTTAAACCGATTTATTTGATTTAAATCGATTTCTTTGATTTAAATCGCTGATTTAAATCATCATTTTTTTGAAAAAAAAAAATCACCAACCCTGCTTTAAGATGTCAAGAGATCATTGCATGTTAGAGCTGTTACTTACATAGTGTAGATTGTATTGATGCAATATTCATCCCACTACTTTGTGTAGGGGAGGGTTAGTGAACTGTGTGGCTGTGTTCTGCAAACCTTGGGTAGATGTGTGACTCAGTTATTTTGGAGTGATGTTTTTGTGTAGCTTAATTCAAAGTGTGGCAGAGAGAGATTGCTATAAATTTGAGAGCCACTTTTGCAGCTGAAATTCTGGAAGACCTATGCAATTTCATTGCTAGTAAGTCAGGTTTACAACTTGAAGTGAGTTCCAGGAATATGCAATCAGCACATATTGTGTGTCAGGCACCTTGGCAGATCAGGAGTCAGTTAGGTAGCTCATAGGATATATTAAGCTTAGCACAGGTACTAATGAAGGAGGGAAACTTTTAGTTTCAGAATCATTACATTTATGACGGTCAAAGGATGGGTTAAAATAGCCAAACTTTAATGCATTAAAGACAGATTTGCATCACCCCAAGTATGAGTTTTACACAGGGGTAAGCAAAAGTCTCAGTTGGTGACTACTCTTTGATTGACATCAGAGTTACAAAATTCAAAGATGCAGAGCAGCTCATATTACACAGCATGCACAGAGAATGTTTTGATTTATACACATGGGGTCTTTTATGCTCACCAGGATGTGGGGTTGAGCAGTGAACTGTTTGTGTCTGCACAAGGAGAAGCAGTAAAGACAATTATGGGTGGGGCTTACTCCCAAGTAAAAGTCATACTTGGGGTGATGTAAATCCCTCTTTAACGTAACAAGAAAAATGAATTACTCATAGCTCAATTGGCAAGAGGCCAACGTAGTGCCCAGTCTGTCAGTTTGTTCGCATCTCATGTGTGAGAAAGTGATACTTGAATAGACAAGTGGGGAAATAAAATTTTGTTGTACGGTGTAGTGCCACAGATCAAGTTTAAGAAAATTTTCTCCTGGACACGAAGGGTTCGAGCGATTGTGTTTTTGTCTTCCACAATTTAACGACATGCTGTCTTACCTTTTCAGTCTAAGTTAAGAAGATTAACTTCTTAAAGAACTTGTCCTCTAAAAAAATTCTCTTTGACTTGTAATTGATGTCTAGAGAACCATAGCTTTAACTCAAAAATTGTGCGTGATTATACAAAATGTCTGTTTTGCACATTTGCACATGCAGTCTCTGTTGTCGTACACTTTCCTTCCCAGCATGCATTGTATATCTGTTTCCCAACTCTTCTACTGGGGTTTTGTTATTCCTTAATCTTACTTTGGTCATTCAATGCTTTTTCTTTTCAGATCTTTTTACCAGAGGTATTGACATTCAAGCTGTAAATGTCGTCATTAATTTTGACTTCCCCCGCAATGCTGAAACTTATCTCCATCGAATTGGTAGGTCTGGCCGATTTGGTCACCTAGGCATAGCCATCAACCTGGTCACATACGATGACCGCTTCAACTTGTACAACATTGAGAAAGAACTTAAAACTGAGATTAAGCCTTTCCCAAGCAAAGCGTACGTGGACAAAAAATTGTACGTGGCTGAGTATCAGATGGTAAGCCAAGATGGAGATGGAGAAGAAGAAGAAGGAGCAGAGGCAGCAGAATCTTAAAAAAAAATGTGAAAATTGAGATGAAAAGATGCACAAAGATTGGCAGGGAATTTTCCTTCATGAAAAATTCCTTTGTGAGCTTCTTCATAAAAACAAAGACAGTCCCAAGTTTAAGAAATTTATCAATTTAGCAAGAGAAGCTGCTCTTATTTTCGTTTAGGTTTGTGATTTTATCAGTTTGTTGTCATTAAAGGAGAGACAACATTTTGGAGTAACAGGGTTTGTAGAAGAACATTGTTTTCAGGAAAGCAGAACAACTGAGTGGAGGCAATGAGTTGCTCTATTTTCAGTTAACTTTTACGTTGCAGAATTTTCGAAAGAGATAACCAAGTATGTTTCTGTTCGAAGTTGGAAACTTTGGGTGGTTTCCAAGGCCAAAAAAGGAGAAATCAAGATGGTCATCACAAACTACTGAATAAAAGCTGTTTCTTTTCGCAAAACTAACAAGGTCCTTGAATAATTTCTTAATGAAGCCATTGAGAACTTTTTATGTGCAATTTGTTTTTTCTGTTTTTCTCTCACTTTAATTTTGAGATGCAGGTTATGTTTGTTAGTCCGAGAGTGCCTTGTTTGCTACACAACTACGAGGTCTGTCTTTGTATGTAGTGTGTAAATCAATTTGGTCTCGCATATCGGAGCTGGTCACATACCTGTGCGTTTGTGGGTAATTTTCGCGCTGCTGTGTGACCAGCTCCATAGAGTACTGACTTAAGAAGCCTCATTTGGTGCTTATAATACTTTCATTCCCATGAAGACAATTGAGAACAGTACTTGTTCAAAAACAAAGCAGACTTGGTTTGAGATCCCCTGTGCTTAAACCAGTGCTATGCCAACCGAATTCATTGGCTGTTGATTTAACTTAAAATCATCCTATTCGTTGAGAACTTTAATCAGCTGCCTTGGACTTGGATTTGTAAGCTTGTTTTTTTCCCCCACAAATCTGTCTGCATTGGTATGTTGTCATACAATTGAGTTGGTACTTTGTAGTTTTAAATACTGACTTCATATCAAAGTAGGGGGTTTACTGGAACCAGTGTGTACCTGTTTTAGTGGACCAAGTTAGAGGGCATCGTCAGAAGTAACAGGATGACATAAAGGAAGAATTGGAGAGTGCTTTATACAGCTGCTACAGGTGAAGAAGATTGTAAGTGAGTGACGGAAGTTCTAAGAAGTAGTAATGGTCAAAGAAATACCTTGAGAGAAACGGAGAAGAGCGGAGAAGCAGCTTGATGCTAGGTCATCTCAATGATAATTTTGTTTCAACTTGGAAAGAATCATCCATGGTTAATATTTGGTTCTCCTCAAGTTTATTAGATGCTACTGCTTGTTTTGATTGAGTTACAATTGATATATGGTGTGTGAATAATGCAGTATGGAATACTATGAATGCCCACCATGGATGGATAAGAAAGTTCTTACAAGAACACCAGTTAACTAAACAAACAGTATTCAAAGTGAATGTTTCTAGTTGAGAGGTGACAAAGAGGTCCCCAGAAGTAGGCTTCCAAAAAAATTCTAGTGTTTATGTGATGCTCCAAAGTTATTAAGAATTTGCCAATAGATAGTATGTCTCCTAACTTGATCAAAACAAAAATGATTCTCCAATTTTGAATGACGTTTTGTATGAACAGGACTCTTTGAAGTCAAAGAATGTGCCATATTCAAGTGGTAATTTAGACATGTCTCCCAGAAGTGTTGCAAAGAAGCCATCCCTTTGTTGAGTGCATGAAGTTGAGCATGAGCAGTACTTTCTTTTGTTGGATGGAATATTGATGTATGGTACAGAGAAGTGTGCTAAGAACAACAGAAAAGAATTCAAATGGGAGGCATCTAATGAATGGTGATATCTGGAAATAAAAGTTGTGGAGAACTTTCAGACAGCATTTATCAGGGAGTGTGTTTGTAAGTGTTCATCCTTGAAAAGCACATATGGCAGAAGTAAATAGTTTCATAAAGTGAGATTTTAAAAAGATGGAAAAAAGGATTCTGCAATCAGGAGCCAGCTGACAAAGTTACCTAAAAATAAGCTAGAGGCTGTGGACAACATTCTGAGATGTCTTGTATTTTAGCTTGCAGCTAGCAGTGTTTATGAGAAATTTTCACCTTTGAAGAAAGAAATACAGTAGAGGAGAAAAAAGTCTCATGAACTTGACTCAAAAAGAAGAAAAAGTGGAACAGTGATAGAGATGCAGATGAAAAGGATATGTTTTGAGAAGTATAAGAACTGCTGTTAACTTTGTGAGATGGCAGGTAAAAAATGGAATCTGAAGGAATAATGTGGATTGGATTTTCCCAAAAGAAGTGACAGTATTGCTTGACTGTTTTTGAAGCTATGCTTGGAGGTATATGGCCAGTAAATTGATAGCCTTCCATAGCATGCAATGTATCTGCCTGTCTCAACACCTTACGGTGTGGAGTTTGAGCTGTGTGAAGCAGTACATGGTATTTAAGTTAAGTATGGTGATTGTTTGGTAGAACACTGCAAGCCATAAAAGAGACAGTGGTTATACTTGACACAGTGAAGGAGAGGAAAAAATGCTTTCAGCCAACAGTTTGAACCTTGATATTGTAAAAAAGGATTTGCGTCATACTTTGTTGTGCCAAAATGTAGATTGGGGAGGCATGGAAGACTGAACTACAATGCTAGACTGTGAAGATGGAAGAACATCTCTAGGCTTGACTTTAAACCATGCAGCTAATAAATGGAAGGAATAATCTGCCGTCTGTGTAAACCATTCTTGCAGGGCATTATGTTACTCTCTATGTGTACATAGAGCCTACTTTGGGCTTGTAAATTAAATTTGTAAATACAAAAATAATAGAGTAGCATAATGCTTGCTGCAGGTGGATCTCAATCAAGTCTGCTTTGTCAAATCTTAAATGAATGATTCAATTTCAAGTGATGAATTCTCTTTATTTCTTTTTTCTGTTCTTGGCAACCCACTTATTGGAATTCTCTCTTTTTTTTTTTTTTTTTTGCCAACTTTGTGTTTTATTTGAGAACCGTGCATCAAGTTACTGAAATTCGCAATCTTTTCCAAGATCTTCCATATTTTCAGCATTTCCTTCCCCAGCACTGGCTATTTGTGAGAAACAAGTGCATCTTCTTGATGAGAATGTTTGCATCAGGCCATCAAAGAATTTAGATGGTCATGCTTTTTTAAGTCATTTTAATAAGGATGATTATATGAATATTCAGGTATTTTGATCGGCAGCATTCTGAAAGACCGTTAAGTGTCATTTTAGAATTTTTGAATCATTTTTGGTGGCAGCAAAACCTGATAAATAGGTATTTAATTGGCTCTATATGTTCTAAAATACCAGATTGGAACTTAAATGTCCACCCCAGTCAAAGTGCAACACAGTACTACCCCTGTGGAGTGTACTGTGAAAGCAGTGAATGAAATACTGGCTAAATTATTATGAAATGTGCAGTTTGAATGTCAGTCTACCCATTATTCCAAACTGAACAATAATCTTAATACCTTCGGGGGCTCCTGGAGTGAAAACAAAATTATTGCAAATCAGTCTCAAAGAAAACATAGACAATCCGCAGCTGAAAATATGAAATACAGTTGAAAAGATGTGCTGTTTCAAAAAATCGTTACGTTCCTTTTCTTCTTTCCCCTCCTTGTTTTGTAAGAAAATCATGAGAAAAACGGTACAAAAAGTTGAGACATGATGGACACGGTCAGAGGGAAACATCAATGTGTTTGCTGTCCTAAGCAAAGGTGTTGGAATGTTCCTAAGTTGAACGTTTCTATCAAGTACAGTGACAGTTTCACCCCAAGAATGGACTGTTGTATGTCTAGCTCATTTTACATGGTAAACTCCAAGTTGCAGGGTTCCATAAAACATATGGCTGTTCTCTGTGTGCATATTCATAATGTATGCATATTCATTATATATGCATATCCATTAACTGCATTGAGCTGGAGTGCAAAAGTGTATGTTGTCTTGAGGTTAAAGTGTCATAGTATAGGTAATAGATCTCTTGTTTGTAATCAGTGACTTGGGTTCATCTGAGTGATGTCGTATTTTATGTATCCCGTAGTGCCCTTGTGTGACACCTACGTATAAGTCACTTGAAATTTATTTTATTGGGCATTTTGTCATAATGCATACTGCAGGGTAGTTATAAACTGCTGTCTGTACACAAAGTGGCCTTGGAGGGAGGATATTTAATCTTGTTATAGGTATCTGTTAGTTGAAACTCTTCAGTAACATTTGAATCAAATGTAAATGTTTCACTGTGCATGTTGATACTGAGGAAGGTGTTGGCAGGGGTGAAGGATACTTGGAAGATTTGACTCCTCTTGATTATGTAATTCACTCAGAATGTACTTAAAGAAGTCAGTTCTAAATGTGATAAAGATAGAGAAGCACTAACAAGGTGTGAAACAAACTGTTGGTGTTTTTCAGTTATTTATCCAAAAAGTACTTGTTTTGTGTTTCGTCTATCATGCAGTTCTGTCAATAAAACACATAAGCTTTGTTATTTTTGAATTAGCAATCATTTGGCATGACTGTATTGTAAATGTGCTATAGATGAATCCAAGTCACTAAACACTAAATGTTTATGGCAATGTTTTAAGTAATATTACAAACTAGAGCTCTGTTATGGGTATGACCAAAATGTGTGAAGTGTGGTAGGTATGATTTAACTATCACACTTTATGTGACCTGGTGGTCATAGTGTGAAATAAAATGCACTGACACCAGCTACAAATTACATGAATTTTAAATAAAAAAGTGAATATGGAGAACAGGAAGAATATCATGTAATATTGATACAGTACGTGGGAAGTGGTGATGTATGATGATTTGATAGTACCCATACATCGTTGTGAATGGTCCTGCCGAAATAATTCATCTTAAGGACATGATCTGTAGTAGGTGTGCATTTTATTGTCATAATCAGCATCAAGCCTGTCTTCAGCATCATCTCAAATATGATGATGAAGATTGTGTTCAAGCTGCCCCCTGAAAAGTCAGGGATGAGTTTGGATCCCCCCTCTCTCTTTCTATATTACAAATGGCAGATTCAATAATTTTGTCACTTTTGTATGTTAAGGGATGTAACCAGATTGGAAGAGACCAGTAAATCATAAAAATACTGCCTGGGTATGTTGTCACATTTGGAGAGAGGGGGGATGCCATAAAAGAGGGAGAGAAAAAAAGTTCACTTTACCTGGAACTCTCAAGGTAAAGTGAGACTTGATAGGAGCTTTCCAGAGAAGCTTTGTCATTCTTGTGGCATATAGGGACAGGTCAAAGAAACAAACTTGGTAGTAATGAATAACAAGAAGTTCAAATGGGTAGGGATGTATGCCACTTAAAAAGGGGATTAGGACTCTAGGCTAAAAGGGATCAGGACTCTAGTCTGTTGTCTACAGGGATCAGATTTCAGACTTAGTTTAAAGAGCAAAAATCTTTTAAATTTTGCATCAGGTCCATATGGGATAATAACATTTCCACATGGGCCAGCCCATATGAACCATATGGGATAGTTCTGGGGCCCATGTGGGCAGCTGCTGTGATATGGGTCATATGGGCTCCTAATGTATCTTGGGTGTAAAATCATATGGGTTCACCAATATGGGGCCTATATAGCTTTGCTACCTGGGTTGGGTGCAAATGTTGTTAGAGGGTGTTATGTGAATTAATGGTACATATCATCAGGGGTTGACTCGGGGTATGGTTTGGTTGTTTATTGACCATGGGTCAACTATTTATAGTGGAATCTGAATCATACTATTTTGGGGAATGGTTATATAGGTGTTATACAATGTGGCAAAGACAGTTATGTCACAGGTAGTCTTAAAGCAGTGTTGTTTGGGGGCTCTCAAAGCAAACTCGAGATTTAAATTTATGCAGTTCTTATTATTATACATGAAATTAGTACACTGCCTAACATTTGACGAGAACACTCAGTCAAGGGACAAAAATGTAGACGAGTTGAGAGAAAATCCTTGGGTCAAGGGGGAGGGGGAAGGATGTCTCACTTTTATTTAAGTAAAAGCATTTATTTAAGTAAAAGCATTTATTGTTTCTAGTTTACAAGGATGAATGACAGAACCTGACGTGATTTTGTAGATGATGGGAACATTTTTACTCTGTTTACAAAGTAGGCTGGGCTGTTATACAGGAAGGGTGGGGGAAGGGGGGGGGGGAAGGAAAGGAAGAGGCTCAGTATGTTTGAAGGGTTTAATACCAGAAGTTAATGATGCCTTATGAAGGCATAAGAGGAAACCTGGTCAATTGTTAGCAATATGTTTAAATATGAAACATCAAAGTAATGTGCAAATGAATTGCCCTTTTCTCAAGTACAGCTAAAAATGCACATATGCAGTACACTACACATCATGTTCTAACTTTTGTAGAGTTAAACTGTCTTCAAGAAAACCTGTCAGTTGTAAGATTATACTTAGAAGATGGATGAGAAGGAAGGAAGGATTGGGTAAATAGCTGGTATAACCATGAAGATGTTAACATTTTATTGACAGTGTCAGGAACTTGCAAGCTTTCATTGATATAGATGAGAAGAAGAGAATTCATTTGCAAAAAGAAAATTATTTAAAGTAGTTGCAAGTTTGTGTTGAGGTTTTATTCTCTTTGAGAAAAAATTGAATGCAGATATGCTTTTTGGTCAAGATTTGTTTAAGCAGATATAGTGTCAAAGGTAAAACAGTTTTTGGTTGATCAATGCAAAATTAGCATCAAGAATCAGTACCCACAAAAATGACGTGCTAGCACCACTTTTGTGGTACCCCTCGTGCTTTAGAATGTTATAGGAAAGATGGGCATGCTTTTCAGGTATGTCATTGTCAAAAATGCTATAGATTTGCTGTGGTTTATTTTGATTTTGAAACCAAGATAGGGTTCTGGAAAGCAGCAGGAAAAATACATGGGTTACTCATTTTGATATGACAGCGTGCATCATGTAAAAGAGGGAGCTGTTTCAGAACTAGGACCACATTGACTGGAAGTGGTTATAGCATCATCAATTGTGTTTGAATCACCAGTCAATGGTGTAGCTTCCAGGAGGTATCATGTTGACTTGTTAAATCATCTTAAGCTGTGAAATGGTGCAGATGAGAAAGCCCCTGTGTAGCATTAATAATTCATGATTAGTAAACCAGTTTGGATTAAGCCCCTCTACTGAAATAACCTAATGCTGTAGACTGTTACTACAGTCGTATCTTAATACCAAGGTGATGTACAAGTTACTCAAAGGTAGCTGGTATCTGACAATGAAGTGACCTGCATTCCTGTTTAATCACCTCACTGGGTTGTGTGTTCAAACGTATCCATTTACTCTCAGAAAGGTTTACACTCAGTGTCAGGAGAGAAGTTGTAAGGGATTTACACATTGTTTAATTAAGAGGGATTTTGTCATGTTTGCAAGAAATTAATTTGTAGAAAAGAATATTCAGAGGGGTGGGGAGGAGGGAAGCTTGTGTTAAGTTGATGGATTGTGGGTAGACTGTGCCAAAAAGTATTTGTATACCAGAGAAATGAAGAATTCAGTGGCACTTGTTTTGTCTGAAAGGATACAGGCTTTATAAGATGTCATCATTTCTAAATTAAGTTAATTGTGTCTTTTTTGGCATACTGACAAATAGGACCTGTGTTTGGCACAGTGGTGAATGTGCTTTTGAAAACAAACCAAACACAAGTTTTGACTGTTTGTCAGAAGTAGAAAATTTGTCACTATGCCAAGTATGGGCTTTGCCCATCATTGGTGTGCTAGAGAGAGGGGACAAATTATTTCCTGTATTACTACAAATCTGGACACAATGACATTATCATAGGGCTATAAGAAATAAGTGCCACGCACGTAGCTTCAAAAGGAAATATACTGTAGTGGTATATGAGCTCCTTGCTCACCATGTTGAATTGTAATAAACTAAGCAATGGAGTTGCACATACCCGTACTTCTTTGTTTTACAAATGTGGCAGTAAACCAATAAAGGTCCTTTAGGTGGCAGTTACTATAACCTATACATCCCCAGTCAGTAAGCATACTGTACTGTTGGTTGTTACTCTGTACATGGACATTCTTGTATTTCATTACACACTTCTTCATAGGCACAGTCTACCCAACAATCCTTTTCACTATTATTGCTGTTTATTTTCCTTAGTCTTCATGTCTTCATACATATCTATTATAACTAGGACTGTATACAAATATGTGCTATATCTAAGCTATCTAGGCATGTTTTGTGTGTAATGGAATGCTTATCATGTTGTACATAAGCATGAGTGGTTTCCTGTGTGTATTGTTAACATTCAAGGGATGTGATGGGCTAGATGAAACTCTGGCCACTTTATCTGTACTTGGGTTAAAAAACAATGAAATAACAGGATTTTTCGTAAGTTGTGTACAATATAGGCATCTTTTGCACTAAATATGAGTTAAATTTACACATTGCAAACTATATGGTGTGATGAAGGCACCATGCAGTGATTTCAGTACAATAGTATTCTTAAACCAGGATGTCTGTGCTCATGGCAGGCAGCATTGCTAGGCCCTTAGTACCAAGACATTCTAGATTGGAATTAAGAAGCTTTCAAAATGTGATGAGAACTTTTAAGTATGAAACTTTAGAAGTGTTGCTCTTACTTTTTAATAAGTCATCTTTAATTTAAAACTGTTCTCATGAAAGATAGACAATAGCACATATTTGTATATTCCTTTTACAATTTAACCTGTTAAACAGTATCAAGAATTGATAATGTACAACACTTCAACTTCCGACTTTCATGTTGCAGTTGTATATCTTGCATCATATTAGGCTGACATATTTGTTGTGCCATGAGATGTTTGCAAGGTTGCTTTATATACATGAGACACAATCAGTGTTAGGTGATATCTTAAAGTTGTATGGTACATTTAATCTATAGATTTGTATTTCATTCTATACTGTCACACTTTTGCACAAGAACTTAAGTTCCTGTGACATTGATAATATAACGATATCATAACCCATGTTAGACTGACAGCATTGTTGTCACAAATGGTTTGTAAGGTTGGTTTGTGTACATGAGTTAACCACTAGCTTCTTCAAAGTCATCACTGGTAACTTTGAACCAAGAACTTACTAATGCAAGTTCTCTGCTTCTGAGAAAGTTACATTACACTAATGTGCAGATTTCAACCTCACTAAGTACATATCTCTGTCATGGAAAAAGACTATGGAAAATAAACTGGAAAATATTACTTTGAAGTTGGTGTTTGATTTACTGTTTGAAGACTGCAGTGTGTCATTGCTTGCCCATCCAGTTAGAGTGCATATTCTCAAGTCCCAATGTCTTTAAAATTACACCTAGAACATTTATTTGTCATTGGTTTGCCCTTCCTAGTGTCCTGTATGTTGTGCCATTGGCTTAAAATGTTGATCAGACAGTGGAACCTAACTTCTAAACCATCCCAGTCTCTAGATCCCTCGTCGAGGAAGGATCCCCACGGTGGGGTAAATTTTCTTATGAAGTCGCGGGAAACGATAAAGTAGGAAGTAGAACTCAACAGCTATTTGCCACTGTGATTTAATTTACTTGATGTTTAGATTCAAATCAGAGTCCTAGCTGTAATAAATCCCCCAAATATTCTAATTTGACGAATAAAAACCCCCAAAACACGCCGAAAATTATGAATTTACTGTTGACAAGCTTTCGGCAACCCCATCCTCACAGCTTCAGGCTGCAGTCCTACGAAGGGAAGCTTGGACCCCTGTTGAGCTAATGCTGGCGCTACGTACCCCAGCGTCGAGATTACACATTTTCTCGTACCTACTGTCCTGACTTCATGTTTTCCGAAGGAATTGGAAAATTCTGTCATTGCCCCCTCCCCCGCACATCTATAGGGTTAACCACAAAACATTTACAGATCATGCAGTGGCTAAGTGGCAGCCGGAAGGTCTAGGGTTCAAATCCTGGCCGGGTCATACCAAAGACTTTAAAAACGGAACCTACTGCCATGTGCTTGGTGCTCAGCATAAGCAATGGAGTAGGGAAAACAAGCCAGTGAGCCACAACTGGAAAAAAGGCCGTGGTCGTCTCGACTTGTCGACATGAACCCAGTGGCGTAGCTAGACATTGTTCGTGGGGGGGGGGGGGCAGAAACAAAAGAATTCCGACAGATTATCATGATAGTTGTAAGATTCAAAATTCTGGCGACCTTTTTTTTTTCTTTCTTTTCTTTTTTTTTTTTTGCTTTCCGGCAATTTTGAGACCGACTTTTGGCTTTCACGTTGACATATCGATGTGTAATTCTGCTTACAAACTAACATAAGAAGTGTTGTGAGTGTTTCAAATGAATTGTTTTTATTTATTTCCGACAGAGACTAGAAATTTCCGACAGAGGCCTTCGGAGGCTTTGTGGTGGGGACGACCGCCCCCCCCCCCCCCCTCTAGCTACGCCACTGCTTGAACCAATTGGTTGGAAACTGGGCTGTTAAACCTCATCTAACTTTACAGATCATGCGATAAACATAAAAAGGAAAGTGTATGACATTCAAAGATACTGGAGCAACATCATTTGCGGTGTTTCAGGCAATATAAAGTAGGGTACTAATACTACGAATACGGGTGAAAAGGGTTGTTCTATCCAGCTCTCCACCACCCCGCCCTCACCCTCCATTAGGCACATCTTCTTGTATGTCATACTGCATCACACGAGAGTATAACTACTGATTATAATGCCATTGTGTACAGTATTGTCGATGGTAAGACGGTAAAGCTCTCGACTTCGACTACTAACTTCGAGAGTTCGAGTCCTCCCGGTGACTCAACGTGTCATTTTGCGGTTTGAAAGTTAGGGTACATACTGTACACAAAACTGTACATAAAATTGTATTATGATGTCAGGGCCGTAGCGAGCGGGCTGTGTGGGGGGTTTGACACCCCCCAATATTTGGTTGTCCGTCGGCAAATTTTCCGTCTGTCGGCAAAAAGAGGAAAGGGAAATGAAAAGAAGAGGAAAAGAGGAGAGGAGGAAAAGAATTACGAGAAAAGAAAGGAAAAGGAAGGGAAGAAAAGGGAAGACGGAGAATGAAAAGAAAAATGAGAAAGAGAGAACGGGCCTGTCTGTTATCGGTTATTTCGATTTTCGGCTCTTCATCTAATTGGTCCATTCAAATTGAATTCCCGTCGGCAAATTGATTATCCATGTGACGGCCTTATACGGCCGTATCAACGGCCGTCGGTGTAATTGGACGAGTGACTGAGTCCGTCGGGAACTCGGGAAAAGGAAGGAAATCAACGGCTTCCGTATAGGTGCACTATTTCGGGTCATATGACATTCTTGAAAAACCACTTTGTGCACATTATTCCTCACTTTTATCATCACCATGGGGAGCAGCACCCGATTACTTATGGAGAGGGTATCCTTAGGCCGTCTTCTAAACACTAACCTTGACTTCAAACACATTTTGCGAACTTCTGAGGATCCGGTTTACCCACAAACATCCGGGGGAAAAAATAATGCGTGCCGCGCTTGTCTCTCTTCACTGCAATTGCAGGCTTTTTACTTTTGAACACCGAAATGAAACAGATACAGAACCCATCTTCAGATCCTGGCGTTCAAAGCATATTTTGATCGCTTGCGTTAAGATTCTGATCACTTTTTCTCCCTTTTTGAACGCCGGACGCCTATCCACTTATCGCATTTGAACGCCTGACGCGTCTAGTGTTCAAATGCTGAACACATAGTGTTCCAATTCTGAACGACAGGTTAAGCACCTGAAGTATAGTGGCATGACGGTAGGAATAGCCTAACACATAAGAATTAAGCGGAATCTTTGCATTGGATAATGCATTATGAACCAAAATATGCCAATCCTGCATGAGACTTACTTTTTTACCGAGAGATTATGCTAAGATCTCAGAGCTTCCTGGGGCGAAGCAGTGACGTCGCCAAGGGGTGAGGGGGGCAGGGGCACGTGCCCCCTGGAAAACCTTGTGCCCCCGTGTGCCCCCCAACCCTTACTCAAAATCCATATCTGGTTTTATATCTGGAAATATCTGGTTGATTAAAGACTTTATATGGCCATATAAAGCCATATATAACTTGATTAAAACACAACCCAGATATGCATATAAAGTTTGATATGGCCATATAAAGCCAGATATAACTTGATATAATCGTGATCTAGATATGTATATAAAGTTTGATATGGCCATATAAAGCCAGATATAACTTGATATAATCGTGATCTAGATATGTATATAAAGTTTGATATGGCCATATAAAGCCAGATATAACTTGATAAAACTGTGATCCAGATATGTATACAAAGTTTGATATGGCCATATAAAGCCAGATATAACTTGATTAAAACATAACCCAGATATGCATATTAAGTTTGATATGGCCATATAAAGCCAGATATAACTTGATATAATCGTGATCCTGATATGTATATAAAGTTTGATATGGCCATATAAAGCCAGATATAACTTGATAAAACTGTGATCCAGATATGTATATTAAGTTTGATATGGCCATATAAAGCCAGATATAACTTGATATAATCATGATCCAGATATGTATATAAAGTTTGATTTGGCCATATAAAGCCAGATATAACTTGATATATTCGTGATCCAGATATGTATATAAAGTTTGATATGGCCATATAAAGCCAGATATAACTTGATAAAACTGTGATCCAGATATGTATATTAAGTTTGATATGGCCATATAAAGCCAGATATAACTTGATTAAAACATAACCCAGATATGCATATTAAGTTTGATATGGCCATATAAAGCCAGATATAACTTGATATAACCGTGATCCAAATATGTATATAAAGTTTGATATGGCCATATAAAGCCAGATATAACTTGATATGCTAGATATGCAAATGAGCATTTTGTTAGTTTGTTTTATTATTTATTTGATTTGATTCTTGGATTATGCTTGTTACAAACTAAGACATGTTTTGGATACAGCATCACCTTCCCAGACATTGCAGTTATTTAGTGGCTACACTTCTGTAAATACCGCAGTGTACTAAGTGAACTTAGGCAAATAATTTGCATATTTGGGCGGAGCTTGTATCTAAACCTACATTTTTCATGATTTAGGAAGTTGAAAGTAAAATATGCACCACGCAGTAAACAAAATTTAGAGTCAAATACGTAATTAAGTTTAAAATAAGAAGCCCATATCACTGTGATTACATAAAATAGGAAATTTCAAGGCATTTTTCTGTTCACTGTTATGAAATAAGTTGAATTTATGTACTTAAGTCAATTCAACCTAATACTTACATTAAATTCTAATTCATGGAGTACTTAAACATTGTTTTCAGGTGTTCAAAGTCTCCATGAGGAGTGTGGACTATAAGTCCTAACTATCATTCATACCTAGAGCAGATCTGTGCCATATAAAGGCTTGATCCAGATAGAACTATTTCTGGCCATATGGTTTTTATCCGATCTGATATAAATTCGTTCCATATCTGGTGCAGATATGGGCCAGATATAAATTTCCATATATGGGCCATATAAAGTTTTATATGGGTCATATATGGCACAGATATGGGCCAGATATAAATCTCTTTATATGTGGCATATATGGATTTTCCATATATGGGTCAGAAATGGAGTAGCCATATATGGGGCATATCTGGGCCATATAAAAGTGAAACTTTACCTGGGCCATATATGGCCTTTATATTATATCAAGTTATATCTGCCCAATTCTTGTATAAGCCAGATATGAATTCCATATATGGGCCAGATATGAAATCCCATATCTGGGCCATATATGGATTTTGAGTAAGGGAACTGAGATCTGAGATTTTGAAAAAAATGTATAGATCTTCTGTAAGTTCTGTAGTTTGAATATTTGACTACCATGTTTCATATGATTTGATTCTTCTTAGGACAAGAAAAGGCAGCAATCTTCGAATAAAAAATGGCCCCATCTCATAAAGCAGACAGTGTTCTGTGTCGGAGGCTGAGCATCGGTCTTGGTAATCTGTCCATAATCCTCGCCGCCTCAATAGGTGTGAGTATACGCCTTGATAAAGTGTAGCGGAAATGTCTGCCTCGCGGACTCATTAACCAAAACAGTGAATGGTGTTGTTTGGTACGTACAGTACCATGGAATTTGCCTGCCACTTGCGTTGCGAATTGTAATGCAAGCTCAGTACCAGCAATTTCAAGGAGACTTTTCCGTATTTTCTTCTTCGAAAAAAATAATTCCAAAAAATTTTAAAAGAGAAATATATGATACAAAACTCTATGATCACTTTAATCCCGTAAGACTCCAATCACTCAGTTTGTGGATCATGAGAATTTCACGTTAATCGATAATCGTTAATCGTTACCTTCAAAAAGGTAACGTATGTGGCACCAGAAGCATCTACGGACACGTAATTTTTCAAAAATTTTCAAAGGGGAGGGGGACACCCCTCCCCTTAGACCCCTCCCCCGGGCCTGCGTTCACACAACAAACAGCATACGCCGCTATTTTAGTTGTGCCCCCTCATCGAACTGTTGTGCCCCCTCGTGCCCCCCAGAATGAAAAGTCTGGTGACGCCACTGGGGCGAAGTGGCGTTTCTTCAAAAAGAGACGCCTCAGCGTTCCCATTTTTTTCTTTTCTTAATTAGGCTCCGTTTGTTGATCATATCTTACTGCAAATTTCCAAATCAGGTCACTTCACGCTGTTGCAAGTAGCCTACATTATCAAGTCGTGTAAGCCTACCCCCACCACAGAGCTTTAATAGTTTTATGAATATTTTCCCATTATGAGATGAAATCGATTTCATATTTCATGTAATTAGCATATGATACGAAAGGTATCAATAAAGACAGGACTCTCGGCTATCTTTAGTAGCCGAGAGGCCTGTCTTTATTGATACCAAAATTACCCCCTCGGCCAGTCAATAAGTCAATTGAAGAAATTTCCTCCGCGCCAAAATATTGCCTGACAAATTTAGTCCCTAACATTTTTATTGGGTGCAGTGTATACCATGTTGTTGTAGAGATCAGCTCTACCTGTGATGTGGAAGTTGTAGCAAATGAATTCAAGTATTCATTGCGCACAAATGGTGGAAACTGAAGGTACACTGCTCAATGTTTTGCATTATATCTTTTCGCTATGGAACAATGCATTTGATCAGTGAAGTGTTAAACGGTAACACACTATCATTTTTATCGACGCTCTCGATGCTCAAAATTACAATGGTCACGATGTTACACACACTTGAAAACACTATGGACAGCCGACTCCGAAGCTTTGATATGACGGCAGGGAAGCAGCTTGTGCCCGTTGAAAACTTCTACAAGGGTCCAGAAGCCACGAAACGGATTAAATGTTATGTGTCACAGTTAATAAAAAAGGAATTGTTTCGGGTTCGTTAAATACAGACTTGTTCATCCGTGCATGCAGGATCTTTTACTTGATGGAGAGTAGGTGACTTCAAGTTTGACAAATGCCGATTTTAGCGACCTATGGAAGGGTGATGTCAGGAATATTTAACGAGGCACCCCTAACGCCCCAAACGCCCACAACTCCTATCCACTCTCTCTTGATTCTCGCTGGAATGCAAAAACTTTCGTCTGGTGAAAGCTACCAATCACAGAACAACAAGCTGGCCCATGGGCGTCCGGAGGGGAGGGCAAAGAGGGGCATTTGCCCCCCTGGAAAATCAAAAACTTGAAAAAAACGGAGAAAAAATAAAGAAAAAACGAAGAAAATATAACATCAACATTTCTTAACAGTTCACTCAGTGTAAATTTCTACTCTCAAAACAGGAATTGAATAAAAATATCAACACTCAGGCCCCAGCAGCCCCCCCCCCCCAGCACATTTTTAGTATTTTTTAAAGTTTATATTTACGATATTGCAAGTGTTTCCCCTTTTTATATGCAGTAAATAGGCCTTGGAAGTGCCATTTCCAGCGATCTGGGAAGCATTTCGGGCCAAAATGTTCTTGCGCTCCGCACCAGCCCATGGTGGCGCGGAGTCTGTCCTGGGCTTCCCCTACCCCCCCCCCCCTTCCGCTTGACAAGTTCCTAGTTACGCCTTTGTCAAAACTGTATGAAGTAGCATCTAAACTCTTTTCTGGGAGTAAAATATTTCCCATGAAAAGAGTTGGGTCCCCCTAAAAAATTTTGCCCCCCCCATTGAATTTTTTCTGCCGACGCCCATGAGCTGGCCGTCAGTAAATATTTAATTCACCATATCATGACGGTGAACCTTTTGGGAAGAAGTCTTAGCATATATTTAAACATCAGAAAGCGCGTGTACCAGCAATGATTCTTTCAGTGATTTGCGTACTTGATTTTGGTACGTTTCAAGGCCTTTGAAAAGTTGTAGCATGTTTAAGTCAAAAGTAAGTAAACTGTTTGAGGATTTGTGCTCTTGAGACCGAGGAAAGTCAGGAAGGCTGATCGTCGTCTGGAAAGTGGCACGTGACAACAGATGGGGTTAGGGAGCCATGTCCCTCATCGAGGAAGGATCCACACGGTGGGGTAAATTTTCTAATGTAGTAGCGGGAAACGATAAAGTAGGAAGTAGAACTCAGCAGCCATTCGCCCCTGTGATTTAGTTGATGTTTTGATTCAAATCAGAGTCCTAGCTGTAATAAATAGCGCAAATTTTCCAATTTGACGAATAAAAACCCCCAAAGAACGCCGAAAATTATAAATTTGCTGTTGACAAGCTTTCGGCAACCCCGTCGCCCCTGTCACGGCTTCAGTCCCACGAAGGGAAGCTTGGACTCCTGTTGAGCAAATGCTGGCGCTACGTACCCAGCGTCGAGATTACACATTTTCTCGTACCTACTGTCCTGACTTCATGTTTTCCGAAGGAATTGGAAAATTCTGCGACCAAGAAGACCACATCCTGCACGTTCGCTGTTATTCCCTTCCCCCGCCTCTCCCCCTCCCCCGCCTTGCACCCGTCATCTATTGAGTGAACTACGAAACATTTACAGAACATGCTATAAACATTAAAAAGAAAGTGTATGGCATTCAAGGATACTGGGGCAACATCATTTGCGGTGTTTCTGGCAATGGAAATTACGGCACTAATACTTACGAACACGGGTGAAAAGCGTTGTTCTATCCAGCTCTCCACCACCCCGCCCCCACCCTCCATTAGGCACTTCTTCTTGTACGTCATACAGCTTCACATGAGTGTATAACTATTGATTATAATGCCACTACGCCCAGTATTGTCGATGGTAAGACGGTAAAGCGCTCGACTCCGACACAAAACAGGATTTGTATAAATATTGTACAAAATGTATATATGATTTCAAAAGGGGGACCAGTGGGCTCGCCTTCCAATAAAAGAAAAAAAGCTCTCGTCTCCGACTACTAAGTTCGAGAGTTCGAGTCCTCTCGGAGACTATACAGGTTATGCACGTGACGTCAGTGCGTCTCGCTGGATGGAACTGATCATGCGCAGTAAGTGTGTTACCGATACGCGCGCACGATAGCACCAAGTAACAATTGTTGCACAATGTACGCCTGGATGGAAAAATAGAGAAACGCGCGACACAGTGACGTCGGTGCATAACCTCTATAGGCAACGTGTCATTTTTCCTTTTGCGGTTTGAAAGTTGTGCAACGGTCTAGTTTTGCAGTTTCTTTCTCTTTAATATCTTCCTTGGTCTAGCTTTTATCGACTTCTCTGCTTTCACACTTTTTATTTGTTTTTAATCAGGCTTCGTTTTCTTATCTTACTGCAAATTTCCAAATCAGGTCACTACAGGCCTTTTCATGTAACCTATATTATCAAGTCACCCCTTTTTCCACAAAGCATTTTTTCGGTTGCAATTGGTAATAGTTTTATGAATATTTTCTTTTCCCATTATGAGACGAAACCGATTCCGTATTTCATGTAATTAGCATTTGATAGGAAAGGCATCAATAATGACAGAGCTCTCGGCAACTTATGTTGCCGAGAGCTCTGTCATTATTGATGCCGAATTTGCCTACCTTCCCAAGGGAACTCATGTTTGTTTAAAAAAAAAACACCCAGTTAGGACAAATCTGTTATGCTTCAAAGCATGTTACAATGTACAGTTTTTTGTGCTATCTAGCACTGGTTCTGCAGTTCCTAACCTAACCTGGGATATTAACATAAATTTAAATAATCTCTTTCTGCATCGTTCTGCAGTTTTTCATGCTTTGAAGCTTGAATTGAGAGAACAAAACAGGAAAAATTGTCCCAACTGGGTGAAAAAAACACTCTGGGATGAATATTCATAAATTATCGACTTCAAAATACTTTTTTTCTACTGCAAGTACAGATTAATCCTCTTAGGGGGTAGGTGTAAGCTTCTGCTAACAACAGCTCCCTTAAACTTGACTAAGCCTCTCTTGGCGTTTTTCCTACCATCTCGATCACACCACCGATTCGAGGGGAATCTCCGCGGAGGATATTACCAGGACTGGAGGACTCGAGTCCGGACTTAAGTTCACTTATTTGGACTCGGACTCTCTGGACTGATCTAAAGTATACCGTAGTCCTCAATTTCAGTGAGGGGCTCAGCAAAGTTTTGCCCAAAATTTGAAACGCATTTTCCCCGAAAAATAGCATACATTTTGCACAAAAATTTCAAATTTTCTGCTCAAATGGGAGGGTTCTATATTTCCAGTCGGTCTCGTACGCCGGTGTACCATCAAGGATCCGATCAATCGGACCGTAAAAAAGTTATTATGATATAAGAACGTAGATAGCGGAAGGCTGAATTCTTTGCGTTTCGATTAGTTCAAATTTTACAAGTGCAGTACCGCTGTCGCCGGCGAGAGAAGGGCGCGATCTCCCATTACTTTCCAGTTTGAAGATTACATTAAACCCTTTGAAAATGTCAAAAGTGAAGAGTTAAATGGATCAGCCCCCAATCTTTACTAACCTTCCGACGGCCGCCAGTCTGTACAATAGGCCTACTGAAACCGATAATTCACTCATCATCCCTTCAACTTGTCTTGCATCCAGGGGTGGCGCCAGGGTATTTCGATAGGGGGGCAAAGCATGAGATGAGTGATAGCCGTCCTGGGGAAGGGGTCTAAGGGGAGAGATCCCCTCCCCATTGGGAATTTTTTGTTAATTTAAGGTTACTTAGATGCAAAATGATGATGTCTTTGGTGCATTTTTTTTGAACTGATCATATATGGAAGAAAGTGTTCATAATTTATTGAATTTTAATTTTTGCTTTGGGGGAAAGATGCTTTTCTGGTGAGGGGTCTAAGGAGAGGGGTGTCCCCTTCCCTTTGAGAATTTTTTATCAATTTAAGATTGCTTAGATGCAAAATGGTGATGTCTTTGGTATTTTTTGAGCTGATCATATATGGCTGAAAAGTGTTAATAATTTATTGAATTTTAAGTTTTGGTTTAGTGAAAGAGGAGAGTAGCCTTTGTTGTCTAAGAGAAGGGTAGTCAACAAACCTCCTGAAGCCACCCCCCTTTTATGTATGGGTATGTTTTCACTCAAAAATACGTGCGTTGAGTCGACAGAAACACGAACTATTAAGAATATTTTCGTTGCTTCATATATGCATTATACAAGGTATCTAAAGGCTGGCAGACACCGGAATAGGGCCTCCTGGAAGCTCTGGATTCATTATATGAATCAAATATATGCCTACCCCACCCTCTTCCTTTCTTCTTTCTCCTTCGCTTCCCCTTCTTCTCTTTCCGCGTTTTCTCCTTTTCTTTTTCCTGTTCTTTTCCTTCTCCCTTTCCCCTGTTCTTGCAAATGATAGGAGGCGGTCGCCCTCTGCCCCATGCATGTGGCATCGCCCTGTTTTTCTTTGCTCTTTTTCTGATTGACTCAAGATTTCTTCATACAGTAAAGATTGTGTTGTGTACGGCCATACACCTACTATTTAAAATTCGTTTTCTATGGATTACTCAGTCGAGACAACACCAAAATAAAGCACAATAAGGCATAGGCGTAGGTAGCTTTTCGAGACTGGGGCTGAACCTTGTTTCGGATCGCCGTCCTGGGGAGGGGTCTAAGGGGAGGGGTGTCCCGCCTCCCCTTTGGAAAATTTTTGGGTATTTGAGGGTTCTCAGATGCAATTTGGTGCAACATTTTGGGCAAATTTTAAGGAAAATTACTGCAAATGTTTTACATTTTCTACTGAAGAGACAAATAAGGGGTTTTTGGCCTTGGATGTTGGGGGCGAAGCATACTTCGGGGGGGGGCTTCAGCCCCCCAGATTTTTGACTGGGGGGCTTTAGCCCCCAGCCCCTTGCTTCCTACGCTTATGCAATAAGGGAGACATATAATATTACTTCAAAGTTTAATTCATTTTATTAAATGTTTTTTTGTATTTTCATTGTCAAAATATTCGTTAAGTGATTGACTCATGATACCCCCAATATATATGTTCACGTTCTAAACTTCAAATGGTCGCATGCTGGGAATGGAGAGACAGTAAATATTTCTGAGATTGCCAAACATTACGTAATCTGGACAGGGGGAATACCCATAGACGGAAGGTTCACTTGGTCGAAGGTTCAGTAAAGACCGAAGATTCCCCCGGACGAAAATATATTCCGAGTTACGGGTACGGTTGGAGTTTTGGTTAGATAGAGATTCATGGATCAGACGTATCCCCCGATGCACAAATTAGCTGTCTGTATTTTTTGCTGTAACTTGCAATGATACGCACCTTTTCTCCAAGACGGAGAACTTTTTGCTCTGTGACACCATATGTGTAAGGTCTCACAATAACTTGGCGTTAGGATATACTACTGTATTGTTTTAGCTTTACTCTCCTTTCCTGTGCTCTTTTCTTTTGCGCGTTATGTATAATGGCCTTAGTGTTTATGTAATACTAAACCTGCATCCACGTAAACAATGGAGAAAACAGAAAAAGTTATGCTTGCGGAGATTGCAAGTTTCAGGTATTTTGTAACGAACAATTTAACTAATATTGTGATAGATGGGTGACATACTGTAACACCTCACCCCACCCCCTACAAAATTATGTATCTTAAAGCGTTTTTAGACGATTTTATTTTGGGGGTTGAAAAACCAAAGGGGGGAATGCCTGCCCTGCCCCCCTGTGGCGCCGCCCCTGCTTGTATCCCTTTCCAGTTCTCATCAGTGCATACGGCCTGTCAAATTTTAATCAGCAAACTGATTTTATCGGTAGCATTAGCTAACGTCATGTCCGTTATCCTTTATTCACATGCTTTTATTCCATAAAAACATACCGGCGTTCTCCAATCATTTTTGATTTCCTTTCAAGTTGCATAAAATATAAAATGATACATCTTATAATACATTATAACCTTAATTAATTCAGGAACCAGCTGGGAGTCAATTTTGAAGTGGGGCGGGGGGGGGGGGGGTAATCATCGAAGCGGCCCCAATATGTTCAAGAAAATAAAAGCCTATCATCTACCGTAAGGCCGCCCAAAATGCCTGTACGACAGAAAGAGTGCGCGGCTAAAGCCCCCGTAGCCCCTCCCCCTGTAATTGCTCCCACACGGACTGATGCAATGATCGGTCTTTCCAATCATCACCAAACATTGTACACAAGATCTACGGGCCTGTATTTTGTCCTTTCCTTCACTTATAATATACGCCGGTGGTTCTTAACCTTTTTCGTCCCATCCCCCCTTTCCAATCAGTCACCCTTCCCATCCCCCCTTCCAATCAGCTACCCTATGTATCCCCTCCTAAAATATATCAGAAGTGGTTTTCTCCACTGATAGTTCACATTCACAGCAAAGAAAATGTCTGTGGACAATGACAATGACCTTTATGACCGCTTTATGATCATAACCTGGTAAGTAACTTGACGACCGTCCTGAAAGAATATGGCCAATATCAGTAGCATAACTGGGGTGCTTGAAGTGTGGGGGGGGGGCAGGGATAAAAATAAGGTAAATGTACCGACACTTAGTGTCAAAGGGTTATCACTTAACAAGTCACCCCAGCACCCGTGATCCCCATCCACCCAGGGGTGGCGCCAGGATTTGCCCGACGGTAGGGGGGGCAGACTCCCAGAGGAGGACCAGTGAACTGAAGCCTCGGTCAGCTCCGATCCCGTCGAGAGGTTGGTGAGGGAGAATTTTAAGAAAACCTGTGTACTATACTTTGTCATCGCGGGGCATATTTTGTATAAAATTCGTATTTACTAGAGGAAAATAGTTCCGCGTCGATTTCATGTTTTTGCCGGATTCTTAGCTGTGATAAAGCGCGCGAAGCACGCGAAATTATTTTGGGTGAGCCTACACACTAAAAAGAATCTGTGCTTATTTAAAGCTTACATAGGTCAATCGTCCGATAGGGCCCAGCTTACATTTTACTTTCCCTCCTCGAGTCACTAGCCGCACCGCAAGACAGATATAAGCAGACAAGAGAGCATTAGGCCTAACTAAGTCTAGCGAAATGAGATGAAATTCCCGACATTTATATAATTCCATGTATTCTACTTATAAGTTACTTGAAAAGATGGAAAGGGTTTGTAAGGGTTCTGAGGACCAGTGGATAAAGCGTGCCGAAGATTTGGGGTTTTATCTTAGATATGACCCTTTTTGGAAAACCAAAATAAATAAATTAACCATCATGTGGCGACAGAATTTTCCCGACAGGGGACCGGGCCATGCCAACGACTCCAAGTTTCTGCAGCTCCTTTACCGAGGGGTGGTGAGAAGTAGATATGAAGGTGCTTGGCTATCCCGCCATGCCATTGCAGGGCATATTTTGCACAATATCACTTATTACTTTAAGAGCCGACTTGCGCACTGATAGTGTTCGTTTGAGTCTGAATCGTGAAATTGCAAAGCGGGCGAAGCGCGCGAAAATTTTTACTAGGCTTAGACTCAAAACATATGTAATTATTAAGAACAAAAAGCAAAAATAAAAACTGTAGGGGTTGTAGACCGTATCGGGGATAACATACATTGGGGCGAAAGCAACTGGACTGCCCGATGGAATAGCCAAACTTTGTTCCGTTAGTCGCTCACCAACTAACCCTACCGCATGACACACGAGAGAACAGAAAATAGCTTTGCGATATGGGATGAAATTTACGACCTCTACATAGCCTGCGTGCTCTGCCTACAAGTTGCTTGGAAAGGGTGACAGGACTTATGCTATCTAGGTATGTGGAAAGGAACTGTTGACGAAACTGGAGTGACCCTACAGCGCGCGTAGCGCGCCGAAAATTTTGGGTTCTTATTAGAGAAACTGTCCTCTTGAGAGCAAAGACTGGTAACTTAACCGTCGGAGAGACTAGTCGTCGTTTACACCGGGCGGATGTACCGACAAGATCAGCACTGTACCGACAGACCATCCCAGGAAGCCAAGAGGGAGGCGACCCCCCCTTCCCCCTTCAGTTACGCTAGTGCTCAATATCCCCAGGCGCGGATCCAGGTGGGGCGCACCCGGCGCACGCCCCTTTTTTCGATGACCAACGATTTTTTTGAAAAAAAAAAATGAGCACTGAAATAGATATGGAAAATATGTTTCCCCAGATGCTGGGAAATCGCATCTAAGCGCATCTAGAATTCAAGTTTTCTTGGGGGAGAACCCCCAAACCCCACGCCGTGGCTTCGCGCCTTCTGCGATCGCTCGTCGGCCTTCGGCCGACGGTGTGTCCTCCCCCCCCCTTCTCAAAATCCTGGATCCGCGCCTGATCCCTGTAAGAAAACAGACCCTACCCTGTTTTCCTAAAGTACCCTAACTTTAATTTGGAGACAATTTCCAGTGTATTGTAATCCTTTACTTTTCCATAAAGTGGTCCTAAATGGATTCTAGTTAATCTCCCAAATAAGTGAGTACACTAAAATGGGTCTGGTACCGGAATCGTACTACGGTTTAGTACTTGTATTTTCTGTTGTACCCGTATGGTACCCTAAAAAGGGGGTCTGCTTGTACAACTTGGCTTTTCAGCTTTTTCAGACCTCCCCCACAATTTAGTATTAATGTTAATATTGTAACATAAGTATGTATATATTATTGTGGAAATCTTTCTCAATACAATGCAATGCAAATACAATACTTACCTACATTCACCATGTTGATGTGTCAGATCGTCGGACTCGGGAGTAATGTTACAGAACTGGAATAATTAGAAAAGATACTGGACAGGATTGGCGATCAATAATTATCCACCTGAGATGCCAAAATTAGTGCCCCCGGGGGTAAATATATCCCCGGTTCAGGGGTGGCGCCAGGATTTCCCCGACAGGGGGGCCAAGCTCCCCGACAGGGGGCCAGCAACCCAAAGTCTCAACGAAGGAAATAAAGTGCCGAAACGATGTTTGAAGGAAAATTTTGGCGCGCGAAGCGCGCCGAAAATTTTGGGCTCTTTTTGGAGAAAATTTGAAAAAATTGCCGGCATTTTCCATGGAAAATTTGAAAAAAATGGGGCTTTGAAGAAGAAAATTGGAAAATTTGGGTTTTTTATTGAAGAATTTGCCCTAATTTAGACCAAAATTAAGTAAATCGTCGGGGCGACTGGGCGTTGTCGGGGACTACATATTTTATCGTATACATAACAGCTCCCCGACGAGACCGAAAAATTTCCCCGACGGGGGGGCCAGCCTTCCCCGACGGGGGGGGCCATGGTCCCCCTGCCCCCCCCCCCCCCGCTGGCGCCACCCTTGCCCCGGTTAAGAACCACTGGTTTACCCTCGGTCTTTTCTGTAATACGGCTGCTATAGTGATCTTATTTCCCTCTGTTTGCATTAATTTCAATCACTATAGGTTTATGGGCTCTCCGGGATTATTTCAGACAGACCTCATAACACCAGTAAATGAAGTTGAACTGCATTGTCAGTCCGGCCAAAGTCATCAGTGCTTTCACTGCCTTCAGCGGGTTCGAACTTCGAAATCAATCTACTGTGGGCTAAATCTCGGCGGTCAAACTTTCCCAGAGTCCTTTGCACTGTGAATGAGAATTTACATCCAAAAGAACGGCTGGTACTAACAGTCTAATACCTCAATCAGCTGAATCACATAAGTCGAAAACTAACCTGCGTAACTATCCAGTACCATGAAACAGCTACTCAAAGTGCGGGATGAGATTAGATACACAAGCAAATACCAAATCCGACGCGCAGGAACTTGTGTTGTGACTTTTGCAAGTGTAACGATAGGATATATCATATAGCTGCCTAAGAATGGCAGATTTTGAGGACGGTCATGTTGAAGTAGAACCGGACGTTGATCCTGGGTTCGTGGAAGAACCAGAAGTTATTCATGAGAAACTCGTACCAGAGCCTGAATCAGGAGCTGCACTTTTTGCAGCAGGTAGCTTAACGGGCCCTAAAAAGTAACACTAGGCTACAGCACAGCCAGTTGTAACGTTATTTAGGCTAGGCTAGTGCATATAATGATATATAGTCCGCAGTCTGCTGACCTAGTAGTTGGGAAGCTTTGGGGCTTCCCATACCAGGGAGTTGCTATTTGACTGGAGATTTGTCTTCACAATCTCTTTGAAGTCACCAAGTTACCGACATGTAACATAACACTCTTATCAAAACAGCTAGGTGTAATAAACCTCCGTGTGCGGTAGCTAATTTGCATACGCCGCACACACTGTACTACAGCTCTAGCTTCGGCTCTCCGTGTAAACAGCAACTAGCCTAGTAAGAGTAATCTCGATGTGAGAACATGTATACATAATGGTCTAATCACCTCATACAGTCGAATGTTAAGTACAGTCAGGGTTACCCTGATCAGGTTTCGCCATAGCTGCGTAATACAAGCTGCATGCTTTGACTGCACACACTAATGTATATAGAACAAACACTTGCCGTAAAGACAACGAGAACTTAAAAAAAAGCAGTAAAGACCACAAAATCGACATAAATCACTTAACTTATTGCCAATTCACATTTCTACCTAAAATAATAACGGTGCTGAACTGAAAAAGGGTTATTTTTCTATCCCGATAAAGATTTCGCAGAATTAGTATATGGCATTATGGACTAAAAGTAACGTTAAAATTTCCGTTAGTTCCGCTCTGCAAAAACGCGCCAAAATTCGTCAACTACAGTAACCATAGAAACAAATGGAAATTTTGCAAAATCTAGGCCCCGAAAAATGCTCTTTTCGGTAAATTGGCGCTTGGTGCCACGTTTTTTCTCTTCGTGAAATGTACGCATACAAACATAGCTACCTACACAGTACGTTCAGAAAATGCGATTCATTGCGGAAAAAGCACGAAAATACTCAAATCTGAGGCCCTGAAATTGCAGTTTGACCACCAAGTTTTGTCACAATACGATTTTTAGGGTTCAACAAAAACGGAGGAAAACTTAACTTAGAAAAAACTCCGAGAGAAAAGGAACTTACCCATCGATAGATTTATGTCCAAGCTTGAACTGCACATATATTACAACTGTAACACCTCACTTATTTTCTACTGCGCATGGTATAAAAATAGGGAGAGTCCCATTAGATCATCGATTTCTGTACAGAGCAATGGTTTCAAAACCAGCTCAACCGATAGAGGGCGTTTGGAGCTGTCGGTAACATCCTTGTCTTCAAAGGATATTTTACAGGTCCCCTGGGGAGCCTGTCCTTGGTTAAAATTCAAAGAGTTTGCAAAGGCAGGATTGTGTGTCCTGAGGTAGATTTAAGGACAAGGTTCATAAAATTTTTGAAGACAAATCTCCAGTCAAATAGCAACTCCCTGCCCATACTAGGTCAGCAATATACCCATTGTCAAAATTGGGCTACCGCGACTTCAAAAATTTTGAATGGTCTCGATCTTTCTCAAATTCACGTATACTCCTACATAATTGACCTCTACAGGGCCTTATATGTTTAAGACCCTTCATTCTAAGATTATTAGCACTTAGTGTCCAAAAAAAGACCAAAAATTTTGATTTACACAAACGATCCTGTTTTGTTTTTTTAACATTCTATGAAACTGCCAAATCGTGTAACTAGGACGTTCACACTATTGTATGCTAAATAGCACGCACTGCTGTTTAATTGTGACATAGTCCATAGCTATAGTTACGTTCATACACGCGCATACGCGTATATAGCAACAATCACTGCAGCAACGCACGCAGACGATATTACTCTCACAGTAATATGCGGTCAAAAGTTTGTGTTGCAATAGCCTAGGCCTAGTTCAGGGAACAAAGTGTACGTCAGAACTAGGCCTAGGTACCCTAGGCTAATAATGATACAGCCTAGGCCTAGGCCTAGCTATATATGCAGGCTTCAGAGTGATCCTATATTTCCAATAATTTCCTATATATTTCAGAAAATCCTATATTTTCTATAATTGTATGATTTGGGGCATGTTTTCCTATTTTCTCATATATTTTTCTGATCTTGCCAAAAGAAAATTTTCTGTGGTGTTCTGGGAGTGAAATTTTCAGATCAGATTCTTTTTCCAAGATAGGCCTACTTGTCTTAAAGTGGCTTAGTCAAACAGGTAGTAGGCCTAGTGTATAGATGCCAAGTATCTTAATTAGATGCAAGCACATCAGAAATATTCTCTTACGAATCTGCATTGGGCATTAATAAGCTCATGTTTTCATCAACCATAAATATGCCACTCTCACACCTTTGATTTTAAGCACTCTATGATTTCGTCTCATTGAAGTAATATTAGTGGTATCATTGTGACTATTCATACGGAAATTTTCGTATGAATAAGTCTATCTGTAGTCACAATTCATACGAAGGAAACATGAGCCGGCTGGCATATATACAAAGCCCTGTAAATGGCTCTGCATATACATGTACAGTCTGCATAGGCTAGGTACCCACTTGCATGTGAACGTGATAGTATGATTACGGTACGGTACAAATGATCAGTGCATGTGCATGTGAAACACGCACTCGTACTCTGACCATAGGCATAGAACAAGGCATTCTTACAGTACCGAATCGTCGAGGTTAGCCGACGTTGACGGTCGCTACGATAACCTACTATCTGCGACTATACTCGACCATCAGCAATTTTACTCTAAATTTCTGATCGTCGAAGATCGTAAAATCAACTCTAGTAATCCTAACCTAGAGAGCGTCTATTGATGAGAGGTTTATATCGACCGCGACTTTCCCGAACAATGAAAAGATCGTCGATAATCTCGACGATTCGGCGATCTTTTGTAGTAGCGTGCTAATCACCCATGCATACAAATAGCAATTGATGTGTAGGCTTATTGCTAAGCAAGCATTACATACAGTACAGTACATAGGCCTACTTTGTGGAAAGTGTAAAAACTGCAATTCTTTCATTAATGACCAGTGATGGAAAAGGCCAAGTTTATATAAAAGCAATATCAGAAATGGATAGGAATAAACCGAAGAAATCCCTTTGTACTACAGTTGCCTACTTCTCATTCCTACGTAGCTACGTACACAAAACAGAAAGGGCAAGTTACTGGCAGAACCGTAGAAGGTTAACGCACAGCACATTTACTAATGGTATCTTGCATAAAATATTAACTTCAAGCACGGTGTTGTAGCCTACAGTTGTTTCGAATTTTCTGTGAGAGTGAATGGGCCTTCCATTTCCCCAAGAACGTACTACATGTAATTTTCATGCTGAGCTCTTATTTCTGTGATCATATCTTGCCTACTCCGATGTGAAATAATGTAGGCCAGAGTTTGATTGAAACAATGGTGTACAATCGTCTCGTATATCTAGTTTGGTGTGCTTCAAATAAACTTTCCCGCGCCGTAAAACTTCGCTGTCATAAAATGGTAAAGGTTGGGGGCTACATATACACATGAAATCAATAAGTTAACAAACAGCACGGGGTTAAAGGCCGTTCGGTGCTAATGAAAGTAAAGGACAACGCCAGCTGGCGAAAATATTACAGCATGCACCACTGACAGGTACCCAACATTTTAGAAAACAAGGGGCGGAAAAAGTGAAAGTTCACTTCTTTTTTTTTTTCTAATCGATAAATGGATTTTGACTTTCACAAGAAGTGCAGTCCTGTATGATAAAATTTGGAATTTGCAAGGGCTTTTAAAATATATCTAGAAACCATTGCACGATATGGTGCCGCTGAAAACTGAAAAAAGCTACGCCAAAATTATCGCTACTCTGTAGTGCTACAAATACTTTGGATAGGGTGGCAGGGTTCATGGCACTAAAGCTTATTTTGTAGTCAGAGAATGTCGATTAATGTTCAGGTTTGATAACGAGCTAACGATCTCGATGTTTTGAATTCCTACACAACAGCAACTGACTAAACTTCCACAAATATGTTAATGCAGGTATCATGCTCAGTCGCGAGTATCCGTATCATGTTATGCATGGTTAAACAGTCTTGACTTTGCATGGAATCCCATATTCCGCAGAATAAATGTTAAAACTGTTCAGGTCCATGAAATTCAACCATTCTGCTTTCTAACAAAAAAAAAAAAAAAAATACAGAGAATGCCATTGCAATGGCAACACATCTTAGTTCCGACACCCTCATGCCCGCTCAGGGCAACTTCTGGAGCATTAGCCCTCGTTTGCCCTTCAACCTGTTATGTTATATTCCGGTACAATACAAAGACTGCCGCATTTTCATTTCACACTGATGTTGCGATGGATATGGATCCCATTTTAACCCCACCCGTGACCATGGCCTTACGGGACTATTTTTCTTAGGGAGGGCGGTGATTTTTGTCCGACTTCGGGCCTAATTTAACTGCCCAATTTTCTGCCCCACTGAGACAAAATATCTGCCTGATTTAGTCAGGTTTCTGGCATTTGGGGGGAGGGGAAGCCCCGGCCCGTACGGCCATGCCCGTGGCCGTTGGAACCACCTCCGTCTATACCCTACCCTTTACGACGCAATTGCTTAAATTTTGAATCTTACCTATTTTACAGAACCTTTGATGTCCGAGTCCTAAGGAAAAAATATTAATCCAATTATAGTCCATTTAGGGAGAGAGAATGAAGACTACACTTTCGGCAATCAATTTTCGAGACTTGGCTCCTGAATCTCCGACTCAGAGCCCTACAGCGGAATGCAATGCAGTATATATACCCCTACCCTGTCTTTGCCGGGGTGTCCCTTAAATTCACCCACGGCGTGATGTGCTAACATGATCCGAATTTTAACACGGCCCCTGGGAAACCGTATCTGCATTGTCACTAAGTACTGTCACAAGCTATTTACGCCGTAGCTTGTAGCCCAAAATACCGTTCATTTTCATACATGGGCCGAATATTGTACTACGTTAATGTGCACACACCAGATGTTGCAATCGCATTCTAAGTTATTATAAGGTAAATAAGGGCCACTGCAAATGCCTGAGAAATGCAGTTTCTGTACGTGAAAATATCCAATCGCAGCTATGGGTTTAATACTCATTCATTATAAACGACCAGCGCCCATTTCTGCGTAACCTTTTTTGGAAGTCGTATGCCTATTTAGTTCTTGTACGTTTACGTGACGTCACACACATCGCCTCAAATTTTTTTGCAATCTTCGACAGCCAGCGCCATCTTGGGTTTTACACATAAGCGATATTTCGTCAGATACCAAACTCTTACCGAATACTTTTCTCAAGAGTAGACTTATTCAACACCCATGAATAAGATATGGCACAAAATTTAGCTCGTAATGCTTGATTTTGCTGATAATCTACATACTGAATTTTCGCCCATGGCAGCTAGTTCGTAACGCATGCAGAGCGGCACGTTACCCAGGATATGAAATTTACTTCGTTAGGTTACCATACCACACTATCAGGCCTACACGCGGAATAGACAGTACGATAGTGCATCGACAGTACGTAAGTCAGACCGTGCTTGAAGGTGGGTGTGCCTTAGTAGGGGCGGGACTTAACAGTTGGTCGTTAACGGTAAACACTCACGGGGACTGGTAGCAGCCAATGGAAATTTTGCACGCGTTAGTCTATGAAAAAAAAGGGAGAGTCCAATGACGTCACAAGTAAAGGTGTTTTTAACTGGTTAATTACCGATTATGTGTCGTGAAAATACGCAATGCTCGCAATGCACAGAATGTTGCATGCAAATAAGTTGGGACCATTGCAGGTGCCTGGGAAATTCTCGAATCGAAGGTTTCTCAAGGAATTGATGACGGTACGTGTATGTTGCCACAATATACTTTTGGTATGTAGCAACGAGCTAGCTAGAAAGTGTAAGCGAGTAATGTGTGCTGTCTGAAGCGAATTATGTGTGCTGTCTTGGACTACAGGTATAAGATGTTAGGCAGTACAATGATGGGCTGAAAAACAAGACAATGCAGTGGGTTGTAGTTTCATTTATGCAGGTCTACTGATTGTCTACGGGTCATTCGGCATCGTATTACGGCTGTAATTTGTATACCGTAACTCGCGGTTCCGTCTCTGAGCGGAAGGGTATGGACACACCCATCCATGGCCGTAAAAACGACAGCGGCATCTCGCCTTTTTATAGGGCATATGCTGTGATGATGAATTAATACACAGGCGAAGGCACCGCTCATTTCACAAACTAGGAAATAATAGGATATATATTTTCAAAGAATGGCGGTTCGGGATGACTGATTACCTTTCATGTTTTCCAAGGTAAGAGAATTTTCTGCAAACTAGAAATTTGGGGAACCATGACAGGATTGCAAATTTTGAGGGCAACTGTATCAAACAGGCCTCATCTGCTGAGAATGGGTGGGCTGGGGAATCCAGCCCCCTTCCAACCGGAGAGACCAAGCCTGCAGGATTTGTAGAAAATTCGGGTCGCACATTAGGTAAATTAGGCTTTTTTCAAGCAGAAGCGGTTCGGTCTCCTCCCCCGAAAAAATGCACATACCCGCCCTTGTTGATGATTGTCATCTAGGCCTAGGCCTAATCTATATTTGGACAGTTCGAGCATGTTTCCCACCCTTCTTATCAAAATTTCAGTGTGTCCTTATTAAAAGGATCTTTAAAATTGGCAAGGTAGCAAAATGAGCATTTTCCCGGCCGTGTAGCCGGCATGTACGGTAAACTATTATTAATTACTTTGCCTTTGCCTCCTTTGTATAACACTAAAAAGAAGACGCACAGACACAAGTTTTTTTTTCTCTTTTCTTTTATACGATGTCTTCCGAAGCTGGGTGCCGAAACTAGTTTGCTCAGTTTCCAGTTTGTGGTACAGTATTTCCCGGTTTATGCAGGCATATTTTTACTTCTGTAAATTTTTATTGATGTTATACACATAGCAAGATCTTTAAAAAAAAGGAGTCACAGCAAGAAGAAAATACAAAGCAGCACCGAAAATTTGCAAAACCTCAGAACGCAAGTTGAATTAACGGAAGGTTGTTCGCACTTGGAGCGAGATTCGGAACCACGATTGTAGACCAGTGTTTCAGACATTCACAGACTTGGAACAAAGGATATCATTCAATACTCACGTTTGTTTCAAACAATTATTTTTATCTAATGAAACAAGCATCTATACTAGGTTCTAAGAATTATTAGCATGAACTTATTATAGTGGTGCGATAGATGAGTGTAGTCATTTGCTCGCAAGCCGGCTTCATCGAACGCCCGGCGCAATTTACTGCTAAGGCACATCGGCCTACCAGGTCTATTGAGTCTATTCATTCGTGGAGCTCCGAAGATTGCGAGCATTGTGATTACCCTCAATTTGTTTGTTCCTTTTGTTGGGAGTTCAATACATGTCTAGCAAATTACAAAACCGCACAGTAACTTTGTTTTCAACCGCAAACTATTGTGCTGCTGTTTATAATCTTGACGATCTTCGACGATGATTTGAGCTATCGTCGAAATGGACGATCTTGTTTTGCACCTTGGGAGGGTTTGAGGCTTTTACGATCTTTGACTATCATTGACTTTCTTCGACGTTACGCAACTCGACGATGAGGCTAACCTCGACGATTCGGTACTGTAAAGCAAACTCGCATCAATCCCACTTGTTTCCCGACCGTTTTTTGTCTATGTGAGGACATTAAATCTAAAAGATACTTGTGTAATCAAGTTTTACTGCAGAGTCTGACGAAACAGTACGACACTTTACTATATGCTTATAGCTGCACTAAAAATCGTGTGACGAACCTAGCCTATGTTTGAAAAGCTACTTATGATGAAGTTCCGCCGTTTACAGCGAGAGAACAGAAATGGGTCTAGGCCTAGCTGGTTTTCAAAAACCACCCAAATGTAAATCTGAGATCATCGACTTATATTCCTGTAAAAAGAGTTGAATTTTAAGCCTTTGCATGAAAATTTTCATATGAATAGTGCTTCCGCTGCCCTCTATTCATATGAAAATTTTTGTATGAATAGTACTTCCAATGCCCTTTATTCACATGAAAATTTTCGTATGAATAGGCCCCACCTAGTGGTATTGTTAAAGGGGTGGATGAGAGCCCTGTGCCTGGCATCCCCTGTGGTCATGCAGTCCTCATTTTAAATCCTTGTACCTTCCCTTTGCATGCACAGTATAGCTGGCCTGTGATATAATTAATTCTTAAACTCAAAATATTGAAGGACAGTCAGTGGTTCTTAATACCAGTTATTATCCCTGCCATCTACTGTCTTTCCTCAAACTGACTTACTAGCCATTAGTTGAGTTGATTGTTCAAACCATTGTATGTTACAATTTTCCCCTAAAGATCAAGAACTTAGTACTTTGAGAAAATTAAGAGCCTCACTCTAATATTTACAATTTTACAATATGCAGATCTCTAAGGATGTTTTCCTGAACTCCACTAGAGGCTCTATGGCATGCCCCTGGATGTCATGTCAATTTATCCAACAGACCAAAGTGAAATCTGATCGAAGTATGGGTCTGGTACTGCAGCGCCCATCATTGTTTTTTTTTTTTTTTTTTAAGTTTAATAACCTAAAATATGTCAGTTTTTGAAAACAAAGTGCACTTCAAAAGATAACATATTTAGCACTAGATTGCATGTAAGGACACCCAATCATTCAAAAATTTTGAAGGGGAAGGGGACACCCCCCTCCCCTTAGACCTCTCCCCCATACTGGCAGTCACAGAACATACTACATGCCCCCCATGAGACAGTTCTGGCTACAGATACCCACTGAAAGAGAGTTTAAAGGTATAACAATAGTACAGTTCCCATAGGCCTACATGATGTTATATGGTGTCACCCATACAGTTTCTCACACTATCAAAGATACATTATTGCAGCAATATAGTGTAAAGTAAATAGCAAAATTGTGTCTTAAGAGCTTATTTCCTGCAATTTAAGCAGCAAAAACTTAAAAAATTTTCTCAACTCAACCTCATTATTATTGGAGCTGAGGTGAATTGTGTATGTGTACTTAATATAGAAATAAGGAACAGTTCATTATCCACATTAACTACCCATCCATTTTAAATGCATTATCATATATACTTTAGTTAAATTCTGTGTTCACACCTGTGTTCACAGCTTTTAGTATTGCAACTTTTGCTGCTGCTATGGGATGCACTAACAATAAAATGCATGGACACTTTATTCCAGGGTCAAAATATGCAAATTCACTACAGTTGGGGGATTCACCCTTGCCCTTCCACCAAAGTACTTAGGTCGTTTCCTAGATTCTGTTTTGATGGTAGAACCATACTGTTCTGTTCTGCCACTTTGCCCACCCTTGTGATACTGTTAATCACATTTCTATCATTTGAACAGTATTTCTAGTAGGTACAGTACAGTATTTGCCCCACCCACAACTTTGAGGAACTTGAAGATGATTACGACCACATTCCTATATTTACTCTATATTTTCCTGGAAAAATCCTATATATTCATCAATATCCTTCCTATAAAACCGCCTATATTTTTGTGATGGACCACTTTGAAGCCTGTTGTTACTGTACCTGGAAAATCCCATACAGATGCTTCTAGTGAAGTCTACTGTACTGTATACAGTGCTAGCGGATGGACTGAGCCAGCAGTACAGTGAACTGTCCACTGTGTGTTAGTGCATTTACTGTACTAAGGCATACTATGGAACATTCCACACTTGAACGTTAATACTGCAGTGCTTATTGTAGACCATGCAAATGTAGTGTAAAACCATCTCATCTACTGAGTTAAGCCCATCTAAAAAATGATCATACATTTGTCCACGAACAACATGTGCAATATACATTGTTGCAGCGCTGTGTAGTAGTATACGCACAGTGTTCATGCTCCATATGATTAAGTTCCAAACTTCTCGGATTTAAGCATTTTAAAGTGTTGAATTTTGCTGAATATTCCTATAATAAAGTAATATGCAAGTTTAGGCGATGATTTCTTGTACCAGGACCTTACATTGTGAGCAAATGATAAAAATAGTCCCCAATGTTTCCAAATGTTTTGAACGTTTGTTGGAAAGATGAAACATGCAGTTAATAATTTGAATACCAGGCATCATACACGTTGGGCATTGTTCAACTTTGTGGGGAAGCCTGTCTTCATGTTCATACTTTTGACCATAGGTCCACATTGTGATGCTCATGTATGAAAATGTTTTGAACAAATGTATGAATGTGTAGATGGGGCTTCAGTCGACAAAGTCTCTTTAAACCCATAAAAGAAGAAAATTTGAGTATTTTACAGCATACATGCTATCAAACGCAGAGTTTCATGGTCAGCTCTAGGTAGAAAATTTATGTTCTAAGTTGAGTGGGAGGAGTGTTTATTGTGATGAAGGAGTGGCATTGTTAGCAGAAAGCCTTTTTTACCCTTAAAAAAGTCATTCAGGAAGTTGTAAAAGTTACTGTTAGAGCCCCTTTGCCAGTCTCAGTTTGTTTTCAAGTAATTGTTGCTGCCCTGGTAGTAAATTACACAGCACCATGCTGGGAAAAAGCCTTCAACTACTTTTGAAAGTTACTCCCCCACCACAGCAGGCATACAACGGGTATTTTGGATTACGCCAAGTTCAGTGGAGTATTGTGTGTGTGCATTCATCCATGAAGCTACTTAGGAAATGTCCAGTAACCAGCACAATGGAAGCAGTACAACAGCATTCTTCAGTGACGCTGAACTCAATAACCACCGTGGCTGTCAAGATTTCCTTACTTTCTGCTTAGATTATTCAACTTTTTTCATTTGAACTAAGTGCACTTTCCTCTCATGACTCTCAGGAGATCGCTTTCTTGATTTACCTACAGTAAGCCCAATACAGTAACTGCAGTACTGATACTGTAGTTCAGTAGCAGACCAATTATTGGGGAAATTTTTTCATCAAGAGCAATGGTGCTCAGTTTGTTTTGACTTCCAGCTGCAGTCTTAACCTTAATTTCAGCTGTTTGTATTGTTTAGGCCTAATCAGAATGGTTCTAGATGTGGAGTTACATCACTTAAGTATGGAAACACTTTGACTACCATAATGGGCCATTTCTTAAATAGAATATATTTTTGTGTGAGCCACCACCTAACTTAATTTTTCTGGATTCCTTACTCATCTGCTTTTTGTTTTCTTTTGGTTCCATTTTTAGCTTCAGAATTTTTGTCTTTGTATGGCTGGTATATCCTCTTTGTTGTACTCGGAGTTTGGTACTTGAAGAACAGATACAACTCACAGCTGAACTCATGGCAACAGAACAGACAAAACCAACAAGATGTCAGCAAATACAGTGAGTTCAAAAAAAAACACATCTTTTGAATGTTTTATTTAATCTAGGAGTCTCCTTGCCACACATTCAGAAATTCATTGAGTTTTTACATATCACAGAAACCTTTTAAGATTCATTGATGGTGTTTGCAGGAATAAAATTTGTTCGTGGAAGGTTTCCAACAAAGCAAACTTTGCATTAAGATGTAGGGACTTGGAGTGCATAAATTTGGTGTAAATGTTGCTATTGTATAATGACTGCATAGTTCACTAAAGATGGGTTTATAAGAGAGGAGTGCAGCCATGTACAAGTGCACAATTGTCCTGTTCCCTTACAGGTTTCTCCACCATGTCAAGCGAGGCCCCTTACAGATGTTGACAGAAATTGTGCAACCTTGCATGTAATTTTTATTTCTTGAGTACTCTAACCAGTGACTCTCATTTCCTGTCTGCAGTTCTTATCTCTCTTAAGCTGATTAACTTTCCCCCAGAACAGCACTACACAGAAAAGCAGTACCGGCAGTTGCCATGGTGATAATCTTCTATCGATCGTGCATGAGTATAAACGTTCAGCTGAAAACCTGATTAAAGGCCCATGTATCGGGAATTTAGAAGTGTGCCTTTCTGTAAGGGGCCTTTTCATGGCATGACCATTCTGGTTATTCCCCACTCTGCCCTCTTTGTTAAACTTACTGAACCTAGGGGTTTATGGTGCTCCTTACTTATCTCCTGACAAAGTGCTGCACTAAATCAGCGCATGGTACATTTAGTGCAGCAGTTTATCAGGAGACTGGTAACTTCCTTGCTTGTTATCTCCCAAACCATAGAGTTTTGGAAATTTGTCAGGATACAGGTAAGTTTGCTTCTCTTAAACTCCTAAATCTCTGAGTTTTGGAGATTTGCTAGATTTGAAATTCTTTGTATTTTGTCTCACTCCTACTCTCCATCAGTGCTGTAGCGAGACCGGTCTCGAGTCCCTATGCAAACAGTGTGTAAAGCCTGTTGAGAGGCCGGTCTCAGACCCTCCAGTCTCTACTACAGCACTGCTCTCCATCATGCTATCAATAAGGAATGAACTCTCATACTTCTTTATTAATGTGTCCTCCATCTTTGTTGTCAGATTCATCTCAAGTTCTTGAGAGGCAAGAGGCAATTGAAAGAGCAAGGAGACGGCTCCAAGATCAACATGACCAGAAAGCTAAAGAATTTGCTGAGAAACAAAGATTAGTAAGTGTGTTAAGTCTAAATAGTGTTCAGTTTTAAGACCTTCAAGGGCGTACTCGCTCAAGTCATATTACTAAGTGTTCAATCTGTATTTAAACTGTGAAGTGGAGAGAAATTTTCAATTTCAGTTTGTCTGCCTGTAGGTGCTTCGATTAGGTTTATAACATTCTTCACTTTGGACACGAAAGTGATGGGAAATCATGCCATGTTAAAGAATAGCTGAGTGTACACAAAGGAAACTTATGTAACTCTAACATGACTTGATGCACTGGGACCCATGCATTCAATAAAGACACATTAATGCACCTTACTAATTGACTTTAAGATAAGGTTGCCTTTGTTAAACATGCTAACTTGAGCAAATTTTCAGGACCTGGATCACCATATTTTATTATTTAGCTGACAGTTTTGTGCATTTGTGAGTTTTGAAACAGCTTTTCTTTTTTAAATTCCATCATGATAGAAAGAGGAAGAGAAAAGGAAAGCAGAAATAGAGGACTGGGAGCGACACCAGCAGGGTAGGGGATATAAATCAAAACAAAAAGTGGAAGAGGTGAGATGCTTTTAAACAATTCTGTCTTTAAAGTCATTCTTTGTTTGGTTTACATTGTACCTGTATTTGTACAAATTGGGTTTGTCATTGAAACACAACTTTTAAATAAGTAAATAAATAGGGCTGTTAACGTGTAGTAAAACTATTAAATGTTAAATTTTACAGTTTTTGTGATCATTTAGCAATTCATGCCTGTGCAGTGTCCAAAAGCAATGGGTCAATGTTTTGGGGCCTACGGTATTATGTTTTATGGACATGTTGGACTAATTGTTTTTGGGAAAGATGGACATAAAACCACTGAGGCTGATAGATGGCAAGAATGAACAAAACATATTTGTGGGAAGGTAAGGTGGACAAAAATGGGGAAATTGTCAAATGTTGAAGCAAATGATAAAAAGCAAGGAAAAAACCGACTTTGGGATTAACTGCAAGGAGCTTTTTTCTAAACATTTATTCCACAAGTGATGGTTTTGTGATTAATTGATGTGTGGTCACAGACCTATAAGTAAAATATAAAAGGTTAGTGTCAGCACTTAATACTTTGAAGTTTGTTGCTTACATTCAAGTTTGTGCATCACATGGGAACTGTAACTCATAACCAGCTCTTGGTCATGTACCTACACTGGTACTCACAACATTGTACCCTCCATATCAGGCAGCTTTCAGTTATGAGGACATAAAGCCCCTATAGTTTATATGGCATTTGAATGTCAAAGGAACTCACTTTGTCACTTAAACCTTTCAAATGATGGAGTTTTCCTCCAGAGTTAGCCATGAAATCTTTCTGAATTGCTGGTTTAAATCAGGAATTGTCGCCGTCATAAACTGAACATCCAGCTGTTGTCATGGAAATTCATGTAATCTCATTTTCAGATTGCTTTACAATCCCTTGTAGTGTCATTGTCTTTGGTAACTTGAAAGGTGTGTCAGACACAGAAACTGCATACTTTCACCTTGGCAGATTTGCCTGCATACATACATGTGAGAATGGTTTTGTACTGACTTCTATGCTCACACTTGGAGAGTTCAACATTGGTGATAATAGAAAGTTGAGTATTGTTTATACTCATTAAAAAGGCATACCTACAACTAACACCACAGACTCCCTATGAACAGAGGAGCCTACATTAATGCTGTTTATGTGGAAGTTAGGCCTATAAAGAAAGCTGTGGCCAAATGCGTTCCATGTAAAGGTTAGACTTACTCAAGTGGTTTAGTATATGTATGCTTATAGTTTTGAAAAAAATACAAGGCTCGGTAAAAGTGGGCAATTTGTATGGATAATTTTGATCTTTTGGTGGAAATGTGGCAGATTCATCATTAAAATTTGCAAACACCAGTAGCTCAGCTTTCTTTCCCGCATTTGTTCAAGTGATGGTGACACTTTTGGCCATGTGATCCTCTATGAATATGTTAAGGTCATGTGACTTCACCTAACAAATAGAGATGCTTCACTTGTGCTCATATTCAGCAGGGAAACATGAGAAATATTTTGTGCATCCAAAAGTCACAATAATTTTGACCTTGCTTATCTATGATTGTATTCACATTTGAAGTCCATTCTTATATATGGGTTACATTTTTGCAGGATTATTACCCAAGCACATCAAATTCAACAGTGACAAAACCTAAACCAAAGAGGCCATTAAGAGAAGGTATGTTTTAAGAAGGTTCATTTCAAGGGTTTTATTTGACAATATTATGTTCTGTGGTTTCACTTGTTTTGTTCATCAAGAAAGGAATAACTTCATGTATGATGACAGGTCTGTGAACATGTAACCATATCAGCTGTTTTACTCAACATTTACTCAAATAGGCCTACCAAAGACTTTAAAAATGGAACCTACTGCCTTTGTGCTTGGTGCTCAGCATAAGCAATGGAGTAGGGAAAACAAGCCAGTGAACCTCAACTGGAAAAAAGGCCGTGGTCGTCTCGACTTGAACCAATTGGTTGGAAACTGGGACGTTAAACCTCATCTAACTAACTAACTCACTAACTCAACATTGATAGATAGAGATCCCCAGATGAAAAATCTGGCAGAATTATTTGAATATCTGATACCGTTCTCAAGATGTATCTCTTCAAAGTTTGACCATTCTGAGATTTCGCATTTGCTGTGCAGAAATTGTGATGTAGAATGTTGCGCAGGGTCTGTGTTTCTGTTATTTATCTTTTATAAATTATCTGCTAATTACTTAGTATCAGCTATTTTCTAGTTTGATGTCAGTGTGAACATTTTCTTAGTTAGCTACTTCCAAAGTAAGCCCCTTAGGGCATGCCAACCAGGGTTGTCACCAGGCCAAACTTAGTGCCAGGTAATTCTGGACTCTGACGCTTGTAGTGTCACCATCCTGGGATTTAGAGGTGTGGATATTTTTCTACACTCTAAATTAATGCTCCAATTGGCCATCTCACTCTGAGATTAATGTTACAGCCAAATTTCTTTCAAAAATCGTAAAATTATAGTACCATTATTGAGAAAAAGTGCTGAGTGAAATGTTTTATTCTAACATGAGTGGTGGACGTAATTCACCAGTCCCGGGTGGGGCCGCCCAGCGCCGCCCGGCCTAGTGACATCCCTGATGCCAACATTACAACTGTCTTTGGAATGAAGGTAAATAAACAAGGATAGCATAAGATGTATCTTATAACTCCTGCTTTCCATGTGTCAGATGGGGACATAAAGCTTTGGATCAGGGCCTTTTATCCTCTTAACATTTGTCAAAAAGATTGGGTAAATCTGACAGGAGTTAAGTATGATCAATTTGGTATCAATTAATCTAAGTGCCTTCCTAAGGTGACATGTGAAAAGATTTTGTACTGGCCACTGCACAGCCATTGTTGCCTGTTGCCTACCCAATGCCTATGTAATTTGTGAACAAAAGCTGGAATAGCAATGGGCGTAGAAACTCTGTGGCAGACTGCTCATGGTTATATTCCTAAATGACAATGCTCTTCTCTGATAATCCTTAATGGCCACTTCACAGCAGCTGTTACTTTTATACGAAGCTTAAACAAATGGAATAAGACAGTAGACAAAGCCTGTAGTAAAGTCGGGAGAGAATGGTGTGGTAGCCGATCAGCTACAGACTAAGTGTGGAATTGGGACGAGTAACTTGAATCCGAATATGTTAGAACGACCCTCAAATTAGATCATATTTCTGTTAAACCATGAATTCATTAAATTATATTGATTATATGCCTGATTCCTCACTTCACGCTCTCTTTCTGTTGCCTTAAAAATAGCCTTTCCTGTTGTAATTCTCACCCCTTTTTCTTTTCTAGGGTTTAATCCTATGACGGGAGGTAATTCTGGTGGTTACAGGGCACCTCGAAGAGGTTTCAGTGGAGGTGGATGAGGTTAATTTCCCTATGCAAATTGCATGTCACCTGACCACACCCAGACTTTTCTACTTCTACCATTTAAGGAAACTTTCTACAAGATGTAACTTTATGAGGAAACTGTGCAAGGAATTTAGTGTAATAAATAAGTGTTACTAAATTATTTAACAAATGTTACAAATTATAAGTTAGAGTAACTGTAATTCAAGGAGTAAAAGAGATTTGGGAGTTTAGACTTGGTGACTGTTTTAACTTGAGGATTGTGGCTGCGTCCTCCAAATATTGCAGTTTTTTTTTCTCTGATTCAACTTTGCCTCAGTACTTATTGATAGGACATGTAATTTAAGTTTATTGGTTTGGCACTATGTAACAAATAATTGAATTGAGTTTGAAGAGTCTATGACATCATTTCATGGACTGAAAATTCCAGAAGTGAATTGAAGTAGCTTTACTAGTTATTAAAAAAATAATAAGGTCCAGATTGTATTAGTCAATTTGTGTATTATCTAGCAGTGATCCCATGAGGTCAAACTTTACTATGCCATGGAGCATATTCTCATGACTTGATAAGCATAGAAAAGTGTAATTTCATGTGACTGATGGAAGAAATTCACATAGTTAAGAGATGTGTATAGACCTTATGCATTGGAGGAAAACAGTGAAGCACACATGCACGAACGACATAGATTTCGCAGGCATGTGTAGTAGACTTGCACACGTATACGATTGGCTGGCAAATCAGCTGTCTGCATTTGTTGGTGTAACTTGCAATGATATGTGCTTTTCCTCCAAACAAGGGAGCACTTTCTGCTCTGTGACATCGTATGGGTAAGGTCTTTTACAAACTGTCCTGCAAAATATGTTTTAGAGTTCATTCAAATTAGTCGAAATATTTTCCCTCTCATTATGATGAAACTGTAGTCCTTAATGTCATGGATGTGCCATTTTTCTTATTTTCTATCTTCTGCATTAAAAGTATTATTAAAGTCCTTTATTGTTGTAGTCCAGTACAGTGTGGTCAGTTGACATGTTTGCATAGGGTTCACATGGATCTTTTTGTCAAACCAAAGAGTTTGGCAATGAAGCTCCTTCACATCAGTAGTGCGACAGTTGGTAACATATGGTACAGGCAACAAGGTTATGTTTGTCTTTGAATGTACTTGACAGGAGATTAAAAATTCAGTAAAATAACATTTAAGTGATACTTTACCATCAAAAGTTTGAAGATAGTAAACTTCATGTTTTAATAAGATGTTAATAGACTCCATTGGTGGTGCTTATCATTTTGTTTGGAGAAAAGAAATGGACCATTGAGGAAAAAGTTGTGAGCCTTAGAAGTCACATAATGAACCTCTGAAAGATTTGTATGTGACATCTTTGGTTACTTCTTTGAACAGCTGGAACTTAATTAGTCTTTCTTGTAAATGACAACTTGTCATAGGGGTTAAAAGGGGCAGTTCCTCCCCATGCCACCCCTCCCCCTTCCTTTTGTAACAATATTCTTTTGTGGCAGAAACCATACACAAGAGATTTGTCAGATTAGATCTCTCAATTTGTGTAACATTTTGATAATGTTAATGGTAGGGTTAGCTGCAACATTTTTATAAACAATCAAATTTCTCTGTGCTCTTTAAAGGAGCTCATTGAGTTGGTTTTGATTATTTTGTGACGAGTTTGAAGGGAAGTCATTGCATGGCAGTGCTTTTAATTAGCTTTATCAGTCTTGTATCACTTCCTATAGTTACCGAAAACGTGAAAAATAGTGCCTTTTAGGGGCTTACCAGCATATGCATGTAGTTCATGTCACTCATCCCAGCCCTTGATAGACCAGCCTGTCTTAAATATACAATATGTATATACCACTGAAGCATTGATCATAACAGCCATTCTAAAGAAGGGAAGCATTTCAGTCAAGCTTATATAAGCTTCACTCATTGGTTGTCTTTCAACAGGTGCCACATATGATTAGTACTTAATGTTAAAAAGTGTCTGATTACAAATTTTTAATAAATGCTTTTAGTCATCAATTACCCTATCATTACCATTTCAGTTGTGTGTTAGATGTGCACAATCCCTTAGTTTGACCATTTTGTATCATGACTTGAGTAAAACTCAACAGGTGTGACAAAAAAATCACAAATTTCATGAACCAACTCAAATGAGCCCCTTTAATGAACTCACCAATAGCATAATGTTAGGTAGCTACAGTACCTCCCTCTAGTATATGTTAGGTAGCTACAGTACCACCCTCTCATCATTTATTGAATGTAATTTTATTACCATGTAGAAGTGTTTAGTTCCTCCACCATCAGAGACAAACCTTGTTGTTTATTCCATTGTTACCTGATGACAGTATTTGTATAAATAGTTAATACTACTGCAGATACTTGAGGTAAACTGTCAACTTCTGCTTGCATTTAATGTGAAAAACACAACAGCATTCAATGTTATTATAATATGTCTTATATATTTAAAGGTGGTAATTGTCTGATGAAGATATTGGGAAATTGTATTCTTTCTTTTGCCTTTATTTTATTTTTTTGTTGTACACATGTCAGTGAAAAGTAGGGTTATGAATCACTGAGCCCCCACCTCCCCCTTCTTTTCAAAAAATGGACAGAGGCACCTCCTTTATCAAAAGAATACATTCACAAAGTGGCTTCTGGTTGCACCAAAAACCAGGGAACCAGGAGACACTTCAACCGATTGAGGTTCCTGGTTCATCTCACTTTTGGCTGCTTCCATCCCTCACCTCCACAAAGGAAAAGCATGTCTTACCTCTAACTAAAGATGTATATTGTGACGAAAGACTCATTTACATGGCTGTTACATACTTGAGGCAAGTTAGCAGCTATATTTTCTTGTGTTGTAGTGATTTGTTTCTTGTCAGCCGTCTGCCGCACAGTACTGCAATAACAGTATCAATACAAAGGGCACATTCAAAGGTTCCTTTTGATATGACAAAATCCTAGCAATATTTCTTTCCTTTATGTGACAATGTGGAGATGGTCCAGATTTGCTATACTAACAAGAAACTTAATTGACTGTAGCTCATGTGCATACAAACTGAGATAATACCTGATTTATTATTGTGCATCACATACTGTTTAAATTAAACTTAAATCACTCCCATTGTCGTGCATTTTGCATCAAGCACCCAATTCAGGAACCCAAAATATCATGTGGTAAGCAAGACAATTCCTGTATTAGTACATTTTGGTATGCACAGCCAACCTGAGTATACACTGCAAATTACTTGTATCCTCCTGGCCGGCCAGCCCCTCCCCCCATTAAAAGGAAAAATGCATGTCCAAAAGGTTACACGGTTGCTCACTGGGTAACTCTCCATTGCCTGTTTCCTGTCTCCTATGTACCTTTGGAACTAACCTGGAAGATTTTGTGAAATTTTTACATTTAACTGCATCAGGAACTGCATTCAAATTCTGAGTATATTTTAGGGAACTTTGTTGACATGCAATCATTTAATTGGCTTAAAAACAGGTGTAATCATGATAATATTTATAACTTGTAAACTGATATGGACTCCTCATAGGCAACTTGTGTAGATGAACAACTTGACAGAGACAATAAAGCATGCTTTACAGCAAGGGTCCTCACATGATGGTGGGCAAAGTCAGGCCCATGACAGCATTCAGTAAAGCCCTGACCAAATATTCAATAAGAAAATCTTGCATAGTGAATGCTCTGATAAAGCAATTTAGACACTGGCAGATATCTTACAAGACAAGTTTGTTGCATTTTCTTTGGCTTCCCATATAAAGAATGGAACAGGAAACCAAGGGATTGAAGTAACCTATCTTGGGGCATGTGACTGCAAGTTGACATCATCACATAGCATGTGGTCTTCAGAATCAGTACTAGCAATCTCTACTGTGCACAGATATCAAAGGAAGTAAACTGGTTGTGCCACATATTTTTCACTTGAAAGCAAACATTGGCATTTTGTCCCATACAGGGTTAATTTAGGATTGCTTTTTCCGTCCACTGGCGGTCAAAGCCAGTCAAGTTGTGAACGTATTGGATAAGCAAGAATCTTACTGGCCTGACTTACACAATGTCTATTCCTTCCCTAAAACCCAACTGGCCTGAGTTTTACTATGTATAACAGGCCCGTGGGGGGCACCTGCCACCCCCCTCCCCCCTGCCAAAAAAAAAAAAATTAATAAAAGGTCTTGCACTAAAGGAGGAAAAAATTATTTTGAGACCAGCATTTTTGGAATACAAATATAAGAAGCAAAATGGAAAATGTCACACCATTTTGCATCTAGAGTCCTTGAAAAGGCAAAAATTTTCAAAGGGGAGGGGTATACCCCTCCCCTCAGACCCCTTCCTTAGGCCGATGAAACTTCAACATCGATGTGCCCCCCTGGCCAAAACTGGTACTCTGGCTATGGGCCTGATGTATAAAGCCTTTCCTGAAACCCAACTGGCCTTCAAGCCTACTTCTTAGAACTGGTATTGTCCCATCATGAAATTTCCTGGCCATAGACAGAATCAAACCCTGGTTTCTTACCCCAAAACCTCACTCTGTACTTCTTACCAGTGGTGATCAAATGATGGTGACAAACGTTGTTAATGAGACTTGAGGAGTGAAATAAAGGAAACAATAAAAGACAGATGAGGCAGAAACTTTCATTTTACAGTCTTTTATTCAACTATTTTGAAATTGAAATGTATGAAGCTTTTGATACCCTTTACAATTTCTACAAGATTTCAAAAAGATTTATTACCTATGCACAAAGATCATTTACAAGATCAGCAGTGTGAGACAGGTAGAGTTTCAAATCAGAAAAACTAAACCAGAAACTTGTAAAACGAAAGTTTACCCAATATGAGAAGTAATGGTTAATAAGCATTACATGGACCATCATGTACAAAATAATTGATACAAACTAAGTTAAGGCATACATTTGCTTTACTTGATATTTTTCACAAAGAGGGCCTTCAGACACATCTCTCCCTCCCCCTACCCACCCGATCTCAAACAAGTATTTATTGCCCTCTTAAAAACCTGCCAAAATATGACTTTGAAGCATATCTTTGCTGGCTGGGACTATTTAAAACTGGGGTATAACTTCAAAATAACAGTGGTTTTGTATAGAACTCTGAAATGTAACTTCCTAAGGAGCACTGTTAATTAAGTCATGACAGTTCCATAACCCTCTACTGAAACATGCATATGTACATTCACAACTTGAGATTTCATTATTTCAAATCCTTTGACAGAGGTTCTTTTCTTCACAAATCTGTAGTTTAGAAAAGCCAAGACTACAGACATTAAAGTGAGATGTAGCAAACAGTTCCCAGTATACCATCTATCAGTTTGAACCCACATTACATATAGTATTACAAAGAACAACAATTATTGGTTGCGCATTACCTGTAGTGGTAACTTGCTTGGATCACGTACCCTATACAAGGGGCATAGCAAACAGTTACAGTTAAGTATGTATCCTCCACATTAAAAGTTGAAAGTAAAATGTCTTTAGAGGTTGTCACAACTCCCTACCCTTACACAGTGATTATTAGAACATTCATAACATATATTCACCAGCAGTGCTTAAGCTTACCCTGCAGTGTATTTCCTTTTACTTCCATACACCCTTTACAACCCACCAGAATATTTGATGCAGCCCAGTGCTACCATTTCAACGTAAATTGTAAACTGAACTCACATCACACTTATCATTATTGATTTATAGTTGCAGCAAAGTTATATCTCTAAATTTTCATCACACAAATACTGCATTAAACTTACTTGAATCAGTTCTTTTACTACAAAAATTTCAACATTGTCACATCGATTTACTAAACTTCCCACACCTCCTCAAGTTACAATTCTTTCCCATCCCTAAACATACAACTTTATTAACTTAATCAACAGAATCCTGAAACCATCTCCAAGAACTTTATCCCAGTTAAACCACTTCCTTAAAACTAAAACGTACACCTTATGGGCTACATTTGATTCTAGCCTTACAACAAAGAACCAAAAATCAATTTCAGAAGTGAACACTGAATGATTAAAACATTCCAACAATTTTCATACAAAATCCTTATTTTTTCCCTCCATGTTCCAGCCTTTTAGAGATAACCAGAACCTGCAAACCTATCAATGAAAAATAACTTTCTTTGTTGGACATATTTAGAAGTCAGTTAAAAAACACTTGGGAGGAAATATTAGTATTTGACAACTGAAGAGTATTGGTGATGGCATAAATAGTAGTAGGAAAGAATCCACATAAAAGGAACCAACTTTGAGAAAAGAAGAACTTTCAACTTGGTTTAACATGGCACCCAAAGTGTTTTAAAATGATAATAATCATTAAAATGTTAATGATGATACTGTCTTTATATGGATACAACAATTACAAACTGAGAGTACCACTCTTGTCAACATCCAGTACTTCATTCATCCCAACAAGTGACTTCATTTTTTTTTGTAAGTTGCTTTTGTTTGTTTTTGTAACATTTTTTGTCTATTGTGTCTCCCTTGTATGTCAATTATGTACTGTAGCTAGAAATTTCTTACACTTTTTGAATTTGAAATGAACTGTTCTTTTACTTTCAATCATAAAAAAGATACAGAATTGAGTAACACATATAAAATCCCATACAAAATAAAAGAAAATCAGTGTTTTTCAAGTAAACTGACTTGAGAATCATACATACATTTTATTTCATACTTACTATCAAACGCCTTCTAGGGCACCATACTCATTGACAATATTAGTTCTGGGAGCCACATACTTGGGATCAGAAATCTTTAACTTGGACTCACAGCCACTCTTGTATACACACAAAAAGTTTGTGAAAGTAGAATCTCGCTCATACCACTGAACACTACTTGGTATTCACAAAATGTGTTTTCTTTCCTTTTTTTTTTTTGGTCTTCATTGTTACCACAATTTTACACAGTTATACTTGATGATGTGTAATTTAGAACTTCTCTAAAAGAAAAAGAAATAATTCCTGATTTTTTTTTCATTAAAGGTTAAAGTTTCCATCATTCATTGCTAAGTAATTACATATCACTGCATATATTTCATACTTCCAAATAACAGGACAAAGACATAAGGTGTGTGACAACTTACAACAAACTACGCATCAAAATACAGCATTCCAGCTATCAGGGAATAACAAAAAGATACCATGCCCTAACAAAACTCACCAACTGTATAATTAAGTCTCCCGGGAAACACCTTCCAAATAAAAATAACATACATACCTCCAAGAGATTAGTGAAGTACTAGCAAATAGGTACTGGGATGAGGAAAGCTAATTCTATTTATGGCTCCAAAGACCTAATTCGAAACGTAACTTCTCAAGTAGCTTTATCTCTACTACACAGGCTTTTCTATGGAACAGAGCATTAGAACAGCTCTGAAAAATTTGCATTTACAAATAAGAAGAAATCTAACTACAAATTTCAAAGGTTAACACAAAATTAAACTAAACAACATTCAAAACATCTTTACTGAATAATATCTTTCATACTTGAAAAATAAAAAAAAACTAAACGAAATGAAAAAAAAACAAAAAATTACTGGCCATTGTAATCCAAAAGCATTTGTTTAAAAAATGTATAGACAATTGTTTTACACACATCTGTGGTTTACCTTCACCACAGTCCAAGTTTGAATTTTCATACAAATCCTTTCTTTTACCCAACATGCACCTGATGCATACGGGTTACTCCATAAACAGTTTGATGCTCATCACCACAGATTATGGCATTTTACCCTGAGACTCAATCAGATGTTCTCTCTACATCTAATCACTGAAAACATTACCACATCCTTCTCAATCTGACTCTTTTGTAAGGTCATTCTTGTCAAGGTTTACATTCTGTTTTATTCTGGTCTGCACTTTTATCTTCCAGTGCTTTGCTGGCTTTCTAAAACAATAGCTTTAGAATCCCAACCTTTCAAAATTCTCAAAGACAGTTCTTTTTAAATCCTTTCAAGGGATTTTAATCTTTACAAAAGTTTTAGGCACCCTATTACATTAATCAGTGTACTGGAACTCTCTAAAACAGGTTCCATTTAAATTCGTGCACCTATAATTCTGATAATTGTTCCTGAGAATTTTGCCTTTTCATGTCTCCCTCGTTCTCTCTGGGGTCGGTGACCCTGTTTTTTCTGACACTTTAGCAATCATTGAAGGACTAGAGGGACAGCTTCTCGATACTGTCTTTTTCAATGGTTTTGTTCTCATCTCCCCTTTTTCTACAATAACCAACTTGCCTTCATCATCTGAGTCTGTAGATGCCTGTCTAACAGTAGTGCTCGTCACTGGTGCTGGTGTAGGTCTAGCTGCAGGACTAGGACTGTTTATGGGTGAAACTTTCATCTTTGACTTGGACATCTGCTGGCCGTTTTGCATTGCTTTCCTGTACACAGGTACAGCTGTCGTGTCAAATCCTCTTGAATCATCCTTACTTTTTACTTCACTTTTAACCTCCAAATTGGTTTTCCCCTTGACCTCTGGCGCTAAATGAACAGGGAGACCAAACATGTGGGTAAGTCCAAAAGGTCCTCCATCCACTGTCTTCATTAACAAATGAGCATTATGGGTAGGTAAAACAGGTCTTGGAGCAATGCTTCTAGGACTCTTAGTGCTTGGTTCTGTTCTTTCTTTAAGTTCTGTAGGGTCCAAGTCAACCTCCATACTTTCGTACGTTTCTGACGTAGCTGAGGTCATGGGTATTGACGATACTTTTTCCACTTTTACATTTGCTCCCTCTGATAGCATTGGCTTGCTTGTTTGAACTGTAAACTCCATTGTGTCTTCACCTGGGGGTAAGACTCCAGAGCTAGTGACGACTTGTTCAGAAATTGAAGGTGTTTCCTGCTTGACAGTTTCCACACTGGAGGTACTTTTTTCAATTGACGGGATTGAGTCCACTCTCCAGGATCCTATTCCAGAATCACTGGACAAGACAGGGGCATCAGAATCTTGAGTTGGGGTTCCTGATTTTGTAATGACTGGGATTTTGTTTCCCTCTGACATCGGTAGTAGTTGCCCAAGACGGAAGCTGTCACCATCCACTGGTACTGAAACTACTTTAGTTGACTTGATTTTTCTCCTTCCGATAGGACTTTCACGACCTTTGTCTATGGGTGAGGAAGAAGTCAGAGCATCTCGAGACAGTCTGCGATGAATTTTATTGCTCAGAGCATTTCTAACATTCTCGTGACTTGTGAGTGCAATATGAGGCTTACTGGCAGTAGGTGGAGGACTGTAGGTTCCATGATAGGGGTGATCTACAGGAGATGGGCTACTCTCCCTCGCAAAGGATTGTGATGGTGAAGATGACAGGTTTGGGCTTCCTCGACAAATTCCTCGCAGTAACTGGCTCATCTGATGGAAAATTAAAGTTGAAAGGGTAAAAATAATTCTAAAGAGAAATGATAAATACTTCAACAACGAGTGAAAAACTTGGTAATCAAAACCTACTCGCACTAACTTTTATGCACTTATCAATTGAATGACGCACCCCACTACCCTTAGCTTATTTTTTGAGTTTTTGTTCTATTTCTATGGTTTTGTTAGTTTCTTCTGTTTTGTTTGCATCTTGACTTATAGTTTGCTTTGTTTTACTTTGTCTCTTTATTATTCAGTTCCTACTGTTAAGCTTTCTACCAATAAGGAGCTTTAAAACTTCATATCATTATTTTTTACTACACAGGAGTCACCTAAATGGATGTTCCTAGTGTGGCTATGAAAAATACTAATAAGATTGACTACAGGAAGTATAGTATGCATTTTATTGATGAGGATTTGTGAGGACCAATTATTGAAATTTTCTTATTCAAGTGTCAATTATTACTGCAAACATCTTTATAAAAATAAAAAAAACTAGCTTCATTTTCTGTTGACATCAAGTCATAATTCATTCAATTCCATGTGCAAACGTTTTGCCTAGTATAATGATTAATTCACCTCTGTGGTCAGGGTAAACAAAGGGGGAAAGGGGGGTTTGTATTCAAATATTGGAGTGGGACACACTTTACCTTGGCTGATGACAGATCTCCTTATATCATGTTTGTAATTCTAAAATGGAAACTGAGCGACAGGGTGGAAGGGATGGGTGAAGGGGGACTGGTGGATTGATCCCTTACATCAAACTTTGGTCTCTTCCATGAGCAACAAACCTTAAACATTGATTCTACTATTAACAAACCAGTCTTCAGATATATCAACTGAGATAAATATTTACATAGGTTCCATTGTTGTGTTGTCCAAGCTGAGATAGTAAATTGATTTGCTAGTAAAAATAATGTCTCTACCTCGTTAGCATTTGCAACATTGACAGGAGTATCCCAGTGTGAATTCTTCAGACTAAGATCGGCACCATATTGAACCAGGACTTTCACAACGTCTGTATAGCCTCTTCCTGTCGCAATGTGTAGAGCAGAGTTTCCGGAGTATGATTGGGCATTGACCTTTGCCCCAAACTCTACCAGAATACCCAGCATTTTGATGTCCTTATTAGCAACTGCTATGAAGAGAGGCGTCCATCCATTGCGGCTATCCTATAGAATCAAAGACAATTTCAAGCAAGAAAACATAACATCCTTGTAATTGAAATCTTTTGATACTTGGGAGAAACTTCAAAATACTCACAACTGCACATCTACTCTCATTTCATAAATGTGTAATTACAGTCAAACGTAAAGGCCCGTCTATATCTACAAACTTGTCTACAACAGATAACTCCTAACTTTCACAGCAGGTTTTAATATGTACAGTACCTCTTTTGTAAGTTTATATAAACTAACACCTGCAAATAATGACAGAGATCATACAATCTCACTATATTCACGAGTATTATTTGAATTTGTTACTCAACAGCTGATTGGTTCTAATATATATGCGAATATACATATTGCACACTGAGGCCAAAACTGACATTTTTCTAGTACATTTTAATTTCACACAGTGAGACAATGTGAGTGCATCACTGAGATAGTTGAAAGGGAGGGTAATCACACACAACAGAACCCAGTGACTCGGTCACAAGAAATGCAAAGTAATCAAGGCTTCGCATTGGTTGATTTTTTATTGAATACTTAATTTTTTCATTGCTGGTGTTTGTATATATGAATTTTAACAGCATACAATCTGTACACAAATCTTCAATAAATTCCTGTGACAGTCTGCTGGCATAGCTATTATGAATGCAACAAAAAGTAACCTGTGCAGGAGTAACACTTGTCCACTGGGCAAGCAAAATACTACCATATGAATCACACTTATTTTGGAAATCAGAATGAGCTGGAGTCTAATGACCCAACTTACTTCCATCCAAGAACCTCCCATGAAGGAGACAAAGTGACCAGTATAGACCTTATGCATATGATGTAGCAGAACAGAAAGTGCGCCCTCAAATAGAGGCAAGCACCTATTATTGCAACTTACACCATCAAATGCAGACAGCTGATTTGTGTACCAGCCAGATATGCGCTTAGTCTTCTACCAGTGCGTGCGAAGTCTACATCGTGCATGCAGTGTGCTTCATTGTTTTGCCTCCAAAATGACGTCACATGATGTCAATGCATAGGTCTATTGCATCGCAGTTTGTGAATCATTGGCATGCACTCACTGGCATTTCTTCCATACAATTTAGTTAGATGTCTGTACATACTGAAGTTTAAAATTCTCATTTTTGTCCTGCTTCCAAGATAGCTGATACTACAACCAGGGGACATTAAAGACACCCTGTATACTGTAGATTTATCCAGTGACAAATTTTGTGACAATTTCTAAAGATATGCTCAAATCTTCTGGGGGTAAAGGAAATTATTACATATTGAAAAGGGAGTACCACAAAGATTATTACCACAAAAGGAGAAGCAATGGTTCAAATTTCAGAGGGAAAGACAGTTGACAGAAAGGAGAGCAAAATTCTAAATCCCTAGCAACCAAGCACATCTTCATATCTTATAGAGCATACATAAAACAAATAAAAATTGAGAGCATGTGACATCATAACAAACCCAGCCATTTTGTTTAGAAAATGACAGCTTCCTTTTTAAACCATAAGAATGGTGTCATGGTGATGTGTGAACAACCAAACATGATATAATCATGTTGTTTGTTGCAAGGGACACAGAATATTTTTCTTGTTTCATTTATCTAAGGAAAGTATGATCCAATTTGTTCTCCTTTAAGAGAATATTTTCCAGGGAGGACTAAATTACCTTCTCTAGACTTGAATCAAGTCCTCAACTTACCATGGCATTGACTTTTGCATTATGTTCTAGCAGCATTCTCACTAGGACCTTATCCCCTTTCTCAACAGCGACGTGTAGTGGAGTGTGACCTGCCAGAGATACAAATGCAAACATCCTTTGAGAAGTTACACAAATAGTGCTTAGCTAGGTACTTGTCCATATGCATTCAATTAAATCATTATCACAGCTTTAATTAACAGATAAGGATCCACAACTCAAATATGATGAGTTTACCCACACGCTCACACCACTGGTGCTAAAGTACACCAATATATGTAGCAGCTGAAACCTATATTAAAGCTTGGGTAACTTTAGATACTGCAGCATGATGCAGAAGCTCAGTTCATGGACAAAATTTGGTCCCCTCTCCAGTGTTTCTGCTAAGCCGCTATAACAGGATTTTGACGCAATGACTTTTCGATTTGACGCACTGATTTTCATGGCAAAAAATAAAAAAATAGGGTTTCACTTGTTCCTTAAATTTGGTGCAGTGTGACCACATGGCGATGAAATTTCTAGTGAGTCAAATTTTCTCATGTTGGGTAAATTGACCCAATGGATAATTTCTTAGAGGAAACACTGCCCCTCTCCCTTCACTGCAATTAAAGAGCCATTATATGAAAATAGTACTCAAAATCCAAGGGGTCAAGGTATTCCATGCCGTCTCCCCTCCCCCCCCCCCCTTCAAAGACAATAACACCTAAAACACCCCAATCTCAAACAGCTTCCTATGCCTATGCCCAAAGCTAATTTAAAAGTAGTTACTGGGCTTATTGTACTCATGCTGCTTACTTTGTAAATACTGCCCTCCAAATATGCCTAAGACGATGTGGGTATGAGACCAGTTCACGGATCAACAAATGTTATCAGGGGGAGATTAGCAGACTGTAACTGATAACAAGAAATATTGCATTTGTGGTGCAAAAAATCTTCACAAACTTCAAACATAATTATTTTCTTAAAAGCCATGATTTATAGCTACAAAATGAAAGGTTATTCAAAATAAAGTACGTAGCTGGTTGACTTTATTTTCAAGAAATAAAGTTCTCATAGGAAGAAATCCACTGTTTTATAGCTCATGAACAATTTGCTCACCAAAACATTCAAAATTTCTAAAAATGCAATATCTGTAACTCTTGGATATGTAATATTTTGGCAAAGAAAAGGTACAGCTAGGATTTGCTGGTGAGGCTTAATGGTTTAAAGGGCAAATCTCCTCATCCCAGTCAGTTCCAATTCTCCCAATGACGTCACTTCTAGCCCCTCCCATAACTGTCTTTATCTCCTCCTTGTGCAGACACAAACCTAGTTTATTGCTTGAGTGCCTATCCTGGTAAGCATATAAGGCCATGTATGTAATCAGAACATGTATGCTGTGTAAGGTGAGCTATTATACATCTTTTAAATTTGATTGAAAAATCAAAGAGTGATTACCAATTGATAGTTTTGCTTTCCCCCAAGTAAAAATGTTGTTTAGAGTGATGAGTGTCTCTCTTTAATAATGGAAATTCCTCCTCTGCCACATTGGTACAGTGTAATGTATTATTTCCAAGGTTAATATTGCATTTAAAATTCACTTACATAGCATACAACAAGAAAGGCTATGTGCATCATTAGTAAACCATTCAGTATCGCCAATGTACGTATTCAAGCAATAGCTGTAACTCTCCAACATATTATGCGTTACAAGCATAGGCCTACAGTAGGAAGCAGGGAGGGGGCTTAAGTGCCCTCAGTCAAGAATGTGGTGGGATAGTAGTATGCTTCTGCCACCCACCCCCCTTCAAAGGTTGAAAACCCCTTATTTGTTCCCCCTGTGAAAAGTGTCAGTAATGGTCTTAAAATTTACACAATATGTACTTACCACATTGCATCTTAGTACCCTCAATTATTCAAAACCTTCACCAAAGGGAAGGTGGCACCCTCCCCCACCTCCACACCCACCCACCCCTACCCCCATCATAAGAAAAGCTTCCTACACCTATGATAAGAAGAGTTACAGATGTTGCATTCTATTAAAGTTATGAAAATTTGGGCCAACATCTTATTTTTCAGCTACATATAAGGGAGTTTCTTTCTGTTGGGACCTTTGTTCTTGAAAATAAAGCTACAGTACCATTTTGAGTAAGCTTTCATTTCGTAATCATTAGTCATGGCTTTAAAGATATGAAAATTGTCTGTTTGACAAGTGCAATATTTCCCTTTAAAATGCAACCAGGTCTTTTTTATGCTACTCCAGTGACTCTAATTGCAGCACAGGGTTTGACATAAACAACAGCACTGATCACAATAAGGTGTTGTGACCTTGATATTTGCTATTGTGCTTCTACAAATGGTATCAAGGCAATAAAGCTCATTTCAGTTGCCATCATGCCGTGCCCTTCGCTCAGACTCAGTGTGGTGTATACTTTTTAGGCTTACGTCTAGCTTTGTTGAAGTCTGCTGTAAAATGTCAGATCCTGTTTTGCATACATTATATAAGTGTGATTTTCAGCACATTTTCTTCTCACCATTGAAATTTCGTTTCTCCAAGTCAATGTCAAAGGTTGAGTACTTGAAAATGACCGCCATGCATGGTGAGTTGCGATTACAGCAGGCGTGATGTACTGTCGTCAGGCCGTTGCGATCAGCTTCATTTGGGTTAGCCCCAGCTTCCAGCATTATACGAATGACTTCGATGTTATTAGTGATGGCTGCTAAGTGGAGTGGTGTCTAAATGTAAGAAAATAGTGATATTACAATGAGATATATTACTGCATTAACACTGTCAGTATTTCACAAACAAAGTACGGTGCTATATATATTGTTGCTTAGAGCTGCAACAAAGATTTATAACAGCTGGTCCACAGTATCAACTGGTATACAAGGTGAGTGTTGCAGCTCCCAATGCTGGCAGAATATTTGCTATTTTCCCAGGAAAATATATCTTTTAGGCAAACTTGTGACATTTTTGCATTAAATTTTCAGGCAAAAGTTCTTCCCCTCCCCTATCCTCTTCAGTCCTTCTCAAAATGGAAAACAGTCTTGCACAATTTAGATCTGTCAAAGTGACAATTTGGGTAAATATATCTATTAAACATTACAATTTTCCTCAACTACAGTAAATACTACATAACTTTACCTGTCAGAACAAATATTTTAAAAAAAATTTCACTGACAAACATTCTCCAAAGACATACATTCACATAAAAATAGAGATGGTTTATATAGAGGTGTCATGTCACTATAAACTTCTACTAATGATGTCACACAGCATACTAGTGGTACAGTAAATAATTACATAAACTACCATGAAACTAAAAGTTGTTTCCAAAGAACTTGTCTAATTCACATTGTCTTGACTTCCTCAGTTGTTCATTAAGTGCTGAGGTGATCATGATGATTCACATTAATTTGCATTGTTATGACACATCCTATCCTCCCATCCACCTTTTAGAAGTTTTATTAAAAGTACTTCTTTTTCTAAAATTTTATGATAGTTAAAAACAATTCCTTGTTGTTACTAAATTCTTTGTCTCACACACTATTTTCTTTTTTTTTTGATACTTACTGAATATGTTTAATATGGTAGGGTAAACTGGGGTAAAAACGCCCATTTACATATGCTTAGTACCTGAGATTAACTAATATCTGAAAGATCCTCAGTTTCACTTCAGGTGGCCTGCGCTAAAGATGTTTGTGGTAGTAGAGGTTGCTTATCAATTTCATAAATGATGTTTATATATGCAAATTATAAAGGAGACATGTATTGCACAAAGTACTGTACTTGGAGGAGAACAGGTTTTACAAAGATATGGCGTTAAAGTTTACAAAACTTCTCCAAATTTATGATAAAAATTTTACACAAGGTCAATGCATTTTACCATTCTCCTATGTACCTTCTTATGCTCTTTATCAGTTACAGTATGTCAATGTGATGGTTTCATGCCAAAATGGGGGCACTGTTAATGTTTACCAAGTCCATTCAAATGACACGTCTTCATTTCAACTATTCCATATTCAAAAGTTTTAATAATAGGCTCATAACAAACACCATATATTGTAATACTGTAATTGTGTTCTGCCAATGTTGACCAAGATTACTGAGCACAAGAGAGTACCATAATTTTATGCAATAAATTTGGGACTTTTTGTAATGTTCACCACTTTCCCTCTGTACACATGTGAAAGTATGACCGTGAACAGTCCAAATGACAGGACCTTGACCTTTTTGCCTAAACATACTGTATGCAATCAATGTGGGATTTTTTTTTTTGTAAATGTTTACACTTTCACTCAGTCATACCTGTGAAAGTGACCATAAACTGTCCAAATGACAGGATCTATCACCTTTTTGGCTGAAAATATACCATCAATCTGAGACTTTTTGTAATGTTTACTTTCCCTCAGTCATATCAGTGAAAGTGTAACCATGAACAGTCCAAATGACAGGATCTTGACCTTTTTGTCTGAAAATATGCAATCAATCTGGGATATTTTGTAATTGCTTACACTTTCACTCAGTCATATCTGTCAAAGTGACCATAAATGTTCCAAATGACAGGATCTATCACCTTTTTGGTTGAAAATATACAATCAATCTGGGACTTTTTGTAATGTTTACACTTTTGCTCAGTCATATCAGTGAAAGCTGATCATGAACAGTCCAATGACAGCTAGGATCTTGACCTTTTTGCCTGACAGTATGCTATCAGTCTGGGATTTTTTTGTAATTTCTTACACTTTCCTCAGTCATACTCTGAGACAGTGACCGTAAAATGTTCTAAATGACAGGATCCATCACCTTTTGAGCTGAAAATATACAATAAATCTTGAGACTTTTTGTAATGTTTACACTTTCAATGTCATATCTGTGAAAGTGACCATACTGTAAACAGTCCAAAATACAGGATCTATCAGCCCCTTTGACTGTCATTGAAATACTTCCTTTTCAACTGTAGGTCAAATAGTTGACTCATAACAGTGTTACATTCTGCATTATTTAACATGAGTAGTTAGTTAGATGAGATTTTACGGATCAGTTTCTAACCAATTGGTTTAAGCTGAGCTGGCCACAGCCTTTTTTCCAGTTGTGGCTCACTGGCTTGTTTTTCCTACCCATTGCTTATGCTGAGCACCAAGCACAATGGCAGTAGGTTCCATTTTTAAAGTCTTTGGTAAAGTATTTAACATGAGAAAAAGATTCACTTCAGATGCAAGTATATAATCCAAACCATCAAAGGGTAATTCTCCAATTATTTTTTGCTTAAAATTTGACTGAATTGTAATTTCTCTTTCTCCTATCATTTTAGTCTGGTGAAAGAAACAAAAGGAATTTATTTCACAAACAATAACTCAACAATTTATTCAAACACTTCAAACAAAGTAAAAATGTAAATAATTTAGAGAACCATAACAATGGACTGAAAACCTTTCACTGTACATTTATCAAATACTTCATTAATATGCCTAATCAAATTTAGTCAAAATACAGTTAGTTATATCAATGAACTGAATGAAGTGCCTAGCACATGTTTATTCCTGCCTTTGCTTTTATCCTATCAGTCATGTGTATTGTACATTCTGTACCTATCTCTCAACATTCCAGAAATGGTTCAAAATGACACTTACCTATGACACATGTCTGTTACTATAGTTTTGTCACCAATTTATATGTTTTCAAGCAGTAGTAGAGATTTGTGTGAAAAAGTGGGGTTGGGGGAGATATAACAGGCTCTTGAAACAAACTTTATGTTATGAAAAGTCAAAGTCAAGGTGAGCGTCTCCAAAAAGTGTGTTTGTATGTGTGGGGAGGGGGGGGGAGGGAATATCCATGGGTATACTGTAAAAGTATTTCAAAGAACATGCTTTTCAAAGTGGCAATGTTCATAACATACTTAGTAATGTTGGACGGACACATGTAAATCTATCAGCAGAGTGCAAAAATCATTTTTGTCTGGTCATAAAAACAATATTAACATGAAATATGGGTAAAAAATGACTCTCAGGACAGAAGAGACTCTGTAATGAGGATGTAAGGACTTAATATGTGTGTTATACTTACATTACCTTAAGTTGGAAGGACACATTTTTGAAAACGTAAGTTTTTCATAACTTGCGTTATATTGCTGTGTTGTAAAGTTTGATGACTGAAGAGTCCAAAACACAGCAAAAAGAACATTGCTGAACGTAGCTTGCCATGCTTGATTACTTGTGTGGTGGAAAAATCTGGATATACAGTAGATGTACAGCTATTGTGCTGACAGACACTGTTACTTATGTTGCATCAAGAAACATAAGGTTGTTTAGCTACTTTTCCAGAAGACGTCTGCGAATTAACAATATTTATTTATTTTTGATGGCAATGTTATTTACAAATATCATAGCCATATAGAAATTTAAAAACATGAACAAAACTGAAGGCATTTACATTTCTCTGTTTCTTTATCTTACATTTTAGGTCATTTAAGAAGCTCAATAATGACACTTAAAGTGTTGTAAAAAAAAAATTGTGAATGAATTCTTTGGCTAGTTTTGACTTTATTGTCTCTCTGAAGTGTTGTCATTGCGGACATGTAAAAGAAAGTTTAGAACCATTTTTTATTTCTGAGATGAACACTCCAAAATGTAGTTTGTATGATATGTACCTATTTACTGTAGAAATGCCCATATAGCTCATATTCATTTATGATACAAGTGTGAAGTAGAAATTATGATGTAAAATGATCAATATTTGGGAATTACAGCTATTTTTAAGGATTTTTACTGCTTTTCACACCAAATATCCAACTATGTGATTTTCATGTCACCAGACCTTTAAACCCTCATCCTAAAACTTCAAGAGGTCCACTTCAAACAAGACTAGTTGTTCTGTTTGTGAAGCATAGCAACTTGGAGGAAGGCCATTCACTTATACTGGGCCATTTTATGGAAATTACTGCCTCTCAGTGTTAGAGAGTCTGCTTCTCTTGGGCAGGTTAGTTGGAAAACCAATCTTCTAATTCAGCCTTTTCTTAAAGTTGTAGTTAAGTGTAACAGCATTTTATGGTAGTGTGCTATACTGTAACTTACAGTAGGCCAATGTAATAATAATACCGTAATAATAATATTCATTTCTAATTAAATCTAGTATGCTTCTACTCTAACTATTTGCTGAGCACTTCAGCTTAATTCTGTTTTATTTTGTGCATGTAACATAAATGCACTGACATTACTGAGCAAGGATCCCACAGCTAAATTGTCTCTAAACCTTAATATTGCCACTAAATTTCCTGTGGGTACGTATTTGTTTTAATTTTACATATTCATTAGAGAATTTTGTTCTTTGTCTTTGTGCAGCCACAAACTCCTCCAATCCTTCATTAAAAGCCTCTTTATTTCAGTATTAATACAAACCTGCTGCATGTAATTGAAGATATCCAGAGACTTGCCACTCATTTTAACAAGTTGTATGAGTCGCTGAATGTATGCATGGTCTGGCTGTTCCTGGACAATGGCAATGTGAAGCGGTCTGTACAAAGAGAAAATGAACTAAATGACTTACACATATGACTAACATACAAAATGAGGTTGACAGGTCTGACCCACAGAACAAAATTTGACTTAAATGTATTCTGACTAACATACAAAATGAGGGTGCCAGGTCTGACCCACAGAACACTATTTGACTTAAAGGTCAAAAGCAGTCGCCCCAAACCTATTTTGAAACAAAAGCTAAATGTCACAAAGTTCTTGTTATTTCTCTTCCAAGTATCTTCCATGATATTTTAGGTGATAAATCTTGCATATTCAAGGTAAACTAAGCAGTTCCTCCTCGTACATTTTACAATTGAGTGAGAAAAATACTGTCACATGATTCTCAAGAGCCATTCAGGAAATAGGATACATCTACTATGCGATTCTTTATTAGGGTGACTGCATTCTCCCTTTAAATATGTATTCTTTCTGTGCACTTAATACTGTACTTATATCTTCACGACTTATATACTTCCAACAGTACTAACATAGCTTTGTAAATATGTACACATAAGGTATACATCCTGTTTTCTGAGTACTATTCTTGACTTCAAGATTACTGAGCTACTGTATCATGGCACCAATTCCCTCATAAACTCTCCAGACAGTTTGGTATAGATAGGGCTCAACTACCAGTACAGCACTGTCATCATCCAGTGATAAGTATTGGGATCTACCCTAGATAAAAATAGATCACCTTGACACCTGTACAGCCTTCTATTGTGATTCTACCAGGTACTGTACAGTACCAAATGAAACCAGTTAGGAGCCGGTATACACTTGTTGTCAACTACTGGAGTGTGGTGAACTGTAAGATCATGCATATTCTACCTAAATAGCTGTTTATGGTTATTTACAAACCTGGAATGCTAAAAGCTGGTAGTATATCATACCAAAGATGGGCAGCTACTGTAAATTGATAGGGAGACAACTTTACAGTTGCAGTATAAAGTGAAATTTACTTCCTGAAGCACAAATCAAGGATTGATAAAGTTCTACTGTATCCTTAAAGGGAAAATGCAGTCACCCCAACTTGAATTAGCATACCCCTGTATCCTAATTCTTGAATGGATCTTTTAAATCATGTGACAACAATTTTGTAACTAAATTTTTTAATTTATGCAAAATACACCCTTTGTTTACATTGAGAATGTCACATTTTTATTCTAAAACATGAAGGATACTTATATTCAACAGAACATAAAATCACATTGGTTATAATCAGTTAACATACAGTTTGGGGTGACTGCTCTATTCCCTAAGAACTGTCTAAAGATGGTGAGTCTTTCCAGAAAAATGGAAACATACCAGAGCTACTGTACAATATTTAATATCCATTATGCTATTTGACCAAAATCATGTATTATGGCCCAGAATGCTACACTGTACATACCTGTACTGTAAAGACCCACTGATATGGACCTACAGTACAAGGAATGAAATGTCTTCACCTGAGGCAAGATGTATGTTTGGCCAATAGTAGATTCTTCCAAAACTTTTTTAAAGGGGTGTTGGTACAATTTTTGTGGGGGTAAGGGGTAGGGTTACTAGGGTTAGGGTTACTAGGGTTAGGGTTAAAGGTGACTTTTACTTCACTGTCTACCTCCTATCTTGGCTATAGTACAGTAGGAAAGTCTTGCTGAACATCAGTAGGTCTCTATACCCCAGTGACATATTCCTCTCTGGCAGTTAAAGTAAATTTCCACAAATCCTTTGCATCAAACTTAAACATTCATGGAGATACACAGTTGTATGCCATAGACACAATTAATGACAAATGTTGTGGATTATTACACTTGTCTCTATTGTAAGCCAAAATTCCAACCTGGAACACCAAACTTTTAAACTTGGTTCTGATGCATAAGACAATGAAAGTGAAACACATCGTGACTTTGTAGCTAATTCATACAGCCTAATTCTGTAACTGTTAGTTTTAGTTGACTGTTTGAATCAATGGAGATTGAAGGAACCTTTTCGAAAAAGGTTCAAATGTCTGGCTTTTCACCAGATTGTCTGGCTTTTAGGCAGCCATGCTCTCCATCCGGCATTACTTGATGTGTCAAATGCTGATTTGTCCTCCTTTTCCAAGGTCTGCAAGGTCACAGTGAAAATCTTACAATTAATGGTTAAAAAAGATATCATGAATTGACTCATTCCTATCAAATACCATATGTCGGTATATCTCAAGTGGTACTCGTCAGTCACATTAATATGGAAAACAACTTTTAATATTATAATTTTCTGTCACACAGGCCTACACTCAGTTGGATTAGTTAATGCATACTGTATGACGTTAAGCCTTGTGAGTATTGCAATTGTGTTTTCACGACACTGGTGTGTAGCAGTGACCTGACATGGTTAGAGCTGGTCACGTGCCCCTTTGGGGGAATTTGGAATGAGTCACTTATAAACTCCTAGACCACAGCAGCCTCTTCAATCATGGATACTACTGGTGAAAGTGTTGAAAGTGAAGTTGTCATGAACTGCACATAGTAGATACATCAAATCACTAATGTGTTTAAGGGGGATGGCACTGGACCATGCCTCCACTGATGCCATTTTTTTTCAATACCTAAAATACATAAATGTTTGAACACAAATGTTACTTTAAAGGAACAGTAGAGTAATATATGTGGCACCAGAATGCATGTAAGGATGCCTAATTTTTTAAAACATTTTCAGACCTCCCCCAGACCAGTGATCACACAACATACTGCACGCGCCCTCCTCGTATGAGAGAAATCCTGGCTATGCTACTCCAAATCACCCCTGAATTACCAACTAATCTAAAACTCTGAATTACGCACCTTTACGAACTACAACATACAGTAGGTTGTTACAGTAAAAACAAAATACTGTAGCCTACTGTGAACAATAAGGTTATGAATATTCATTTGCTCTGTAGAGGAGATGCATATTTTCACATCTGACATGGTCTCAACTCAAACTTATACTGAATGATCTTTTAGAAATAAAACGGCATTGGTATTCTAATTCATTTTGTTTCGTTTGTTGTTTCGCTTTACATACATACAAATAAAGAATATAACTTTTACGTAGGAATTTATTAAATAAGTGGTAGGAAGTACACAAAAACCCCAGAGGGCTTGAGAATGTGCACTCAGCTATAAAGAAAGAGAAAAACAAAACAACAAACAATTAGCAAACGAACAAACTGCTTCAACAGTTAGCAAAAAACAAGTGATCAAAAACAGAAAAAAAAATGGTCAAAAGAAGAGAAAGGACCATCCCAACGAAAAACCCATCCCCATCCCCATCCACCCCCCCCCCCCCAGCAACGTTGACAGAACAGCTGATGCTCAAGACAATTAGAGAAGAAAAATGTGATAATCAGAAGTCTACAGAATAAACTCAGTGCAGTACCAGAAAGATTAACTCTAGTAGTCTTGAATATAATTACGTGAAATACTTTTCCTGAAGGATTTGGTGCTTTGTTCAGCTATGACAGAAGACAGGAGGGAATTCCAGAGTGGAATGGCACGATTACTAAGAGAGTTGTGTTGTAAAGAACTCTGAATAGAGTCCAGATGTAAGGATGCAGATTGTCGAGTGTTGTGATCATGAACTGAAAAGTTGTGTGAAAAATAATTTGAAAGTTGACTGGGCAGCAGTTCGTGTAAGTGAATGTGGCAATGTTGGTGTTTTAAAAATATCAGTAAGTTTCAGAAGGTTCAGTGACTTGAACAAGGAACTAGTATGGTCACGTGGTTTGGAGCAAGTGATGTGTCGAATAGCTCTCTTTTGTAAACCATTTAACTTATCAAAAAGAGAACGACTTGTACTAGACCAAGCCATTGAACAATAGTTAAGACGCGGATAAATTAAGGTGAGATAAATTGAACGAAGAGCATTTCTAGGTACAATATACTTTAGTCTTCCTAGTATAGCGACTATGTATACCTAGTATACCTGTAGGCCTGTAGATACTCGTCAGATGCCCTGTGGTAAAGTAACTTCACTGGCTTAGCTGGTAATATACACAAAATAATAACAGGAAATTGACTAAAACTGAGCCTGAAAATAAAACTGCAATCTCACACACACAATGCAGAGTGTATCAGTTGGCCACCACATACAGTATGTATGTATTAGCAGCAGTTACAGTAAGAATGACAGGAAAAAAGGTCATGTACAGTATACTGGCAATAGGGCTCGTCATATCTATTGCAAAAAACAAGAAAACAATATAAAGCTGCGGCATCACTGACTCCATTCTCCAATTGTAAAAAAATCAAAAGGTCCGGAATTCCCCAAATATGCTACCAGGCAGTATAAAGTACAATTCAGACAATAGTCTTCAACAATGTTGACAAAGAATCAGCCTGTGGGAGCTTTATACATGATCAAAAAATTCCCTTTGTGAACAAAAAGCACTGTCAGCAGCTTCGGTAGTGCACTAACTTTCATGGCCATGAGACAAAATCCTTGAAGAGTTGCCACGCACTCCCTACAAATATACTGTTCAACATTGTATTGCAGCTTAAAATAGATTTGCACCATAAAACATATATCCCTAGGTTCAACAAGTTTCTACATGTACCAGTGACTTGCAACCTGTTACCCTAAATTTAATCATACTAATGTTACCAAACCATTTTCAAACTTGTAATCTACCAAATGCCCTCTTCTGTTTTATGTCCTCTCCCCCTGCCCCCACCACAATGCATGTTTTATGGTACAAATATACTAATTGACTCATGCAAGCGCCAGGCCTGGACAAAAACTTTGCTCCCATGTCCATTTCTCTACAACTGGCTATGCACCTGGTACATAGTTACAGGGGTGGGGTGGGGAAATTACAACCCCCCCCCCCATAAAAAAAAAAAGATATATACCCTCTCCATATATTTTGCAGATCTGTTTTCAAGTTGTATATGTTGTTAATATGAATCATCACATGTCTTTAAAGGCACCAGCAAAAGTTTCTCTGTTTTAAAAAGGCAATAGGCAGTTGCCCCCAAATTTGCTTTGAAAAATCAGCAAACATCTTGCAAATCTCCTCTTATTGCATTACAAGCACCTCTTAAGACATTCTGAATGTATACTGTAACTATTACAAACAATAGGTAAAAACAAGGAGAAATTCTCCTTGAATTTCACAATTCACTTACAGTACAGAAACATTGTCACATGATCAAAATAGGCCATTCATGAACTAGAGTGACAGGGCACACAAACTCTGATTGGGGTGACTGGATTTTTCCTTTAAAGGACATATCAAATTATAGCTACTATTTCCACACACATAACCCCAAACCTAAATACATGTACAGGGAAGCTTGCACCTTCTGTGCCTGCCAATTCTTCATTCATCAACCATGTGAAAGGCAGAAAGCAGCTCTATGTACCCACGTTTACTTTCAAAACTCTGCTAAATCTTACTGAGCTTCTCAGAGTTTGCTCACAAGTACACAGAACTTGTTTCTGTATAAATATATTGAATACTGAAGAGTAAACCAAGGATTTATTCTGCATAAATTTAACAATTAGGGAACAAAATATTGTCACATGATTGATGGGAGCCATTCCTGAATTAGGATGATGGAGTACACTACTGTACAGTAATTCAAATGGGGGGGGGGGGGGGGACTGCATTTTCCCTTTAAATGCTGTATCGGTAACTATACCAAACTAGGAGGCAGCTGCTACCAACTCCATTATTCAGCTGCTACCAACTACATTATTCAGCTGCTACCAACCTGTTCTGCTGCTTCCAACCCCAATGTTCAGTTGCTCCCAACCACATTGTTCAGCTGTTACTAACCCCATTGTTCAGCTGCTACTAATCCCATTATCCAGCTGCTACTAACCCCATTGTTCAGCTGCTACCAATCCCATTGTTCAACACAATATAACCCTGCTCTTTATTCGCATGTTCAAAGGGGGGTCATGTTAGCAGTCTGGTTACCACAGATAATTTTTCTGAAAATGTTTAAGTCTTGTACATAGTTCAAAAAAAAAAATGATTGCTACATCAACCAATCCAGAAAGCAGTCAGCACAAAACATTTATTTTCAGGGTATTTCCCCATTTCAGGATGGTTACCTATACGGTACTATACCTTCCAATCATCTGATGTCAGCGGTCGGAACATCTTTAATGTAGCCTGAGAATGTCTTACAACTTTAATTGTCATTGACAATAATGAGGCACTCACACCCTGGCAAAATTATTGCTTGCACATCAAAAATAATTCCCGTTGCATCAGGAGGGAATTCCCACATTACTGTCACACCTACAGGTCATATGCTTCCATTCATGGCTAGTATATGATAACACGTGCAGGATGTATATAGTTCTCAAGGAGAGGCATGAAGTTCAACTTGAATAACAATTGTCATGAGTGGATAACTGCGGTTGTATAATCTCAATAAATTTGCATAATATCGATCTAATGAACAAGTCATAAAGAAGATTTCATTCATAAATGAGTAGGTTGTTTAAACTTGGCACTGTTTCAAATATACACTGTACAGCCCGTACTGGCGTGTGTCACCTACCTACTGTATTTAGGCCTTTAATACAGTATAATTATACTGTAAATTTGCAGTTTCTTGGAATACGGTGGCATTTTCTATTGTTGGGGAATAACCTTGCTGGACTGTATGTTGCCTTTACAAATTACTTGGTTTTTGCACCCCAGTTGTATATCTTTCAACTTCTAAAGTCAAAAAGCTGACATTATCTGATCCCCATGGCATGGTTTTTTAAAGTTTTTCTCTAAATGAGTGGAGGAAGGGGAGTTATCTGGTAATCCTGGGTAGGGGTCTTAGAGAGCCAGAGACTCTCCTTTGTAAAGTTGTGGTTTCATAGGGTAGCTTACATCAAAAAGGGTGCAATATTTGGCAAAGCTTTGAAGTCTAAAAAAACTGAAAATGTAACATTTTCAAAATCCTTTTTTGGGGAAATTTCTGAAAGGTATGGTGTGGGGTAGGGGTAGAAATCCATCTTGGGGGAGGGGAGTGTAGCTAGGTACTGTTCTCCTCTATGGAAAAACCTGCTTTGGGAAAACAGCTGGCTATGCACTATAAATACAAAAATGTGTACAGTACCTGTGAGGCCAGGGTATAGATTGTAGAGATACTGTACATACATTTAAAACACGCATGAGATGTAACTATGATGCATTTTATTTTAAAATTTCCCTCCACAAATACCGAATTTTTGAAATTTTCTACACTACAACAAAAGCAAAATATTCTGTGCACAAATTGCACTGAAGAAATATTTCCCTTAAGCCATTCTGACAACCCATCTCCTTTGTCAGGTCTTTCTATAACAGCTGACACCACCCCCCCCTCCCCCTCCAAGAGCTTGGTCCCCTGTAAGGAAAAATCCTGAATTATCTTCATTAATGGAACACATACCGTATGTACCATACTAGTACATGTCACCATACTCTGGAGGAGGGTAACTGCTGTCCATGCACAAAACTACTGAAGATGAATAGTGAAGATTGACTATAGCTAAAATCTTGCATTAAGGGCTGACTAAATGACATATTAAGTTGCACATAACCTGCTCTTGAGTATACTTTATTTGTCCAAGTGTCAATGCAACTTCTCACAGAATTGTATGAGATCAAGTCTCTGAATATTAAGAATAGTTTAACCTGTATGTACAGCCAGCTACTGTAAGGAGGTCAATACCAAATGCTTTGCAAGCTTGAAACCCATCATTTACAAAGGTCATCTGTGCAGCATTTAAATTTCAGGAGAAGGTATGGGTTAAAGCAAAATTTTGTGCTTCCATTGCATCAAAATAGTGAAAGTCTTTGTTATTTTTAAACCAACTTAGTTTTACCAATAAACACCCCAAAGTATTACTGTGCACATTATGATTTATTGATGCTGTTCCATCTTTTAAAAATTTTAGGTTATGGTGAACAAATTATTTATGAAAAACAAAAGACTGAATTTCTTTCTATGAGAATCTTAATTTTTGAAAATAATGTTACCTAGCAACCTTATTATGAATTGCCTAGAATAGTAATTTCTATAGATGTACATAAAAATCATGGTTTTGTGGGTATACAGTATGGCAATTTTCTGTACGAGAATGCAGTATGCAGTACTGTAATTTGCCTTTCACTTTATATGTACAAGAATGACATCAAAAAAATTTGCACAACATATATATGACATATTTTGTTCATATATTTTCCAAATCTGCAACTTAATCTCATAGTAAAGCTCTGTGAGGGTCAGAAGTTTGACCTGGAATACTCTAAGCTGAATTTCAACCTACTGTAACCTATAAGCAGATTTACTGTACAGAAGCTCCCAAGCTAAAAAAGATGTGCTAGCTTTGACAATTTTTACAGAATCATTAAGGTCTGAGGTTGCAACAATACTGTATGTGTGATCAATTCAACCAATCCTTTCCTACAAGGATGATTTTGAACATTTTTTAATGTGAATGCCAAAGATGACAAATTTACATAAGAAGTAGCAATTAAAATGTCACATAATTTATACACATAGAGTGGAAACAGTTCAAACAAAGATATCAGTTTAGAAGAACTACAGTGAAGTTAATACAGACTGCACTGACATTAACATTAAGTTACACTTTAAGACATCCAACCAAGTCTTGAAAGGTCAAACCTTGTCCTGAAAATGTGTGTCATGTGAACACAAACACACAGCCTACAAACAGGAAACAAAACCAAATATAACTGTATATATAACATTTGAAGTTTCATTTTTGGCTTCATTGAAAATGGTTTTAAGATTCATTTCATATTTTTATTCTAAAGAAAATTAAATCATGGAGCATGATAAAGATATATAAATTTCAAATGATCTGAAGATTAAGTGTAGTGAATATTAAAATATTTACCTAGAGCCCACACCTCGGACGAAGCATAGGTTTAACGATCATGGAAACTTACTGTACAATGCACGCCTCACTTCCAGTTGTCCCATCTACACGAATCTGTGTCCATTGCACTTTCATTTCATTTTATATAATAAGTACTGTATTATCACAACACAGCATGAGCAAATTACAAATAATATTAAGTTCAAAAAATGGAAAAATTATGTGGAAAGCTCAAAAAGCAAAAGAAAGTATTGCAAAAAAACATTCCAAAAAAGTATTAATCTGCATACGCATACCCACACCAAAAACCCAGCCTTCTACTGTACCTACAGTACCTATACCTACAACAAAATAAAGTACAGTAACAAGCCATCTAAAGATGTAGACATGGAGAAAATTTGATGTACAATTAATACTTGCCTGTTTTTAATAACTTTGCACCTTTTCAAGCGCTGAGAAATTCTGGACATTGCATTGTAAAATAAAAGGTCTGTGAACTCATCTTACTTTTTATGCTGTACTGTAGTTCAAGCCAGAAAAAACGTTAGATGACATTATCCTATCTTTACAAACAATTAAGTTCTATAGTTTATGAGGATAAGTAGTTGCCTACAGGCTTAGAGTATTTTGAAGCACCAATTATATCTTACAAACTTTCGCTCTGTTTCTACAACAAGTATCTCTCGATGACTGGTTCAGACTGCATATTCAGTGTAAACCATGGACATATTCTGCGGGGATTCAGCGATTTAAGGACAAAACTACAGTCACATGATTAAAAATAGTCCCACAAGAATACTCAGGGTTCATATGAATTGAAGGTCTGCATTTTATTTCTTGCAAGCTACCGAATGTACAGGAGCTTATGTAGGCTATGCAATGCATACAGTGATGATAAAAAGATAAACTTGGAAATTATGCTTCCTTTGAGAGAGAATGCAAGGAAGAAGTAATATGCAAACCCAGGGAAGTGGGGTGGAAATGTGAGCCCTCTAGAAAATGTTTTCATCCCCCATAGAACATTCAAAATTAACACTTCCCTAGTGCATTTTAGTATGTTTTGCCCCCCTAAGAAAATATTTTGCCCTCGAAAGCTACAGTATTTCACCCCCCCCCCCCCCCACCCCTTCAGCACCTTGTTAAGGTAGGGGTCTGATCGGTACACTGACAGAGGAAGCATGAATGGAAGAATTGGGTTGATGATAGTATGCCTTAACAGAGAGTACTTCAAATTATGCTCACCACTGTTGAACAATATATATCATAATTAAATAAAAGTATACCTATAACACATTATAATTTAAGTCGGACTACAAATGTTACATACGTATAAATCATGTCATGATTCCATCAATTACTATTTCATGTGAAACTATTACTTAAACAAAGGGCTCAATGACAAGCATAATGAACACTAAGCTTGGCTGACTCAGACAGTTTTTGAGTTGGGTACACTCGGCCCTGTTAGTCACAACTCCCACCATGGATGGAAAAAGTCATGAATGTGGGAAGTTCCTTGCAGGGAAATTTTGGTATTGGAGGGAAATACTGTATGAAAAGTTGGAGGGGAGTCTGGCCAGTTTTGTATGTGAAATATATAAAAATTGTGGGAAATTTGACTTGCTTTCCAGGAAATTAATAAACATTTTTCCAACCCTGACTCCCACAATGTCATAAGTACTGTAACTGACAGAAGAACTTTAATATCTCATCTCAGCAGGAATATAAAAGTGTCCACTACTAGCCTACTGAACCACAAGGTATTAATACATACATGTGTAGGCTCAAACAATACAGGTTTTTCAACAGCAGTGGTGTCTAACTGATGTCAGAAAATAGTGCAGGAGAACTGAAAGAAAACTTGCGACTGAATAGAGAAAATCAAAAGAGGCAGGTGTGTTGTAAAACTTCATTAAAACCTGCGAATGTATGGAAATGTTAAATCCATAAGATGATGTTTGGTGCATATTTCCATCAGTAAAGAAAATTACGCAGGAGTTGCGATTCCAAGGAAAATGGAATTAGACTCGATTGACTCCCGAACAGGAGTCACAACTCTGAAGTAATGTCAGCTTGTTAAAGGGAAAATGCAGTCATCTCAATCAGACTTAGTATGCTCAGTCACTCTAGTTCATGAATGGCCTATTTTGATCATGTGACAATGTTTTTGTTAGTGAATTGTGAAATTCAAGGAGAATTTCTCCTTGCTTTACCTATTTTTTGTAAAAGTTATGTTCTAAATGTCTTCAGAGGTGCTTGTAATGCAATAAGAGGAGATTTGCAATAGTTTGCTGATTTTTCAAAGCAAATTTTGGGGCGACTGCCTATGGCCTTTAACCTGCCCAAGCCTACTGGACACTTGCGTGAAATGAACTTTTCACAATTTCTTAGAGTCTGGAAAATTTTAATTTGGAAATTTATACCATACCACATGTAGAGTCAATAGGATAAACAGGTCCAAATAGGAATGGTGACGGCATAAACTTTGCATTTTGTACAACCTTTGACCAACTGACCCTTATACTGAGAAAAAATTCCTCAAAAAAGCACCAAGGATTCCTTCCATTCATAATTTAAAAAAAAAAAAACTACTTTCAAGAGAATGCAAAACAATATCAGTGTTTTGATAGAATTGCTTCCCCTTCCTTCCTTAGATTTTGGTTTACAAATGATTGTTATAAAGAAAACGACAAATTAAATGAGTACGGCATGGGAAAAGATGATTAAAAGTTTGCACATTCCTAAATCACAATAACTTTGACTTTGCACGTCGACACCAATTATACCCTGGCAGTCCATACATTTTGAAGCTGTATTTTTAATTGAAATATCTTAACCAATGAAGGAATTGTTTGCCCTTGGAGGGAATTCCCCTCAGCCTTTCCCACATGTTTTCTAGGTAAAGGCAAATGTTTTGTTTCAGCCTGGTCATGATTAAAGTCAAAGTAACCCAATCTGAAGGCTTTGTCTTTACAACAAAAGAAAAGGACTATTGAGCACCTCCATGGTTCCCTGGGACAAGGAAAGGACGTACTAGACTTAAATCAACAGTACTGACTACAGTATCTGTACAAAATAAGTATTGTAAATGGAAAAATGTTAAATGAAGCGTTTCCTCAATTATACAGAGTAAAACTGGCCCCAAGTAGTTTCTCTACTGAAAACTAAATCTATTTGAGCTGAATAACTGTAAGTGAAGGCTTGCTGAAATGCAAGCAGTCTACCAGGAGACAAAACAGCAAAACTATAAATGAGTGACCTCTATCTAATAGTTACGTCGAGTGTAGATGGCTTTTTATAAATTACAGTGTTGTAATGTTACTGCATGTGGAGAGCATACTACAAAGTCAGTCCACACAAACACTGAGTACACTTTATGACCTACAGTACAATCATTTTTGAAGTTATAGGGAGACAGCAGTCACCCCAACTTTATTTTCAAAACCCTGCTAGATCTGTCAATCCATCTCCTCTGAATTCACTCGCACGAATCCTTCATTATTTTTCTGTACATGAAAGAATCAAATACTGAAAGTAAACCAAGGAGTTATTCTGTGTGAATTTCACACATAAGTAATCAACATAATGTCACATGATTGGTAAAAGCCATTCCTGAATTAGAATAACCAGGTACACTAAATCTAATTGGGGGGACTGCGTTTTCCCTTCAAAGATTGATTCGCAAGTGTACTTACTCTTAAATTTCTCCTACTAGCGGAGATTTTAAAAGAGTCCTTTTGCAATGCTTATAGGGTATTACATGTAGCTTGACCAGTGTAGTGGTGATTACCCTTCTAACAAGTGCAAAAAGAGTGTTTTGAGCATCTTCTATTATCATTACAAAGATCAGGTATACTCTGGCTCTATCTGGCTATTGGTGTACAGTATGACACATAAGCAAGACTTAGAAAATCCTCAAAAACAATCATTTCCATGCAAGTTACTTCAAAAACAGTTTAAATCACAATTTTAATTACATTTAGAGATGAAGTTATCATCTAAGCTAATTGTCATTTCCACGTTAGTCATGCCACTCCCAGACTAATGTAACTAAGTACTGTTTTCATAATCTGGGGCATCGTTCTTACAAACCACCAACAAATATTTCATCCAGTCCTTCACAACTTTTCTACTATTCGTGGAAAAATCTATGGTCAGGTCACATATCACTGTTCTCCACTGATTTAATCTTTTTGCGGGTGCTCCAAAGGTTAAAGGTTAATAGTGATCACTGTCTACCGTATATAGAGAGTGGGTGCTCTCTTTGAAAAATATTTGCTAAAATAAATGATAAATTTAATTATGGCCTTTTCTGATGACTCAGTACATTTCTGATTATCATTACTCAATGTTCACTGAAATTATTACTGTTTGCTCTGTTTTAGGTTTTAAATTGATAATTTCTGTCTGGGTGTCTAAACTTTTGTCTGGGTGGTACATTTTCTGTATGGGTGCTAAGCACCCTCTGCAAATTTTGTCCTGGTGCAGCACCCTAACAATACAGCTAGTGGAGAAAACTGTACATCTAGGGAAGGGGGTCTTCTTCATGCATGGTTCATGAAGTTGAGTCATATCCTTCTGCTAGCATCCAATCATTTTTGCCACAGCATGCACTAAATTAATGTTCAGGTAATGTTAAAGCAAGGTACACTATATGCCTTTTAGACTTAACACAAGCCTCCATTTAAGAGAATTTTATGGTTGTTCATTGGACTTTACCTTTCTGCCTTTTTTGGTTTTCCAAAGGCAAATTTAGTAGTCCACAAAGAAATTTGCTGTAACCCTAGAAGCAATCTTTAAACTTGTTGAATGAACTTTTTTGTCAAATGGATAACCAACCCACCAGTTTTTGGTTGCCCGTTACAAATTTTGGTCGTCATAGGCGAATGGACGACTATCAGAATCGAGCTTTGTTATATGCACTCATTTCGGAGCTTCATCTCTGCTATACTTGCCCTGGCAGTACAACTAAATGAAGACAACACTTTCAAGAAGGCAAAACTTGCAAACAGTTTGTGGAACATTCCACTGATATGATATCACTTTACTGTATTTAAAAGCACATACTGTACCCCTGTTGTACTGCATGGTGTGTGCTGTTCAAAGCAGGGTTGAGTTTTGCCGGAAAAAAACTGTTTTTGCTGGGACAGCTGGTAGAAACTGGTAGTAACTGGTTATTACTGGTAAAAACTGGAAGAATATGGAAAAAAAAAACCTCTTCTGGCAACTAAGAGAGTGCAGTTATTGTACCCCATTGCAAATGATTAATAAATCAGTTGAGATGAAATTATTTACATTCATTTAAACTTTCTATTCTGCCTAAAAAGTGAGCACTAAAACTTGCCAAACACAGAATAAGGACTGAAATATACTGTTGTTACTTGTAATACTGAAAGCCCTAGTTAAGTGTAACCACAAACAAAGCAACTACATGCCAACAGGAATAGCCAGAAAATTACCGTTGGTTTGCAAAATGACTAGATTTGTCAAGCAAAGTTTTACAAAACGAGGATTATTAAAGCTGTGTTTTTATAAAAGTTCAATCACCAAGTTGGTAGAATGTATCTGTTGCGCATATTGAGTAGGAGAATGAAGTGGACGAGCAACTTCATTTATCATGTCAGAAAGTTCAGTCTGACACAGCAGAGATGCAAAGCACAGCCACAAATGCTGACTAAGCAGCAACTTTTAAGTATTAAATGAGTTTCATCAAGGGAGCTTCTCAGAATATTTCAAGTCCACTATACTAAGAAATAATTAAGTAAGAAGTTATAGATGGCCAACCAAATACAAATGGACTATTTGTTGACTAAATTATCTTCCTTTCAAAGAAATTGATGCACCACGAATAGTAATGTTTGAATGAAAAGAAACTTAAAGTGGATAGCCAGCACTTTATTTAACAAGAAAGTGGAAATGTTGAAAGAAGGCAGATGGGTGAGACATAACACTCCTAGAGGTCAATGTAAGACATTCAGTTATTGTAGGACCTGCACACCTGCAGGTTCCCCTTGAAAGGGCAAACCCAAGAGTTGAGTTCCCCTTGAAAGGGTATACCAAAGAGTAGGGTTAGCAACTTGCCAGTTTGCTCAGGAAAGCTTTCCATTAAACTGAAAATAACTCCTGTACATTATTCCATGAGTTTCCTTTCCATTTTTCTGCATTAAATATACCTAGTGTATGAATATACTCAAAAACAGTGATGTTTCAGAAAATAATTCCCTTTCAGTGTCAACAGGCTTTCAACTAAAGTACATGTCTGATCACACAAATCACAAGATTCATGGATTTCAAAGCCTTCTCTCATGAATAATACAAAATGTGATGATTATTCAGGATCCTATTACTAAAAGCTTTGATGCATCTACAGTAGTCTGAGCCAGACTTGTGGGAGTTGCCAGATATACACTGTAGATTCTTCGTATTTGATAAATTTTGTGCTTCCAGTAACTGCTTTTAAAACACTTTGGCTAACGTAGTGGGATCTGTCCATGATTCTCTGAACAGCTTCATGGCAACCAATGTTGAATGCAAGCTCGCTATACAGAGACTTGAGGATTTACAATATCGCACATGGTAAAAGTTTAGTACCTGGTACATGTACAGTAGGTGAAAAGGCTTGACAAGTAATAAAAAAATAGTCATCTGCACAGACCTACATCATGTTCTGTACTTAAAATGACCACAATTAAGGAAATCACCTCAAACCATAAATGCAATTAACCTACAGTACAGTATTAATCCATCTATTAATATGAAATCACATTATATGAACAAGAAACACTGTATCATTACACAATAACCCTGTCAAGAATACTACTGTAGCTAAATATTGTCATCTGTTCACAGTAAAATTTTGAATCGAAAGAAGAAAAAAGAGACATGCAGGGCTGGAAAAATCTTTCTTTCCAGAAGGCAAGTCAAATTTCCAAAGCAAACAGTCAAAGTCAGTTTTCCATGCTTTCATGTAGGCTCCAATTGCATGAAGTTCCCTCAAATAGTAACCTAGTTTTAATACCAAATTTCCAGGGACAGAGGTTCTTACAGTAGATTGGTGATTTTCCATGGGAATATGGTGATATCTGGAGCTGTCTGTCTGGGAAAATGGTGATACTGTACTGTAGCTGGTGTTGCCGGTATGGGACTGGTATGGGAATACAGTCACAGTGATACAGGTGTTGTCTGTATGGAAATACAGTGATACCTGATGTTGCCTGAAGCATAAAATGATGACCTGAGTGTAAAATGATGATAGCTGGTGTTACCTGTTTAGGGATTTTGATGTGTGGTGTTGTCTATTTGCGATCATGGTGATACCTGGTGTTGCCTGTAAAGGTTAGAGTTAGATGAGGTTTTACGGCTCAGTTTCTAACCAATTGGTTTACAGTAAGTCGGGCTGGCCACGGCATTTTTCCAGTTGTGGCTCACTGGCTCGGAAAATGATACCTGGTGTTGCCTGTAAGGGAAGGTGGTGATACCTGGTGTTGTTTGTATGGGAATATGGTGATACCTCGTGTTGCCTGTATGGGAATATGGCGATACCTGGTGTTGTTTGCATGGGAATACGGTGGTACCTGGTGTTGTCTGTAAGTTCTGCCTCAGCAGTACTGTCTACAACTCCATTCATATGCAGTACTGTACTTTGCTTGGTGAATACAATGAACATCCTGGGTGTAATATATGGCATCCTCATGGTCAATACATAAATAAGTTAATACAGATTTTCAGAGTAAAATTGTAGCCATGCTACTTAACAATAGCATGCAGTTTACCCTGGTACTACATGATCTTTTTATCATAATTATCACAATATTTTTCCTTTCAGTGCTGCAGTAACTTCATCCAGAATAATATGGGTACACTTTTAGTGTGCCGCAACTGCATCATCTCTGTTCATACAGTTTTTTTTCTTATACGGTACAGTACCTGTATTCTCTTCACCCACTTCTATGGTAATGCACCTCAAGCTTACTATACAGTACCTGACTTACCAACAGTGTGATTCAAGAAATACATCCTGTACCTCCACACCAAGAGATTAACTTCTCAACTTTAATACCATTTTCTGTGCCCATTCTGCTATTTAAAGGCAATAGGCAGTCGCCCCAAAATTTGCTTTGAAAAATCACCAAACTCATCTCCTCTTTGCATTACTTGTAAGCACCTCTGAAGACATTTTCAACATAACTATTACAAACAATAGATAAAACAAGGTGAAATTCTCCTTGAATTGCACAATTCACTAAAAAAAACATTGTCACATGATCAAAATAGGCCATTCATGAACTAGAGTGATGGGGTAATGGGTATACTACTGTAACTCTGATTGGGGTGACTGCATCTTCCCTTTAATTTTAACAAGGTCTATACTGCAGCTAATCCTACTGGCATGATTAAGTGAGATACTTACCTGCCAGTGTCTACAATACCTTTCATACAATGAGCTTTGCAATCCCTCCTGTGCATTAACCCTCTAAATTTAAAACTTACTGCACTACTGTATAATCTGTGCAATGTGCAGTAACCAGCAGATACTCAGTGCCTCCTACATCAAAGTTCTCAATTCACTGATGTCAGGGGGGGCTTTCCCTTTCATAAAAAAAATTGTGGCACAGGCATTTTTTCTTTTTTTTTTCAAATTTACAGCTAATTTTTAAGTGTTTCCATGACTTGAGTATACTGACATTGCTAAAACGTGAGGTATTTCGGCATACATGAATAATTTCTTAGCAAAATTTCAAGCAGATACTGCAAACTTGCAACAATCTGGCAATACTCCTGTAAGTCAGCCAGAGATTACAGAGAGAGTCCAAACACTTCTCCCTTCTTTCATGCTACATGGTTTGCCGACAATAATCTCCCAAATGCCTTGCTCTTGAAAAATCTTTACAACTTGAAAGGGATTAGGAAGTGAAGGTGATTGTTCTTATCATCTGTTAGATCTCAAACAGTTATAGGATCATTCTACCCATTACAAATTATATAAGCACGTTGAGCATTTCCTTGCCACATGGAACAGTGGGAAACACGAAGGATAAACAAACAAAGCTAAGCACATACAGTAGTGTACTGTGTTCCTCTATTTTTGTGCTTCCACAATTTTAATGCAGTACATGCATACTATGAACTATCAACTCGGTTATTGCCAGTCTTCAAAGAAAACAAAACTTATTTCATCTATGTATGCCAATTACACTTTCAAAAATACTCTGTATAACTTCAAATAATTTATTGAACATGGATACAGTACATATATATTTCTATTTTGGGAACAATGGCGAACTTTGTTAACTTTTATAGACAAAAGTCATTTGCCATTAAGAGATGTTACATACTTATGGAAAAAATATAATACTAGGAATTGGATCACTAAAAAGAGCATTTACAGTCATTTTAAAATTAGAAAGGTGGTGGCAAGTTTTCAAACTTGTTAGCAGAGCAGATCACTTTAAAGCACTGTCTTCATCACATCCATCTGAGGATAACCCTAGTATCAAAGGATCATACTCTCATGAAAAAGTTTACATCAAACAAATTCAGGACCTGTCAATCAAAGTCCCCCCCACCACCTAATAAAAAGGATTACTGTATTCTCAAGTGACAAGGGTGAACAATGTTCAATGGACTTATGGTGCTTGAACTCCATCCATAACAGCTCCATGGTACAAGTACACACTGCAAGCTCCCCAACCATAACATATATCCAACAGAAGTTAATTTTTCATGAATCCATGCAGGTCTGTAAAACAATTTCTGATGGAGATTAAAAAATATAGCCAAATTCCACTCATCCTGCAGTTTCAAAAATCCCCCCAATTTTTTCCTTTGATACTTAATTTTTCTCTTTCATTATCAAATGAATACAACCCAAAATCTTATGGCACATACATGAGTTAACTATTCATATTTTTTTAACCAATTTAAACTTGAAATTCTACATAACTTGTATCTTGATGGAAATCATTTCCTTGGTATAAATATTTTACAACCGTAGCAGTTTTTAATTTTCTGCAAGTTCCTCAGAACCTCCAGTCTACAGTAGTTCACATGTACAGTACTTCAGTGCAACATTGTAAAATGAATGGTTGATACTAGTGCAGGAACTCTGACAATGTAATTCATCCCCGCCTTCCTACTCTGCGTGCTCCCCTAGACCTGTTTATGAACTTTCTTGTTTTCTTTCAGAGATATTTCCAGGGATGTAACAGGATACATACTGACTTCAGAGTTCACACTGGTGACTTCTAACAACACAAGCAACCTCTTTTCCTACGCTTTATACATCGCCATGCACTCAATTCATCTTCAATGACTGTACTTAGTAGACGGTTCATTGATGAGGGAAAAAAAGGGACTTCCCCACAAAACAGCTGACTCAGCACCTTTCAAAACGACAGGGTATCAATGATTTCAAGCATAGATGAAACAACAACGTTCATCTGTTTGGTTGAACAAATTAAGGATTTCTTCCTGATCTAAAGAATACTAAGTAAGTTCCGTGCGTCATTCAGCTATCAATCAAATTACCAAGTGTGGCCATTTGGAGTACAGCGGTTAATCAAACTTTCTAAAAATGCAGGAAGGATTCAAGTGTAATGTTACAGTATTCAAGATAAACTTTTCAAAACAGTTAACTGTAGGTGTGGATTAAAGAAAGCTTAAGGAAATGCTAGGGCTGTTAACTCCATTAACATGTATTGTGTAAAACCGAGCAACTTAAAAAGGTGAATTCCCTCAAGCTAACAAAGGATAACGAAATCAGAGACTCAAACAATGGTATTCGACAAAAGCTACTAAAACTCTTCTTGCATGAATGTGCACAATGATCATACATCCAAGGTGAATGATACTTTTTACATCATGATAGTGCAATTACATTTTAAGGGAAATGTTTGTTTGTGGTACAGGAAACTTTCATATGATATTTAAAACCATGAACTACAAATTTACAATGATACCCGTACTCAATTCCAAGTCAGGTAAATGAGTAACTTATTTAAAAATTGACATTCTCACAAAAAGATAAAGTTTATAATCACTGTTTTGTAACTCATGAAAACTTTGTTCATCCAAACTTTCAAATTTCAAATGAAACATTGTCAAATGGTAACTCTTGTCCTGATGTACTTTTTTGGGGAAGAGTAGATAAATAGGGTTTATTGGTGAGATGAAGTGGTTTAGAATGTGAAAGCTATTTCTGTCAGAGCCACATGTAAATGCAACTTTTCCCTGTGAGCACTTTAAAAGGAAACCACATCCAATTGATGGGTGTCAGGTCTTCCTATTCTGGGTGTAAGTAGCAATGGACCTTTAAAGTTTATCTGTGGGATAATTTATGTTTGAAACATTTAGGGTTATTGAAAACACAGGTAGCGAGCACTTTTTTTTAACAAAAATATATATTACCATCCTGTACTAGGTTTACGTAGGAAGTAACATGAAGGTAGAAAAGAACCTTGGACAGGACATTACAGGTTGAAAAATTTTGGGATGTATGGGACTCACCTGAAGTTTTCTGTAACTTGAGTCTACAATGTCTGGAGTGGGTGAGGGCAGGGGGGGGGGGAAGGGAAGCATAGTATCAGTCATGCTAAAGGAGCAATTCACAAGGATTATTATTTTGCTCTTTCCATAATTTTGCAATTAATTTGCCAAACAAGGGCTGTACTCTACTCTGCACAGTAGAGGAGGCAAATGCTCAAAACCTGCCTGGCTACATGGGCTTGCATACACATACATCCCAAGTCAACACTGCCCCTAATCTAACTTTCACCAAACAAATAATTAAACTTACGTGTCCCCATCTGAGTCCTGAGCAGTTGCCCTGTGACAATCAACAGCAACAGACAGAGGATAGAAAGGATTGATGGGTAGTGATCCCTGATTGGCTGATTCTGACTTGCTGGCAGCTGCTGCTGATGTCTCCGTAAATGCCTGTAAACTTTCCTTCACTGGGGGTGTCTGACTTGATTTTGCTGCTGAAAACAAAAGATAGACAGTTTATACACCTTGTATGGCTTCAAGTATGAATGGATTAATTGTGCTAGAGTACTGTATCTAGTCACAATGTACAACAGTTTTACCAGCTTCAATGATGCATTTATGGGCCTATGGAATTTATCTATAAATACTACACTGACACACCCTGCATTGCAATACCCTCCAATGTCAAACATTTACTGGTTACTTAGTGTACACAGAATTCCCGGGTAGAGTAAGGTACAAATACTGAACACTACCAAAGCTGATACTGTACACAGGTTCCAACTTTGCACTACCCCATAGTGTGCCTGAAAGTATGTAGAATGTGCTGCTTTCAATTAAAAAGAAGGGGGGGGCAAACCCAGTTTAGATATTATGTGTGAATGGCAATCAATCACCAAGACACGACTAACAAAGTTGTAGCTTTAAATATTTTTTGCCAACTGCCAGCAATATTACAGCAGTTATTACATAGTTGTAACTCAGAATGATACCAGAAGTTTCAGGAAGTTTTAAATTTTTGTTTTTCTCTTTCTATGTGTGTTCATCCTTGCTTTTCGTTTTTCTCAGAGAGTGTCACTTCTTGATAAGCCCTACAGGGTTTCTAAGTGCACTTCCTTTCACGCTTTTTGTTACTTATATGCTTCTATTATTTGTTTGTAAATTTGTGTTGTGATAAATCAAAAATAAATGAAATGAATGAATAAATGAAATGAAGTTACTATTTACATTCAATTAGCTATTATGTTGCACATGTGTCATAGTAATTCCACTTTCACTGGCAGTGAAAGACAGTTTACTTTATACTCCCCCTGGAGACTCGAGTACATTGCTCTTGGTGAATTTTTGAAAACCGAATTGAATTGTTACTTTAAAATCACTCATGAAAAGTTTATTTGTACGTACAGTAAGGTATGGGGATCTCCTAAGTTTGACCATTTGTCATTAGTACATGAAGAAAACTTGACAGGTTTGGAAAAATTTATCAAATTTCAAGTCAAAGTGCCTCTTTAACATACATGCATACCATACTATAGCTACGGTATGCACTATACAGTACAGTTGGCCTAATGACAAAGCAGGATGTGATGAAAATTCAGTGACAATCATGTATGTATACCTGTATATACTTAGTAAACTTTATTGCAATGTGAATTTGGCAAGCTGAAAGCCAAAATGAAAAGACAAAATAGCTAAAAGAAAAAAAAAATGCTATGCATCAGACTTTACTGTATACCATACAGGACCTGTAGCTAGGCTTTCACAATATTTCCAGACAAGACAATCGATATAATTGGACCCCTAATAATCGAAATTCGATTATAATCATTTTTTTCTACACATACTTTACTTGTTTAAAGTAACCCATTGCGCCGAATGCAGTGTTACCAAACAGTGTGTACTGTATATGACCTGTATATGAGCGCAAAATTGGGGCCCAGTCTAGCCTTACAAACTCACAAAATCTTTAGTTTTTTGGTCTAAGAGATGATTAAAATACCCTCTCTCCACGATTTTTTTCAATTATTTTACAATTACTTTGATTTTTACGATTATTTCGACTTTTCAATTTTCTTCTCATGCAATAATCATACCGGATATAAACTGGTTAAAACTCGGTATCCCTAATCGATATAATAATCGGTTTACCGTGAAAGCCGTACCTGTAGCTCTTTGTACACAACAGACTTGGAAGACTAAAACATAAATTATTTATCTTAAACATTTATGAATGCCCCACACAACCCTGGTCAGTTTGTTCCACTATGTAAATGTTGTTTATGTACTGTAAGTTACTATACAACCCAACAAATGAAAGCTGATAGATTGTTCACAGAATGACAAAGTTGATCAAACAATCAAAGGACTTTGATCAAAGACTAGTATTGTTCCAATCCCTGATTCTCAATAATTAAATTTTAAGATGAACCCCTGACACATCTTCCCTTACAATACCTTCTGGTTTAGATGACTTGTCTGATTCAGGTTTATTTCCAGGTTCTGTTGACTGTAAGGAAGCAACTTTTGGTTTTCCAAGGACGGAATAAGTCAGCGCCACTGAAGAATTAGCTGTAACACTGGGTGTAGTTGCAAGTCCTGCTCGACTAGGTATTACACTAACATGATGTGGGCTTAGTGACATGTGCATCCCTGTCACAATACCAGGACTGACAGAGCCATCAGTAGCCATTGGCAGTCTAGGGCTGACTGATCTTCCTGGAATTGAATGGCTCGGAATGGACAGAGATCTGTGAATGCAGGTGGGTGGTCTGGGAAGGGGATATGGTTGGAAATGATGGAGGGTAACAGCCCCCCTACCCCTTCCCTCAACAGCCTTTGCCTTGCTGGGTGGTGGTTCATCGTCCTCTCTTCTAGAGATTCGATCAGATTGTAAGCTGTTTAGTCTTTGCAGCTCTGAGTTTGGAAGTAACATTCTAGTACCAGGTGTGATAGCTGTTACAGGAGGCAATCTCCCTTGAGGGATCAAGTACCCTGTAGTAAGAGAATTTTGAACAATCACTGTCGGTGCTCCAACAGAGGCAGGGCGCTGAGGTATATGAGGTTCACTTGTATCCATTGCCACAAAGTTTCTCATAGCTGACTGCTGTTGATATGTAAGGGTACTTGGACTGAGCCTCTCTGGGGTTTGCCCTGGCACTGTTGTTGTTGCTTCTTCCTTTGTCCTTGCTGGTAGAATGAACTTTGGTCTAATGCCTGTTACAGATGAATGGGTGCACGATGGAACTTGTTGGCTACTACCTGCTGTCACAACTGGTGAAACATGACAAACTTTTTCCTTCCCATTGTCCACTTTCTCAGACTGTACATAAACCACATACCGACTCTTTTCCAATCCTCCAAATTTTTTTACTTCAGTTTGTGAAGGTACTGTGGTAGTCACAGGAATGGCCCTGTGGAATGATACTGCTCCAGCTGATCTTGTAAGATCTAGGGCTTTTGATTCACTTTCCTCATCCTCCAGAGCCTTAGAAACTTGTGGCCCTTGAGGAGAAGGGGCTTTCCCTGAGGAGGGTGGCTGCTTTATACTCAAATCTAATGGGACAGCCCCAAACTCTTGCGAAACTCCAGCCATTGTGATGTGCATTTAAGTTAACTTTAATTTTTAGTGCTGTTAAGCAAAAGAACTTGACATATATGTTCTAATCAGAGTATTGCACAAAACACATGCAACAAAACCCAGTCAGTCTTTTGGGTCAAAGGTACCTTTAAAGTCACTGTAAAGGGTTCATTACACAATACCTAACTTGGTGCCTTACTGTAAGCCTAACAAATTCTGTGGTAATGCTTGTAAAAAACAACAAAAATTTGTCTCAGAGTCAGCAACACAGCTTCTTTTTACTCCACAATGTGCAGTGAAAAGCATCCTTTTGCATTCCATCGTAGAGATACTATCCTGAAATTCCTTGAAAAGGCTTTAACTCCGGGCCCAAAGGTTGGATTAAAACCCGGCCGTACCGTAATTTCTCCACGTACAGTTCAGTGCGCTCTATACACATAACACACACAGAGTACCTGCGACATAAAAGGTACTTCCCCTAAAAACAGCCAGTTGCCAGTAGGGGCTTTCCAACAGATGCGCACACAAATATAACCATGAAAAATCCCCGCAACTTGCTTCTAAATTGCGACGAAACCAACTTCTCGGAGCTCGTGAACGTTAAGATCCTTCTTTTTCCTTTATCGAGGATCACAAAATGGCATGTCTTAGGATTTTGGACATGGTATTTCCAGACAGGCAAGAAAATTACCCGTCGTGATGGCGGTTTTGCAAAAGTTACACAATGTGTGTATACAGTGCTGAGATAGCTATCCACGTAGCAAGGCCTAGCCCTACTTGATTGAACACACACAGACCATCCTGACTTCCCCTAATTAGCATAATAAGAGATAGGATTTACGTACCGCGAATTAAAGGTGGCGTCAGAAAACAAATGGAACGTAACATGAAAAGTCCCAAGATTTGTCACATGGGGTCAATTCCCTGAAATGGTGAAATGTCAGTTAGTCGTAAAGAGTCACATTGCAATAAAGGTTCAATGTTCTGTTCCTTTTCAAGAGTGAAATCGATAAAAACGGAACTCAAAGTGACAAAATGCGCAACTTATGATGTGACTCACAAGAACTGGAAAACTTAATTTTATAACGGATAATATTGTTTCCTGTCATCTACATTTAGGCTATTAAAAGTAATGTTTACATGTGAAACATGCGCAGAGGAAAAGGCTGGGAGTATGTCCCATTTTTCGGAAAATAATTTCTCATTTCTCCTAAGTTAACACAATGAAGTCAAATTTTCTTCTACACATTTAACCCCGCAGTAAGTTGCTTTTTCCATCTTTCCGACATCCGCGTCTTTGTCGGAACTTAATTCGGATTGCTCCCTTCCCCCACCCCCGTCAGGAAGCTGTGCCTTAGTCGAGCAGTCCTGGCGGCGTCGATAGTGTGATCTCGATATATTCAATTTCTTTTGTCGGAGGAAAAAGACTCATATGATGAACTGTCACGTGATAATAGTGATTCTGACAAATGTTGGACAAGAGCCCGCTACCATTCCTTTGGATCGATGTTCATTTCAAGGATCCGACCTCCTGACAGGGCTGTTAAGCCCGAGTTCGGACTCGGACTCGATTCCGGACTGGAGTCCGTTTTTACTGGACTCGGAACTGGTCGGGAATGAGAGGTTCCGGAATCGGAATTGACCCTGAATGGGCCGTGCAGCTCAGCTGGGACTCGTAGCCGATTCCAGCCAAGTCCGCAAAAAAGGAAAGTTTCATAAATGTCACTGAAACATACATTCTCATTGGTCCACAATTTATCAGGGGCGGATCTAGGGTCTTTTCTGAAGGGGGGGGGTCCAACATAAAAAGGGCAGATACATATTTTTAAAATTTTGGTTCGACCCCATAAACGTCAGCGGTTATACAATTTACCGCATATTGACAAAGAAAGGATAAACCAAGAGACATGCAAGAACTGGAATCAAAATCTGGAATCTGAACGGTGAAATTGCAAAGCGCGCCAAGCGCGCGAAAATTTTTTTGGTAAGCCTACACTTATAAATATTTGTACTAATTAAAAGTTTTTATAGAAAAATTGTCCGGAAAGTTGGGCGCTATCAGGCATTACTTTATTGTACTTCCCTCCTCGAGGCACTAGCCGTACCATACGACAGACACAAGTGACCGTTAACCAGGATTAGCGACATGCGATTCCATTCCCGACATTTACATTAATCCATCATATTCTAGATATTAACTTGAAAAGGTGGAAAGGGTTTGTACCATATTTAGCTATAAGTATAACGGAACTGAGGAAGAGTGGTCAAAGGATACCGAAAAGTTTGGGTTTTATCCCCGAAATTACCCTTATGAAAGCCAAAATAGTAAACCGACCATTGGTGGCGGCAGAATTTTCCCAACAGGGGCCGGGCTATGTCAACTACCCTAAGTTTCGCCATTTCGAGGGATGATGAGAAGGGCAAATAGAGGAGCCTCACTATCCCATGCCATTGTGGGCATATTTTGCATTATATCACTGAATACTTCAAGATCCGAGTTGCGCACTGATAGTGTTCTTTGAATCTGGATCTTGAAATTGAAAAGCGCGCGAACTTGAAGCAGGCGAAAATTTTTGATAAGCTTACACATAAAACATACGACGAAACGAAAAAAAAAAGAACTTGTAGAACGTATCGGGTGTAACATACGTTGGATCGAAACCACCTGGACTACACGGTGAAATAGCCAAACTGCTCCGTATAGGTCGCTCACCAACTGGCTGTACCGCATGACACACACAAGAGAACACCAACTAGGCTTTGCGATATGGGATGAAAGTTACGACCTTTACATAAACTATGTGCTCTGCCTATATGTTGCTTGGTATGAGGTGGACAGGACTTGTGCTATCCTGCTATGTGGAATGGAACTATAGAGCTTACGCACCTACGTCACGTTTCTCTATTTTTCCATCCAGGCGTACATTGTGCAACAATTGTTACTGAGGTGCTGTCGTGAGCGCGTATCTTCAACACGTATGGCAGTTCCATCCAGTAAGCCAAATTGAAACGCGCTGACGTCACGTGCATAAGCTCTATTGAAGAAAACAGAGTGACTCAACTGCACGCGTAGCGTGCCGAAAATTTTGGGTTCTTATTAGAGAAATTATCCTATTGAGAGCAAAAAACAGGTAAACCGTCCGGGTGACTTTCGACTAAGACTCCCCGACGAAACTGTAAAACTTCCTCGATAGGGGGCCAGCCTTCCCCAAGGGGGGGGGGCATGAACATTTTCCTCACCTGGCTCCACCGTTATCTCGACTGGGGGAGGGGGTTAAAATACTGTATGTTGTGTTCCCTATATAGAGGTTTTTCACTGACGTCACTGCGTTCGCGCGTCTCTCTATTTTGACGGCCAGGCGCCCAATGTATAACAATCGTAACTAAGATCCTGCAGTCTTTTGCGCATGAGCAGTGACGGCCAGTGAGCCAAATTGAAACGCGCTGACGTCACGTGAAAAACCTCTATAGTTGCGGCGCGACTGTCAAAAATACTCTGTCAGAACAGATGACTGAAGTCGAATGTTTGCTTTTTATTTGCCACAGCAGACCGGTCATCGGTCAAAAGACCATTGCGTTATTTGACCTGGTGGTGATTTTATATAGTAATTTTAAAATGAAACAAACAAACACCGATTCGTCTATTGTGAATTCTGGTCAACTCTTGACTTTAAACTAAGATTGGCTTTTTATTCCCATCACTAGGGCAACACTATAAATGAATTAGAGAGTAATTCCAGACTATGAATATAATAACGAAACGTATTTACCTACTCTCTCTTGTTCATAAGAGGAGGGATACTAGCGGGTAGAGGGAAGGTTTCGTAGATGTAGCGTTTAGGGAGTATGAACAGATCATTATTTTGTAAGACCAAAGGACTAGCAGTGACCTTTTGGAATCAATATTAAAACCCAATAGTAATACGTTGCACAAAGCGCTAGCTAGTGAGTATGACGTAATGTCTGCGTGTTTTGTATTACTTTGAATGCCCAAGTTCGCCACACGTGGTTCCAAGCGAAAAGTGATTAGAATGTCTGACTGTCACGCAGGCAGTAAGACATACTGTAGTCACATTCTCTGTAAAACGATTGCACTGTTCGTCGTGTTTGGGGTGGGCAACATAGGCTACCGTAGTCAAATATATTGCCGAAAGTTTCTGCGATACGTGGCTAGACTTTTACGGGTGGATTGATCGATACTGGATGGGGGTAACCAAAATCTCCTCGGAATTGGACAACTGTCATTACCTGTAAAACTGTTTTTTTTTCTTAAGGGTAGTGTGAAGAAAGCCAGTTTTGAAAAAGGGCAAATTGGGAAATTTGAGGGGGGGGTCCGGACGTCGGCGACCCCACCCCTGGATCCGCCACTGTTTATTACATTAATGGTCTCACACAGTCAACTAAGTTCCAGCGGGGTGGACCAGACTATGAAAGTGACTATTGAAAATGACAGTTTAAAAGATAATGTACTTGAAAATGATAGTATAAATAGCACTTGCATGATATTCTACATTGTCAAATGGTCGGACTCGGAAATGGCCGGGAATTGGGGGCACTGGAATCGGAATTGGTTCTGAATCGGTTTAGCTGGACTCGGATACAACCCTGGCTACTGGTCAAACTAGGCCAATCTTAAAGCGGAATTTTCATGATCCCAGACAGTTCCAATTCTCCCAACTATGCAACTTCTAGCTCCTCCCATAACTGTATGAAGCTCTTCCTTGTGCAGGAATAAACCTGTTTTATTGCTTGAGGCCATGTCCTGGTGAGCATTCAAGGCTATAAAATGTAATAAAAGCACTCTCTCTGCCTTGTGTGGAATGTGAGCTACTCTGCATCTTTCAAATTTTCAAACTTTGATGTCAATCAAAGAGCAGTAACCAACTGAGAATTTTGATACCCCCACACTAAAAATATACTTTGGGTTGATGACTGTCTGTCTTTAACGTGGTGGAACTTCTTCTCCCGCCTAAGTTGCCACTGTCTAAGTCTGTCTTTTGAAAACTGCCAAACAGTTCCGTGTATGTTTGGCTTTGAGAACGGGAACAACTAGAAACAATTCCCCAAAGGCTGAAAGGCGCTGATCTAGGAATTTTTCAAGGGAGGTGGCCCACGATGTCGAATCTCAATTTCGGCTATGCACCACTGGTTCTTAAAGGCAGCAAGCAGTAGCCCCAAAATTTGCTTTGAAAAATCAGCAAATCATATGTCCTCTTATTGCATTACATGCATTTCTGAAGATGTTTTGAACATAATTATTACAAACAATAGGTAAAGCAAGGAGAAATTCCCCTTGAATTTCACAATTCACTAACAAAAACATTGTCACATCATCAAAATAGGCCATTCATGAACTAGAGTGACGGGGCATACTAACTCTGATTGGGGTGACTGCCTATTACCTTTAAAGTTGACATCCAGCGACCTCTAAATTCAGAAATTAGCGTTAATGACAAGAAACCCAGCTACTCTTCGAACCACTTGCATGTAGCCCTCAGTCTTGCCTACAACTTCTTTTCTGGATTGCTATTGCAATTTTAACAAGGACATTTATTTGGTGACTTAGAAGAAAAAACTTCACCCTTAACTTAGCGAAAATTATTTTTCATTGGCATGATTTACGATAAGATAACTTTTTCTTCCTGTTCCGTCGCCTCCTTTTGCTTCTTCCACATCCCCTTCGTTTTCATCATTGTGTTATCTGGGGGCACATGTATCCTAGGCCCCTTCCCAAAATCTGCAACTGCCATGCCCGGGGCTAGATTTCTTTTATGACCCTAGGCAAAGGTCGTCGAAGTCAAAATTTTGAGCTCACGGGGGCGCACATTTTAATCAGTAAAGACAATTTTGAAATTTTCAGAGTCAATTTTAATTGAAAAGCAAACTGAAAAGTTGGGGTGATATTGTACTAAAATTGGAGTAAATTGTAACATTTGGCTCTGCATTGAAGAAAATTTAGAATTTGGGGTTTTTATTGAAGAATCTATCCTCCTTGAGCTCAAAACAAATCAACTACTGAGACGAGTCGCCGTTTGAGACTACGTACTTTAGGCTACTACACCCCCTACTCAGGCTCCGGACGAAACTGGAATATTCCCCAACAGAGGGAAGCCTTCCCCGCAGGGCCATGGACCCCTGACTCCCAATCCCCCGACTGACGCCCGACCCTGCATGTTACCTTGAATAAGGCCTATACTTTAGAATGTGGAAGCATTCAAACGCCATATCTAGCACTATCCAACTGTCCAACCTATGTTTATCGCATTCGACGGCAAAGGTTTAAAGAGGTTTTCATTTTATTTCTTACGTAATATTGCACAATGAATTTTCGTAGCCTAAAAATCTTCAAAATCGAAAGTCTCCATATTCCAGCCAACTTTGACCCAGTCGGGTTTCGAGATTCTCAATCAAAATCGGGATAATACCGAGTAAATCGGAGTGGATGGCCACTCTGCTAGCCTGATATTTCACTCTTCAGTAAAGCTATGAAAGTTGAACACTGTTTAGTTTTGAGTTATGTTCGTGATTGACCCGGAAGAGCAAATGATGGCCTTATATGGTTTTTATAACTTTATAGCACGTGAAAATGTTGGGCAAAAACCGGCCTTTAGAGAGGTATGACTTAGCGGCCTGACTTTTCAGTTAACTCGGTGTCATTCTTAACTTGACTTGGGGCGTGAAAATCCCACTCCCTGCAGCTGGTACAATCCACAATACAAGTTCCGCTATTCTGTTATCTCATGTAAATAACTCCTTGAAAGTACAATGAATAAAATGTATTTATCTTTGGGGGAGTATACCTTTAGGATTGCCTATATATTTGCCCTCAGTTACGAATCCTCCGCACCGCTTGCATGAATCAGCAGCATGACTTTCCGGTTAACTGAGTAGGTACTGCCTGAACTCGGACAAACGATGCCTGTGCAGTAAAGACTGTAGGCCTATGTATGGTAATTGATACTGCAAGTATTAGTCAAAATCGTGACAACTTGACAAATTCTTCTTTGATGAAAGCATGAAACTATAATGCCGGCAGTATTTCAGAAGTTCAAGGCATAGGGTCATGAACAAAAGATCGATTGCGATACTGCTGAAAGCGGAATGCACTTGCATTGAATTTTACAGAAAGCAGAATTTGTATTGTCCCAAAACACAATCACAGTAAACTCCTTACATCGCTTTCTCGGCCTTTTGGGTAGGATCATGTGTAGTATCTCTTCGGCTTCTTTTCGGTCAGCCCAGTCTAGAACTTGCCTACGCAGCCGGCTGTACGGCATATTCTTGGTTCAGTCATATCCCTAACCTGTGTTTGCCGGGAAGCCTTACAGAGGGGATGAGCAGAGTTCGCTCAGCTGGGTAGTGTAGAAGAGGACCACGCATGGTTGGGGTTGCTATAGAGAACCTGGCCTGACAGACCCATGATGTAGAGGTCTGGAGGTCAAGAGATTTGTCACGTCTTGTTGTCCCCTCTCGGGGACGTAGCTCTTTTGGAGGAGCAGAACTTCAGGAGTAACGTTTGGTTACGCCCTTGCTCTTGGACAGAGAGTCCAGGGAACCATGATGAATAGGCCTCCCTAAAATGATCAACTGTCATTCTCGTTCATTTACTAACGACTGTACTCTTCAGGTGATGATGTCATCGCAAAGACACATTTTATTGCCACAAGCATTTTCCACAAAAACGCATTCGAGAGCTCCCTGCATTCGCAGCAGCCTTAAGCTACAGGAATGGTTACATTGCATACCCCACTTAGACAATAGAACCATTAGGGTGTGAAAAAAACAACTTTTTAGAGCAGTCAATTCAGCATGTTTGCAAAAATGTTAATCTGTTCAAGTGTGACCGTCACACCGTCCTTTCTGGCATACTGACAAAAAAACAAAACACGTGCCGTATTGTATATGACGAATTCTAGGTTTTATTGTCGATTTATAAAAATTATAGTGGAGAATGGTTCTCACTGAAATACTGGTTTGTTTTTTCATTGTTTCTAATAGTTTTGAAATTATATCATTCCCATTTTTAATAATGAGAAAAACATGTGTACGTCAGGGAGTTGAGTGACAGATATCTGTTTAGGTTATTATGTTTATCGAACTATAGCCCAAGTAGGCTGTACTGGCTTTGATTGTTGGAATTGCTCATTTTGTACTCTATGGATTTGCTCCGTGCCTCTCTTTTCCTTGGCGTACGAGATGCAATACTTGTCCGTCGGATAGTTATGATCAAAACCTTTCCATTGTAGGTCCCAACAACAACCGGTTTAACGTTCATCAGCATTTTACCTGTACTTCAGCCAATGTTGTTACGTTCTCGTATGTAAACGCTGTAATATATACTGTACGTGGGAGAAACAAAACGTCGTCTTGCTGACCGAGTCACCGAGCACCTGAGGCCTAGCTGCCGAAAACCGCCTAATCATGAAACTTGGTAGCATTCCCGAGTACGAATTAACAGCCGTGGGGTAATGAGACCCTCATTTATCTCGAACTTAAACCGTCACTAGATCTTTCTTGACTCTTTAGGTTCTTTTATTTGTCAAATACTTGTGTGCCATCCGTTCTTCCAGAATTAAACGCCGCTAGCCAACGACGTAAGTCTGGAAGAATATATATATATATATATATATATATATATATATATATATATATATATATATATATATATATATATATATATATATATATATATATATATTATATATATATATATATATATATATATATATATATTACATATTATATATATGCTTACGGACAGCTTGGTTAAACGGGGTTATAATAAAAAAAAAAAAGGTTAATGCCCAGATCGAACGGGCAATTACTAATTTTACCAATCCCACGCCTATGCCTGAAAGAAATTCCACTCGCCCTGTGTATTTTAATGTGAAGTATCATCCTAGCTTGCCTGACATTAGAGGTATATTAAAAAGGTATATGCCGTTATTGCACCAGTCTGACATTATGAAAACCGCTGTCCCTAAATTGCCTGCGATTAGTTTTAGCCAGCCTCCTAATTTGGGCAGAATCCTGTGTCGGGCGAAGCTGCGTCACTCCTCCGGTAGTCACGACCGGGCTTCTAATTCACCCCGAATTTGTGGAAAAAAACGTTGTAAGCTTTGTGCTTCTCTTATTTGTTCTGATTCAATTACTAGTACTGCAAATAATAAGAATTTTAAATGCTACAACCGTGATACTTCTTGTGACTCAGAATGGATTGTTTACGTTATTCAATGTCCAATATGCAATGTGCAATATGTAGGTCAAAGTAATAACTTTAGATCCCGTATGAATGGCCATAAAAGTGATTTCCGCCTTTATACGGCTGGTAAACTTACTAAAATGGATAATAAACTCTTATATGATCACTTACTTCATCATAATTTGGATTATTTCCATGTGCAGATTGTCGACACTTTGCATGTAGCTAATTCTAGTAGGCAACAACTTCATCAACTACTAAATAGAAAGGAGAGAAAATGGATTTGGAATCTGGGTACCATTGCTCCGGATGGGTTAAACCAAGATGATGGTTTTTATAGTCAAAATAAAAGGTGTAGGATGCTGTAATATTTTTTTTTTTTGTCAGCTTGATGGGTTTGGTTTTCCGGTTTGCTTGCTTGTGGCTCTCTTTTTTTCTTTTTTTTTCTGCCTATGCTAGGCCTTTAGCCTTTTAGCCTTTTAGCCTTGGATGGTTTACATTCCTTTCTATTCTGTGTCTAGCGTTGTTTTAACTTTTTATTCTTGCGTTGTACATTCCTTCCTCGTGTATTGAGTCTGTGCTCTTGTGTCTATCCTATCATTTTATCAGTACGTTCCTGACGAAGGCAGCTTGCTGCCGAAATATAGAGCCAGTACTACACCTAACTTGTTTATATATATATATATATATATATATATATATATATATGGCATGTATGTATCTGTTTTTTCCGGAGTTTTCTTTCCTTTCTATATATATATATATATTATATTATATTATATTATATTATATTATATATATATATATATAAAGGAATAACAGCAAGAGATAACGTCCACATGTATAATCATGTTATGTATGTATGTATGTATATATATATATATATATATATATATATATATATATATATATATATATATATATATATATATATAATATGTCAATGCCGGGAAGAAGGAATAGTCTACCAGGCCACTGTCATACCTAAGGAAACCTCTGACAAGCAAATATACATCGGCATCTCTTCCACAGAATTTAAAGCCCGCTATAATAACCATAAGAGTTTTTTCACCCACCCAAACAAAAGAAATGCAACAGAACTGAGTAAGCACATCTGGTCACTAAAGATCAAGACATCGACTTCGACATAAAATGGAAAATACTAAAATGCGCTAAACCATACAATACTACAACCAAACGATGCAATCTATGCCCATACGAAAAGTTTTATTTAATGTACAAGCCTTTAGAGGCTTCCCTCAATAAGCGTTCAGAACTACAGTAATGTCCAAATGCAGACACTCAAATAAGTTTCTCTTACATTCCAAACGCACGCACACAAGATTTAAGACGCAAGTTAATGCATGAATAGACCACCTGTTACTTTTTCTTGTTCATACTTTTCAGTCGCACTCAATCACCTGAAGAGTGAAGGCATGTTTCCTTCACGAAACAAATTTGTCTCGTGATTTATACACTATATTATGTGTTAGTCCGACTCAATTAATTGTTTATATATATATATATATATATATATATATATATATATATATATATATATATATATATATATATATATATATATATATATATATATATATAGAAAAATTAAGTTCCACGTATACTCCAAGATTAAAATGCAAAATGAGAACGAATGCAATAAAGAGCATAACTGGTTGATTGTTGGAGTACAAAACTTAAATTTACTTCGAAATTTTCGGTTCCCCTGGAACCTTCCTCAGCGAAATCTTACAACAAAGTGAGTAACTTAATCAAGAAAATTACAAGCAACAGACAATGTGCTGGAAGTTAGATAAACCAGCATAATAGGATTAAAGCGTTTGGTGAAAGGTATACTGATTAAGAAGACCGAGGTCTTTGTTAAGTCCAGTGAGGTGTGATTGAAGCCTCATTATCCAAATTAGTTCCGTACGTTTACGGTTTTCTGTGCAAACAAAGTCGCTAGCTATTAGAGTTACTTTAAGATTATCAAGGGCATGACCGGGGAGATTGAAGTGTTCAGCTACTGGGAATCCAATAGCGTTGTCTCTAATAGACTTTTTGTGGTTATTAAACCTAAGGCGGAAGGAAGTCCCGGTTTCTCCAACATAGAGTCCGTGTTTGCACAGATTACAATGAAATATGTAAACAACATTACAAGAATCGCAATTAAGGTTGGGGGGTTTTAACGGAAATTTTATGTTAGGGATGGTGACCCGATCTCCAGTGTTGATATGTCTGCAGATTTGGCAGCGTTGTTTGTTGCAACAAGTATTACCCCTAGTGGTCTCATCAGAGGTCGGTAATTGGGATGGAGCGATAAGTCTCCTAAGATTAGGGGGCTGGCGTAGCGCGAGGAGAGGGGGATCAGCAAATAGGTCAGAGAGGGTAGGGTCGTCTTTGAGGGATGCAAAGGATTGTTTTAAGGTACGTGCAAGACTGGGGATAAGGGGGTGGAATTCAAATACAAGGGGTATACGTTTGTTGGGAGTCTTGATTTTATAAGTCAGAAGGTCATGGCGATTGATTATATATATATATATATATATATATATATATATAAATATATATATATATATATATATATATATATACATACATACATACATACATACATTGGCTAGCTCTGACATTTCAAATCTTTCCGAAAATCTCCCCATGTTTCATGTAACATGTCATGAATCGTGTCATGAATCTCTTCGTCTTACATATTCGTTCGCCAAACGTCTCAGCATAAGCTGCCTTGATGTGCACAGGCCCGAAGCTTAGGGTAGAACTTCATATTGCCTGCTTGGAAGATTCGTGCATACTGTGCAAAGTTTATTTGAAAATTTGATAGCAGAACATTTTCCCATAGAAATATGGCAGGCCATTCAGGTACAAAGAAGCGAATTAATGTCTGGCATTTCACTACCTTAGCGGAGGTGGTCTTATATACATCCACTTTTCCTTCTTGTACCTCACTCGATAAGTTTTATACCATCTTTCAGGGGCTTCGATCATACTTTCCTGAAAGCGTGCTGGGAATCCCAGGGATAAGGTATGTATCTGTCCACTTTTTGGCGATACTCCCATTGACTTTCACTGACTGACTGAGGAGTATATTTTGCGTCAAGAGTCGTCCTTAAGCCTTAACCCCCTCCCCCCCCAACACACACACACACACACACACACATTTTGACACAAATCTCCGCTATTGATATGCATTTAAGCAGCCCTGACTGAGGCCAATGACGAATTGAACAGTAGAGTGGTTGTGCAAAAGAAATTACCTATTTAGAACTGCAAATTGTTATAGGTTAAAGATTTTTTTTTTAAATGGCTGTCAAATAGGCCTGTACTATGTGTGCAGCCATAGACCCTTTTCCAAATAGCAATTACAAAGAATTGTGGGACCAGGGAGCTGTTATTTGGATGGAGATAGATCGCTTTGAAGTGACGTTTGTGCCGCCAAGGTCACTCAGTAATCCATCCCTTGTATCTTTCTTGACATTTCTATAAGACTTACAATGGATTAGGAAGTAAACACAAAAGGGATTTGTCGTCTGCTAAATTTACAGTAAGACTGAGGGTTCTCCTCCACTGCCACAGCATTGCCAGTCGTCAAGGAAAATAAAAAATATTGCATCTTTCGACGCTCGGCGACGCGCATGACAGTATATCAGTTAGGTTTTATGTTGAAATATGAACAAGAATCTATATCTGGTTATTTTTGGAAACTTCCGGAAACTTTTCATAGTGTTGTAACAAAAGCTAGACTTATACCTCGTCAACTCATTTGCATACGGTATCTTGTATGAGAAGGGGCTAACTGTATTCTTTTAAATTCAACTGAACAGCCGTTTCGATTTTATTAACACCTGCTCTAAACATGTTGGCGGCGCAAACCTACACATCAAAGTATTGTTCTGCGCAGGCCAATTGTGAAAGGATTACGTTACTTGAATGATATCGCAAGGTGAGTGCCATCAAATTGGAGCCACCAAACAAAGGGAAAAATGCCTTTGCCCCAAATAAACGGCTTATCGTTGGTAATCTCCCCTCGATTTAGTGGGTCTTAAAGTATTAGCATAAATTAAACTTTACGTTCTATCTCCATCCAAATAACAGCTCCCTGGTGGGATAGAGTTTGGTATGCGTCGTTTTTGTCAGTGGCATATTACTGTGGCGAAAAACGACGCATACCAAACTCTATCCCACAATTCTTTGTAATTGCTATTTGGAAAAGGGTCTATGGAAAATTGACTTTCCTGCCCTTCGTTTACAGTTAACGTTCGGGCAGTGACTTAAAATGGGTCAAACCTCAGTTACGCGGTCTTGGCCATGAACATGGATCCACCTGAGACGGTCTGGGGGCAACAGTGGCGCAGGACGATTCAACGATCCGACCCTCCCAGTGTTCATGGATTATTTTAACCCAGTACAAAAATTGCGAATTTACCTCTTCGTAGTTTCGGAATATCCGGTGGCTTGTGGATGGAGAGGATGAATAATGATTAATTTCAAGGGGTTTCTTGGGACTTTTAAATAATAATCCTACTAATCAAACTATCCTACGGAAAGTAAGGTAGTGTCAGAGGTGGCCGTGTGAAAAACACTATTTTAGGACATCCAAAGAACCGTGTATAAGGCATTGTGGTAAATCGTGGTACTTTCTGACACATTTCAAACGGTAATTATCATGCATTATATTATTTCCAACTATTTCTTTATTTTGTATTTTGTCCTTTCCTTTTTGTGTTCTTCACTTTTATTAACATTAATGAAAAGGTAAAGAGACACTAGCGCATGCACTTTCAAGCTTCCAGGTGCCTTCTAGGTTTGGCACTTAGACTGCGAATTCATGTGTCACATCAATCACTTTCTAAATTCAAAATGGTGAAATTTAGGGACAGATCTAAAATTAAGACTGAATATTGGCTTTGAAAGAGTGAGAATGACTCTTTTGGGATTGAAATCTTTAAATCCAAATGTAGTATGGTCCCTAATTTCACCCTAAAAAGAGTGACTTTTCACTCTGCAGCAGGCAGTGAGTACGGGAGGGCCTGGAATGACTCATGGCCCAGGCGAACGAGCCAGGGAGCTGGGACTGCGACGCCTCTTCTCGAGTCGTCCGGGACAATCGTATAAATCGGGAAGATTCTTTGAAAAACGGACAATTTTCTCGGGTAGCACGGCTTTTCCCGAGCATAAACGGTTCATGTAGCCCCCGCTTCCGGTAAAAACATATTCCGTACGCCCAGAGGCGCTTGTGTTTCTCTTTTAAAATACAAGAACATCTCGTAATGTGGACCAGATCCAAGTCTGAAGGTTTAGTCGTGGGTCCCTGCCAATCAGTTTCACGTGACAAGCCTAAATTTATACTTCCCATCAGAGATATTTTAAAATGTCAGCCAAATCTTTCTCAATGCAATCATTCATCTTATGATGAGAGAGGGAAATACCCTAAAGAAAGTGTACGAATGCGGATCTGATACTTTTAACTTGACACTGCCTTTTAAAGAAAAGTAGTCCATAACTGTAAGTGGACCAATGATTGAGGACTAGATTATCATTCTGGTGAGTGACACTTTGTTCGATGAAAACTGTCAGACTTCGGTGCACAATAAAATAGCAATGAGGGCAGTTAAGGGTAGCATTTTGGAAAGCGTGCAAAAAATAAAGTAAAAGTAAAACTATATAACCGCGTAATGATCGAGCATAAAATGTCAACTTGTGTCACCTAGACTTGTTGCAAGTCTCTCCATTAATGACGACAAATGCCATGGTTCAAAGAATGGGGATGTCACAAATAGAAAGATACTGGTTTACACTGCGAAAGTACGATAACATCTGCTTCAAACTGTTTTTGCACTACCCTATATACATGTTTAGGAAGCACGTTATCCACGTTCTCAATTGCCTACGTAGCAGACTGCATGACACATTCCTTGTTCAGTCATATCATGGTTTGTGAAGTCTTAAAGTGGTACTGAACAAACCGAGTCCGTCCTGCGGGGTACGTTCTCAAGAGCAGACTGTACCTTGACATAAATTCAAATTATAGCTTCAAATATAAGCCACTACGATGATCAATATCAATGGTGACTTGTGCAGGTAAATGGAACGTGATAATGTAGCCCATTGCTTGGAGACAGGATGAATTAAAATCAGACACAGTATCCCGAACTCAGAAGAGAATGGTCTTTGGCACTGAAGCTGCACCACACGGCACAATTAGCTACACGAGTAGGTTATCGGGTTATCCGGTCATGTTAACACGTTCAAAACTGTTTGCATTGAACGATATTCGATCATACTGCAATAAAAATTTTCCTGCGATTTTGACATTTTCTTACGATTTATGTTACGGCACGGTTGTCTGCAATTTTGCATGAGATCGATTCGTGTCGTGTCGTGTCGTGTCGACTTAGTCGTAGGCGCAAAGTCGCACCGTGTGTGCCCCGTTTAACCCAGTGGGCTTGGTCATGGGCGTCCGTAAGGGGGCAAGGGGAGTACTTCCCCCCGGAAAATCAAAAACTAAAAAAAAAAACTTTAAGAGAAAGAAACATCAACCTTTTTGTATGATACTTGCTAAAAAATTTCCAGAACATGAGCTTTCAAAATAGAAAATGATTAGATGCAACTCACAAGGCCTGGGAAGTGACATTTTCAGCGATCTGGGAGGCATTTCGGCCAAAATTTTCTTGGCGCTTCGCGCCAACCAGTGAAGGTGCTACGCTTAGATACCATAGTTTCCTTACAGGTTCCCCCCCCCCCCGGAAAATTCCTGGCTACACCTCTGTAAAACGGGCCAACATTCAGCAATAAAGCTCTTTTCTGGGAGTAAAACCTTCCCCTGATTTGATCAATGGAAAGTTTTGCTCCCCCCCCCCATTTTTTTCTGCGGATGCCCATGGGCTTGGTAGCCGTCCTTCGCCAGAAGAGGCAAAACATCAAAGTATCGCTGTGAAGAAGAAAAAGCCGAGGAACTGGAAACATTCAGACAGGTTCCGCTGTTGTCATCATCGGAAAGTTGGCGCTAATCATTAATCGTGTCCACTCTGAAACAATACCCAAATCGCTATATTAAACCAGACATTTGGGGCTTATTAAAAGCAGCCAATATCCACCTTACATCGGAATTACAGAAGTTCTTAGGTCACATACTTTCATGGAATCTGCGATCATTTTAACGACTACTTTTATCGGTATCGGACAATTTACATGTAGAAGGTAAAAACTAAAAACGTAGCACCAAGCCTGAGTCATGCACTGCAAAACAGCCGAGAGATTGGCAAAATGCCGGTAGATTAAAGTACCGCCCCGTCATTATTGGAAAAAAATAAGCCAGAATAAGAAGTAAACAACTAGAAAAAGCTCTTTGAAAATAAGTCACTATAAATGGCTGTACAACAAAACAGTCACGCGTTTTGCATGGCTACCCATTACCACGCACCTACTGAAATAGTAGTTATAACGACCTTACGAATTGGCACGACGAGATCGGCGAACAAAAGAAAATTACAGAACACGTCATCCTGTCATCTGATTGCAAGTTCCAACATTATGTAACCGTGAGCAATCTCTATTTTGGGTAATGTCTAAGTTATTCATATAGCAAATTCTTTGAAGGGAAATGATTTTTCAGCAACACTATATGTATGTTCCCCCATCGTGATTTAATGGTATCCGTTTTCTGGTAAACTCCATCTTTAAAGCCACGCTTCATTACAGTTAGGGGAAAGACAAACCGGGAGGAGTAGGGTTGTAGCCAGGTGTGTGTGGGTGTAACACGGATCTAGAAGACAAAATGGGGGAAAGGGGTGAGTGAAAAAGAGAAAAGGAGGGAGGAAACGGAGAAAGAGAAAGAACGAAAGGAAAGAGAGTAGAAAGAAGGAAAAAAGGAGAGAAACAAAAAAGAGAAGAAAGAAAGAAAGAAAGACAAAAGGAAAGAGCACTGGGGCTAGTGCGTGTGTGTGCAAGGTGTCGGAGGGGGGGGGGGTCAGGGTAAGGAGAAATTGGAATGAATGTAGGTAGTGTAGACAACTTGTGTTGTAAATTTGAGAAAACTCATCAAAAATACATGGAACGTACTAACATATTCGTTCGGTGGGAACTGCACTACAATTAGCTACTCAGTCATGCCTAAGGTGTTCACCGCAATGTGATATCGTGTCACGGTGAGACGACACTGAATTTAATATCAGACGGCAAAACGAAGGAAAGATGGGGAAGGAGCGAGGGAAAAGAGAGAACCAAGGAAGGCAAAACGAATAGAGTGGCACCCGAGCAGGGGCGGCACCAGGATTTGCCCGACAGCGGGGCCAAGCTCCCCGACGTGGGGCCAGCAACCCAAAGCCTCAACGAGGGCGATAGAGTGCCGAAACGATATTTGAAGAAAAATTTTGGCGCGCGGAGCGCGTCGAAAATTTTGGGCTCTTTATGGAGAAAATTTCAAAAAATGGGCTTTTACCATAGAAATTTTGAAAAAAATTGGCTTTATAAAGAAGAAAATTGGAAAATTTGGCGTTTTATTGAAGAATTTGCCCTAATTTACACCAAACTTAAGTAAATCGTCGGGGCAACTGGCCGTTGTCGAGGACTACACATTTTATCCCATACATAACAGCTCCCCGACGAAACCGGAAAATTTGCTTCCCCGACGGGGGGCCATGGCCCTCCTGCCCCCCACCTGGCGCCACCACTGCACCCGAGCATGGTGAGGGGGGATTCCGGTACTCCTTTCCACTATACTTGAGTCTAAAATTATCTGACACCCTACTTGAGCTCAGATCAGTCATTTAATCCTTACAAAGCCCTACATGAGTCAACTGAATAGTGGGAGATAGCACCTCGAGTCATGAGTTGTGTACAATCCCGCTGGTCTTCCCTCTCTGCTATTCCTCATTTTGAATGTGGAAAATTAGTACAGTAAGTTTGGTGTGCTCTCCTGAACTTGTCATATGGATGTCAGTTAAAAGCATCATTCTAACGTTCCCATTTTGTAATTACCCCAGAGCTTCCAAGAGACCCCGTGGAGGTCTCATGGTACCACCACTATACGCCATGCCACAGCGAAAATATGTAAAGATCGGGAAATTAATCCCCAGTCGGATAGTTATTCTTTTATTTATCGCGCAGTAAGGTAAATGGCTACGGGGGTTTGACCATCATCAGACAAGAGGGGTCCTTGTGCAAAGTGTTATCAACAATATGGACCAGACACCCTGACAGCTGATGTATTTTGCTCTTACTAAGAACCGAGAACGCCCGAGACGCCCGCACGTGGAGGAGATTTATAACTATAATGGCAATTTGTCCTTTTCTGACATAAACCCAAGTCTCAAACCGTAGTGAGGCCAAATTTGACACTGGTCGGCCTGCATGTACAACATGAATAGCTTTCCAATGAAAATTCCTGGATCCGTGTTTATATGATTTTATCCAGTTGCTTTCAAAGTGGTCTGCAAACAGTTGTGGTGCATTTCCCCTCCATATTGCTCCCTCCCTGACCTCTTTGCCAACTCAGTCTGGTACTTTTTGACACCTTGAGGGATAATACTGTTCCAAAACCACACATAAGACACAACTACAATTGTCCGTTCTCCCCTATTATAATTCCCAGCATCTTCAACTCCACCTGCTGTTAGTCTGAGTTAATAAATTATAAAAAAAAAGTGTTCAAATCGTGATTTTAGTGGTCGAATTTATTGCCCATTAAAGGGAAAATGCAGTCACCCCAATTTGAATCAGTGTACCATGGAAGTTGTGAGACGTTGATTTTGTTACTGAATTGGTCGATTTATGCAGAGTAAGTACTAATTTCTCTTGAACATGAAATATTTATGATTGAATAGTCATAAAAGATATTTTTAAAGGAAATCAGAGAAAATTTGTAAGATTTTGCTGATGTTTCCAAAAAAGTTTAGGGCGACAACTCTTTCTCTTAAGAAGCCTTGAAGATAGTCAAATGCTTCATTATAATACCCATAATTTTGAAAGTGGTCCAAATTTCGCCGGGGCTGAGGCGGGCCCCTGGACCCTGCATACACTTGCTTAGCGTTCAGCGGGTCATTCATCCCCCGTCAGTATTTTCTTCCTTATGGACGGTAAAACATGACACACCCCCATTCAGAATGCTCTGGTGTCGCCCGGGCTGGGCACTACTATCCACGGATATCGGTCAAAAACTATTTTAAAACAAAGATTTGGAAGAACTCAAGGCATTTACAGGTTTTATTTCAGCAATACTCCTTAAACCACAGAAAAATATTCTTACGTCTATACTTGGAAGCTTTATAAATTATGAAAGAAATATTTATTTTTCCTGAATTCAGTCTTTGATTAATGCAGGTAAATTGATTGGACAAGAAGCTCCATGGATAGCTATAAAGCTATTGTACTCCCCCTTCTGATATTGTCGCTTTGAATAGTCTATAAAGAAAATGTATGTAGTTTCAATCAGGGAGTTGTTATTTCAAATAATTTCGTCGCTAATTTTATGGGCCCACTGTAGGGTTCCTGGTGGGTTCCAGGATGAATGCTCCAGTGGAGGTCCAGGGGAAATCCCCCAGAGACTTAAGGATATTTACAAATTATGACCATTAGAATGAGACATTTGACTACCTCCAAAGTGGCTTTGGGTGAGCACTACAAACAGGTTACAAAAGTAAAGCTTATAATTCATCATTTTTGTTAGCCTTACTCGGACTAACGACATAATGATTGGGGCAAGAGCGGATCCAGGGGGCAACTGTCCCCAGTTGCCCCCACGACCAATCTGGTGCCCCCAAAACAAGAAAAATGCCCCCTCCTGCATCCTAAGAAATTAAGTAAAACTACCACTTGCTACCACTTGTTGATTAAATTTCTCAATAAAGCAGTCCTTCCTATAGTTCCAAAAATAGATGCGCGCGAAGCGCGCTGCAAAATTGCAGTTTTGAGATTTTAGCCGCATGAAGGCTGATAAAGTGACAGTTGGTCCTCCTGTTCATATCGATATAAAAACGGTGTGTTTGTGCAAAAAATTTTCATACCCAAAATCGCATGGGGAACACAGCCAACGTTTTGGGGGGAACGTGTCCTGTCTCCTCCCCCTCGACGACGCCACTGAGGAAACGGCACTTCCCAGACCTTGTAAGTCGCTTCTACACATTTATTCTTTATTTAGGGATCTCATGTGATAGAAATTACCAGCGTGAATTCATGTTCGAAATTTTCATAATTATTTTAAGAAAGCAATCTAGAAACCACTGATGTTTTATAGCTCCTTGGAAAAGGTAAAATGTACTTGAAGTAATAAAACAACAAGATTACGAAGATCGGAGGAGGCTTGACGGTTGATATATTTGCTTTCTTCATCAGTGTATAGAGAGGCTCCCCTATCAGAACAAGATGATACCACTTGAAAATTTGCTGGTGGCTCAAAACATTGCTTATTGGCAATTCTGTTATGAAAAAAAAATTAAAATGAAAATAAACAAGTACATAAAATAAAGCAAGGCTATGGTACGTAAAAAAATTATGTAGCATTGGAAATCAGATCTTTAAAACGTTAAAGGTGTGTTTGCATGTTTTGTGGAAGCACCAGCTTTATTCCATTCGTTTTCTCCTATATATTTAAATCTATTTCTATGATATTCAGTGCGTTCTCCTGTTATATTGAAATGCATTGACAATGACGATCGTAGCGCATGGGTATGTATATCTGTTATAGGAATAAATAATTCATTTTATTAAGATGGGGGTAAGATCATTTTTAATTTTTTACAACGTTATCACTGATCTATTTTGCTTTACATGTCTGGCAAAAGTCTTCAATTCTAGTCCATCAAAGAGAAATGTCATCTCTCAAAATACGATGCGTTTTGTAACTTATCCTAGCAGCACTCTTTTGCAACTTTATTTTTTTTTCCTTTGCTCCCAGCAATGCAGGCTCCCCATACAAGACAGCAATAATCTAAGAATGGTATAAGATATCTCTCCCTTATAGAATGAGATGGAAGTTCCCTTATCTAAAAAATGGTTTTATTCTCCCTAAGAGGGGCAAGTCTAGGGCTAATTGTGTAACATGCAAAAATGATCAATCTTTCATCATGCCAAGATGATTCCACGCAGAAATGACGGTCGTCAGAGTTGGCAATGAATTGGGAAAGTCTGGCAATGAATTGGGAGATATGTCCTTCACTACTTCTTTATTTTATTGACTCTCTCAAGGTTGACTGGTACTGGGTGTATTACGACACAGAAATTTCTTCAAAACAACGCATTTGGCAATAATTTTATTGAAAAAAATCAGATTCTATGGAAAATTTACACCTTTCTTGATATAAATTTTGTCAAGTTCAAGCCACCAGAACATTATAATTGAAAGATAAAAAAAAAAAAAAACAAGAGATCACGTGATCTATACAATAACTTGACACCTGTTGGACAGCCACTGAACTTACTCCCAGAGTCGGCACACGTGTCACCGTGTTTTGCAGACTGAATATTTGTAACACGATCTGGTAAGTCAATAAAACTCAAGTGGGGGAGTGGGTGCATCTAGGGAACGGCTCGTTTATGAACTCTGATTTATGACTAGATAGATTTTAGGCTGACAGTTTTTTTATTGCTCTGTGCGACTGTGTCTTCTGTGGGTTCAACTTCTCATGTGCCATACTAAATTACAATCGATTCTAGCGCCTAAAATTTTACAACTGTTCACATTGCTAAGACAATAACCATTAAAAGAGATATTCAACTCTCCATGATTCAACGTCTGACGCTTTTTATAGAACAGATTAGCATAGTGCTCGCTGTATGTGTATTGATAACCATCTTGCTGTTTTACACCATTTACTTACATTATCTGCATCTTCACTCAACTTATCTTGGATTTCGATGAGATTGATTCCAGTAACATTAAAGGCAATAGGTAGTCTCCCCAAAATTTTCTTTGAAAATGGGCTAACTCTTGCAAATCTCCTCTTATTGCATTACAAGCACCTCTGAAGACGTTTTAAACAAAACTATTACAAACAATAGGTAAAGCAAGGTGAAATTCTCCTTGAATTCCACAATTCACTAACAAAAATATTGTCACATGATCAAAATAGGCCATTCATGAACCAGAGTGACAGGATACACTCACTCTGTTTGGGGTGACTGCCTACTGCCTTTAAGGAATAGCCCTATAGTTCTCAAATATTGTACCTGCACTTTGATTGAAATTCGTTCAAACAATAGCTCCATTCTGGTTGGTCAATGATGACTTGTACAGTCAGTTGTGTTCCCAATTAACTGAGCTCACACACATTCACGGCTATGGTGCCCGAGACCGGTCTCGAATCCTGATTTTAAGGACTCGCACTTGTGACTCGAACTCGGAAGGCACGGACTCGTACAGTCCAGACTCGTGACTCGGCTAGAGTCCCGAGACCGGGCTCGAGACCGGCAGAATTTGGGAATCACCTTTATGCAATTAATCCGTCGTCACATAGCTTTAACGTGTCCTCTGCAGTTTCCATACAACTCCACACGGAATCTGTAAGTCTTTGCAATATGCATTGTACAATGTAGATTTCATTCTTAAAAGTTCCACGATGAAAAAGTATATGGGGCCTCTTAATTATTTTTGCTGGTGTCCCACATGGTTAACCGGGAAGATCTCACGGACCATAAGGTCTCATTTAAAAATGGTTGGCGTTCCACCTGCATGTGTGGTGTCTAGGGGTCCGTCGAAAGGCCCAGGGTTCAGAGCAGCACCAAATGGAATAGAAAGGGCGTAGCCCTAGAAGCTCTTAGGATATTTACAAAATAGTGGACATAAGCCAGAGCAATTATCTACTTTATCTGTAAATGATATTGATTGCACACACAATTGATGATAACAAGTGTCACAACTTGACCATTAGGCCCAATCCAGGCATGATGGAGAGGGTAGCAAATAAAATCATGTCAGATTAAGTGGCGCAAATCTTTTTTGAAAAGGGTGTGGCTGGGGAGAAGGTGGTTTTGCGTGACCTTAGCCGAGCGGAGCGCTACTATTTGTTGGCTCGTATACCTGTATACCTTAAAGGGGAAATCTTTTCATCCCAGACAGTTCCAATTCTCCCAACTACGCTAGTTCTAGCCCCGCCCATAACTGTCTTTAGCTTCTCCTCGTGCAGACACAAACATGATTTATTGCCTAGGCTCACATCCTGGTGAGTATACAAGGCCCTGATATATAATCAAAACGCTCTCTGTGCATCCTGTGTAATATGAGCTACTCTGCATCTTTTGAATTTTGCAACTCTGATGCCAATCAAAGAGTAGTCATCAATCGAGACTTTTGCTTACCCCTTTGTAAAAGTCATACTTGATGTGATGCAAAGCTCTCTTTAACGAGAATATTTTTGCCAAAAATAATCTCATAGATTGCCTTGAGTGGCAAGTTGCCAGACTGTAAAATTGTATCTCGATACCGTATTCTTTATCTTGCAATATCATTATTTAGAAATACACTGTTCAATTAAGAAAAGGCAAATAAAAGGAAAGAAAATTATATTCGGCCTAGTGCCCCCCCCCCGAAAGTTTGCAGAGCATGATCTTCAATTTTCCAAAAAAAAAATAATAATAAATAAATAAAACATGCAATTCGAGATGGGCTAGGCCTTCCCTTTTCCTTGACTCGGTTTAAAATTAAAGAAGTGAATAATTTCCAATGCAATGAGGTTAAATATTAATAAAATGCTTTCAAAATGACATTTTTTCGGCGCGCTTCGCGCGCGCTTTCTTAGTTGCTTGTTCGCTTCTATATGTACTTCATACATCACAAATGAACCTACCATTAGTGCGATCTAAGTTAATCAAAACAAATGATCATGCTGTGATATTTGTAATCTGATTAGCTTGGGCATCATAATGTCATTTACAGAGTGTAACGGTAATACCGGAGATAAATGCCCATAACTTTGCAGACACTTCAGAGCTTTCGGGGTCATTAGATATACAACCCTTTAGCCGTGTTGATTATTATCCACGACCAGACGACTAAAAGCAGTTTTGCCCGGGTGTCACCTGGCCAGATTAGCATAGGAATCTGTCTACAAAAGTTGTAACGGACATGTAACCTAAACGTATTGTGTTTCCCATAGAAGGAGAGGTTTCCCTTCCCTTGTCCAAATTGACAGCACCGTTGGCCCACGAGCCGTCTTATGACTGTCAAATGGCATGTTATAAGCAAAAGGTTCTCCACCTCTGTGCCAAAGTATACCGTTTTAGTTGATTTCAAATAAACACACCAAACAGTCAATCTAAGCTCAGTGTAGTGAGACTTTTTGGCCTAGCTATTTGTTTATAGGATGAGACGTCGTTCTGAGTTAGGGGAATTCCCCTCCCCCTTTAAAAAATTTCGTTTCGGAACGGTACTGAGATCCAAAATAGTGCTATCATTTCATCGTTTTCAAGTGCCTTCAGTGCTCGAATTTTCCTTTGTTTGAGAAAACAATCCAGAAAACCAACATTTTATGGCTTCTTGGCAAAGCTGAAACATATTTTGACACGATGAAAGAAACAATAAAATATTCAAAGGTGGGGCTCATTTTATACAAATGGATCAAGCCGCTTTGCCCTTTCACCTGCCTCTTACTCCGCCCCTATGGAGTAGCGATCGGCTGATATGTTTGTATGTTTATTTTAAAGAATCAGCTCATGACTGACTGCCTGAAATGGTTTTTGAAGAGCTCTTGAAAACTACATCGCTATAATATTTAATAATAACCAGTGGCGTAGCTACAGGGGGACAGAGGGGGCGGTCGCTCCCCCCCCCCCCTCTCGCTCGGAAATTTAGAAAATTCGGAAATTTTCAAATATCCCAAACATAGCTAATCATTATAAAATTTCCGGAAAGGGGTAATAATTCCCAAAAATATAGCAATATGTAGTGAAATATATCAAATTTTTCTTTGCCTCGCTGCGCTCGGCATCTAATAAACCTTATATTTAGGAAACTATAGCAAAATGTAATAAAATATATCAATTTTTTCTAAACCTCGCTACGTTCGGCATCTAATAGAACTTATACAATATGGCAAAATCTAGCAAAATGTAGTGAAATATATCAAATTTTTCTTTGCCTCGCCTACGCTCGGCATCTAATAAAACTTAACTGTTTAATAGAATTTATTTCTATAAGACATATGGTTATTATTTATAAATATCGTTTTCTTTTCCTACTCCGTGAAGATCATGGGTGAATACAATTTTTAAGATTTTGGTCACTGTACTAGGCCTAAATAATTTATACTATGACCTCCACTTTACGGATCACAATAAATTGTCAAGAATTCCTTGATACTGGACTTGATACTATACTAGACTTAAATTATTGACTTGGAAAACGCTTTAAAGATAATTATCTTCCCCGACATAAAAAATAAGAAAAAACATTTAGTGAATACAACACAATTGGGTAAATAAATGGATTTGGAGGCTTCAATTTCAAATAGAAGTAAAAAAAAAAATAAAATAAAAATAAACTTATACGTCCTTACAAAGCCCTAGTGGTAAAATAAGCTTGGGCCAGGTTTCACAATTGTATGTGAAGTACGTATTGCATTAATGCATATCCATATGTATAATACTGTGTAGGTGTAATATGCTTTGGTAAATGTAAACCCTTCAACTTGAGTTGTAGTATAGAAGAAGAAAAATTCGGATATTTTCAGATGAAAATTCGGAAATTTTTAGGTCTTGCCCTCCCCCCCCCCGGAAAAAGTCCTAGCTAAGCCACTGATAATAACCATACTCCTATTGAACTATCCGGATCTGACCATTAATATTGCCGGGGGGGGGGGGTCTTCCGAACCTCCCTGAATACGGACTTGCGTTTGCTCCCCCCCCCAAACAAAATTTCTTAGAGCCGCCCATGGCCTATATGTGTTTCAGCAAAGTGCATATGGTCTCCTAAGATTTCGTACGTTCATTTCAACTATCCTGCCTAAAGTCCCCCCTATTCACCACTGGATATAAATAAGTCAAACTTTATGGCCCGTCGATTTGACTGCCGTGAGCGTGTGAGTGGGTGGGTGGGGGAGGTTATTGGATTATGGTACGGTTTGCACACAGGGATGTAGCAGAGGGATTGGTGATGATATATAGGAGCTGAAATTCAAAAAGGTTTGAATCCAGAGAATTCCAGCTGTCGTAGTCCATACAGGTCAATCTATAGGCTTCAATTTAACCAAGATGTAGCCAGACACCTCACTTCTAGCGTACACCTTTTGCTTTCAAAACTGATTTCTTGTCAGGTTGTCGGCACAATTTTGGGGGGCAAATTTGCATCCCAAATGCTTCCTCTTCCCAAGCGTACGGTATTAGTCATCCTGAGGAGCGAAAACGGTTGTAGAATTGAGACCATTCGAAGGAAGGCGCTCTCATGTAAAGAGTACCAAAGGTACATCTCTGGGGGTGCATGGCCCGTTGGGTCCGGAACATTTACAAAGAAGGCGTCGATATATTCCGATTCAAAATTAATGAGCATAGCAATGAACGCAAGAAAATTTTGACAGTTTGCAACAATTTTTAATAGAAAATTTTAAAAGGTCGATCGTTTAAAAATGACAACCACCCTACCTGCAGCCACAACTTCCCCGCCTACACCGATTTTCCCAACAGGCCTTTTCGTCAATTCCTGCCTTTCCGCTAATACGAAGTAAGAAGGGAAACAAAGGTAGTACCATGTTCGGCACACATACCGCTAGTGACACCACATGACCAATAAGAGAAGAACAAGCGCGCACTGCCATTCAGACCCAGGGCCTATATCATAACAAACATCAACAATGTATAAAAGGCATTGCAAAAATTGATCATTTATAAATTCCTGTCCATAGTGTAGCCTACACATTTCCATAGGGGGACTCGGACTCGGAGCTTGTGACTCGGATTCGATCTTGGACTCGAATGCCAGTGACTCGGTCTCGGACTCTGACTCGGTAGGTGAGGACTCGGACAGGGACTCAGACTCGGAAAGCGGGGAATCGACTGCAGCACTACACACAGCTATGTGTCAAATTGTCAATATGGCGTTGAGGAATTGAAACGCATGTCTAGACTACTGTGTCTCAGTGTCTTAGAGGTGTTCTAGACAGGTGTTTTTGTTTACATTGGAGGAAGGGCTAGAAGTTAATTTAATTAGTAGGGAGAAATTGTACTGTGTGGGGTGAGATTATAAAGCCGTTAATAAAATATGCCTATTTTCTTCAATTTTTGCCAGAAATATTTCTTAAATGCGTAAATTTGACGGAGTTTTCCCCAAAATTTTTTGGGTATATGGCCTTCCATTTCCAGCACCCGTCACTTCAAGCCCTCGGGCGCCCGTACGCAGAATCCATTACAGAAAAAAAATCCTCTTGACCCGGGGGAAATTCGTCATGGTAAGCACTCACGTACAGTGGTGCCGGTACGGGGGGCATGGGGGAATCGATTTCTGAAAATTTCCCTGACAATTTTAAAATGAGCCACACAGGCGTAAGCTATAGATTTAGTATAGTGGGGAGGGTGAGGTGTGTTTCTGACTGAATGAAGAGTCTATTTTAATCATTTCTTTTTTATCACAAGTCGATCTCAAATTATCAAAATTCTAGCAAATCCTTCTCAAAGTACCAAAATTTTCACGCACTCCGCGCGTGTGCAATCTCACCGCATGGCAGTGGTTACTCTCAATACGGTCTTAGACATATTCGCATTATTCAATGGTGAGGGTTCTACAATTTTTCTTGTGCACAGGAGTCATTATGGAGGAGCACAGCATAGCAAGATTGCAAAGTACGGGAGTTCAGGGGGACTTCATTTTTTATGAAAACGGAAAACTTATACTAATTACAAGACAGAAGACTCGCCCTCTAATTGGCAGGTGCATTTTGTTAGGACTTTAAAGTGTCTCAGTCCGAAGTCTGCACGCCGACTTTTGTTATGAAAATGATTTTCGATGCAAAATTTCGACGCGCTTCGCGCGTATTAGTCACGCACTCCGTATCTTATAACCATCATTGGGCCAATAATACATTATAGTTCTGACAAAACACTTTTGAGAGAAAGAGTGCATCTCCGACCACTACAGGGTCCCCGCATCAACAGAGAATCTTAGAGCAATCTAATATCATGAGTAGCATATCTATATGGTAACATTCGTAGCGTGTATTTGTCGTTTACACATTTTTTAAAACGAGTGCCATGCCACACCAAAATATCACTAAATAATAATAATTTCTAAGCATGTTATTAATTGAAAGATACCATCGTCATTTTCCCACGGGTGGCACCAGGATTTGCCCGACGGGGGGGGGGGGGGCTCCCCGACGGGGGGACCAGCGATCCGAAGCCCCGACAACCCCGATGCTGTCGAAGGGTTGATGAGGGGGGATTTAAAGAAAACCTATGTACTATACCATGCCATTGCGGGGAATGCATTGCATAAACTTTGTATATACTAGAGGAATATAGTCCCGCGCTGATTTAATGTTTTTCCCGGAATCTAAACTGTGAAATTGCAAAGCGCGCGAATGGGATATTTTTGGGAGAGGGGGGAGGGGGGTAGGCCTACACTAAAAAAGAATCTGTACTTATTTAAAGCTTATATAGGTCAATTGTCTTGGCAGTTGGGCCCTGTCGGGCATTACTTACATTGTACTTGCCTCCCTCCAGTCACTAGACGTACCGCATCACAGACACAAGAGAACACTTAACTAGGTTTAACGAAATGAGATAAAATTCCCGACATTTACATAAATCCATGTATTCTACTTATTCAGTTACTTGAAAAGGTGGAAAAGGCTTGTACTATATTTAGCTATGAATAACGGAACTGAGGAAGAGTGGGCAAAGCGTACTCAAAATTTTGGGTTTTATCGCATAAATGACCCTTTCGAAAGCCAAAATAAGTTAACCGACCATGGGTGGCGACAGAATTTTCCTTTCATGAAGCCGGGCATGCCATCGACCCCAAGTTCCGACAGCCTCTATGTCGAGGGGCAGGTGAGAAGGGGATATGAAGGAGCCTAACTATCCCACGCCGTTGCAGGGCATGTTTGCATAATATCACTTAACACTTCAAAAGCCGACTTGCGCACTGATAGTGTTCTTTTGGATCTGTAAAAATTCCCCAACGGGGGGGGGGCAGCCTTCCCCGGAGGGGGGCATGGCCCCCTGCCCCCCACCTGGCGCCACCATTTCATTTTCCATCTTAGCCACCTAGTACCTTTCCTGTACAGTCAACCAAAAGTAAGAATTCACTTAGGCCCAGACTTGTAGTGAGTAAACGTACTCGTACTCATGGGTTTGCACAACTGTCTGTGCTCGTACTCATGAGAATTAATTTGTTCTCATACTCGTACTAACAGATTTTGGAAGTTCTGCATAGGGATTAATGTAAAATTTTGTACTCGTACTCATGAAAAAGGACATGTACTCGTTCTCGTACTCACAACACAGACACTATACCCTTGTACTCGTACTCATGACATTGTACTCTCACTACAAGTCTGCTTAGGCCTAATTGTGACAGTTTTCCAATGTATGATCAGTTCGAAAATTTGTCACAGATAGCACCGGTTTGCATCCAAGCTATCTTACATAAACAAAAATTCTCAGGGAACCCCTCCCCTTTAACCCTCCCCAAGACATCAGGCTGCACGAGGTGACAAAATGAAGATGGATTCGCTCTGGGTGCAAACTACCATCGATGTGAATATTCACAATTTACACTTTCTGTTTTTTATCTGGGGTACGTGGGCTTATTTAAGGCATCATCTTCTGTAGTGCCCCCTCCCCCTTAATTCGCCAACTCCTGACGGTGCCACTGCTCACGTAAATCCTCTAGCCCTCAATAGCTAAAATATAGGAGTCAAGCAGTTGTTCTCGACAAGATCGTACGGTAAGATTAGTTGCAACTTCTTTACGTTTATATAGTTTCCTGATTATGAGTGGCCATAACACTGTTGTGACGACTGAGTGAATACAATACTAATATGGCGATGTTCAACTGCCATTGTGGATGCAAGTTTCACCACATTAGGCATTAGACAGACTGCGGCCAATGGGGCTTCCCCATTGTGGAAATTGAATCCACAAATCTTAGTCCTTGCACGCAATCGCAGTTAAGTAAAGAGTCTTGACCTTTGTACCTGCGGTTAACAGATATGCAAGAAAGGTTATTTTAAAGGTGTTCGTAGGAAGTCAAGTAGACGGCGTCCTTTGTAAACTTCATACTTGACAGAGAGTTACTGAACGTGCGCTGTGTACATTACCTGCATTGTACTGTTCGACACATAAACAAACGTGCTACAGAGCCAGTATCATACAGGTACGTAAGAACGCACTATAGGTACGTACGTAAACACGCACAATATTGCTGAAGAATTAACACTTGTGGGCCCTGGAACTTGTCAGTAAGGGTCAGCACACAGAAGCACACAGTACCACTTCATCAAACGCCTCCTAGCCCAAGATTACAATAACAACAGCCAGCTGCACGGCCTATTGAACATGAAACTAAACTGAAGGTACCTTGCGCAGTTTTGCAGGCAGTAAATGTGGAAGAGGTGTTCATCGTTAGGCTATATTGAAAGCCTAGTGTTAACTGTCAGTGTTAGGCCAAGGCCAAATTACGAATTTAAGTAAGCCTAGCCTAGGGATAGGGCCTAGCCTAACGTTAGGCCTAACAAATGTTACTAGGGCCTAGGCTACATGCAACCAATACTCAACAGCCCGAGGTCTTAAAAATAATAATAATAATATTAGGCCTAACATAATGAGCTAGATTAGGCAAACCGAAACCACCTAGCCAAATGTTAGGCCAAGGGGACCTAACATTAGCTTAGGCCAAGGGCTGTTTGTGGGGGTACCCGGTCATTTCGCCCCCTTGCCAGTTCGCCCCCCAACTAGTTCGCCCCGGTCGTTTCGCCCCCTTGCCAGTTCGCCCCAAAGTGAAAGTCGTTTCGCCCCCAAGTACCTACCAGTTCGCCCCCTCGATTTTACTTACACTCAGTGTTAGTTGTTGTTAAAAAAATTCAAATACAGTTGATTTTTCTTTTTGGATTATATTTTTTAACGACAGCAGCAGCAAAATGGCATGAAATGTGTTAACGAAAGTGATGAGGGGACTCACTTGAACTGAAATACCGCAAGGCCTATATACCTACATGATGCCAGCTCATCACATCTTTTGTGCTAGTTGAAGTCTAGTGGTTTCTTAGTGTTAAGTTTTGTTAAGTTTGTGATTACATTTCCAGCTTACTTAAATACAATTTTCATGAGATAGGTATATTGGAAAACTTTTTTGTATTTTAAGAATTGCATGGAATTTTATTTAGTAAAATGCCGACAAAAACTAGCACACGCAGAATATACTGATGACCATACACGATCACATGTGCAATCAACTAAGAACAACCAATCAGGTATCACATGCGCGGTATTCTCTGCCACGTCCCAAGAGAAATTAGGCACTACAACTCTTTTCTGCTTATTTTCTTGTGTAATTTTCGATATTTGCATCAAAGGATGCAACATAAAGGAAGAAAAGGCACAAAAATGCCGAAAATAACAAAGGTATATTGTCAGTAAATTAGGGGGCGAACTGGTCACCAGGGTGCATTCCATGTAAAGCCTACGCCGAAGGTACGCCGAGGTTTTCATGACCGTACGTGCCCTCCAACTACGCCGGCAATCCTCAACTTACTGCTTTGCACGCCGACAAAGGCTAGTTTCTAAGCCTCCACGACTGGTCAGCACTTGGGGGCGAACTGGTAGGTCTTTGGGGGCGAACCGGTCATCGCTTGGGGGCGAACTGGTTTTTTAGGGGCGAACTGGTTGGGGGTGAACTGGCAAGGGGGCGAAACGACCGTAAACCTTTGTGAGCTTACCAGTCAAAACGTCCCCGCTAGTGGTCAAAACATCCCCGTGCCAAAACGTCCCCGGATTTGGTAGTCTTTATCTTCCCTTACAGTATGCATGCCTACTCTGAAGTTCAAATAATTTTTTTAAGTACAGTCATTGGAATGAAATTATGGAAATTTTCTGGAAAATTTAACCTATTATGTTAAATTCCAAAGTGTTTTTGGTAATCATTCTACGTTCGTCTGTTGTAGAACTAACAGTTAGGCCTAGGCCTAACGTTAGTCAGATAGCATTTCAGTTCTCAGTTCTAACGTTAGTAAGTTGTAACGTTATCTTAGGCCTAGCCTAGGCCTGCCAAACTTTATCGTAATCGATCCTCATACACCCATTTTTTTTAACATGTCTCAAGTTTTCTTCAAGTTTCCAACCGATAGTTTTAATTTGGATTCCTAAAATCATGTTCAAAGTCTCTATGGCGGGGACGTTTTGACTTCCCATATATAATATTAATAGTACGGGGACGTTTTGGTCTGGGGACGTTTTGACTGGATGCCGTTTGTGGTATCAGCCCAGATTGGAAAGTAGGCTAGGCCTAGGCCCTATGGCACTTTTCACCGAGATCTTGGGTGTGCACGAAAAGAATTGAAGTGTGCAGTGTGCCATCACAGGCAGTTCTAGCGTTATATAGTACATATATATATAAATAGACAAGGTAGCGCACTTCTTCCACACAAAGGCGTTCAGTAGCCAGATTTGGCCCATTTGGCCATATATGCACGAGTATATGGCCAAGTTAGTAAAAAAATTGCCAGTTTGGCCAAAGCATTTGAGGATTTGGCCGTATTAGTGCATTGCAGCCAAATCTGGCTACTGAACGCCTTGGTGTGGAAGAAGTGCGCTACCTTGTCTATTTATATGTATGCATTATAACCTTAGAACTGCCTGTGTGTGCAACAAGGTGTCAAATGCACACTTGAAGTGTGAACACGAAATGTCAAGTGTCAAATAAATACTTGGGAGAAATTTAAACAAAACTCTTGAAGGCCTCAGGACATAAAATCCAGAGTGTGAAGTATGGGATTGATACCGGATCATAAGTTCCAAATAGGCCTAGGCCTACGCCTCACTCCAGGGGTCTTGGCCTAAAGATGGCCGACACTGCATACATCATTCAATCAAGTCATCAGCACGTCTTGATCGAGACTTGTGATCATCCAGTAGGCCAAATCAATATAACATAGCCTATACCTAGGGTTATAGGAGGCAATCACTGTCGGCTTAAAAAATTAGGTGTGCAGTGTGAATTTTCAAGTGTGCAATAAAAATATAGGAAAAATATCTTGGGCGTGCAATTGCCATACTTTCCATACTGGTTACCAGCAAGGATTTCTCTGTAAGCCTAATATCAGGGGCCTACTGTACCGTAGGCCAAGTTCAACTGGAGGGCATACTGATGAATGTCTGATATTGCCTGTCAGTTCAATGAAAGCCTGTGATGAATAAACGATCGTCTGTGATGTGTTATTCATTCAACTTATTGATTACCCATGATACTGTGAATGAGTGCCAGTGTTTTGTATTTGATCGATGGCCCAGTGTGATTCGGAGTAGGGTAAGTCTAGGCAGGCCTAACTATAAGCAGACGCAACTTCAAGGTCACTTCCACCTAGTAAGCGAAAACCTCTGACACTGCGGTGAAAACAGACTCATGCGAGTAACACATAATGTACGTTTTCACCTCGCATTGACCCGAGGTCGCAAGGAAATGGGTACTGTTGAGATGCTCCCTTCCACAGAATACAGGGCCACCCGAGCATTGTAAAATTTTGTATCTGAGCATCCGGATGTGTGGTTGCGAAGTCAAAGTTTGGGAAATTTGGTAGTCCAAAAGAACGTGTTGATCAGGGATGTAGCTAGCCAAATTTGAGTGCCGGGTATTTGTCTGATCTGGGCAAAGCACCTCACCCCACCTTATGGCATCTACCCCATTTTTCAGCCATTAATTTTTCATTTTTCCCTCATTTTACTTTAAGGAGTAAATTTAGGGCTAGTTTTAGGTCTCGGTAGGCAGATTTGTGGTGGGCGGGAGATGTTCGTTTGCCTGGAGTGCCAGGCGGAAATATCGAGTGCTGGGTGTCACCGCCCAGCGCCGCCCACTGTAGCTACATCCCTGGTGTTGATATATATGTGGAAACTTTTCCAAAATTTTTAAGTCCATAGCAATCACTCCCTGGGTGGATGCCCGGATGGGGAATCAAAATTTCATCGGGATAAATGAGGGCATCTTACAAGTATGGATTCCTTTTGACAACGACACATAGTCGTTCTGGAGTATCTTCGTACATGTATGCAGAACTTTCTGTAATTATTTTACTAAGTCCGCTGCAAGTATTTTTGGGTGGATGGGCGGATGCTTGGATGCAGAGTGGAAATAAAACTTTTCCAAAGTTTTTTGAGTCCATTCCAAGCATCCTCTGGTTAGATGCATAGATGTGGAGTCAAAGTTGGGGCTTTTAGATAAACATGAAAGATTAAATAACAAAATGGGATTACGAATACTTGTAACAGGTAAGTTTAATTTGAGAACGTTCGACTCATTGTTGTCCATTTGTTACTGAGACCACAGGCAATATTCTGGAGTGGATGCGTGGATGCTCAGATGCGGAGTCAAAGTTTAAGGTGCAAAATTAACAGTGTCATATCACATCCATACATCCAGGTGCGAGGTGGTGTTCAAGAGTGGCCCTGCATTCTATACTTGTACCTGTGATTCTGTGAATGGATACCCAATCAAAAGAGAAAACAATGCGTGACAAGCTGGTAGGTCTACAGTAGCCTAGTTTGGGCTTAGCTTTTTGGAATTAGGCTAGGCCTACTGCTGTGTCCTTTTTCTCTTGAATTTTTGGCATTCTTTATTTTTTTTTTCTTTTTGGAAATACTGAAAAAAATCAGTTGCATTCATGTTTTCTGTAAAGAATGCTGACTTTTGTTTTTATGCAGCAACTCTCTTTTTGAAGTCACTATCTCCTTTCTCTTATTTTTTCATCATTTTTTTTCTTTTCTAATCTAAAGTAGGCCTACGTAACAATTTTTTTTTTCAATTGCATTCATTTTTTGAGCTCACACATTGTACACAGTACATGTGTGAGGTTATAAAATGGGGCAGATGTCGTCAACTTTTCAACAAAAGTTTTCAGCCTTTTGATGTGTGGAGATTTTGAGCTGAAATTTTGGTACATGATTGTTTGTCGATAGAGCAATAGAACTTGCCTATCTGCATTTTGATATATACAAAAGATAAATTTGGTTTTTAGGCAATTTTTGTTGGGCTGAGTTCACTGTGCCTGCTGAACTGGTACTGTACTGTAGCTGTTTATTCATTGCACTTATAGCAGTGTACTTGGTTGTGGGTTCAGTTGCTGTCTCACAGCTGCCTGTGCAGGTTTGTTTTGAAATTTGATCCATTCACACACATCAGTCTTTGTTCATCAAGTGGCCTGTGCAATCACAATGCTTTGGGATAACCAATTGTATTATCAAGGTTCATTAAGCAAGGAGTTCCATGGGAACTCCCTGCATTGAGCAGCTAGTTGGATTCATGATAGCAAAATTTGAAGCAAACTAGGCTGTAGTCAGTTTGGCTTACAAGAAAGGAAAATGGTTTAACCTGTTGTGGGGATATGTCCCATTTTGTTCCTGGATCAGTTGAGATGGTCAAGTCAAGTAATTGCAATAACTGTTTTGAGTTCAACCCCAGTAACAGCTTTTTGAGTCAGTGGTTTGTTTTGATTGAGTGCAAACCTATGCAATGTTTGCTTGTAGAGTTGTAGGTACAACTAAATTTAGTTTGCGAACTTGAATAGTTTCATAACATCAGTTTAATTTCAGTCTTGCTGCTAATTAAAGTATGTAACCTTTACAGGCCTTCTTGATTTTAGAAAATATGCAGTTATATTTGTAGATCTGTCATCAAATGGTGTCAGTTGCAGTGTTTACATGCCTAAACATGCTTGTGATTTTTCGGTTGGGTTTTGAGTTTATTAATTATTATGCTCTTCTCTTGCCTTTTGCCTTGTAAGGTAAGGAGGTTTTGTGGAAGTTGATGAATAAATGATAAAATTTGGTTCTTTGAGTTCCTGTTTTAACAGACAAGAGAAATTGTGTGAGCTACTTAACAGCATTGCTGTTCTAGTTTTAAGAATACTGCTTTTTTATGCAGCAACACTTTTTATTGGAGTCTTTATTTCCCCTTTCTCTTGTATTTTCGGCATTCCTTTTTTGATTCCTTGCCGAAGGCAGGCAAGGAATCTATGCGATGGTGATGTCGGTGTATGTGTGTGCGTGTGTGTGTGTGTGTGTATGTATGTGTGTGTGTGACAAGAATCTCGTTAGCACTCTAGTTTTTGAAGGGAAACGGCGAGACACTTCAAAGTTGGTTTGTGGGTAAAGCATATAAAGACCTCGGCTGGGATTGGTTTTGGTGTGGTTCAAAGGTCACCTGAGGTCAGCAGCAGGTGAAATATGGACAAACCATGTTTGCAGTATCTCATCAGCTGTATGTTGCCTGAACTTCAGACATGGTGGGTAGAGTAGTACCTCTTGAGTTATGAAACTTTCCAGAGATTTATTGGAGGTCAAAGGTCATACAGGGTCATGGCAGGTCATGGAGTAAAAAGTTTGTTAGCACTCTAATTTTTGAAGGAAACATGCAGGATACTTCAAGCTTGGCACATTGGTGTATTATGCAAAGATCTCCTTTGGGATTGTTGTTGGTGTGGGTCAAAGGTCATTTGAGGTCACTGTGAAGCAGAAACAGAAAAGCACAGAGCTGCATATATCTCAGGCACTACATGATGCATGAAATTCAGACTTGTTTGGAAGTTGCTGCATTACAGTTTACTAGCATTTTCGTTATTTCTTGGAGGTCACATGGGGTCAGGGGCAGTCATAGAGAGAAAAGTTTGGTTGACTCATGAAAAATTGGTTGATAGTTACTGTTTTAATGTTTAGTAATATTTTTGTTTTCCCTAGAGGTCACATGGGGTCATGTGTGGTCAGAGAGTGAAAAGCTTGGTAACACTAATTTTTTACATGGAATATATGAAATACTCTGCAACTGGGGTTGTTCTTATGTGTGGGTCACATAGTAGGTTACAGGTGTTATGTTTAATTCAAACACTATATATTTTCTGCCTTTCACTTATCCTTATGATTTTATTGCTTTTAATATAGCCATTTTGAACAGATCCATTTGCAGTTACTTGGTTTATATTATCATTTTACAGGTTCTAAGCTCTTCTTTATTTGTGCCTCCCACTTTGTTGAGAACTGGAGACATTGCTATTGATACAACATATACCACTTTAAGTACCAGAGGTAATAACAGTTCCCCCTCTACTTGTCCACTGAGGATAACACTGTCACAGCTCACAAAGACAAATCACCTTTGTAGACTGATAATGCTGGCCTCTGACCCTAACTTGTTGGCGGTGTAGCTGTTAGAGTCACGCCAGATTGACATATGATTGCCTATGGACCAGGCAAGAGAAGAAAAATTTTGACAGTTGGTCCAGTGCAGTGTTGACAGCCCTTAAGTGTTTAGATTAATGCCAGTATAATGACCTAGTTTGTGGAAGGAGGATATGTAAATCAGGCAACCCCTTGCTGTGTGTGAATCCCTGCTGTCATATGCCAGCACCAGTCATGTGGACCCATCTTTTCAGGGTGAGCTGCAACTTACTGTAATTGCTAATGATGGTAATTGTTCTTTAGGGACACCTTCCATTTCCCTGACACCTAACCTCCTAAAATCATAGCCTTGACAGTGGGGCTTTTTGACTGCCTGAAAGCATTATGGAAACCTCAATATATGTTGGCATTCTGGTTTTTGTGAAGGATAAGAGTGGCACACTTCAGAGTTGATGTGTAAGTTCAATGTGTAAAGATCTCAGTTGGGATATCTTTTAACAAAGGTCAATTTAGGTCACCAGCTGTCAAAATATAACATCTTTTGTAACCACATTATCTCAATCAGGAATACATAAAGAAACTTTGTCATACATTTACTTCTATTGATAACACAAGCCTACCATGATGTGCTCATTGATTGCAAGAAAGAAATGCTCTCATACCTACTCCATCTCTCAACTTGGCAAGGAATCACTACGCCTCTTGGCGTTCTTGTTTCTTTTTTGAAATAGGGCCTACTGAAATTTTTGTTTTCAGTTGCGTTCACGTTTTTTCTTACATGTATGCAGCAACTCTAACCCTAGCCCTCTCTCTCTCTAATTGAAAACAGTCTCAACTGCATTTGGAATTTTTTGTTAGAGCAACTAGTGTTAGTAAAATCGAGGGGGCGAACTGGTGTGTACTTGGGGGGAAACTGTGGCATGGTTCGAGCCTTGGTTTCTTCATGATGTATTTGGGAAAAAAAGAGAACTCTTATATGCAGCAAGGTTCTTCTGTGCAGAGCATATTGTAACATCTATTTGTCTCTCGAGACCGACCAAAGACTAACTAACCACAGACACAGAAATACAACCCTTACTACTCTAAACTTAATTAACATTTACTAATACACTTCTCAGTACAAACAACACTCTCTCCACTACAGGTGTTACGTACATGATACAAAGATAACAGTTGACGTAGTAATACCAGGTAACAATACAAATAAATTCCAACAATACACTGATGCAAATTAATTTCCTACAAAGCGAAACCTTCCACTTTGGGGTGAACTAGCAGTGGGGCGAAATGACTGGGGTGAACTGGTTGTGGACGAATTGGCAATGGGGCAAAACGAGTGGGTAGTGGCCTGTTGTATTGTTGGGAACTTGGTAATATTATGTAAAGTTAGGCCTAACAAATTTTTCATCTAAATTGTGTAACATTTCGTCACTAACATTAGTCTATGAGAATTGAACAAGATGAAAGTTATGAAAATTTTCTGCCGGACTCCGTGACTTGCTTGGTTACTGTTTGGACACTAGACATTGCAGGGCTAGAAAATAAGCTTTTCCTCTTTGGAGCTAAAAACAGCTTCTGACAACCTTCATTTTGAAGCTTTTCTGGAGCTGTTTTCCTATTGTCTGAAGCTGTTTTCAATTTTTCAAAGAAACCACTGTTTCCTGCATGTAACGGTCTCAGATTGTCTCTCGAATGTGACTTGTGCAAAAGTATTTAAAAAAGAAATTTATAACAAAGACAGGAAATAAGACAAAGAGCATTTTTTGGTGTAACACCAGGCAGTAATTGGTCACTCCATCTCTATAATGGCGCTATTTTTAGCGCCAGACAAAAACCTACTTCTCGGTTTTCCTGGCGCAGTTGCGGCGGTCTCTGGCGCTTTTGTGCCAGAGCGCCAGTCTGTATTCCAGCCCTGCATTGTATTTTATATGTATGACCGTGCAGTGATCTTCAGTATCAAGCAAGTGTTTGGGGCTGCGGGTCTTTTGAGTTTTTGCCTTCATTGCCATTTACTGCATAGCCAGGACTTTGTTCAAAGCCTTGTTTTTGGATTTGGATAGCATGTTGGCATTTTGTGTTGCACTTTCATAGATATTACAGCTCAAAAATGCCCCTTAACCCATATTTTGTCAATAAAAAATGAAGAAATTGCAATAGTTGGGTTTTAATTATTCAACGTTTATTGTTAATTGCAATTCTCAATTTTTTTCTGTGTACTACTGTACTGTGGCACTTTACTCCCAATTTCATGAAGATGGAACACCTAGCATGGCACTAGAAGAGATCATCACTGCTCAGGTTTGTCTTGTTACCAAAACCTGTATTTTTGGACGAAAAATGAAAGTATTGTAGTTTTAGGGGCTGCATCAGTGGAAGATGTGCCTAGTTTAAAGATTTTTAAAATTTGTGTGTGTATAAAACATAAACAATATACTTTACTGTGAATAGCAGATCTATAACCTTTAATAGTCATTCAATTGAAGGAAACATTGGGTCTAAAAATGATCTGCGATGCCGCACTTTTCAAAGAAAAACAAAGAAATTGCAAATTTTAAGCACCATTCATTTCTTATAGGTTTCAATGTGGGAGTCCAAATTTTCTTCATGTATTAATTACCTAGCTGTCTGGCTATCCATAAACAAAAGGTAAGGTCCTACTGTACATATGGTTTCATAGTTTGATAGAATTGGGTACTACAAAATGGCCCCTGGAGCACTAAAATTGCCAAATTGCTCTTTTTCAGCAAAAAGGACCACTTTTGACAAGTCACTACAAAAAAGCCAATCAATATATTGGGGAGAACTGTTAGTATATTGTGGGACACTGTGTGAAGTTTTACCACTATTAAACATAAAAAGAAAATTGAACAAAAAATGTTGGAGCAAAAGAGCCTTTCTTGAGCTCAATCAGCCAAACTGATCAAAATGGCAGCCAATTTGAAGATGCTGGCTACACCCCCACTTGCACATGAAAAAAAAAAAAGAAAAGGGAGCACATACTTTTCTGATTCTCTGATGTCTACTCTACTGTACATTATCACATTTTTAGCAAATATAGCAGAAAAAATGCAAGAAAACCAAAATATACCAGACTATACATATGCTACAGTGTACAAGGGCCACTGTAGATTTAATAAATTAGCAAGTACTTTTCCACTCAGGAGCAGAGTCTGCATTCGTGTCAAAGTTTTGTATAGTACTGTAATTTGTGGTGTTGTTTCGGCCAAATGGAATTCTGCATATGGTTTTGTGTACAAAAACTGCTACTCATTTCAGAAATTGTGTAGCAATCACACTCTTTCGAGGAGCAGTTTGCTATGCTATACTGGCTAATGCGGACACTGCTCAGGAGTTACCATTAGCGTAGAATAAGTTACCATTGAAAGCTTTCGAATTTAACTCTGGTCCTGTCCTTCCTTCCTTCCTTTCCTTCCCTTCCCTTCCCTTTCCTTCCCTTCCCTTCCCTTCCCATCCCATCCCTTCCCATCCCTTCCCTTCCCTTCCCTTCCCTTCCTTACTGATTGATGTGTCTCATGTAGTATTATATAAGTCTTTGACCGTCCCCATCAACCACCTGCATAGTTAGGTGATACAGGTGAATTCAGGTTTGGATTGTGTAACTAAGAGAGTTGTCTTTATTTTGGTAATACAGTATCTTGTCTTGAGAGGAAGTCACAAGTGGAATACCACAGGATTCTGTTCTTGGCCAAATTCTTTTTGTAATTTTGATCAGTGATATTAATAGCTCTCTTGCATCACATATATTAATTAGTTAAATTTGCTGATGATACAGTATTAAACTCTATAGGAAGGTAAATGATTTAGATGATACTTTACTGCTGCAAAAATACTTGGATAGGTTAGTTTCATGGTTCCAGACTTGGGATATGTCTTTCAATGCAGATATTAAAGCGTAAAGTCCTTCATTTTGGCCCAAAAACTTTCAGCTATAACATGAATGGGGGTATTTTGAGTAATGTAACTTTGGAGAGAGGGCTGGATTTTTGTCTTTACAGGTGATTTAATATCAAGACACTTACAAGCCCAACTTTACTTGTAACCAAGTCCTAAGTGTATTTGTGTTCTCACTCCCAGATGAGGAGAACAATTGACTGTGTTTACTCGGTATCCTAAGCTAAAGTGCAGTAACTGGTAACAACATGGACAATTTTCACATTACTGTATTCGTTCAAACATACTGTGTTTGTTTTGGAATTGTATTCACTGTGTTTAGATCTCTCCTGGGTATTGTCTTGCAGGTTTACATGGGCATGTCCAATAGATACACAAGTAATATTTTGGGTAGATTTGGGGATTTCTCTGAGTGAAGAGGGGGTCAGGGATGTAGGGGATTGGGCATCATTGTCACTGAGCATGTGCATTGCAATTGTTCATCCAGAGATGACTTGTACTATGAGGCTTTGGCTGTGTAATTCATGGAGTCTCCCAGTCAGCCGAGGAGGTCGGTAGCTCTGGTTAGATCCCAGAGTGGAGGTACTCAAAATATGGAAAATGAGACAGCTCATTTGTAGAGATGCCTAAAAAATTTAATATTGGATGTGTGGTCAGTGGTATGGTTAAAAACTACAGTACTGTATGGTCCGGCTTTTGCAATCACCTTATTAAGTCCTTTATTTTAAGATAGACCCTACAGGCTGTAAAGGTTCAAAGATGTGGCAGGAACTGATATTAGAAATAAAGAACTTCACATTTTGTGGTTTCCATTCAAAATTTATCTCAAGTCAAAAATATTTTCACTTTTAAAGGTCATTTCACATGGGAAAATCATATGTGGCTCAAAATCAAAAACCTACCATGTAAAAATACCACAGTCTGGCTGGGAATCAAAGCCCAAACACTGCTTCAAATGCCTCTGGTTCTACCTTCTCATCTTATGGATAAATTTGTAACAGTTTGAAAAATGCAGTCAAAGCCCATTTATAGGCACATGCTACTGTAGTGTTGGACCGATATCTCCTATTTTCGTCCTCTATTGGTATTGGTGAAATTTATTTTGAATGCCAGTACTACCTAACCGATATTTCTCTTCCTATTATTCATAAAATTATGTCAAAGTATAATTTTAGCATGTTTGACTGGAAGTCCCAGTTTTTCACCTTACGAAAATGTGACACAACAGTAAGTGGTAGTGCCCAACAGCTTATGGTTTGGTGAAAAGTATACTTTTCTCCAAATATTGGATTTGAATCAGCTGATACTGAAGACTGAAATATCAGTATCAGTTATATTGGCTACTTGTAATTTTGGTACAACACTAGCATGTACAGCCTGTTTTCGTGGATATTTGCAAGCAAAATTGATTTGCAGTTACCCTATTTTTAATGCGTCTTTTCTTCTTCTCCAGTTTAGAAATGAGCCAAAGAGGTACAAAGTCTGCATCTTGGAGGCAGGAGTTCAGCAGCTTGGACCACTCTTGGTTAATAAGATGATGAGTACTGTAGCTCTACCTTGACAAAACATCATGGCAACTTGATGTATTTAGACTTTTACAGCACAGTTAGTACAGGTTGGTCACATGTCTCTTTCAAGAACACTACTGCAGTGATGTACTTGCAGTTCACTCCTGTACCTGTCTGGTATGCAACTATTGTAACATGGAATCCCAAGAGGAAGGGCAACCCTTGTTGAGAACAGATGATTTCTCAGAAGAAGTCATCAGCCAGATTTTGAAAAATGGAAGGAGTCAGAAGAAAAAGGCTGAGAAGGATCTTAAAGTTGTCACACATATTGTTCATGTCAATGTTGCTAAGGATGATGGGAGTAGGGGGGAAACATCTGGCACTTTTCAACCGTCATGCAAAATTTGTAGAGATGCGGTAGACGAGCATTATGTTATTACGAGACACTCTTACCTTGAATCAACAGCAAACCCTTATATGTGTGGCATTTGTGGGGAGGCCTTTGGAGAGGGATATCTGTTAAAGATACATTTAGAAGTTGAACACGGTTTTGTAGAGAATACAAGCAGAAGATCTCTTAGAACTAGAAATAGAAAGGAAGTAGCAAAGGATTCTGGGAAGTCTGCAGGTAGGCAGAAGCTTGCTAAAGAAATACAAGATGGCAGAGTGTCAAAAACAAAAAAGGATTCAAACCACAGCATCAAACCGTGGCACGAAGATCATGTTGTGGTTGACCTAGATAACATTCAAGACAAAGAAAACAAAAGAGAACAAATGAAACAAGCACAGCCAACCCCTGATAAAACCATCTTATTAACATCAGGAGGAAGCGATGGGTTAGAAAATGACCTTGGTTCTGCCTCATGTGAGGAGGACCCCAAAGGTATTGAAGAGAACAACAAATATAAGAATGGAGATCTTATTGTCATTAATCTTTTTACAGAAGGTGGAACTCTTTCTCCTGGCAAGAAACAAACTACCTGTAATGCTAGTAGTACACAGAGAGCATCCCAGAAGGAGAAATCTGAAGTAAGTGATAAATTTAAGTGTGAGTTTTGTGATCGCGGTTTTAGAACACAGCAAAAACGAGGTATGCACATAAAAGAGGAACACCCAGACTGTGCATTAAAGTGTCCAGTCTGTGGGGTAGAGTTTGAGCAACGGCGGCGATTGACAATCCATCTGAAGAGCCACTCTCGTGTCCGGCGGCCTCCTAAGTTGAAGGAAGTTAAAGAAAGAGTAACACCAGAGTGTAAGATATGCAATAAAACTTTCTTACATGAAAGTGGGCTTCAAATACATACTCAGAGCTTTCATCCAGAGGAGATAAAGGGTAAAAAATCATTTTGCTGTGAAAAATGTGGGTCTATGTTCTGGACAAAGACAGCCCTTGTAGAACACCAACGTATTCACTCAGATAAGAAACCCTTTGTGTGCTCATTTTGCAAGAAAGCATTTTGTCGAAGAAGTGATTTAAAGTCCCACACCAAAGTGCACACAGGGGAAAAGCCCTTCCCATGTCCTCATTGTGAAAGAACTTTTCGCCAGAGACTGCAAATGGTACATCATATTCGCACGCACACAGGAGAGAAGCCATACAAGTGTGACTTTTGTGAGAAAGCGTTTGCAAAGAGAGATCAGTTTACGCGACATCGACGGGTACATACCAAAGAGAGGCCTTATAAATGTAGTCACTGCGGTAAATTTTTTAAGAGTAAAGGAAACCTTCGGGATCATGAAAGGGTGCACACAGGAGCAAAACCTTTTAAGTGTTCTCATTGCGTGAAAGCATTTGCACAGTATACTAACCTGGTACACCATGAAAGAACTCATACAGGTTTGAAGCCTTATGTTTGTCCACAGTGTCAGAAGGCCTTCCCAAGGAGTAATTCTTTACGTTCTCACATGAAATCGCATACTAACAAGACCGTAAAGAATACGTCTACTAGTGTTAGTGCCCCTGTAGTGGAAGCAACACCACAGATGCCTTTACAGACCCCTCCCCAACCACTGCCTGATCAATTGCAGTCTTTACCTAGACCTCAGCAGAGTGTATTCCATCAGCTTACCCCTCAGCAACGAATTCCTTCTAATTCAATTCTAAATACTAGTGAGTTACTAGCAACTGTACAAGCTTCCATGGATCATGGGTTTGATGATGTTTCAAACAAGTTAATGGAGGTTCCGTCTGTGTCACAGTCAGACTTAGCCAGCAGGTTTTGCTCATCTGAAGATTCTCTAGTTCCTCAGACAACTGTTTGTAGTATGATGGTTGGGACCCCTGTTCCCCCAGGGCCCTCGTTTATACCCAGCACAGTCATGGCAGGGTATGGAGCTCCTGAAAATGAACCTCCTCCTGCCTGTGAATCAATAGCCATCGTACTATCTAATATGAGTGATTATCAGCCAATGCAAGTCACACAGACCACCGGCCTTGGCACTTTTCATTGAATCTATTTTCTCTGTAAGACCTGTGCATCTGTAAGACCTTTCCCATCCCTGCAAGAGAGCAATGAAGTCATGGAGCCTACTGTAGTTAGAAACCCTGTAAGTCCTGTACAAGGCCTATATCAATAGCTGGTACTGCAAGGTGACCATCTTCTGTGTTTTCTTAACCATGTGTGCTTTGCTGGGGACAGTAGTATATAGCTTAGGAGAGGAGGGATTGGGGATGTCACCCCTTCCTTCAGGGACTCTAGAGTGAAAATATGTACTGCTTCTGCATGTCTTCACATGAAATGGCAGACACCCCTGCACCTTCTCTCACTCCCACCCCACCCCCACGCACACACATACACAATTTTCTGGCTATGCCACTGACTGTGTGAATTAACTAATGTCATTAGTCACAATTTACATTCTTTCAAACACATTATCTACAGAAACACAATGTCTGCAGAAACAGAATGTCTGCAGAAACATAGTGTCTGCAGAGACAAAATGTGTGCAGAAGTTAGATATTTGCATATGGTGCTGTGAATACTACGTCTGTTGCTATTTAAATATTTAATATGATTACACCACTTGAGAGAATTGTGGAGGTTGTACCTTCATATGGGTGAGCCTGCATGTTTTGGTAAGCATAGTATAGTACCGAAGGTTAATTACTGTAGTAGGATTCATGTTTGCTTATCTGAGAGGATAGTACTGTTCATGGGAGGTGATCCCTCTTTGAAAGTGGGGAGGGAGGGATACAGTCAGTGTGTGGCACTATCTAAGTGGAGTGCCACCATACCCCCGAAATCGCCGGAAATTCCTTTCCAGGCTTTGCAAGGTGATACTATGACAACTGTCAGATCTTTTAATTGTTTTCGTTTCATTCTCTCCTAGTAACTAACTTAACTGTTTACTTGATTTCTGAATCTGCCGGGTTGATTTCGTATGGGGGATATAGTATCATCCAATTTCATGTGGGGGGGGGGATATATATTCCCCCAGGATCACCTCCCATGGTACTGTTTAGCCATGAGTGTGTAGAGTATACCATGAATGTTAAGAATCAGAATTTTACAGTGTGATGAGTAAAAAAATCGTTATTCTTGTTAAATGAATAAATGAATATTTTGAACAAATAAGTGAATTTTTTTAACAACATCCTATTTGAAAGTTGTGCCATTGTTGTAAATTGTGAAAACCTTGAAGTGTGTGTGAACTGCTATATACTTTAATCACTGTTGATTTAAACATGTGTAATACCCATTAGGGTAAAAATATATTCATTCTGAAGTGATGTCATTTCATTTTGAATTTCAGTTCCATTAGACTATTAAAGTATATGAAAGCAGGGGCTGTGTGTTTATGGCTGGGAAGGGAAGGTGGGGGAGACACTGTTAGTCAGACGTTCAAGCAGAATACGATGTTATAAAGATACAGTATGTTGCTTTCCGTAGCGGCTCCATATTCAGTTTTTCTACAGTCAGAGTCTAAATCAAACCATGGTTCCATTCTGGCAGTGCCCATCGGCCCCATCTCAGCTCCCCTGCCCACGTTCCTTACCCTTTCCCTGTCCCCGTGTCAAGCTGGCACTACAGGTACATCAGATGTACAGGACAAATGAAACAGTACTGTATCAATCTGTTTTATTAGAAGTGACATGTAGAATGTTCAGGGCATTCATCTTCTGGCATCCAGTGTCAGTTGACAGCTAAGGTTTAGGTAGGACGGTCCATTCATGTTTTCAAACAGAGCTTTAGGCCTGGGTATGTGGGAGCTGTTATCCTGGTAACCCAGTAGACTTGACTGCACTGGGTGAGAATAAGAATTTTAGATTCAACTTGTAGTAAGAGGGACAAAATTACATGGATATTAAGCTTCATTGTTGTTGTTTTAAAGGGAAATTATCATCCTGATTGGAATTTCTGTTACCCTAGTGGCCACTCTTGGTTCTGAAGTATCCATGTTCTGACACCTAAGGACTCATAGTAAGAAAGTTAGAGTTAGGGGTTAGTTAAGGGAACTTTAGCATTATTGTAAGGGCTAGGGCTAAGAACAGAAGCCACTTACCTTAAAATTTCTGTGACATGAAATGTATATCCATCACTCATAGCTAAATGTCTGCCTGTGTGTAGTCTTTGAACACAGAGATGTTGGAACGTTAAACTAGCAAGCTAACATTCTGGAGTGCCTTCGGAGCTGGGAGGGGGTGTAGGTTTTGCCATAAAATATCCAAAAGAGCCTCAGAAAAAGTACAAAAAAGTGAACAGTTGAATGGTTCAGCCCCCCCCCCCTCCCCCATCTAGGGTGGCTATTATATATGTCTAGCTTTTCGCTGGATTGTCGAACTTTGGGGCAGCCTGCTCTCCGACCGGTTTTACTTAGCACCAGGATGTTGATTTGTCCGTCTTTTCTAAGTTCTGCGAGGTCACAATAACAAGTCGTACAAATTTTAAATGGAAAAATCAATCAAGAATAAATTCATTCCAATCACATACGATAAAAGAAAACTGCAGATATGTCACAAAACATTAGCAGTACTCGGGAGTCACAATCGGAGATGACCGTAGTAGCCTATAAGCCTGCAGTTGCATTCAGTTGGATTAGCTAAAGGGTATGATGTGTAGCCCAGTGGGCATTCCCAAATCTCTGTACGTACGTAACGCTGGTGTGTGGCAGTGACCTGAGGATGGTTATGTCCTCCTTTTGTTTGGGAATTTGGAAATGGGTCACCCTACCTCCATGTGAGACTTAAATGGCTCAACATTCCCCCTCCCTCCCCTTACCCCCCCCCCCCCCCACTAAAAACCTTCCCACAGTACTTTTCGTATAGATATGGCTCTTTTTTTAATGTGACATTCTTTTATTACTGATTTAACTGTTCAATGTTTGTAGCTACTATGTGCCATATTCAAATTCTAATAATGAATGACCAATGTTTCAAATAGAAGTCACCATATGACTGTGTACCTCTTTAAGGTATATATAGTGAAGACAATTTTTGAAGTGTAATGTATATTGCTGCTTAGAATTATGAAGTGCCTTTAAGTCTAAATGTTGTGAAATTTATCAAACAGAGCAGTGTTTTACATAATATTTTATGAATATGTATGCAAAAGTCACTGCACTCAGTAGTTTCAGGGTGTACAATAAAGCTACTACTGAGCTTGTGTACTTTGAGCTTGCTTGATTGATTTTTTTTTCTCTCCATTTAAAATGGGGGGTCTTATAGAATAAAGAATCTCTGACCTCCAAGTAGATACATGCAAGCATCATAAATGCAACAAATTCAAATTAAAACAATCATCGTCAGTTGTACAGCAGGCAGCAAGTCATCCTGAACATTGAGGTCCTTGTAAAGAATTTTGTCCAGTTTTACTTGAGTCACCATTGCAAAATTTCCTTCTTTAAAGTATTGCTTTTAGTGATTTTTAAGATTTCTGAGAAATAAATTGTCATTTGCTGTATTTCAGTTCTGGAACATGATGAAAGAAATACATTGCAACTTGGAGAAATACTTGAAAAAGTTTGAGAAATAATCTTTGATGTTGCACTTGTATACCTTGAATGGGAGGGGGCAGGTGCCAGGAGGGGAAGTATACCTTGAAGGGGGATGGCAGGAGGGGGAGTTTTTCATTACAGGGATGAACCAAAAATTATTGATGTTTTGTGCATTTGGTCAGAACTATGTAAATACAAATGGAAACTCTGCAATGTTGATAATTTCATAATAAACTGTACACAGTAGGTCGCCCTATCATCTTATTGAAACATTTACTAGCATCCTTGTTAAAGCTACTCATGTCTGCATTATTACTCATGCTACAAAGGTAATGATGGAGAAGTGATTAAAGGCCCAATTTTTAAAGCCCCACAGCACCAATAAATTTCCAGAGATGTATTCAAGTCACTCTTTTCCCAGCAAGTCAAGTCAACTGGAGCTGTTTTAGAGACTGGAGTCAAGTCAATTGACTCAATTGACAGAATTTTGTAAGTCAGGTAGTGACTCGAGTCACGACTTGAATACAAGTCTGCAAATTTCCAACCCAAGACTTAATCAACAGCTGCTGACCTTGCAAAAGAAGTTCCTGTAGGAACAGTTACTTGACATTAAGCACTGATGACATACTTATATGGGACCTAATACAGCCCTGACAGACTGACTGAGAGATGTAGCTAGGGTGGCAGTCAAGTGGGGATGTAACCCCAGCCCCCCAGTCCTTCATTTAAGCAAATACATATGGGCCTCACTGGCCATTGCCCTGGCCCCAACCACACAGACCTCCCTAATCTGTAAAACAAGTTCAACCAACAGTAGTCTCTATTATGAAAGTTTGTTCATATGACAAACTTCATGAACTGTATCAACCAGCTTTACTGATTTGTAACAATTCTGCCATTGTTTTGAATGGTTAATTAACAGACTATGTAAAACACAGAAATGTTGAAAATGGAACTACAGCCTCAATTGAGTGTTTTAGTGTTAATTGAGAGAAAAGTTCTTTCAGACTTTCATGCACGTTCTATTCAGGATTATTGTGCAGTCATAGTGAGACACCTTATGGTATATTTTAATATATCATTAATAAGGTACAGGTCACCTGCATGATCTCACAAGAGAGCCATTATGTGAGCAGTTTCAACTAATTCTTTTTGGTTTCGATGATAAGAGAAACCTATGCATTCATGATGGCGTGTGTGTGTATGTGTGTGTGGGTGTGTGTGTGTCCAATTTTGTTTTCTTAATATCTCCAAAATGGTAAAGCCGATTTACTTCAAATTTGGTGGGAAGGTGCTCTAGGTGAAACCCCAGTTCTGCATTGACTCCCGGAAATAAAGGTCAAAGGTCAAATTATGTGAAAATCATTCTTTTTATAATAACTCCAAGAAAAAACATCCCATGAACATGAAACTTCACATATATAATAAGAGTGCCTAGCACTACAAAAATATATGGTTGCCATGGTAACCAAGGTCAAAAGTCACGTGATATTAACATTTTAAGCGTAAAATGTGAAAAAAGTGTTCCATGAACTCCTAGTGGGCCAGACTGATTCTTTTGAAATTTGGTGGGTAGGTACCCCAGAGTGTAAACTTGTGTCTATAAGTGACTTTCGGCAGAAAAGGTCAAAGGTCAGAGGTCAAATTCAATTTTTGGGAAAATTCACGGTTTTTTGATTCCTTGTCGTAGGCAGGCAAGGAATCTATGCGATGGTGATGTCATGTGTGTGTGTGTGTGTGTGGTTGTGTGTGTGTGTGTATGTGTGTTTGTGATGCTGCTTGTAATCGTGATATCTCAAGATAGGATTGACTGACACTTTCATATTTGGTATATAAATTTGTCATGTTGAGAGGAAGGACCCTATTGTTTTTGGAGGAGGTCGAAGGTCATCGGAGGTCATCAGAGGTCAAAAACCAAAAACCTTGTAATCGCGTTATCTCAAGTTAGGGATGACCGACACTTTTCATATTCAGTATATAGATTTGTTTAAGAACCCAATTGTTTTTGATAGAGGTCAAAGGTCATCTGAGGTCACCATAGGTTAAACTGCGAAAACCTTGTAAATGGCTTGTAATCGCGCTATCTCGAGATAGCGATGACCGACACTTTTCATATTTGGTATATAGATTTGTCATGTTGAGAGGAAGAACCCTATTGTTTTTGGTGAAGGTCAAAGGTCATTTGAGGTCACCGGAGGTAAAAAGCCGAAAAGCTCGTAATCGTGATATCTCAAGACAGGAATGACGGACAATTTTCATATTTGATGTATAGGTTTGTCATCTTGAGAGAAAGAAATCCTATTGTTTTTGGTGGAGGTCAAAGGTCATTTGAGGTCACCAGAGGTCAAAGACCGAAAACCTTGAAATCACGATATCTCAAGATAGGAGTGGCCTGTATGGATTTGTCGTGTTGAGGGGAAGAATGCTATTGTTTTTGGTAGAGGTCAAAGGTCATCTGAGGTCACCAGAGGTCAAAAACAAAAAACCTTATAATCGCGATATCTCGAGATAGGGATGACCGACACTTTTCATATTTGGTTTGTAGATTTGTCATGTTGAGAGGAAGAGCTCTGTTATTTTTGGTGAAGGTCACTTGGGGTCACCGGATTTAAAAAGCTGAAAAGCTTGTTAATCACGATATCTCAAGATAGGAATGACAGACACTTTTCATATTTGGTATATAGACTTGTCATGTTGAGAGAAAGAATCCTATTGTTTTTGGTGGAGGTCAAAGGTCATTTGAGGTCACTAGAGGTCAAAGACCGAAAACCTTGAAATCGCCATATGTCAAGATGGGAATGGCCTATATAGATTTGTCATGTTGAGAGGAAGAATCCTATTGTTTTCGGTAGAGGTCAAAGGTTATCTGAGGTCACCGGAGGTTAAACTGCAAAAACCTCATTAACGGCTTGTAAACACAATATCTCCAGATAGCAATAAACGACACTTTTCTTATTTGGTACATAGATTTGTCATGTTGACAGGAAGAAGCCTATTGTTTTTGGTGAAGGTCAAAGGTCATTTGAGGTCACTGGAGGTAAAAAGCTGAAAAGCTCGTAATCATGATATCTCAAGATAGGAATGACCGACACTTCATATTTGGTATATAGATTTGTCATGATGTAAGGAAGAACCCTATTGTTTTTGGTGGAGGTCAAAGGTCATCTTGGGTTACCAAAGGTCAAAAAGCAAAATTTCCCAAGAATTCCCAAGATTGTAATCTGGCATCACTGGGGTCAAAAAACAACATTTCCCAAGAATTCCCAAGATTGTTATATGGGGTCACCAGTGGTCAAAAAGCAGTTTCCCAAAAATTCCCAAGATTGTTATATGGGGTCACCAGAGGTCCAAAAGCAAAATATCCCAAGAATTCCCAAGATTGTAATCTGGCGTCACTGGGGTCAAAAATCAACATTTCCCAAGAATTCCCAAGATCATCATCTGGAGTTATCAGAGGCCAAAACGCAAAAGCAAAATTTCCCAAGAATTCCCAAGATTGTTATATGGGGTCACCAGAGGTCAAACAGCAAAATATCCCAAGTATTCCTAAGATCGTCATCTAGGGTCACCAGATGTCAAAAAGTAAAACTTTCCAAGAATTTTCAAGATCCAAGATCCATTGGAGTTGAATCCCTTTCAAGACACTTCAGATTTTCTTTTTTGTTATATTTGGTGGGGTTCAAAGGTCATGTGAGGTCAGCAGAGGTCAAATTGTTAAAACATAAAATGATGTAGTCAAGAAAGATAAATTTGAGGGATAAACCTCAGTGCAACAAAGCATCCCCATTCGGCAAGGAATCACTAAGCCTTTGGGCTTTCTGGTTAGTATTTTTAGTATAATTCCAGAAGGAAACGCTCCACATACATGAAACTGCACATATGATGAACGTGCCTAATACTACCAGAATATATGGTTACCATGGCAACCAAGGTCAAAGGTCACGTTACAGGAGGTCAAAGGTCAATTTTTGTGAAAAATCACACTTTTTTAGTATTTTTAGTATAATTCCAGAAGAAAACATTCCACATACACAAAACTTCACACATATGATGAACGTGTCTAATGCTACCAAAATATATGGTTGTCATGGCAACCAAGGTCAAAGATAAATTTTTGTGAGAAATCACATTTTTTTAGTATTTTAAGTATAACTCCAGAAGGAAACATTCCACATACATGAAATTTCGCACATATGATGAATGTGCCAAACAGTACCAAAATATATGATTACCATGGCAACCAAGGTCAAAGGTCACGTGACAGGAAGTCAAAGGTCAATTTTAGTAAAAAATCACATTTTTTAGTATATTTAATATAATTCCAGAAGGAAACATTCCACATACATGCAACATCACACATATGATGAACGTGTCTAATGCTACCAAAATATATAGTTGCCATGGTAACCAAGGTCAAAGATCAATTTTTGTGAGAAATCACATTTTTTCAGCATCTCGGTACACAAAGACTTAACATTGATGATAGCAACGTAAATCAGCAGTGCACGGTGTAGACGTGCCCATTATTACTAGCACCAAAGCTATTATAAGCATAGATTCCAACTACTATACCTACATAGTTACGCTCAGTGACTCCTCGTGGAGACGCAAATATCGAAGTTTGAATTTGACATACGCGGCGTTTTTTTCGGCGATCTGCGTAAGGAAATAAAAACGCGTACGTTACAGAAACCTCATTGTTAAAAGAGGTTAGCGTGCGTGTCTTTTTACAACGCGTTCTATACGGAATACATTTCTCTGTGTATTATTCGAAATGACGCACACTTCTGCTCTCTTGGGAAGCAAACGCGCTAGTTGATTTCCCGTTGTGAGGGCGTAAGAAATTAAAAGCGCATATAAAAGTGCGTTACTTAAAGATATAGGAACTGACTAATGAATGTAGGCGAATAAGTGTATGAACTTTAAACCAGTCATTGTGCGTTCATGTTCAAGTGTACTTATTTGTAATGCTGTCAGGAAGAATTGAACTTCTTGTGTAGAATTTAGTGTTGAGGAATGAATACTTCTTACATTACAATGTTCCGAAATAGTATTAATACTTTTGTAAGACACTCATTTCCCTGTAGCCTGTGCTTTTTTAAAACTGCTAAACAGTGATCACCACTTCTGCCCCATATTTTGGGCTCCATGGGGAGTCAACCCGCCATTCTAAATTTGGAATCTATGCTTGTAATATTTTTGGTACTGACTGTCCATTCCAATGATGTGCATGCTAACACGAGCAAGCATGCACATCGTATTATGTGCACATATTTTCTGTATAGAGCACTGAAGGCGTTCTTTTTGCACAACAACAAAAGGGCGCATGAAGGGAAACTAGTACGCGTGCAGACGCCTCAAACACGGTCACACTGATCTGTTTATGTATGTTGATCCTACACATAGATCAGTGCGTCAAGGGGGCGGTCGCCCCCCCTCCTACAAAGCCTCCGAAGGCCTCTGTCGGAAATTTCTAGTCTGTGTCCCAATTTTTTACCACCTTAATTTAAACTTCTTACAACGGAAAATAGTTGCTCAAATCATATTCTTAGGGGTTTACTTACAACACTTATTATGTTTTTAAGCAGAATTACACATCAAAATGGTTACTGACAAGTCCTGAAAATGTCATTTAAGGCAATCTCGGAGATATTTTAATCTAATTTTTTTTTCCGCGCGCTACACGCCAGAAGATGGTGGCGCGACGCTTAGATAGTACCAAAGATACTATAAGCATAGATTCCACACTCCTTTACCTACACTTTTACAGAAATTGACTCCTCATGGAGAGGCAAATATCGGGGCGGAAGTGTGGAATTGACAAGTGCGCCGTTCTATTCGACGATCTGCGTACCGAAAAAAGAACGCGTTACGGACAATGCCATTGTTATAAAAGGTTGACCCACGTGCACTTTGACAGAGCGTTTCATACGTGCAATATACCTTTCTCTGTGCATTTATCTAAATGCACAGAGAAACTCACTACCGGGCACTTAAAAAAGAACAAATTGCGTTCCCGTCAAATGCTTGTAAGAAGTCGACGCACATTTTTAACAGCGTTTTTGACGAGCCCATGGCAACTGACCTATTTATAGATTGCGGACTTCAAAACAGTCATTGTGCGTTCATGACAGAGTGTTTGCTTGGCATGGCACGGGGAAGAAGCATAACTTGTCTGTGAATGGAATATATTGAGGAGTGATTACTTTTCAAATTTAAGAATGTTCCGAATTAACATGTAGTTACACTTGAGCAAGACTTTAATCTGTCTGTTTTTAAAAGGACTGAACAGTGATCAGCACTTCGGCCCTGATATTTTGGCCTCCATGAAGAGTCAGCGCGCCATTTTAAGTTTAATTGGAATCTATGCTTATAATATCTTTGGATAGTACATCATTACTTCAAGATAATAATCTGTCGGAAATTTTGGCTTTTGCCCCCCCCCCCCCCCAAATATCTAGCTACGCGACTGCAGTCACCATCCGCGATTGGCGCATTGTGTGTTATCTTTTCAAAGATATAGACCTTATGCATATGATGTCACAAAGGAGAAAGTGCTCCCTCGTTTGGAGGAAAAGCGCATATCATTGCAAGTTACACCAATAAATGCACGGACAGCTGATTTGTAACCAATCGTACACGCGCGTAAGTCTACTATACGCGCGGCGAAATCTACGCCATCAGGGCACGTTTCAGACGTGTGCTTCATTGTTTTCACCCGAAACTTCAGTGTGATGTCAATGCATAAGGTCTATTATAAGTATAGATGCCAAAGTCCTATACCTACACTGTTACGGAGACTGAATCCTCATGGAGACGCAAATATGGGAGTGGAAGTGTGGCTTTTTTATTCGGTGATGTGCGTATAATAATAGGTACGCACAGGAAATTTCATTCCTAAAATAGCGTGGCTTGCTTGAGCATTGTGTACGCGCAGCATAACGTTCTCTGTGTTTTATCCCGAATACTTGACTTGACACTTTTGCGCGCTCCGGAAACAAACGCGCTCGTTGATTTTCCGTTGTGAGTGCGTGAGATATTAAAGGTTCATTTAAAAGTGTGTTACCTGAAGATTCAATAAAAACTGACCAATAAATAAGCCCATGAACTGAGCTTCAAACGTGCCATTGTGCGTACATTTTCAAGTGCACTTAATGCAATGCAAAATGCCGCAAGGAAGAAATAAAGTTCTTCTTTTAAGTGAAATCTATTGAGGAGTGATACACCTTAAATTTACAATGTTTCAGAGTAACAAGTGTTCATACTTTTGTAAGACATCTGTCTGTTTGCTTTCAAAACGACTGAACAGAGCATGATCGGCACTTCGGCCGGCCCGGTATTGTGGCTCCATGGGGAGTCAACGCGCCATTTTAAGTTTGGAATCTATGTTTATAACATCTTTATGTCTTTCCATTTAGCGCACACCCTATTTACAATTAGTGCTATCATGAAGTCTGTAGGCCAATGGAGTTTTAGATTCGTATTCTTGGGGTTGGATTTACTTGTAAACCCAAAGGTAATAATAAGTAAGGATACTTGTCGTTTTTGTCCCACATTAGTACATTTGCGTCAGATACTGTAATGTGTAGCCATTTCATTAAGTTGCTAAGGCAATCCATGTACTAGACACAGTGCAATGTGGATGAGAGATAATGCGTGATTGTGCGAATTTAAAGCATTAGAGGCCGAAGAGGCGTTAAAGACACGCTACAGGTGTAGGGCGCGTTACCATGCCCACATTGGTCAGATATTATTTCCGGTTACCTACATAACGTGATCTCCCATTCGGGTTCAATTTTGCTCGGTATAGATAGTTCTCACGTGACGTCATTGGAGCTTTTCACGTGTATTATTTCAGCCATGTCTGAGGGCAACCCCAGCATGTGTGCACAGGCTTGCCCTCAGACATGGCGGTTGCTAACCCCTAACTGTGACGTCACTGAGGACTATCTATATTCCACACATAGAGCAGGATATATATTGCTTTGTGATTCCACATTGATGTGCGTCCTCTAGTTATACGGCTCAGCACAGTGCCTGTGCTGGCGATGAGATAAGCAACTCCGTCGATTGCCCTCTTGTTTCCTTTATTTTCAACTTCCCTGAAGTTTTGTATGACCCTACAAAAATCTGTAGCCAGGGGAAAGTACCCTGGGGGAAATTTTCCCCCTAGAAAATCCCCAGAAGCTATCAACCCCCCAACCCTCAGTACGTACCTTGTCTGGCTATGAGCCTGGCCCTGTATATGGACCCTTCCTAAAGCTTTCCTATCTTCCCATTATTCTCATCTTTCATATTTCTGACCATGATGCTGTGGCTGAGTCTGTCTGGAGAATTGTTCTACCTAGAATAAAGCCTCTACTTGCTGGTTGTTTGTAAAATTGTTCACCTCACACTGGAGATTCCAAGCACTGATCTAACCAGTACATTAAACTCTCTGTAATAAAATTTGCTACCAAAATTGGTAGAAGCCAGTCACAATGCCCCTTCCAAAACATTACCAGCACACAGGTTATGTGAACTGGAGTGTATTAAAGGTGATTCTTCCCCACTGTGACAATGCACACATAGGCCTATTGTAGCGACCAAGTGGGGTCGCTATTGTGTTTAAGCTTCGTGACTGTTACTTTGTTAACCTGCGTGCCAGACGTGGCTTTGTGTGTGTATACTTACCTCTTTATTCTGGTTTTCTTCTCTGCAGGCCGGGACATCTGCATGCCAGTAAGCATTCCACTCCTTGTTTCTTGTTTTCCTTTCATGAAGTTTTTGCAGGAGCTCCTTTTTCTTACAGTAAACATCAGTCTTATTAATTTGTGTATGTTTCTGAAGTCCATGTGGGGAAGCTCCGGAGGCCGTCGGCACGGCTAGTGTATTTGTAAGTAATTTTAAGTCTAATTTGTTTATAGTTTGGAGCGGGTCCGGGGTTGGGTGCAGGCTCGGGATGCTGGGACGCCCCCTCTACTTTTTACCCTGGGTTAAGGGATGTTTTGGGTGTTTTTCTTTTAGGCGTGTCCCCAAATGGGAGAGAGGGCCCCAGCCATAATTAGTGATAGATGGGAAATTTTTAGAGCGTCTCTTGCCTGTGCCCAGCCTCGTTAATAGGTCGAGCCACGTCTGCGGCTTCCCCCATGGCAGGTTTGTGAGTATTGTTTGGATTGACTTAATTTTGATTTAAGTGTAACTCTCCTTTACTATTTGCTCCAACGGAAATGGAAGTCGTTATTTTGCTGTGTATATAATTGTATTGAAGTTTCGTTTTGGTGCTCTGAGAGAGTCATTTTGTTTAAATTGTATTTTCTGTTCAGTCAGAAATTTGGTTTATTTCCTTATTTCGTAGTCATACCGCACTGTTTAGGGTTTGTAGTCCCCACAAGTTTAGGCTTGCCCCCATATCCTGAGCTCGGGTGACCTTCAGTTGGCCGAGTTCCCACACCACCGCTCGGCCCGGGACCCTACTTTCTTTTTGGGATGCTACACTATAGCCTATGTAAACTATGTGCCAGCTGTTCGCCCTTTACTGTCGGTGCATTTACTTCCAAGACATAATGTCTAGCCAAGAGGGGGCCATCCCCCCTCCCCGAAAATGTTTTGTCCCCCTAGAAAATTTTAAGTTGCCGGTTGGCTTAGCACATTTCTGTATGCTTTGCCCACTTGTGAAAAAATCTCAGAACCCTCACCTCCTCCAAATAGCCATCTTGAATCCCTTCAGAACATGTTTGATGTCTATGGGTTAGTTAGTTAGTTAGATGAGGTTTAACGTCCCAGTTTCCAACCAATTGGTTCAAGTCGAGACGACCACGGCCTTTTTTCCAGTTGTGGCTCACTGGCTTGTTTTCCCTACTCCATTGCTTATGCTGAGCACCAAGCACAAAGGCAGTAGGTTCCATTTTTAAAGTCTTTGGTATGATGCGGCCAGGATTTGTTCAATAGCCTACAGTAGGTAAGCTCTGATAGTACTATTGGACACATAAAACCATACCGTACAGATACACATTCACAAGGAATATTGTAAGGTTTTCTCCACAAGCATTGAGGTCTTCCTGTGGCTGCTATAGCAACCGAACAAATATGAACTCATCAAGTGGTTCTTATCGGGAAAACAACTTTGCTATTTCCGGGATTTTTCTCAGCTTTTCTAGAATCAGTGCATGTAGGACCACATTAGTAACCCTAGGCAAAACAGAACATGAATAGCAACTATAAAAAGTATGGGGTTTTTCAAAACCATACACAAAAATAAGATAGTGATTTGGCAACACAAAATGGAAGCCTAGTGCATGTGATATGTCATACTGTAAGTGGCATGGATGGATGGAATTTTGCGCACATAATTTTAAACGCTGAAACTTTTCTGGAAATGAATCAATAGCTAAAATCCCCAAACCAGGAAATAATTTATCTAGTATCACATCGCAATTTGCTACACAAGCTGGCCAAATTGCTACACAAATGCAAAAGTGTGTAGAACTTTTTTGTGTGCATAACCAAAGGGTTTTCAGTGGTTTTGTACTACAGAAGTAGGAAATTCTCAAAACTGCTACACAAAATTTGAATACTAAATTATTCCTTGGAAATGATGGATAGTCTGATTTGATCAAGTGTAAGCTGGAATGAAAAGTAAATTCATGTAATGAAATAAAAATTGTATCCAGATTTCATGTTTTATGTCAACTCAGTCTTTGTTGCTGACACAACCGTAAACCTGGCAAATCTCATGCACCTCAAAAACTTTGCATGATATTTACACTGTTATGCCTATGCTTGCTCATAACACTTACATGCAAATATGCAATTCAATACATTTGAGTGTGATAAGTGATGACTGCAAATTCCATTACGGACAGTAAATTTAGATACCAAAACAGACAATTTTAAAATACGTAGAAGCCACAGAAATGCAAATTAATCTCAACCAGGGAAATTGTGTGAAGTATGACTATGTTATGTAACATTTAAAGGCAATAGGCAGTCACCCCAATCAGAGTTAGTATGCCTGGTCACACTAGCTCATGAATGGTCTATTTTGATCATGTGACAATGTTTTTGCTAGTGAATTGTGAAATTCAAGGAGAATTTCTCCTTGCTTTACCTATCATTGTAATAGTTATGTTCAAAATACCTTCAGAGGTGCTTGTGATGCAATAAGAGGAGATTTGCAAGAATTTGCTGATTTTTTCAAAGCAAAGTTTGGGGTGACTGCCTACTAGGGCTGTCACTGCTTAGCAATTAATCGCTAAATGATGGCATATGTAAAAAACGTTTAGTACAAAGCCACCAGCAATTAATTGCAAAACCCGTTTTTCTGTATGAAACCAGAATGCAAAAATGCATTGAGGTTTCCATGATATATGTTCCATTCCAAATAATGCCATTATGTCCTTTATCTTTCAGTCACTATGCTATCTTAACAAGTCAAGTGCTATCTTAACATGTTGGAAAATAATTTTTGGTTCATATTTGATCTTAGGAATTCCTGGGAAATTGTGCATTTTGACCACTAATGACTTGAGATGATGATCTTGGGAATTCTTGGGGTAATTTGCTTTTTGACTCCTGGTGAACCCATGAGACGATCTTGGGAATTCTTGGGAAATTTTGCTTTTTGATCCCTGTGACCCCAGATGACCTTTAACCTCCACCAAAAACGAAAGCATTCATCTTTACACCATAACGCATCCACATACTGAGTATGAAATCTATCCAAGCTTCCTAGATCTGGAGATATCGTGTTAACAAGGTTTTCAGTGTTTGACCCCCGGTGACCCCCAGATGACATTTAACCTCCACCAAAAATGAAAGCATTAATCTTCGCACCATAATGCATCCACATACTACGTATGAAATCTATTCAAGCTTCCTACCTGGAGATATCGTGTTAATAAGGTTTTCAGTGTTTGACCCCAGATGACCTTTGACCTCCACCAAAAATGAAGGCATTCATTGTCTCACCATTAAGCATCTACATACTTAGTATGACATTAATCCAGGCTTTCTAGCTTGAGATATCATGTTAACAAGGTTTTCAAGATTTGACCCCTGGTGACCCCAAATGACCTTTGACCTCCACCAAAAACAATAGGGTTCTTTCTCTCACCAAAACACATCAACATACTAAGTATGAAATTTATCCAACCTTCCTTTCTTAAGATATCGTGTTAACAAGGTTTTCAGTATTTGACCCCCAGTGACCCCAGATGACCTTTGACCTCCATCAAAAACGATATGGTTCTTCCTCTTACCATAACGCATCTACCTACTAAGTATGAAATTTATCCAACCTTCTTATCTTGAGAAATCTTGTTAACAAGGTTTTCAGAGTTTGACCTCTGGCGACCCCAGATGACCTTTGACCCCCACCAAAAATGATAGGGTTTTTTCTCTTAATATGGGGCCTCTATGTACCAAGTTTGAGAACCGTCAGAGTTTCCCTTCTTGAGATATTGTGTTAACGAGCTCAGTGTCACAAACACATGTACACACACACCCGCACACACATACACCCAAACACACATACACATGACATCACCATTGCATAGATTCCTTGCCTGCGTCTGTAATGGGTGCCTATTGGGGACACACACCAGTCCTTGAGACGTGAACTGGGGACATGATGAAAATCGGGGATATCCCCGATTTTAGTATCACTTCAAATGTGCCTTTGGGAGTCAAAGTAGTATGCCCTCTGCTTATCATACAGTTTCAAGCAAGTTCCACATTTCACCTGCTCAGCGCATGTTCGTGTGTAAAATCTGTGTAATTTTAGCTTTGATTAAATGCCATACTCTCTTGTGAAATTATCCCCGGTTTCTGTGTGTGGAAAACACGCCCCTTTTTCACACACGACCATGCCCTGAGCAGGTGAACTGGGGATATTTCAATAGAGAGTAATTATCCCCGGTTCCCTAACTTTCGCAGTGTGTGAAATATGCTCCCCATTTCCATACAGTAACTGGCAGTCCAAGTAGATAGAAACATAAATTGAGTTATTTCAACACGGGATATCTACAGCTATGATGTAGCCATTGTAATTCCAATGATGTTTTGGCTCTAGCGCCCCCAGAAAGTGTATCCCCACTTCACGTTTAAAAATCCAGTATCACCAGTAGGCGCCCTGAACGGGTATGTGTGCCTTCGGCAAGGAATCAAAAATGAGACCTACTACCTTCTCACTTGGTGCTCAGCACAAGAGACAGGAGCAGAAATAATATTACACATGTGAGAATTAAGTGGTAGCACAGTACAGGTTAATAGTATAGTCCCCAAGGGCTGGACAAGATTGTGATGGAAATTTGTAAAGCACTTTGATGTCAATCAAAAAATGTTACATAAGAGCACACTGTATTATTTCTAATAAGTACTAAGAAACAAGTTTTGTTACAATAATTGTTTGAACTGACCAAAGAATACAAAGATACATTCAAGTAACCAGAATGCAAAAATGCATTGAGGTTTCGATGATATATGTTCTATTCCAAATGATGCCATGATGTCCCATATCTTTCAGTCACTGGTCAAAATTTCCCAAGAATTCCCAAGATAGTCATCAGGGTCACCAAAGGACAAAAAGCAAAATATCCCAAGTATTCCCAAGGCCTAATGTTACAGTATAGCCTAGAGGCTATGCTAAATACTTGGCAAGGCCCTAAGTAACATTAGCCCAGGTCTAGTCCGCAAACTGCTGACCTAGTATGGGGATTCCCATACTAGGTCAGCAATATACCCATTGTCAAAATTGGGCTACCGCACCTTCAAATATTTTGAATGGTCTCAGTCTTTCTCAACTTCACATATACTCCTAGGTAATTGACCTCTATGGGTCATTTATATGTTTAAGACCCATCATTTTAAGGATACTAGCACTCAGTCTCCAAAAAGAGACCAAAAATTTTGATTTATACAAACGGTCCTATTTTGTTTTTAAAACATTCTAAATCTTGTTACTAGGACGTTCACACTCTTATATGCTATATAGCACGCACTGCTGTTCAATTGTGACATAGTTCATAGCTATGGTTACAATCATGTACGCACATACGCGTATGTAGCAACAATCATTGCAGAAACGCACGCAGACGATGTTACTCTCACAGTAATAACGCGGGAAAAACTTTGTGTTGCAATAGCCTATTCCTAGTTCAGGGAGCAAAGTGTACGTGAGAACTATAGGCCTAGGTACCCTAGGCCTATGCACAGCTGGTCACAGAAATCTCTCTGTAAATACTACAAACTCAGATGATGGGTACCAACATTTGACAGGCAATAACTGCTTTGATTAGCCCTAGCCTAGGCCATAGCTATTACAGCCCATACATACTGTACTACAATTAGGCTAGCCTGTACTGTGGCAGTTAGGCTAGGACTTAGTCACAGGACTAGGAGTTTGTCTAGGCCTAGGCCTAGCCCATAAACCTGGAGCTCTGCATTAGATTTATGTACTGAGTCTAACGTTATTGTGTGTGTAGGCTAATGTTTGTTTTTGGTTCTGTAACAACACTTAGGCCTAGGCCCTAACTGTTAGGCCAAGTAAAAAAATATATATGTTTCCCGTCAGGTTTTTGCAAAAAAAGGAGGAGGCGGGGCTTTTTTTTATTTTCTTTTTTTTTTCCAAGATGGCTGAAACAGACTTTCCCGCAATCCAAATTACATCATTTTAAAAGATATGTACAAATATAACTCGCTGACACACAAAAGTGATTGTAAAAGTTTGTTTTATTTTGTTTATACCAGTGTAGAAGAACTTCTTTAACACCCTTGGAATTCAACGTATACTTCCAGCATACCCTTATATTTGTCTTGTAGTGCATGGTTCCCTTGAGTGAGTTTTACATAAACATTTGTTTCACACCCAAAGAAAAAATAACTTCTAAATGAAACTTTTGAAGTTTAAAACAAGAACTTGTTTAAATGTACAACAGTGTTGGCGATGAAACGTTCACAGAGCGCTACGAGCATACGTACAGTAGTACTAGTATAGGCTGCGGAGCTAGCACATTGTCTAACTTTGGACATAGGTTGAAAGAAGTAATCGGCAAGACCTTACAAGTGTTCACAAGTATTATTTTCGGTAGATTTATTCGAAATTTTCTTTTTTTCTCGCATTTTATCAGTAGATAAAAAATAAAAAAATATTTCATGCGGCGCCGAAAAAGGAAGCGGGCGGGGACGCGAAACATATATATTTTTTTACTTGGCCTTAGGCCTAACGTTAGGCCTACATTAATAAAACTTGATATGCCTGGTAAATTTTCCACTAAGGTTACTCATGCTACTCTGCTACTCTGAAGAGGAGCCATATCACAACATACTGTGATATTCCTGCTGTAAGTTTGATAAGGCCTACTCCATTTCTTGGTGCTATTTTTCCAATTCAGTTACAGTCAAATCTAACATTGACGTTGGGCTACTCAGCCAGCTCAACAGACCTTGGCAGGCAATGTGTGGTAGTCTGTCACTGCACTCAGAAACTAGCTTTTAACACAGTTTCTGATTGGTTGAAAGTGGATCTGTTTACAACTGATCAACCAATGATATGGTAGCTTATGGAATGTCATGGATCTGTTGCAAACTATCTTCTGATTGGTTTAACATCAACTTGTTGACAAAAATTTAACCAATAACATAACAGCATAGATTACTGGGCTCCAATAAATACACTACAGTACTGTACAGGCAAGTGAAATACTGTAGTCTATTCTCAGTCTTTTGATATGTTGGCTAAAGAATAATAAAGTTCGTGAAAGGACCTATTTACTCATTCAAAATTCGGATTATCAAGGAAAAATCCATATTCCCATATTTACAATGATTTTCCGTACTGAATATGGAAAATCCATGCTGGTTGGCAGCTCTGTCTCAGGGTTTGACCCCCTGGTGACCCTACATAACCTTTGACCCCCACCAAAAATGATAGAGTTCTTCCTCTTACTATAAGGCATCTAAATACAAGGTATGAAATTTATCCAAGCTTCCTACCTCGAGATATCGGGTTAACAAGGTTTTCAGAGTTTGACCCCCGGTGACCCCAGATAACCGTTGACCTCCAACAAAAATGATAGGGTTCTTCCTCTTAACATAACGCATCTACATAATAAGTATGAAATTCATCCAAGCTTCCTACCTCAATATATTGGGTTAACAAGGTTTTCAGGGTTTGACCCCTGGTAGCCCAAAGTGACCTTTGACCTCCACCAAAAACAATAGAGTTCTTCCTCTCAATATGGGGCATCCATGTACCACGTTTGAGAACTGTCAGAGCTTCCCTTCTTGAGATATCATGTTAACAAGGTTTTCAGAGTTTGACCCCCGGTGACCCCAGATGACCTTTGACCTCCACCAAAAATGATAGGGTTCTTCCTCTTACCATAATGCATCTACATACTAAGTATGAAATTCATCCAAGCTTCCTACCTCAAGATATTCTGTTAACAATGTTTTCAGGGTTTGACCCCAGGTGACCCCAGGTGACCTTTGACCTCCACCAAAAGCAATAGGGTTCTTCCTCTCAATATGGGGCATCCATGTACTACATTCGAGAACTGTTAGAGCTTCCTTTCTTGAGATATCGTGTTAACAAGGTTTTCAGAGTTTGACCCCCGGTGACCCCAGGTGACCTTTGACCTCCACCAAAAACAATTGGGTTCTTCCTCTCAATATGGGGCATCCATGTACCAAGTTTGAGAACTGTCAGAGCTTCCCTTCTTGAGATATCGTGTTAACAAGATTTTCAGAGTTTGACCCCGGTGACCCCAGATGACCGTTGACCTCCACCAAAAATGATAGGGTTCTTTCGCTTACCATAACGCATCTACATACTATGTATGAAATTCATCCAAGCTTCCTACCTCAAGATATTGTGTTAACAATGTTTTCAGGGTTTGACCCCTGGTGACCCCAGTTGACCTTTGACCTCCACCAAAAACAATAGGGTTCTTCCTCTCAATATGGGGCATCTATGTACTAAGTTTGAGAACTTTCAGAGCTTCCCTACTTGAGATATCGTGTTAACAAAGTTTTCAGAGTTTGACCACCGGTGACCCCAGATGACCTTTGACCTCCACCAAAAATAATAGGGTTCTTCCTCTTACCGTAATGCATCTACATACAAAGTATGAAATTCATCCAAGCTTCCTTTCTCGAGATATTGTGTTAACAAGGTTTTCAGGTTTTGACCCCCGGTGACCCCACATGAACTTTGACCCCCACCAAAAACAATAGGGTTCTTCCTCTTAATATGGGGCAACTATGTACCAAGTTTGAAAACTGTCAGAGTTTCCCTTCTTGAGATATCGTGTTAACGAGCAAAGTGTCACAAACACACACATACACACCCATACCCGTTCAGGGCGCCTACTGGGGATACTGGATTTTGAGACGTGAAGTGGGGATACACTTTCTGGGGGCGCTAGAGCCAAAACGTCATTGGAATTACAATGGCTACATCATAGCTGTAGATATCCCATGTTGAAATAACTCAATTTATGTTTCTATCTACTTGGACCGCCAGCTATGGAAATGGGGAGCATATTTCACACACTGCGAAAGTTAGGGAACCGGGGATAATTACTCTCTATTGAAATATCCCCAGTTCACCTGCTCAGCGCATGGTCGTGTGTGAAAAAGGGGCGTGTTTTCCACACACAGAAACCGGGGATAATTTCACAAGAGAGTGTATGGCATTCAATCAAAGCTAAAATTACACAGATTTTACACACGAACGTGCGGTGAGCAGGTGAACTGTGGAACTTGCTTGAAACTGTATGATAAGCAGAGGGCGTACTACTTTGACTCCCAAAGGCACATTTGAAGTGATACTAAAATCGGGGATATCCCCGATTTTCATCATGTCCCCAGTTCACGTCTCAAGGACCGGTGTGTGTCCCCAATAGGCGCCCATTACAAACGCACATACACACACACGCACATACACACATACATACACATACACGCCATCATGAATGCATAGGTTTCTCTTTTCATCGAAACCAAAAAACCTTTTATCAATCTAAAAACACAAACATATGACATTTGTGCATGTTTTTGACAGTGTTCAAAATTCCCCAGTCGAAACTACAGACAGTGGAGTCATGCAAACCCAACTCCAGTGCAGAAATTACAACTGTGAAGTCAGAGCGAATACCAAACCAAGTACAACAAGAGGGCAATCAAGGAGTTGCTGATCTCATCCCAATACATCCTTTTGCTTCTTCCGAGTCTGGTGTAGCAGTCTGGAATTTTATTGTAATGGGAACACTAAGGGGAAACTGGGAAAAGAGAAGGCTAACCTTGAGCTGGGGATGTTTGTTCATTCCGGCATCTTTACGGTACCCGCCAGCTTCCGGTTCTGATTGCAGTGTATTTACAGCACACACGCACAGCAAAACTATAGGCCTAGATACTACTGTGACACAAGGGACTTGTGCCCTTCAAAAACCATAGAGACGCGCGATCTCGTGACGCCGTGAATCCCCTCTATAGACCTTATGCATTGACATCACACTGACGTCATTTTGGGTGAAAACACTGAACTATGTGCTAGGAAGGATCATTCCACAATAAGGTTTTTTAAGCCACCATGGAGGGTCACGTGATGTAGGTTAGTTTGCTCAAGTCGATTCCACCGCGTATCTAGCGCTGATGCAACGATGTACATGTATATGCTAACGCACCGTAGCGGGCCTTAGCGTCTCTTCTGCCTCTTGTACACTAACTTGCGCGCTATCACTCGTCAGCGTACACACCATTGCGCCGCCTCAGCAACTTCATGAAAAGGCTTACAGTACATCACAATAGTCGTATAACATACAGAGCACCAAACGCGAACCGTGTAGGATTCGAGGCACATCATTGGCCAAAATGCAAGCGTGCATGTGCACGCGTGGGTTAGCTTTCCTTCATGCGCCTTGGTGTTTTTGTGTCAAAAGGACGCTTTCAACGCGTTGTGCAGAACATCTGTGCACATGTATGGACAGCCTCCTGTTTAGTGACGGTGCTATCGCGAATGTTTCAAAGTCAACGAGTCTCGACGTATTCGAAATGTGGTCACACACTCTGTCCTTCGAATAGGCAGGACCACTCCTAAAATCAAGAAAAGTTTGTGAAAAAACAATCTTTTGATCACACAATCATAGTGTAAAGATTCCCTATTAATTACAATAAAACACTAGAGACCTAATGAGTATAGTAACAACGGATTGCTTTAGCGTGTACATCAATGAATCTGTGTTACATTACTTTCACTTCTAGATACGCGTCTCTGGGACAGTGGAATCGACTTGAGTAAGCTAACCTACATCATGTGACCTCCCAAGTCGGCTTCAATTTCGAGGCGTATTCCGCATTGAGGTGCGTCCTCCAGTTATATAGCTCAGTGGGTGAAAACAACGAAGCACATGTGCACGAACGGCGTGGATTTCGGCTCACGTGTAGTAGACTTACACGCGTATACGATTGGTTGACAACTCAGCTGTCGGCATTTATTGGTGTAACTTGCCATGATACGGGCTTTTCCGCCATTTTCCTCTAAAAGAGGGAGCACTTTCTCCATTGTGAAATATGCATATGCATAAGCTCTATAGAGGGATTTCAGTCACATGACTTTAACCAACTAGACGCAATTTTGAAGAGCAAGATTGCGCGTCCTTTTTGTATTGACGTCACATGAAATCCCTCTATGAGGGATTTCATGTGAAGTCACACACAATGGATTCCCAGGCACTGAAGGGCAAAACGCACAAGCAGTAAGCGAATTTACAACTCACGCGCACGGCATAACCATAGATACTACTGTGACACAATGGACACGTTCTCGTCAAAACAAAAAAGACGCGCGATCTTGCTCTTCAAAAGTGCGTCTAGTTGGGTAAAGTCAAAGATATTTTAAGCATAGATTCCAAACTTAAAATGGCGCGTTGACTCCTCATGGAGGCCAATATATCGGGGCGGAAGTGCTGATCACTGTTCAGTCGTTTTGAAAACAAACAGGCAAATGAATGTCTTACAAAAGTATTAGTATTTGTTATTTCGGAATGCTGTTGACTGAAGAAGTACGACGCCTCAATAAATTCCACTTAAACAAGAATAACTATTTCTTCAACGCGGCATTCCACGTATTTACACTTGAACATGAACGCACAATGACTGGTTTTGCAAGTTCATGGACATTCATTGGTCAGTTTCTATGGTTTCTTCAAGTGACGCACTTTTATATGCGCGTTCAATTACTAACACGCTCACAACGGAAAAGGAACTAGCCCGTTTGTTTCCAGAGCGCGCAGAACTGTGCCTCAAGTATTCCGGATGATATACAGAGAGATGTATTCTGCGTGCATAGAACGCGTTGTAAAAGTGCATACACGCTAACCTCTTTGAACAGTGGAATTTTCTGTAACGAGTTCTTATTTTTGTACGCAGATCACGGAATAGAACGACATGCATGTCAAATTTACACTTCCGCCCCGATAAATACGTCTCCATGAGGAGTCACTGAGCGTAACAGTGTAGGTATAGAAGTTTGGAATCTATGCTTATAATATCTTTGGGTAAAGTCACGTGAATGAAATCCCTCTATAGAGGTTCTTCACCGACGTCACTGCGCTGCGCGTCTCTCTATTTTGACGGCCAGGCGTCCATTGTACAACAATTGTAACTAAGGCCGTATCGTGCCGGAATGCGTATCGATAACACGCCTTCTGCGCATGTTCAGTGACGACCAGTATTCCAGACTAAACGCAATGACATCACGTGAAGAAACTCTATATGTAAGACATGTGTAGGAAAAATGCCAGTCCTACATTTAGATCAGTAGATTGCCCTCTGACATCACTCCGCTCGTCACTCTGATTTATCAGTGTTGTAAGAGTCACACAGTTTTGCAGAAGAGTCGAATCATTTACTACTTTCAATGTAACTCGAGTCATTTTCCTTTTGAAAATTAATGACTCGAGTCATGACTCGTTACAAAAATGTGATTTATAGATGTTTTGAGTGCTAAATGTCCATACTCCCCTTTCCGAATAATTGTTGGTGGTGACAACGTAGTGATCAATGTCCCTTCCAATTTTTCAGGAGCCTCTTGTATTGACCCTATCAAAACTAACTTGCCCTGAAAGAAAGTATGAAAAGCGCAGACTGAAAATTCCCGATATTACTGACAGTGCATACTGTTTAAGGAATAAAACGCATTTGGCGGATGAGGCGAAACCGGGTCCGTTATTTCACAAATTGGGAGTCCAGACGGTTATGAGACAATAACAGTCAGACAAATGTGGTTTATTCCTCTTCTACCCATACCACCGAAAATGTGTGAAAACATCATTTTTATCAGTGTATAGGTTTACTGACCGTATGTTGTGGAAAAACAGGTCAGTGTTTAACCAATAAGAATGCAGGATTCTCAATAACAGATGGCTAGAGGTGGTAGAATCCATGATAAACGTATAAAGATGCAATTAGTGAGAGGCATAAGAGGCGAAGGGGTGGGGGTTGGTTGACTAAAGCCTACACCGTCAAAAATGTGGTGGGCTCCTTCCCTCTAATTTCCAGGACAAAAACGCTCTGTAAAATGTCAAAACTTGCAGTCTTCTTGCTTAAAATTTGATCAAATATTGCACCAAGTGCATAAAATACTTTCTAAAGGAGATGGGACCCCATACCCTTGGGTTCTTCTCCCAGGACAACATTCCGAAACAGTGCACAATCCCCACCTCAATGGATCGAGTACAGCTTCTACGTCCATGAGTTAGTCTGTTAGTGCCCCTTCCCTGCTCATTCATGCATGGTAGTGGGAAGGAAGTTGCTATTTGACCCCTGGTTCATATCAGTCATATAAGCAAATAAAATGCTTGGGTTACTACAAAGAAATATCCACTCTTGTAGCAAAGGTGTCAAGGAAACTGCCTACAAAACGCTATAGTCCGCTCAAAGCTGGAATATTGTGGGGCCATATGGGATCCTTACATCAAAAAGTAACAACACTTGAGAATGTTCAAAGACGGGCAGCCCGTTAGGTTTGTTCTCAACAACAATAATTACAGGGATAGCCAGTGGCGTAGCTAGAGGGGGGCAGGGGGTGGTCGCCCCCCACAAAGCCTCCGAAGGCCTCTGTCGGAAATTTCTAGTTTCTGTCGGAAGTAAATAAAAACAATCCACTTGAAACACTTACAACACTTTTTATGTTTTTAAGCAGAATTACACATCGAAACGTCAACGTGAAAATCAAAAGTCAGTCTCAAAATTGCCCGAAAAGCAAAAAAAAAAAAAAAAAAAGAAAAGGTCCCCAGAATTTCACACGCCAGGTGATGGTATCATTACTTTAGGACAGGGGTGTGCAACCTGCGGCCCGCGACTTCCTCCTGTGCGGCCCGCGAACCAATTTCGATTTGCCTAAGTTTTGGCCCTTATACGTCTTGTTATTTGACCACAACTTAAAGGGAAATATTGCGTTTGTTATACAGAAAATTTTCATTTCTTAAAAACCAATTTTTATTGAAACAGAATGATAGATAATTCAAAATAAGGCGGTATTGCCATAAGGTAGCTTTCTTTTCAAGAGATCAGGTTCTCGCAGAAAGAAATTCCGTAATTTGTTGCTCAAGAATAATTTGTTGGCCCAAACTTTCAAATATTCAAACGATGCAACTTCCGTAACTCTTGTAATGCATCGTAATTTTAGAGGATGAAGCTATTGCTGGAGTTTATTGGTGAAAGTGAATGGTTAAATAATGATTGAAGCTTTTTCCTTTGTATGTCATGTTGATGCATTTTGAACGCAATATTTCCCTTTAGACTTGACGTAAGTACAGGATATCATGAAAACAAAGAAACGATCACTTCCTTTGATGTAAGGTGGATTCTCGACCATTTCATTATTTGATAAACTAAAGAATTCACTTGTAAAACGCATTCTAAATCTGAATTAACATATTTGTCGACAAAATAGAGATACAATACACGGGACAAGTTTCGCCAACAATTACAGTAGTAGGCCCATACTACAATATTATTCGAGTGCATGTGGGTCTACCTTGATGGGCACATTGGTCACAAACGGGGGAGGGGTGGGTAGGGGTTGGGGAAGGGGTCGGGGAAAGGGTCGGGGAAGGGGTCGGGGAAAGGGTCGGGGAAGGGGTGGGGGTGAGGGTGAGACGCCACCCTCGTATGCACATCTCTGTTCCACTGCGGCCCCCAGATGGTAACAGCAACATGATTTGGCCCGGTGTTCGAAAAGGTTGCACACCCTTGCTTTAGGATAATGATCTGTCGAAAATAACTTGTATTCCCCCCCCCCCCCCAATATCTAGCTACGCCACTGGGGACAGCGTCACCAACATGTTAACAGATCTCAAATGGGAACCACTTAAGAGCGCCGTACCAGACTTCGTCTCATCGCTATCTATAAGGAGGTTCATAACTCCATTCCCCCCACCATCCAGTTGCAGAGTAACCATAGTAGGACCACTAGACATAATCAAGGCACCCACATAATTGTTCCCCCTCCTTTTAGTAAGAGATGTTATCAATACTCGATGTACTCAAGAACTGCTCGTGAATGGAATTTCCTTCCACCAAACATACGTTCAGCACCTGATGTTTGCTCTTTGAAATCTAGCCTAGCCAACGTTAATCTTCGAAATCTAGTATCTAAGGCTCACTCTAAAATCTAGGCAACTCCCCTTCCACACTGACCTGTGCGTGATAACCGATTTTGGACTCGGGTGTTTGCACAGTATGAAGCAGAAGCAGAAGTGTGTTTGTGACGTTATTTGCTTGGAACTCGGAACTGCTGTGATGTTAGTTAACTTGGTTGCTTACAAGCCAATATCAGGTGTGCATAGCACTATTGCACTACGTACTGTACGTACGGGAAGGGAGGGGGGGGGTGTACGCTTTCACACTTACTCACGTACATTGTGTATGAACGGCCCATGATGGAAATAGCTAACCACGTCCCAACACACTCGTCTTTTTTTGCTATGTCAGGCTGGCCGGTTTATGTTCTACCGCACTTGAAGGGAAGTAGTAGTGCATTGCTGTCTTTAGTAATGCATTTAGAGCCTTATATCATTTATCAATGAATAGGAAATAGCACCCGAAAATCCCAAAGTAACGCTCGAAATGGAATTGGGGGGGGGGGGGACTAGTTTTTTTTTGAAAATAGCACCCGAAATTGAAAAAAGTGTCTCGGACTCTGGAGTACAGTCAATGTGGGTGCAGGAGCAACACTAGCCTAGGATACCTAGGCCTGGTTCTCACGTACACTTTGCTCCCGAACTAGGCCTAGGCTATTGCAACACAAAGTTTTTCCCGCGTTATTACTGTGAGAGTAACTTCGTCTGCGTGCGTTTCTGCAATGATTGTTGTATGTGCGTACATGATTGTAACCATAGCTATGAACAATGTCACAATTGAATTGAACAGCAGTGCGTGCTATACAGCATACTGTACAATAGTGTGAACGTCCTAGTAACAAGATTTAGAATGTTTTAAAAAACAAAACAGGATCGTTTGTATAAATCAAAATTTTTGGTCTCTTTTTGGAGACTGAGTGCTAGTATCCTTAAAATGATGGGTTTTAAACATATAAATGACCCACAGTGGTCAATTACCTAGGAGTATATGTGAATTTGAGAAAGATTGAGACCATTCAAAATTTTTGATGGTGCGGTAGCCCAATTTTGACAATGGGTATATTGCTGACCTAGGCTCTATTTCATTAAAGTTAGAAATATTCCTACAATCAAAGTTCCTAAACTGCTTAGGAATGATTCGTCCGGAATCATTCCTTTCTTCAAATATTTAGGGATAAATCAAAAGTGACATTGTTTTTATCTGTGAATTTCCTGCCAGATCAATTAAGAACATTTCTAAATCTACCAAAGATCATTCCTAAACCTAGGAACAACTTCAGCATGAAGATAGGAATGAATTCTTCCTAAGTCCAAGATAGGAATATTTCTAACTTTTATGAAATAGAGCCCTGGTATGGGAATCCCCATACTAGGTCAGCAGACTGCGGACTAGAGCAACACACGTCTGCCGGGCGGTCAGATCAGAGCCTGGTAGTTCTCACGTACACTTTGTCTTCTTCTTCTTCTTCTCGTGTACTGGCAGGGCTCTAAAAAAAAGGTAGAGCATATGAGCCAGAGGTGTGCGGGGAGGGGATATGACTTAATCAAAATGTAAATTATGCTTGAACGAATTTATACTACTTGCATTGACAGTCCCTTCAGGTAACATATTCCACTCCTTTATAGTTCTTGGGAAAAAGGAGTATTTGTAAGCATTAATATGACACGCAGGTTGTTGGAAGTTTTGCGTGTTCATTCTCCGAAGGCCTTGCAGTGTCACTGGTTTGCTCCCTGAACTAGGTCAGCAGACTGCGGACTAGATCAAAGGTACCTGCATGATTCACACGGTCTATTTGTGACGTCATTTGTTTGGAACTTGGCACTGCTTACAGTATATGTACACTGTATCCAGTGTACTAAAGCAGTGCAGTCGCTCTCACACCATACCGACTGTACTTGCGTGCGTGCATTGCGTGTGCATGTGTGAATTGAACTTGGCCCCTGCGATGCACACGTACGTCGTTGTTGCCATGCAAGAGAAGAATACTGAAGGCTAGGTAGGCCTAGTTCTTCAAGAGAAGGTAAGCAACAGAGTTACAGACAGCCAAAATTCCGTGATGAGCCACAGTGCTCACAAACTTGGTAAAAGTTCTTAACCAGGCGTGTATTTCAACTAAGCCTAGGGCCTACCTAGCTTGTTAGCGTTATTAAAGTACTATTAATAATTTAGCGTAACCTAAGCCTAGGCCTAACATCAGTTCCACCGTGCGCGTACTTAGTTATGCTTCATACTGGGACGCGCTTGGACTTTTACTACGGTGGGGACACGCGTATAGTTTTACTTTTATGGCGCCAAGAACTAGTCATGCTTGACATGCGTGATCGCAGTTCACTCAAGGCCTGGGTTTTTACTTAGACTAGAGGTGGTCAAGTTTTGAGCAAGAGAAGCTTAGATAAGTGTGCATCTGATCATGTCATTGTGTGGCTTTTATGGTGGGGTTTGTTGAACTGCAGGTGAAAACTGAATTTTGAGTGTCAGGAAAAGACAGTGATTAATGTAACGGATCATTTACCTTTTCTTTCAGTGTTTACTGCCAAATTTAAAAGAAAAAAATTGTTCTTTTGAACATCTTGACCTTTGACCTCTGACCTTTGACCTATCATGCTGAGGGTACTGGAGGCACAAATTCCAAGGACTGTGCACCCCCACACCAAGTTTGGGGTCAGTAGTACCTTCAGTTTTGAGTGAGCGCACGGCACACTTTTGACCCCAAAATTGTCGTTTGACCTTCTGACCTCGTGACCTTTGACCTCAGAAGGTCAAGTGTAAAGATGTGTAAAGTAGGTGTCCATCAGGAAGTTATGCGAAGAAATGAGGATCGTTAAATGTTTCGTTCAGCTTTTACAGCCAGATTTAAAAATTTGCTTATTTTGACCTATCGTGACCTTTGACCTCTGACCTTTGACCTATCATGCTGATGGTATTGGAGGCACAAATTCTAGGGGCCATGCACCCCCTCACCAAGTTTGGGGTCATTAGTACCTTCAGTTTTAAGTGAGTGCACGTCACACTTTTGACCCCAAAATTGTCGTTTGCCCTTCTGACCTCGTGACCTTTGACCTCAGAAGAGCAAGTGTCAAGTTGTGCCAAGAGCGCTTCAATACGAAAGCTATGTCAAGAAATCAGGGCCACTTACTGTTGCATTCAGGTTTTATAGCCAGATTTGGAAAATTGCTTATTTTGACCTTTTTTGATGGTTGACCTTTGACCTATCATGCTGAGAGTATGTCAGGCACAAGTTCCAAGGACTATGCACCCGCCCACCAAGTTTGGGCTCAATCTTGTTCTTAGTTTAGGAGGAGTTCGCGACACACTTTTGACCTTGTGAATGTCATTTGACCATCAGAGCCTTTGACCCAAATTTTAGGCATATTTGGTCACATGACCAGGAAACAGGACCTTCACCACTCCATTTTGCCCCACCCTTGAGTAGCGGTCATAAAGCCCCAAATTTCCCTACCATGCATTTCCATGGTTATGGTTGCTATGGCGACTGGCAGAGGTAAACGTGTGCACTTTTCAATGGTAAACGAAGCACAATATCTCATCCCCCACATACTACGTATGTGGGGATGAGATAATAAAAACATGCTGAAATTTCAAGAGAATCTTTGTGATACATAAGAACAAGAGTTAATTTCAGGCTGAAGTCTGCAAAGTGGATAGTACACCTTAAAATTCTCCATCGTCCAATGAGAATGACATGCAACTGCCTGAGGAGGTTCAAGACCAGCTGCCATGAGAAAAGCTGGCCAGTAAATGGCATGAAATCTAAACATGAAATAAGATCACAGCTTCAATCCAATGTGAATTACAGTTTTATTCTTTTCAACTTCTTTCTTTTCTTTAGATATTTTCATCAGCATGTGTGTTTTCAAGGTATATATTTCATCTTTATTTAAACCCCATGTAAGATTTACCTTGGTGACACACAGCACAATTTAAGTGACATAGTTTCAATAATACCCTTTTCAGCAAATTCCCTAGCCTGAGTCACACAGTCTGAAGTCACAAGTCATTCAGCTGTGTAGGGACATGACATACAATTCTCTTGCGTTATCAGGTTTGTTTTCTTTAACACATTGGAGGGCATTCCTACACCGGTATGTATTCTAATACATAGCAGCACATTAGTACATACAACATTGAAATGAATAATGTTCAACATAATTTGTGTATGGGTAATATAGACTTTGCTCTTCAACATGGCTCCAAACAAATGCTTCATCTGCACATGCTCTTAAGTATTAAGGATATGACTTTGAGTAATAAGTTTTTTCCAAACATAAAAGAGTACTGGCCAGGTTATTGTCTAAAACTTCCTGCATACAAACTTTTGAGAAGACGACTCAATACACCAGCCCAAATTAACATAATGTTCACTTAAAGCGCGAACTCTTACGGGTGGGGTCCAGGGGCCCGCCTTAGGGCCCCTGGTGGGGTCCAGGGGCAACGCCCTGGCGGGGGTCCAGGGGGCAGCGCCCCCGGAAGCTCCTGGATTTTTAAGATTTCACATAGCCTAAATGGGCTAATTGTTTATCATATTTTGATGAAACAAATAACAAAAGCACCCTACACTTAACATACTGTATAGCCTATGTGCTAAGGTTCACTAAGTTGGGTCAGCATTAATACCTTGTCTTTCCCAAAATCTAGTTCATACCAACTGGCTTCTTTATTTCTTTGATCCAATGTCCAAGATTATTTTGTGGCTCACTATTAAGTTTTAACACCATTCAAGTTGCAGCACATTTTAGAGGATTTTTGCCTAGGCCTAGGCTTTAAATTATAGGGCCTACCTACTAGTAAATAGTAGCCCTTTTTGTACATCAGAACATATGGCTAAGGAAAGTGCCTTGGCTGTGCTCTGTAATGTAAAGCACATTTAACTTTTAAGAGCCATGCCTTGCCTAGGCCAGGCCAAAACTTCAAAGGCCAAACATTAGGCCTTGTTAGGTAAGGCCTAATTTAAGGCACCAATTCCTAGCTCTTTTGGTGAAAATTGGTACCAGTTTGTTACGAACTTCAAGCCAAATCCCAGAATGGCTGCCTTCTTCAGACCCAGAGACCTGTCAGCCTGTGTAAGTATGGGCTAGGCTCAATAGCAGTGCACATACATAACCTATGTTAGGATAGTGTAAGAAGGTACAGTAGGCCACAGGCGCCCCTTAACATTGTATAGTATACCATATACTATGTATTATATAGACGGAAAGGTACGGTATGTCACAATTCTCCTAGCTCGAACAAAGCAAAACATAACTGACAAATTTTGGAAGAAATTTAGAAAGTTAAGAGAACTTAAGGGAATATTTTAGGAGTATTGTATTATACAGTGTGGAAGTGCTGAATGCTCTCTATCAGCAGCTACCATCCTGGCATCCTCATACTGTTACTCCATCGAAATTTCATCCTTCAGACAATGCCAAGTGAAATTATTCGGGAAAAAGAGCTGCCTTGAGGTACCTTATGATCAAAAGTCTCGACACAGACAAATTTGGCGAGAAAAGTGCAGTAATTGTGCCAGAAACGTAAGTTGTTTGTTCGAGCTAGGAAATTTGTGACATACCTTTCCGTCTATATATACTACATAGTATATGGTATACTATACAATGTTAAGGGGCGCCTGTGCAGTAGGCTAGGCCTAATGGCAATGCCACTAAGTTAGTGACACATATATATGAACAGAATATGCAACCAGCCTTAAACCTTATAAAGATGTAGGAAAGGGCGCAGTTGAGTATTTTGTACATGCCCTGTGAATATACAAGCTTTGATTACCTTTGCAGACAATCGTTCTGTTCAGTGCCTAACAAGCTACGTCGTAGTATAAATTTAGTACCAAGCATGTATATCGACTATAGCTGCGGTGTGCACATCTACACACTTGCATGTACAGACACAGCCAGTGCCAATGGACGTACGTACATGTATACAAAACTTGCACTAAATCAGTGCATTATAATACTGTATGTACTAGTTATATGGAGTGGACATGACTGTCTGCTTCCACTTTTACTTTCCACTTTCAAGCAGCACACTACAGTATGACCTAGGAGCTATGATATGACAAGGAAAAAGGGTATCATAATTAAACATGTCGACTATGCATTTCTAGCTGCAGTGACATGTAAACAAAATATGTGGAAATACACATTTTACTGAAGACACTATGCTGTTTCACTGACATCTTATGATTAAATCATGTGCCGTTCCCATTTTCAACTTCACATTTTTTCGCGGAAATGAAAATGCAAATTAGCGGAAGTTGGAAAAAAATCACGGAAATCCGCGAATTCGCGGAAAAAGCTCATGCCTGGATTCTGTGCACTCAACAGCGAAAAGACTTTGCTTCACCCCACTCCTCCCCATCTCTCCTCCCTTCACCCCCAGTGTGATCCGATTAACACTACAATCCTGCTAGCACATTTCCTAAGCAATTTGAATGTTGAAGAGATAAAACTGACATAAATCATTTTCTGTATGGAAATGGTCTAACACTAGCTACACATCTGAAACTTTACAGTAATTGGCAATCTAGTCTGTACCATGTTGATGCAATTGTAAACAATGTTTTCCCTTTAATGCCATTGTGAGTTGAAAATCAAACCAAGAGTTTTACTTTCAAACAACCATCTAGGTGAAAATGTGAAATCCAAAACTAGGTAAAGCAACAGAGCTAAGCAATATAGACATGAGTGCAAAACTATAGGATATCTGATCAGTTTAAGGCCTTCATACAGCATTTCTCTAGGTTTAACTCTAGTTTCGTACCCTTTAGTGAATAAGTTGCCTGTGAGTCATGATTGAGTCTCATATCGTCAAGTCCAAATAATAGTGATAAGAACTTTGTGCTAAAAAGTGCTACCTTCCACTTCACATCTTAGTAACACTCAAAGTACAGTAAGGGTTTCAGCAAAAACATAAAACTGAAATGTGAATGAGGAATTAATCTATCCACTCTGATGAAATTTGCATTTGATTCTGATGTAAGGTTCTCAAGATACAGTATCAGCTGATTAAATTACTAGATTTTCAGTATTGTGAACTTGAACTTGGGGCAAGTAGGAGTGGTGTCATCTCTCCCACACTGAAGCCAATGCCATGTTTCCCCCCCCCCCCCCACCCCCCCCCCCCCCCACCCCCCCCCCCCCCCACCCCCCCCCCCCCCCAAGGGGTTTTAAAACCCCGGAACCCGTGGTCTTGCCGGTCGCAAAATTTTCCAATTTTTTTGGGGTTAACATGTATGGCATACACTAGTAGGACCGTACGATAAAATGTGAAAATTTTCCGACGTGGCCCCGGGGGTGGGCCCCAGAATGTTTTGCGCGACGGGGGTAAACTTCCCCACGTAGGGTGCTGAACCCTTTAAGTGAAAAGGGGAACGGAGTGTGAAAGGGGTCGCGAGAGTAAAATTTTCGGTCGTTTTTTGGTTTTTAGGGTGAAATGGAAAAAAATTTTGGGGGATTAAAGGATCGCCCGAAATCAAGTAAACCAAAAGGGGGCACGGCTTTTGGCCGAAACTTCATATTTTAACGTTTCCCGACTAAACTGGAAATTTTAAACGCCCCCTGCGGGGGATCCGTCCCGACGGGGAATCAGGGCCCCTACCCCCATCTGGTTTCACCATCCCCGAGACGATCATCCCCTGACTTTTGTTTCCCTTGGGTCTCAAGAGCACAAAACCCTCCAACCGAAACACAATTGACTTTTTCAGCGCTCGAGTTCGAGTTTATTATTGAGTGACCTACAACTTTCAAACCCTAAACAGACCAAAACAAAAATTACGCAAATTTATCAAGGAAGAATGTTTTGGGGTACACTAGCTTTTTGAATTTAAATAAAATGTAAGACTTTTGAAAAATCCTTACGTAATGATATGGTACTAAAATATCTAGTACTGAACGGCCAGCTTTGTCGGCTGTACTGGGTGGGTTTTGATTGTTATCTTTAACCTGAAGAGCAACTTGCATTCAATTGGGTATCAAGGGAAAGGAGGTGGAGGGCGTTGGGCGCCCGGGTCCAAGACACTTTCTGTCACTCTCCCATAGGCCGTCATCATTCGGCCTTTTCACTTGAAGTCACCTTTCCCTTCAATTAAATATCCTGCATGAGCGGATGTACAAGGCTGTATTCACGAACCCGTCGCCATCCTTTATTATTACCCTCATGGCACTATTTAAATTTGGTCCGCTTCACACTAAAACGGGCTGCTTGTTACGCTGTCTCTCATTCCTTGGCAAGTTTTCACCGCCATCATATGACCCATCAATTTTAGCAGCATGACCATTGACTCTTGAGCTACAGGCGCATGATAAAAAAATTGTGATCCGTCACCCCCCGGCCCTTGTCACCCAACCAATATATGGAGATCAGTCCCGCTTTCTTTCCCAAACCTCACAATATGCTCTGGTGTTCTCAATTTCAACCATTTTTTGACAGCATAATCTCCAAACTCAGTCACTACCAAATACTCTAACAAAGGATTCAACTCCCCTCTCATAACAGGGTCAAAATCAAGCCCAACAAAATTTTTAGGGACTATGTATAGGGTTCACCCTTCCCCAGCAAAAGTGCAGGATTTTAGACGGCAGGGAATAACGCGGAGGGAGACTTGGTCAAGTTTAAGGAACCGCTGTCTCTTTACAATCTCGCACCATGAAACGTGGCCAATGGTCACCTATTGTTTGCAGAATGCTTTAGCCTACCCCCTAAGAAACTTAATCCATAGTTGCAATACAAGAAGAGCATTTCAGTCGGTCATTTATGAATATTCATTTCAGAGTGGCTTTCCCTTTAGAAACAAGAGTTGCTTTAGAACCTAGCAAATTGGGTAATCATAAAGACAGGTCCTCCCCGGCTACTAAAGTAGCCGGGAGGCCCTGTCTTTATTGATACCTTTCGTATCAACATGCAAATTACATGAAATATAGAATCGGTTTCATCTAAGAATGTGAAAGAACATTCCTAAAACTATTAGCAATTTCAAACGGAAAAAATGCAACGTCACAGTGTGGGGGGGGGGGGGGGGGGCGGGTGTACGACTTGATAATGTAGGCTAAACATGCAAATAGCGTGTGGTGACCTGATTTGGAAATTTGCAGTAAGATATGCTTAACAAAACGAACCCTAATTAAGAAAGAAAAAGTGGTGACGAAGAGAATCGATACAAGCTACAAAAAGGAAGATATTAAAGAGAAAAACAACTGTAAAGTCGACAGTTCACAGCATTAAAACACCGCAAAACGGAAAAAGCACACGCCCAGTGAGACTTTGAACTCACGTACTAACAGTCGGAGTTCGCGCGCCATACCAACTAAGCCACAACAATGCTGATCTCAGCGCATTACAAATTAATATTAGTAGTCTAAAGTGTTACGTTGTATGAATACAAGTAGAATTTCCGGATGTAAGGGGGGGGGGTCGGAGCTGGAGAGGACCACCCCCTTTTCACCTGCATATTTAAATAATTGTTACCGTACTTAATTTAATTGTGCCTGAAACAACGCCCCCAAAATTGGTTTCAAATAGCTTGAAATATTACGCTATTGAGGTTTATAGCATGGCAGTATTAATATGGTCGCAGTATCACTGCTTAATAAATGGCAATCAATAGGGGTGGGGGAGTGAACGGGGCGTGGTAAAGCTCAGGAAGCCGTGGTCTTGCCTGGGGTCGCAAATTTTCCAATTATCTTCGGTTAACATGTAGTTCGGCAATTAGCACTATTAGGTACCGTACGATAAATGTGTATTCCGACGCTGGCCGGGGGTAGCGCCAGAATGATTTGCGCGAAAGCAGGGGTCCAAACTTCCCCAACGTAGGGTGCTGGCAGCCTGAAGTCCCGGACAAAGGAGACGGAGTTCTGTAAGGTCGTCGAGAGTTAAATTTTCGGTGCGCATTTTAGGTTTTTTAGGCGTGAAATTGGAAAATTTGGGGGATCTTCTCTACAGGATCTGCCCTCAGATATCAAGTAAACCACACAGGGGAGTGGACGACTGGCTTTTGTTTGTGTCGGCCGACTACATCATATTTTAACGTTTTACGACTACACTTGGTGAAATTTAAACGACCTTGCGGGATCCGTCCTCGACGAGGGACATACCATGGCACTACCCCCAATCTGGTTTCACCACTGTCCCGACGCGATCAGTCCCCTGACTTTCTGAGAACATTCCTCTTGGTCTCAAGAGCACAAATCCTCCAACTCGAACACAATTGACATTTTCAGCGCTCGAAGGTTCGAGATTTACTTACTTGAGTGACCTACAACTTTTCAAAGGCCTTCAAACAGACCAAAATCAGTAAAGTCTACGCGATTATCAATGGACAGAATGCCTGGTGGGTCCACCAACGTACGCGCTTTTTGAAGTTTTAAATAAATGCTAAGACTGTTCCTGCAAAATCCTTACCGTAATGATATGGTACTAAATATATCTTCTCAGTACTGACGGCCAGCTGTCGGCTTCTACTGTGAAATTGGTATCTTTAAACCTGAAAAGAGCACTTTGGCATCAAGTGGTATCACAGGCGAAGGAGGTGGAGGGCGTTGGGGCGCCCGGGTCCAAGACACTTTCTGCACTCTCCCATAGGCCGTCATCATTCGGCATTTGTCAAACTTGAAGTCACCTTTCCCCTTCAATTAAATGATCCTGCATGAGCGGATGTACAAGGCTGTATTCAACGAACCCGTAGCCATTCCTTTATTATTAACCTCATGGCAGCACTTAAAATTTGGTCCGACTTACACACTAAAACGGGCCTGCTTGTTACGCTGTCTCTCATTCCTTGTCAAAGTTTTCAACGCCATCATATGGACCCATCAATTTTCGCAGCATGACCATTGACTCTTTGAGCTACAGGCGCATGAATAAAAAACTTGTGATCCGTCACCCCCGGCCCCTTGTCACTCACCAATATATGAGATAAGTCCGCTGTCTTTCCCAAACCTCACAATCTGCTCTGGTGGTATCAATTTCAACCATTTTTTGACAGCATAATCTCCAACTCAGTCACTACCAAAATACATCTAACAAAGGATTCACTCCCCTCTCATAACAGGGTCAAAATCAACCCAAACAAAATTTTTAGGGACTACATGTAGAGAGGGTTCACCTTTCCCCCCCCCCAGCAAAAAAAAAAAAAAAAAAAAATGCATTTTTATGGAATGGTGTAGCGCCCCCGCTCTGTCCTAGCATTCCTGTGAAATACTTTGGCATGTTCTGTGCCATTGTCCTTGCCGCCGTTTTCGTGATATGAAGATTGTCTTCCAAGTGAAAAGAATACAGTAATGAAGTCGTGAGAAAGTAACGTAGTCTGACCTGTATGAATAGGTATGACTTACTTGTTGTTCAAAAGGATTTGAACAATTATCAGTTCAACTTCATATAAGTTAGTAAAACCTTTTAGGCTTCCTTCAAAAGTTGTGAGCACCGTTTCTGCGAAATGTAACAGGCCCCTACCGGTTAGGCCTATAGCCTAGTGGCAGTTGGCAAGTAGGCTCCAGACTTTCAAAGTCACAACGCATCTGGACGTGTGACACACGCATCTCAGCTCCTTCCACACTCTCACACACGCAGAGCAGTAACCGATCACACACATTCCTGTGCTAACATGAGTCTAGGAGAGAACATCATCCCTAAACCCCCAAAATAAGCGGTAGGCCTAAATAGTACTCATACTACGTATGATAACCTTGTTATTTGTGATTCGGTTATTGGCTTATTTTAGAGGCCACTTAACCCTAACCTAACCCCTAAAACTGGACCTTAACGCCTAACCTTATATCCCTAACGGGGGGGGGGGGGGGGGGAACCCCATGGCAAAATCGAACCCCCAGGTGGAACCCCTGAAAACCCCGGTTTAACATAGGGTGACGTTCTCGGATCCTTAGTCGCAATGTTGTCTGTGCTTGCCCAAGAAGAACATGAGATTCGCGATGTTTTTCCTCATCCAAATTTTGTAACTAGGGCCTAGTAGAAAGCAAGGATGATAAACATGCTAGTAAGGCTAGTATGAGTATGTAACACATGGCTGGCAAAAGTGGCTAGCCTAAAAAACAGAGTAGCCTATAGAATACAGTATCTTTGGCGTGCATACCTGCTTGTAATTGTATTGAACATGGTCATGTGGCCTATGTGAGACAAGATGACTAGTCCAGTGACAAGACTATTACCCTTGCACTTGTGTGTATTGTTGAGCCTTCATTTAATTTTAATGAGAATGAGGTTGATAGTTAAAAAGGTGCAAAGTCAGTTTGGGCATGTGTAATTTAGCAAACCATAAATCCATTTCTTGATCTCAGGCTGTACTATTCTCATACTAGGCGAAACAAGAGGAAATAGTAACACATCACATGGATTTGAACTAGGCCTGCTGGTAGTTTGTGTAGTGTCATCATTGTGTTGAACATCATGGTTCCATAATGGGAAATTGAACACAGTTTTCACTCAACGCAGATCAGCGGAGTATGAAATTGTGCGTCAAACTTTTTTGGCATATGGCGTGATTGTCAACTTGGATAAAATTTGCCGTGCTGGCGTGGTGCCAATGACAATTTCAGCGTAGCGTAAAATACTAACGGTAGCCTACAGTACACAGAAAGGCTAATACATAGTACACCTGCCTGCAGTAACAAACAGTAATGCACTGTGAGACTGATTCTTTCAGAGACTGGGATGTAAATACTGTGTAAGGTGGCTCCTGGGTTGTCGCTCATGCATGACATCATTTGGCGTTAAGTCTGTGGCATACAGCATACATAACTTTCCAGTAATGGATCATGTTTACTCGGCACATGGCACTGGAATGCACTGCAGAAAAGAGAGAAATTCGAAAAATTTGGGGGCAGGATTTTCGTTAACCTGAGCTCCTGGGTCTCAGGACTCACAACAAGTGGGGTGGGGACGCCTAGACGCTTGGAAGAAAATCCTGTGCGCCCCTTGACGGGCATGATGTTCAGCCTTATATGCACAGAAATTGTAGCTCTACAATGTTGCAAAATTTCTGTCTTGGTCAAACAATACCCAGAATCATGCTACATACAAGTATACCGCACACTTGCAGTCAAAGTTCCTTTGAAGCTTCAAGCCTGCATATTTTCCAGCAATTTTTCAGTTAACGCCACATACTACTGGAAGCAATATAATGTACTGTAGGTCGTCATGACACACAGTCATTAACACCCATATAATGGCTGTACAGTGACGTGCACGGTAGACCGCTCTATCAAAATAGGGAAGTAATGTTAAGCAAACCACCCATGTATGCTTAGCCACGGTGTTTCTTGAAGTTCAAGTGAAGAGCAGTCACTGCAGCATTCACAGTACTAAGAGGCTTGAAAAATCTTATGTTGCCGGTAGAAGGTCATCACTGGGCCCCTTTCGAAACAATGTTTCAGAGCTTTCAAAATTCCTGATCTTAAAATTTTTTGCCGGCGTTGGCGCTAAAGCTGTGAACACTTGCAAAGCCTCTGTACACCCTTTATTAGCGGGATGATAAAGTATTTAGAAAAGTAAAAATAGTGCTCTGCCCATACTGCTAATGTCTTTTCCACGAGGTTATCTGGTTATGGGCAAATCCGAATTTGGCAGTGAATTTTTGAAAAATTGTTTCAAAAGTAGTGTTAGGGTTAGCATTACAGGTTGGGTTACATCAGGTATGATATTGCATGTGCGCTTTCATAATCCGGTGTCAAAATTAATCCAGAAAAATGTAGAGAAACTGTCATTTCGGGAGTAAGTGGTGTGGCCTCCTTCGCAAGAGTTGATTGGTCCATTGACATCATTTGCCCATAACCTCGTGGGAAAAAATGCGCCTGCCGTACCCCTACCCTGTTGTATTTCTTCTCAATTTAAACCCTAATCATAGCCTGATTCTCCTAACAAAATTACAGTAAAATGGAAACCTTGAAAGTAGGCAGTATTTCATGGCAATTACTATTAACTTGGCTATTTTTTCACAACTATCCTATTGTGGCATTACCTACAGTATGAGTACATACATATAGTGTAGGTCTAAAACGTTATAATTTCATACAGACAGTACGGAAAATTTACTATGCATGCATGTGCTACAGTATATCCATACATAGGCTACTGTACATGTATTTGATAACTGTGCATAAATCATAACTGAAGCTTGTAGCAATTTATATCATAGGAATTAATATGCATGTTTTTGTATAAAAAGTATCCACGCGTTATTAATGCAATATATGACTGATAACGGCAATTTTTGCAGTACAAGCAGAGATCGAAAACATTCTCGTACTTTCTGAACCATGGCCCATGGTCTATACCCACATAATGCACGTCAACTTCTCTGTACAGCGCTCGTACGACCCTGGTGTTTGCATTCAATCACTGAACTACACATGCACTAGGGCCACCGATTTTCCGTGAAAAAAGAGTCAATTCCGTTACAGCATTTCAATTCCGTTAAAATCCGTGCAAGCAATTGCCAAATCCATGACTTTCTGTTTTGCATTGATTAGTGGTGTTAGGCCAGTGCAGCCTAACCAGACTAAAATCCATTCACCAGCCTAACGTCTAGGCCGCTACACATATACGTAATGGAGAAAAAAAAACCCCAAACAACTTGACTTAACGATTGTTTGAGTGTGGGTCCCTCTTCTTTCTTACATAGTAAAAGATCCGTATAAAATTATATCCAATGATATGCAGTTACTAAATCCGATAATTATTCCACAATTGAAAGTGTAACTTGTCAGTTAGAACGTTATGATCGTTCGATCATGGAACATAACAAACAGAGCAAAGCATGAAACTTGAGTAATGTGCGCACAACAGTTTATTATGACGCACTAAAAGCATAGTATATACCATACATACAGTACATGATACAGTATAAACAAGAATCCAGCTACAGGCACGGGATCGCGGGAAAACTTTGCAAGACTGAGCAACATTAGACCTACCGAAGGCTAGTAAATGTGCAACTCGCACCTGGTCCCACATACAGCAAGACATCGGAGGGGATGAATTCAACAGGTTTCTATCAGATTGTAGTCTGCTAGAGCCATCCAGTCTTACATACAGATTTTTAAACTTTTTTTTTTTCAAATTTTTTTTTGCCCTCTTGATTGCAGACTCTTTAGCATTCTGAGAGAGTTTTTGAAGTTCGTGATTTTCCTGTGAAAAAAGTAAAATTCCGCGATTCCGTGACAATTTCCGTGATCGCGGAAAATCGGTGCCCTAGCACTACACATTGCATTGCTTTCGCCGTGCGTTTCACTTGAACCTGACCTAAGAAGGTATCGGTGTTCGCATACATTACAGTTTTTTTTTTTCCCGTTTTTTTTTTCGCGTGGCCTACCAAACATTCTTTTTGCTCTCTTCACATGGAAAAAATGTGGAGAAAAGACGAACGTTGATCGATTTTACATCAGTTCAATGTGAAAAAGAATGCAATAATGAAGAAATATATATGGTTCAGGACAGCAAAAAAGGAAGAAAGGAAAGAATGCAAGGCACATTATTTCATTTTTGCACAAGACGGCTTCTCTTTTGACTTGTTACTACGTGGATCTTGCGAAAAAGTTCTCACGATAACAATAATTTTTCGATTTATCGCGCCAAACTTAGGCGCGCTATAAACCGCACAAAAAAAAAAAAAGAAAAAAAAAAAAAAGAAAGTGGTCTACATTGCTTCAAATCAGAACAAAACTAGAGCAAAACAGTTGTAACTCAACAAAATCTGAAATATTTTATATTTATTTTTGTTAAAAAATTGAAGCACTACCTGCCGTATATTTTTCATAGATAATTTGTGCCACAAACAAATGAAAGAGCTACGCCTGCTCGATGATGCTAATTTCATGTTTGTCGAGCTCGAAGCAAATCTTGTCGGACTACCACAGTCTATTACCAAAAGGCCCAACAGGCTACCTCTTTGAAAATATATTTTTGAGCCCTAGTCAGTGTGACCAATCCAGACGTGCAGCATAAGTCTGTTATGTACACGGTCACCTATATCTTGAGCTAGGTACAAATCGTTTGTGGAGAAGTGCAGAGCTAGCTTGATATATTCCTATCACATGTGGTACATTTCATGTTCATACTAAAACCACCTGTCATTTCCACCTCACACTTTAACAGTAAGTTATGATGGATTCTCGTATAAACGCATCCATACTTATTGCACGATAAAAATAAACTGCATATTTTATTATTCCTGGGATATGCTCTGTTTTCATGGAAAGCTTGATACTATATGCCTGTCTGAAGGGTTAGGGTATCTATAGCTCCATATCTTGTGCACCTAGCCTACATACCGTATACATATCGTATAGGTTACAGTTCAAGTACGGGACTCTTGGAAACTTTGGAACCCTTGAAATTTTTGGGGGACGCTCACAAAAAAAGCTGAGATTTTTGGGTTTCTTGAGATTGGAAGCCTAATGAAAAACCCTGGGGGGGTGCAAAGGGGAGAAGCCCCTCCCCTTCCGCACTTTCGCCCCGGTGGGGATTTGCGCACGGTCTCAAAACCCATCTGATATGCATTGCCATTCTTCATACATTGAGTGTTATCAATAATTGAGAAATTGTAGACATGAGACCCATATTTCCTCTCTTCATAATTCATGGCTGGGTAGCATATAGCTTAGAACACTCAGTGAAGTGCTGTTTTCCGGCCATCTGGGGGTTTGTAAACCAAAAATTTTCTTGTACACTCCGCGCCAACCAATGGTAGTGCTCCGCTTACGGTAGATACTGTAGTTACACACATAAACTTTCCCAAAGGTTAGAAAGTCTGAGTAGCCCACCAACAGTACAGTGAGTTGATGAGACATTTGTTCAGATTTTGTGAGTCTCCAATGTACATGAGTGTGTTCTGTTTATTAAGCTAATGATGGGCACCATTTGGATCATGACCACAATCCATTTGGTTGGGCTATATCCAATCATGACTAGGCTATAGGGATTTTGCAAAGTTTAATGTCAGATTTGTATGGTAAATGAAGTGTCGTTCTCAAAATAACTCTTTTAAAATTGAGTAATTTAATAAAACTAAAAACATTTTGAGAACGACACTCTTAATAGGCCTAACTGTTATTTGTTTTAGAAAAAAGTAATAACACTTCATTATTCCTAGAATTGGACTGTACTAGGCTGCCGGACAGATTGTGGCCTTGATCCCACCAATGTTAGAACTGCCTAGTTACAGTATGAAGGATGGCACTGATATACATGCACTGTGTTAGCCCTTGAACAGTGCAGTGTTTCCGTTACACTCCATCACAGCCCTTGTGCACTGTGTACAAATTCTTCACATTCCCTGGCAATAATGTCCAGGTTTCTCTCACTCCCTCAAATGACAATATTTTCTCTCCAATCTTTTCCCATCAACTCTCTTTCACATGATACACCTAGAGATACTGTAATACTCTTATACCCTGGCAAACTGTTTTGAAAAGAAATTGGTGCAATTTTTGAGGCTTGAAATTAGGCTCGCGTGTTGTGGTATTGGCAAAGCACAATAACATATGGATCTCACGCAGGTGAATTTATGCCTCACATTATCAGTACCTCAATTGTCAGTCACTGTTTGTGATCCAGGGGTGGATCATTGTGAGTTATATGCTAGACATGTATGTGCTGTATGGCAAAACACATTGAAGGAGTGATGACAGTCACCACGAGATTCCTTCTTTTGTCAGAACAAGTATGGAAATGTCTTAGCGACTGCCGTCATTACTATGTGCCATATACACATGTCTACTATGTAAGAGTATGGTCAGTACTTCCAAAGAATTGTAGATGTATTATTATACATGCATAAGAAGCAAGTCCACTCACATGATATCCTGTATGTGAGTGACTTGCTTCTTATGCATGTATAAATATACATCTACAATTCTTTTGGAAGTACTGTACATCATACATCTTACATAGTAGACATGTGTATATGTGCACAGTAGTATGACGTCAGTCGTCTAGGACATTTCCATACTTGTTCTGACAAAAGAAAGGAAATCCTCGTGGTGACTGTCATCACTCTTCAATGTGTGTTGGCCATACAGACACATACATAGTCTACATATACTAATATGTGAAATGCAATGAAGTCATGTACTTCCAAATGTATTGCAGACATATGTATGCATAAAAACAAATGCTTTATCATTTGAATGACGCACCTCCCTGCCCTTGGACATGGTCAGTCATTGTCCACAACAGTGTTCACAAAACCTGTACAATGATGCACCCTTTAGTCACTTCTGTAAATGACAAGTTAATGTAAAACGACTCACACCTCAGTCACAAAATTGATGCACAATTTGCAATTTTGACTGACATGTGGGTCACCAATACTGGCTGGAAAAATGAGAATGACATTTGATATCCCTGTACAAAGTGTAACAATTGACTCACAATGATCCACCCCTTGGTCACAACAGTGACTGACAATTGAGGTACTGTAATGTGAGTCACCCCTCAGTCATGCTGGTGGCTGACAGAAGTGGTTCAATGACTGACATGTGCTTCACACTGTCATTGGTCAATGACTCACCTTTGACTGACAATGTCTGGGGGTAGTGGGGTGCATCATTCAACTAATAAGTGCATAAAGTCACCTGCGTGATATCCATATATGATTGTGCTTTGCCAATAACCACAACACGGAGCCTAATTTCAGCCTCAAATTGCACAAATTTCTTTTCAAACAGTTTGCCAGGGTAAGAGTATTACAGTATCTCTAGGTGTATCATGTGAAAGAGAGTTGATGGGAAAAGATTGGAGAGAAAATATTGTCATTTGAGGGAGTGAGAGATACCTGGACATTATTGCCGGGGAATGTGGAAGAATTTGTACACAGTGCACAAGGGCTGTGATGGAGTGTAACGGAAAACACAGCACTGTTCAAGGGCTAACACAGTGCATGCATATCAGTGCCATCCTTCATACTGTAACTAGGCAGTTCTAACATTGGTGGGATCAAGGCCACAATCTGTCCGGCAGCCTAGTACAGTCCAATTCTAGGAATAATGAAGTGTTATTACTTTTTGCTAAAACAAATAACAGTTAGGCCTATTAAGAGTGTCGTTCTCAAAATGTTTTTAGTTGTATTAAATTACTCAATTTTAAAAGAGTTATTTTGAGAACGACACTTCATTTACCATACAAATCTGACATTAAACTTTGCAAAATCCCTATAGCCTAGTCATGATTGGATATAGCCCAACCGAATGGATTGTGGTCATGATCCAAATGGTGCCCATCATTAGCTTAATAAACAGAACACACTCATGTACATTGGAGACTCACGAAATTTGAACAAATGTCTCATCAACTCACTGTACTGTAGGTGGGCTACTCAGACTTTCTAACCTTTGGGAAAGTTTATGTGTGTAACTACAGTATCTACCGTAAGCGGAGCACTACCATTGGTTGGCGTGGAGTGTACAAGAAAATTTTTGGTTTACAAACCCCCCAGATGGCCGGAAACAGCACTTCCTGAGTGTTCTAAGCTATATGTACCCAGCCATGAATTATGAAGAGAGGAAATATGGGTCTCATGTCTACAATTTCTCAATTATTGATAAACACTCAATGTATGAAGAATGGCAATGCATATCAGATGGGTTTTGAGACCGTGCGCAAATCCCCACCGGGGGAAAGTGCGGAAGGGGAGGGGCTTCTCCCCTTTGCACCCCCCCAGGGTTTTCATTAGGCTTCCAATCTCAAGAAACCCAAAACTCTCAGCTTTTTTTGTGAGCGTCCCCCAAAAATTTCAAGGGTTTCCAAAAGTTTCCAAGAGTCCCGTACTTGAACTGTAACCTATACGATATGTATACGGTATGTAGGCTAGGTGCACAAGATATGGAGCTATAGATACCCTAACCCTTCAGACAGGCATATGTATCAAGCTTCCATGAAAACAGAGCATATCCCAGGAATAATAAAATATGCAGTTTATTTTTATCGTGCAATAAGTATGGATGCGTTTATACGAGAATCCATCATAACTACTGTAAAGTGTGAGGTGGAAATGACAGGTGTTTTAGTATGAACATGAAATGTACCACATGTGATAGGAATATATCAAGCTAGCTCTGCACTTCTCCACAAACGATGTACCTAGCTCAAGATATAGGTGACCGTGTACATAACAGACTTATGCTGCACGTCTGGATTGTCACACTGACTAGGGCTCAAAAAATATTTTTCAAAGAGGTAGCCTGTTGGGCCTTTTGGTAATAGACTGTGGTAGTCCGACAAGATTTTGCTTGAGCTCGACAAACATGAAATTAGCATCATCGAGCAGGCGTAGCTCTTTCATTTGTTTGTGGCACAAATTATCTATGAAAATTATACGGCATGGTGCTTCAATTTTTTAACAAAATAAATATAAAATATTTCAGATTTTGTTGAGTTACAACTGTTTGCTCTAGTTTTGTTCTGATTTGAAGCAATTTAGACCACTTTCGTGCGGTTTATAGCGCGTAAGTTTGGGCGATAAATCGAAAATTATTGTTATCGTGAAATAATGTGCCTTGCATTCTTTCCTTTCTTCCTTTTTGCTGTCCTGAACATATATATTTTCTTCATTTATGGCATTCTTTTTCACATTGAACTGATGTAAAATCGATCAACGTTCGTCCTTTTCTCCACATTTTTTCCATGTGAAGAGAGCAAAAAGAATGTTTGGTAGGCCACGGGACTGTAATGTATGCGAACACCGATACCTTCTTAGGTCAGGTGCAAGTAAAACGCACGGCGAAGCAATGCAAAGTGTGTAGTGCATAGGGCCACCGATTTTCCGCGATCACGGAAATTGTCACGGAATCGCGGAATTTTACTTTTTTCACAGAAAATCACAGAACTTCAAAAATCTCTCAGAATGCTAAAGAAGTCTGCAATCAAGAGGGCAAAATGAAAAAAAAAAAGTTTAAAAATCTGTATGTAACACTGGATGGCTCTAGCAGACTACAATCTGATAGAAAACTGTTGAAATTCATCCCCTCCGATGCTTTCTGTATGTGGGACCAGGTGCGAGTTGCGCATTTACTAGCCTTCGGTAGGTCTAATGTTGCTCAGTCTTGCAAAGTTTTCCCGCGATCCCGTTGCCTGTAGCTGATTCTTGTTTATACTGTATCATGTACTGTATGTATGGTATACTATGCATTAGTGTGTCATAATAAACTGTTGCGCACATTACTCAAGTTTCATGCTTTGCTCTGTTGTTACGTTCATGATCGAACGATCATAACGTTCTAACTGACAAGTTACACTTTCAATTGTGGAATAATTATCGGATTTAGTACCTGCATATCATTTGGATATAATTTTATACGGATCTTTTACTATGTAAGAAGAAGAAGGGACCCACACTCAAACAATCGTAAGTCAAGTTGTTTGGGGTTTTTTTTTCTCCATTACGTATATGTGTAGCGGCCTAGACGTTAGGCTGGTGAATGGATTTTAGTCTGGTTAGGCTGCACTGGCCTAACACACTAATCAATGCAAAACAGAAAGTCATGGATTTGGCAAATTGCTTGCACGGATTTTCACGGAATTTGAAATTGCTGTAACGGAATTTGACTCTTTTTTTCACGGAAAATCGGTGGCCCTAAGTGCATGTGTAGTTCAGTGATTGAATGCAAACACCAGGGTCGTACGAGCGCTGTACAGAGAAGTTGACGTGCATTATGTGGGTAGACCATGGGCCATGGTTCAGAAAGTAGAGAATGTTTTCGATCTCTGCTTGTACTGCAAAAATTGCCGTTATCAGTCATATATTGCATTAATAATGGTGGATACTTTTTATACAAAACATGCATATTAATTCCTATGATATAAATTGTACAAGCTTCATTGATTTATGCACAGTATCAAATACATGTACAGTAGCCTATGTATGGATATACTGTAGCACATGCATGCATGTATTCCGTACTGCTGTATGAAATTATAACGTGTTAGACCTACACTATATGTATGTACTCATACTGTAGGTAATGCACGATAGGATAGTGTGAAATAGCCAAGTAATTGCATTGAAATACTGCCTACTTTCAAGGTTTCCATTTTACCGTAATTTTGTTAGAGAATCAGGCTATGATTAGGGTTTAAATTGAGAAGAAATACAACAGGGTAGGGGTACGGCAGGCGCATTTTTTCCCACGAGGTTATGGGCAAATGATGTCAATGGACCAATCAACTTCTTGGAAGGAGGCCACACCACTTACTCCCGAAATGACAGTTTCTCTACATTTTTTGGTAATTTTGACACCGGATTATGAAAGCACATGCCAATATCCTACCTGATGTAACCCTAACCTGTATTCTAACCCTAACCACTATTTTGAAACAATTTTTCAAAATTCATGAAATTCGGATTTGCCCATAACCAGATAACCTCGTGGGAAAAGCATTAAGCGTACGGCAGCACTATTTTTTACTTTTCTTAATACTTCTCATCCCGCAAATAGAGGGTGTACAGAGGTTTTGCAGTGTTCACAGCTTTAGCCCAACGGGCAATTTTAAGATCATGAATTTTGAAAGCCTGAACATTTCGAAAGGGGCCCGTGCTACCGGCACATAAGATTTTTCAAGCCATGACTGTGCATGTGCAGTGTGCTCTTCACTTGAACTTCAAGAAACACGTGGCTAGCATACATGGGTGTTTGCTTACATTACTTCCCTATTTTGATAGAGCGGTACCGTGCACGTCACTGTACAGCATTTATATGGGTGTTAATGACTGGTGTGCATGACGGACCTACAGTACATTATATTGCTTCCAGTAGTATGTTGGCGTTAACTGAAAAATTGCTGGAAAATATGCAGGCTTGAAGCTTCAAAGGAACTTTGACTGCAAGTGTGCGGTATATTGTATGTAGCATATTCTGGGTATTGTTTGACAAGAAATTTTGCAACATTTAGAGCTACAATTTCTGTGCGTATAAGGCTGAACATCATGCGTTCAAGGGGCGCACAGGATTTTCTTCCAAGCGTCTAGGCGGCTTGTTGTGAGTCTGAGACCCAGGAGCTCAGGTTAACGAAAATCCTGCCCCCAAAATTTTTTCGAATTTCTCTCTTTCTGCAGTGCATTCCAGTGCCATGTTGGAGTAAACATGATCCATACTGGAAAGTTTGTATGCTGTATGCCACAGACTTACGCCAAATGATGTCATGCAATGAGGGACCACCCCAGGCCACCTTACACAGTATTTACATCCCAGTCTCTGAAAGAATCAGTCTCACAGTGCATTACTGTTTGTTACTGCAGGTGTACTATGTATTAGCTTTCTGTGTACTGTAGGCTACCGTTAGTATTACGCTACGATGAAATTGTCATTGTGCACCACGCCAGTACGGCAAATTTTATCCAAGTTGACAATCACGCCATATGCCAAAAAGTTTGACGCACAATTTCATACTCCGCTGATCTGCGTGAAAACTGTTCAACTTTCCATTATGGAACATGATGTTCAACACAATGATGACACTACACAAACTACCAGCAGGCTAGTTCAAATCCATGTGATGTGTTACTATTTCCTCTTGTTTCTGCTAGTATGAGAAGTACAGCCCTGAGATCAAGAATGGATTTATGGTTTGCTAAATTACACATGCCCAAACTGACTTTGCCTTTTTACTATCAACCTCATTCTCATTAAAATTAAATGAAGGTCAACAATACACACAAGTGCAAGGGTATAGTCTTGTCACTGGACTAGTCATCTTGTCTCACATAGGCCACATGCCATGTTCAATACAATTACAAGCAGGTATGCACGCCAAAGGTACTGTATCTATAGGCTACTCTGTTTTTTAGGCTAGCCACTTTTGCCAGCATTGTACATGCTCATACTAGCCTACTAGCATGTTTATCATCCTTGCTTCTACTAGGCCTAGTTACAAAATTGGATGAGAAAAACATCGCGAATCTCGTGTTCTTCTTGGGCAAGCACAGGAACATGCGACTAAGGAGAGAACGTCACCCTATTGTTAAAACGGGGTTTTCAGGGGTTCCACCTGGGGGTTCGATTTTGCCTGGGGTTCGGTTAGGGATAAGGTTAGGGTTAAGTCAGTTTAGGGGTTAGGTTAGGGTTAAGTGGCCTCTAAAATAAGCAATAACCGAATCACAAATAACAAGGATATCATACGTATGAGTACTATTTAGGCCTAACCGTATTTTGGGGTTTAGGGATGATGTTCTCTCCCTAGACTCATGTAGCACAGGAATGTGTGTGATCGGTACTGCTCTGCGTGTGAGAGTGTGAAGGAGCTGAGATGCGTGTGTCACACGCCAGATGCGTGTGACTTTGAAAGTCTGGAGCCTACTTGCCAACTGCCACTAGGCTATAGGCCTAACCGGTAGGCTGTACATTTCGCAGAACCGGTGCTCACAACTTTTGAAGGAAGCCTAAAAGTTTTACTAACTTATATGAAGTTGAAACTTGATAATTGTTCAAATCCTTTGAACTACAATAAGTCATACCTATTCATACAGGTCAGACTACGTTACTTTCTCACGAATTCATTACTGTATTCTTTTCACTTGGAAGACAATCTTCATATCACGGAAACGGCGGCAAGGACAATGGCACAGAACATGCCAAATTATTTCACAGAATGCTAGGACAGAGGGGGGCGCTCCACCATTCCATAAAATTGCACTTTTGCTGGGGGAAGGGTGAACCCTCTACATGTAGTCCCTAAAAATTTTGTTTGGGTTGATTTTGACCCTGTTATGAGAGGGGAGTGAATCCTTTGTTAGATGTATTTTGGTAGTGACTGAGTTGGAGATTATGCTGTCAAAAAATGGTTGAAATTGATACCACCAGAGCAGATTGTGAGGTTTGGGAAAGACAGCGGACTTATCTCATATATTGGTGAGTGACAAGGGGCCGGGGGTGACGGATCACAAGTTTTTTATTCATGCGCCTGTAGCTCAAAGAGTCAATGGTCATGCTGCGAAAATTGATGGGTCCATATGCTGGCGTTGAAAACTTTGACAAGGAATGAGAGGCAGCGTAACAAGCAGGCCCGTTTTAGTGTGTAAGTCGGACCAAATTTTAAGTGCTGCCATGAGGTTAATAATAAAGGAATGGTTACGGGTTCGTTGAATACAGCCTTGTACATCCGCTCATGCAGGATCATTTAATTGAAGGGGAAAGGTGACTTCAAGTTTGACAAATGCCGAATGATGACGGCCTATGGGAGAGTGCAGAAAGTGTCTTCGACCCGGGCGCCCCAACGCCCTCCACCTCCTTCCTTTGATACCCACTTGAATGCAAAGTGCTCTTTCAGGTTAAAGATACCAATCACATATCATTACGGTAAGGATTTTGCAAGGAAGTCTTAGCATTTATTTAAACTTCAAAAAGCGCGTACGTGTACCACCAATCATTCTTCCATTGATAATTCGCGTATACTTACTTGATTTTGGTCTGTTTGAAGGCCTTTGAAAAGTTGTAGGTCACTCAAGTAAGTAAATCTCGAACTCGAGCGCTGAAAATGTCAATTGTGTTCGAGTTGGAGGATTTTGTGCTCTTGAGACCAAGGAAGTCAGAAAGTCAGGGGACTGATCGTCGTCGGGACAGTGGTGAAACCAGATGGGGGTAGGTGCCATGTATGTCCCTCGTCGAGGACGGATCCCCCGCAAGGTCGTTTAAAATTTCCAGTGTAGTCGGGAAACGTTAAAATATGAAGTAGTCGGCCACAAAAGCCAGTCGCCCCTTGTGGTTTACTTGATATCTGAGGGCAGATCCTGTAGTAAATCCCCCAAATTTTCCAATTTCACGCCTAAAAACCCAAAATGCGCACCGAAAATTTTACTCTCGACGACCTTACAGCACTCCGTCTCCCTTGTCGGGACTTCAGGCTGCAGCACCCTACGTGGGGAAGTTTGGACCCCTGTCGCGCAAATCATTCTGGCGCTACCCCCGGCCAGCGTCGGGATTACACATTTTATCGTACGGTACCTACTAGTGCTATGCCGACTACATGTTAACCGAAGAAATTGGAAAATTTTGCGACCGGCAAGACCACGGCTTCCTGAGCTTTACCCCGCCCCGTCCCTCCCCCACCCCTATTGATGCCATTTATAAGGCAGGCTACTGAGAAATATTAATTACATGCCATGCTATAAACATCAATAGCGTAATATTCAAGCATTTTGAAACCAATTTTGGGGGCGTGTTTCAGGCAATTAATTAAAGTACGGTACCAATATTTAAATATGCAGGTGAAAAGGGGTGATCTCTCCAGCTCCCGACCCCCCTTACATCCGGCACTTCTACTTGTATATCATACAACGTAACACTTTAGACTACTAATATTAATTGTAGTGCGCTGGAGTATCAGCATTGTTGTGGCTTAGTTGGTATGGCGCTCGACTCCGACTGTTGAGTACGTGAGTTCAAGTCCTCACTGGGCAGTGTGCTTTTTCTCGTTTTGCGGTGTTAATGCTGTGGAACTGTCGACTTTTTACAGTTGTTTTTCTCTTTCATATCTTCCTTTTTGTAGCTTTTATCGACTTCTCTTCGTCCCCACTTTTTCTTTTCTTAATTAGGCTTCGTTTTGTTAATCATATCTTACTGCAAATTTCCAAATCAGGTCACCACACGCTTTTGCATGTAGCCTACATTATCAAGTCGTACACCCCCCCCCCCCCCACTTTGGACGTTGCATTTTTTTCGGTTGAAATTGCTAATAGTTTTATGAATGTTTTTCCCATTCTTAGATGAAACCGATTCTATATTTCATGTAATTTGCATTTGATACGAAAGGTATCAATAAAGACAGGGCTCCCGGCTACTTTAGTAGCCGGGAGACCTGTCTTTATTGATACCAAATTTGCCTAGGTTCCTAAAGCAACTCTTGTTTCTAAAGGAAAGCCACTCTGAACTGAATATTCATAAATGACCGACTGTAAAATGCTCTTCTTGTATTGCAACTATGGATTAAGTTTCTTAGGGGGTAGGGCTAAGCATCTGCCAACAATAGGTGACCATTGTCCACGTTTCATGGTGCGATGATTTGTAAAAGAAGACAGCGGTTCCTTTAAACTTGACCAAGTCTCCCTCCGCGTTTTCCCTGCCGTCTTAAGGGGGCGCTAAAATTGCACTTTTGCTGGGGGAAGGGTGAACCCTCTACATGTAGTCCCTAAAAATTTTGTTTGGGTTGATTTTGACCCTGTTATGAGAGGGGAGTGAATCCTTTGTTAGATGTATTTTGGTAGTGACTGAGTTGGAGATTATGCTGTCAAAAAATGGTTGAAATTGATACCACCAGAGCAGATTGTGAGGTTTGGGAAAGACAGCGGACTTATCTCATATATTGGTGAGTGACAAGGGGCCGGGGGTGACGGATCACAAGTTTTTTATTCATGCGCCTGTAGCTCAAAGAGTCAATGGTCATGCTGCGAAAATTGATGGGTCCATATGCTGGCGTTGAAAACTTTGACAAGGAATGAGAGGCAGCGTAACAAGCAGGCCCGTTTTAGTGTGTAAGTCGGACCAAATTTTAAGTGCTGCCATGAGGTTAATAATAAAGGAATGGTTACGGGTTCGTTGAATACAGCCTTGTACATCCGCTCATGCAGGATCATTTAATTGAAGGGGGAAGGTGACTTCAAGTTTGACAAATGCCGAATGATGACGGCCTATGGGAGAGTGCAGAAAGTGTCTTCGACCCGGGCGCCCCAACGCCCTCCACCTCCTTCCTTTGATACCCACTTGAATGCAAAGTGCTCTTTCAGGTTAAAGATACCAATCACAGTACAGCCGACAAGCTGGCCGTCAGTACTGAGATATTTAAATTACCATATCATTACGGTAAGGATTTTGCAAGGAAGTCTTAGCATTTATTTAAACTTCAAAAAGCGCGTACGTGTACCACCAATCATTCTTCCATTGATAATTCGCGTATACTTACTTGATTTTGGTCTGTTTGAAGGCCTTTGAAAAGTTGTAGGTCACTCAAGTAAGTAAATCTCGAACTCGAGCGCTGAAAATGTCAATTGTGTTCGAGTTGGAGGATTTTGTGCTCTTGAGACCAAGGAAGTCAGAAAGTCAGGGGACTGATCGTCGTCGGGACAGTGGTGAAACCAGATGGGGGTAGGTGCCATGTATGTCCCTCGTCGAGGACGGATCCCCCGCAAGGTCGTTTAAAATTTCCAGTGTAGTCGGGAAACGTTAAAATATGAAGTAGTCGGCCACAAAAGCCAGTCGCCCCTTGTGGTTTACTTGATATCTGAGGGCAGATCCTGTAGTAAATCCCCCAAATTTTCCAATTTCACGCCTAAAAACCCAAAATGCGCACCGAAAATTTTACTCTCGACGACCTTACAGCACTCCGTCTCCCTTGTCGGGACTTCAGGCTGCAGCACCCTACGTGGGGAAGTTTGGACCCCTGTCGCGCAAATCATTCTGGCGCTACCCCCGGCCAGCGTCGGGATTACACATTTTATCGTACGGTACCTACTAGTGCTATGCCGACTACATGTTAACCGAAGAAATTGGAAAATTTTGCGACCGGCAAGACCACGGCTTCCTGAGCTTTACCCCGCCCCGTCCCTCCCCCACCCCTATTGATGCCATTTATAAGGCAGGCTACTGAGAAATATTAATTACATGCCATGCTATAAACATCAATAGCGTAATATTCAAGCATTTTGAAACCAATTTTGGGGGCGTGTTTCAGGCAATTAATTAAAGTACGGTACCAATATTTAAATATGCAGGTGAAAAGGGGTGATCTCTCCAGCTCCCGACCCCCCTTACATCCGGCACTTCTACTTGTATATCATACAACGTAACACTTTAGACTACTAATATTAATTGTAGTGCGCTGGAGTATCAGCATTGTTGTGGCTTAGTTGGTATGGCGCTCGACTCCGACTGTTGAGTACGTGAGTTCAAGTCCTCACTGGGCAGTGTGCTTTTTCTCGTTTTGCGGTGTTAATGCTGTGGAACTGTCGACTTTTTACAGTTGTTTTTCTCTTTCATATCTTCCTTTTTGTAGCTTTTATCGACTTCTCTTCGTCCCCACTTTTTCTTTTCTTAATTAGGCTTCGTTTTGTTAATCATATCTTACTGCAAATTTCCAAATCAGGTCACCACACGCTTTTGCATGTAGCCTACATTATCAAGTCGTACACCCCCCCCCCCCCCCACTTTGGACGTTGCATTTTTTCGGTTGAAATTGCTAATAGTTTTATGAATGTTTTTCCCATTCTTAGATGAAACCGATTCTATATTTCATGTAATTTGCATTTGATACGAAAGGTATCAATAAAGACAGGGCTCCCGGCTACTTTAGTAGCCGGGAGACCTGTCTTTATTGATACCAAATTTGCCTAGGTTCCTAAAGCAACTCTTGTTTCTAAAGGAAAGCCACTCTGAACTGAATATTCATAAATGACCGACTGTAAAATGCTCTTCTTGTATTGCAACTATGGATTAAGTTTCTTAGGGGGTAGGGCTAAGCATCTGCCAACAATAGGTGACCATTGTCCACGTTTCATGGTGCGATGATTTGTAAAAGAAGACAGCGGTTCCTTTAAACTTGACCAAGTCTCCCTCCGCGTTTTCCCTGCCTTCTTAAGGGGGCGCTAAAATTGCACTTTTGCTGGGGGAAGGGTGAACCCTCTACATGTAGTCCCTAAAAATTTTGTTTGGGTTGATTTTGACCCTGTTATGAGAGGGGAGTGAATCCTTTGTTAGATGTATTTTGGTAGTGACTGAGTTGGAGATTATGCTGTCAAAAAATGGTTGAAATTGATACCACCAGAGCAGATTGTGAGGTTTGGGAAAGACAGCGGACTTATCTCATATATTGGTGAGTGACAAGGGGGGGGTGACGGATCACAAGTTTTTTATTCATGCGCCTGTAGCTCAAAGAGTCAATGGTCATGCTGCGAAAATTGATGGGTCCATATGCTGGCGTTGAAAACTTTGACAAGGAATGAGAGGCAGCGTAACAAGCAGGCCCGTTTTAGTGTGTAAGTCGGACCAAATTTTAAGTGCTGCCATGAGGTTAATAATAAAGGAATGGTTACGGGTTCGTTGAATACAGCCTTGTACATCCGCTTATGCAGGATCATTTAATTGAAGGGGGAAGGTGACTTCAAGTTTGACAAATGCCGAATGATGACGGCCTATGGGAGAGTGCAGAAAGTGTCTTCAACCCGAGGCGCCCCAACGCCCTCCACCTCCTTCCCTTGATACCCACTTGAATGCAAAGTGCTCTTTCAGGTTAAAGATACCAATCACAGTACAGCCGACAAGCTGGCCGTCAGTACTGAGATATTTAAATTACCATATCATTACGGTAAGGATTTTGCAAGGAAGTCTTAGCATTTATTTAAACTTCAAAAAGCGCCTACGTGTACCACCAATCATTCTTCCATTGATAATTCGCGTATACTTACTTGATTTTGGTCTGTTTGAAGGCCTTTGAAAAGTTGTAGGTCACTCAAGTAAGTAAATCTTGAACTCGAGCGCTGAAAATGTCAGTTGTGTCGAGTTGGAGGATTTTGTGCTCTTGAGACCAAGGAAGTCAGAAAGTCAGGGGACTGATCGTCGTCGGGACAGTGGTGAAACCAGATGGGGGTAGGTGCCATGTATGTCCCTCGTCGAGGACGGATCCCCCGCAAGGTCGTTTAAAATTTCCAGTGTAGTCGGGAAACGTTAAAATATGAAGTAGTCGGCCACAAAAGCCAGTCGCCCCTTGTGGTTTACTTGATATTTGAAGGCAGATCCTGTAGTAAATCCCCCAAATTTTCCAATTTCACGCCTAAAAACCCAAAATGCGCACCGAAAATTTTACTCTCGACGACCTTACGGCACTCCGTCTCCCTTGTCGGGACTTCAGGCTGCAGCACCCTACGTGGGGAAGTTTGGACCCCTGTCGCGCAAATCATTCTGGCGCTACCCTCGGCCAGCGTCGGGATTACGCATTTTATCGTACCTACTAGTGCTATGCCGACTACATGTTAACCGAAGAAATTGGAAAATTTTGCGACCGGCAAGACCACGGCTTCCTGAGCTTTACCCCCGCCCGTCCCTCCCCCACCCAAATGATGCCCGTAATAAGGCAGGCTACTGAGAAATATTAATTACATAGCATGCTATAAACATCAATAGCGTAATATTCAACACCAAGGGGGCGTGTTTCAGGCAATTATATTTAAATATTGGTACCGTACTTTAATTAATTGCCTGAAACACGCCCCCAAAATTGGTTTGAATATTACGCTATTGATGTTTATAGCATGGCATGTAATTAATATTTCTCAGTAGCCTGCCTTATAAATGGCATCAATAGGGGTGGGGGAGGGACGGGGCGGGGTAAAGCTCAGGAAGCCGTGGTCTTGCCGGTCGCAAAATTTTCCGTCCAATTTCTTCGGTTAACATGTAGTCGGCATAGCACTAGTAGGTACCGTACGATAAAATGTGTAATCCCGACGCTGGCCGGGGGTAGCGCCAGAATGATTTGCGCGACAGGGGTCCAAACTTCCCCACGTAGGGTGCTGCAGCCTGAAGTCCCGACAAGGGAGACGGAGTGCCGTAAGGTCGTCGAGAGTAAAATTTTCGGTGCGCATTTTGGGTTTTTAGGCGTGAAATTGGAAAATTTGGGGGATTTACTACAGGATCTGCCCTCAGATATCAAGTAAACCACAAGGGGCGACTGGCTTTTGTGGCCGACTACTTCATATTTTAACGTTTCCCGACTACACTGGAAATTTTAAACGACCTTGCGGGGGATCCGTCCTCGACGAGGGACATACATGGCACCTACCCCCATCTGGTTTCACCACTGTCCCGACGACGATCAGTCCCCTGACTTTCTGACTTCCTTGGTCTCAAGAGCACAAAATCCTCCAACTCGAACACAATTGACATTTTCAGCGCTCGAGTTCGAGATTTACTTACTTGAGTGACCTACAACTTTTCAAAGGCCTTCAAACAGACCAAAATCAAGTAAGTATACGCGAATTATCAATGGAAGAATGATTGGTGGTACACGTACGCGCTTTTTGAAGTTTAAATAAATGCTAAGACTTCCTTGCAAAATCCTTACCGTAATGATATGGTAATTTAAATATCTCAGTACTGACGGCCAGCTTGTCGGCTGTACTGTGATTGGTATCTTTAACCTGAAAGAGCACTTTGCATTCAAGTGGGTATCAAGGGAAGGAGGTGGAGGGCGTTGGGGCGCCTCGGGTTGAAGACACTTTCTGCACTCTCCCATAGGCCGTCATCATTCGGCATTTGTCAAACTTGAAGTCACCTTCCCCCTTCAATTAGTAAATGATCCTGCATAAGCGGATGTACAAGGCTGTATACAACGAACCCGTAACCATTCCTTTATTATTAACCTTATGGCAGCACTTAAAATTTGGTCCGACTTACACACTAAAACGGGCCTGCTTGTTACGCTGCCTCTCATTCCTTGTCAAAGTTTTCAACGCCAGCATATGGACCCATCAATTTTCGCAGCATGACCTTTGACTCTTTGAGCTACAGGCGCATGAATAAAAAACTTGTGATCCGTCACCCCCGGCCCCTTGTCACTCACCAATATATGAGATAAGTCCGCTGTCTTTCCCAAACCTCACAATCTGCTCTGGTGGTATCAATTTCAACCATTTTTTGACAGCATAATCTCCAACTCAGTCACTACCAAAATACATCTAACAAAGGATTCCCTCCCCTCTCATAACAGGGTCAAAATCAACCCAAATAAAATTTTTAGGGACTACATGTAGAGGGTTCACCCTTCCCCCAGCAAAAGTGCAATTTTAGCGCCCCCTTAAGAAGGCAGGGAAAACGCGGAGGGAGACTTGGTCAAGTTTAAAGGAACCGCTGTCTTCTTTTACAAATCATCGCACCATGAAACGTGGACAATGGTCACCTATTGTTGGCAGATGCTTAGCCCTACCCCCTAAGAAACTTAATCCATAGTTGCAATACAAGAAGAGCATTTTACAGTCGATCATTGATGAATATTCAGTTCAGAGTGGCTTTCCTTTAGAAACAAGAGTTGCTTTAGGAACTCTGGCAAATTTGGTATCAATAAAGACAGGTCTCCCGGCTACTAAAGTAGCCGGGAGCCCTGTCTTTATTGATACCTTTCGTATCAAATGCAAATTACATGAAATATAGAATCGGTTTCATCTAAGAATGGGAAAAACATTCATAAAACTATTAGCAATTTCAACCGAAAAAACTGCAACGTCCAAAGTGGGGGGGGGGGGGGGTGTACGACTTGATAATGTAGGCTACATGCAAAAGCGTGTGGTGACCTGATTTGAAAATTTGCAGTAAGATATGATTAACAAAACGAAGCCTAATTAAGAAAAGAAAAAGTGGGGACGAAGAGAAGTCGATAAAAGCTACAAAAAGGAAGATATGAAAGAGAAAAACAACAGTAAAAAGTCGACAGTTCCACAGCATTAACACCGCAAAACGAGAAAAAGCACACTGCCCAGTGAGGACTTGAACTCACGTACTCAACAGTCGGAGTCGAGCGCCATACCAACTAAGCCACAACAATGCTGATACTCCAGCGCACTACAATTAATATTAGTAGTCTAAAGTGTTACGTTGTATGATATACAAGTAGAAGTGCCGGATGTAAGGGGGGTCGGGAGCTGGAGAGATCACCCCTTTTCACCTTCATATTTAAATATTGGTACCGTACTTTAATTAATTGCCTGAAACACGCCCCCAAAATTGGTTTGAATATTACGCTATTGATGTTTATAGCATGGCATGTAATTAATATTTCTCAGTAGCCTGCCTTATAAATGGCATCAATAGGGGTGGGGGAGGGACGGGGCGGGGTAAAGCTCAGGAAGCCGTGGTCTTGCCGGTCGCAAAATTTTCCAATTTCTTCGGTTAACATGTAGTCGGCATAGCACTAGTAGGTACCGTACGATAAAATGTGTAATCCCGACGCTGGCCGGGGGTAGCGCCAGAATGATTTGCGCGACAGGGGTCCAAACTTCCCCACGTACGTAGGGTGCTGCAGCCTGAAGTCCCGACAAGGGAGACGGAGTGCCGTAAGGTCGTCGAGAGTAAAATTTTCGGTGCGCATTTTGGGTTTTTAGGCGTGAAATTGGAAAATTTGGGGGATTTACTACAGGATCTGCCCTCAGATATCAAGTAAACCACAAGGGGCGACTGGCTTTTGTGGCCGACTACTTCATATTTTAACGTTTCCCGACTACACTGGAAATTTTAAACGACCTTGCGGGGGATCCGTCCTCGACGAGGGACATACATGGCACCTACCCCCATCTGGTTTCACCACTGTCCCGACGACGATCAGTCCCCTGACTTTCTGACTTCCTTGGTCTCAAGAGCACAAAATTCTCCAACTCGAACACAATTGACATTTTCAGCGCTCGAGTTCGAGATTTACTTACTTGAGTGACCTACAACTTTTCAAAGGCCTTCAAACAGACCAAAATCAAGTAAGTATACGCGAATTATCAATGGAAGAATGATTGGTGGTACACGTACGCGCTTTTTGAAGTTTAAATAAATGCTAAGACTTCCTTGCAAAATCCTTACCGTAATGATATGGTAATTTAAATATCTCAGTACTGACGGCCAGCTTGTCGGCTGTACTGTGATTGGTATCTTTAACCTGAAAGAGCACTTTGCATTCAAGTGGGTATAAAGGGAAGGAGGTGGAGGGCGTTGGGGCGCCCGGGTCGAAGACACTTTCTGCACTCTCCCATAGGCCGTCATCATTCGGCATTTGTCAAACTTGAAGTCACCTTCCCCCTTCAATTAAATGATCCTGCATGAGCGGATGTACAAGGCTGTATTCAACGAACCCGTAACCATTCCTTTATTATTAACCTCATGGCAGCACTTAAAATTTGGTCCGACTTACACACTAAAACGGGCCTGCTTGTTACGCTGCCTCTCATTCCTTGTCAAAGTTTTCAACGCCAGCATATGGACCCATCAATTTTCGCAGCATGACCTTTGACTCTTTGAGCTACAGGCGCATGAATAAAAAACTTGTGATCCGTCACCCCCGGCCCCTTGTCACTCACCAATATATGAGATAAGTCCGCTGTCTTTCCCAAACCTCACAATCTGCTCTGGTGGTATCAATTTCAACCATTTTTTGACAGCATAATCTCCAACTCAGTCACTACCAAAATACATCTAACAAAGGATTCCCTCCCCTCTCATAACAGGGTCAAAATCAACCCAAATAAAATTTTTAGGGACTACATGTAGAGGGTTCACCCTTCCCCCAGCAAAAGTGCAATTTTATGGAATGGTGGAGCGCCCCCCTCTGTCCTAGCATTCTGTGAAATAATGTGGCATGTTCTGTGCCATTGTCCTTGCCGCCGTTTCCGTGAATTGAAGATTGTCTTCCAAGTGAAAAGAATACAGTAATGAATTCGTGAGAAAGTAACGTAGTCTGACCTGTATGAATAGGTATGTTTTATTGTAGTTCAAAGGATTTGAACAATTATCAAGTTTCAACTTCATATAAGTTAATAAAACTTTTAGGCTTCCTTCAAAAGTTGTGAGCACCGGTTCTGCGAAATGTACAGCGTACCGGTTAGGTGGGGCCTATTTATCCGGCTGCCGGATGCCAAGCTCAGACCGTGTAATTTATCCGGCCGCAAATATCAGCCAATCAGATCGGTGAACTCAACATGGGTAAACACATAGAACAGGTTAATGGGAACTGCTATATGGTTAGCTGTTCGAGTATGTACATGTATATGCGTGCGCATGCAGCTTAGTACAGTAGAGTATATATGTGTACGCGGAGGCCGAACGAATAGCACGTACGAACGTGATTTGTCCGGCTGCAGCACTAAGACAATTTAATTCTAGATGAGCGCCCCTAAGTCCAGTCTATTTATAAGCCGTGTGGCCATTGATAATTCTGATGCTGGATTACTGAGAAAAAGAGACAGTAATGTCTAGGCTGTATCACTGAGGGCTCAAGATTGTACCCCTAGCGTATATTCTAACCCTTACCCAAAATTAGAAAATGGACAAACAAAGTGGCATAAAAAATTTACCAGCCCGGTAAAGCCCTCCTTTTTTTGCAAAGAAATCTTTTCTTTTTGGTATTTTGCTACAATCATGCAAAAAGATTATAATAGCAAAGCCAAATATTTATTCTCAGATGACATTAAAAATGCGTCTTAAAACACCCAAAGTGATGTCACAAATGTAGATTGTAATCAACCCCCTCCCCATCCAACATACTAACATGAGCGTCACAGGCGGGCATAATGCCAGAAAAGAGATCAAAGGGGGCAAGGGTGGAAACTAACGGAACGCCAGGAGCCGTTTGTCGCTCATTTCTTGCTAACTGACCTTGTCCGTAAACCCTCTGTGAAGAATGTTAGCCAGGCGCCGCTATTTTGTCGCTAATCGTCGAAAGCAGTGTGCAAGTTGTAATCTGGTGCTGTTATCCGTCAAGGCTAATGTAAAACGCAAGGTAAATACTACAGGTCGTTACTGTCTTCTGGTTAACATTAAAGTAGGCCATGGTCTCATGAAAAAAACAGCGAACCAGGGTTGGGCACTTTGGGACTTACAGAAGCCAACCCCTGGGTCAGCCAACCCTTTATTTCACACTCCACAGAGTAGGAGGCAGGGAAATACAATTTCAATGGGCGCAAAAAAAAATTTTTCCAAGTGGAATTTTTACACTACCGTATATTGAATCATTGCTTGAGAAACTGATGATTCATCGTGAGATTGAGCAATATGCGCGTCTCTCATGCTAATGGCAGACCAACTGCACGGGTAAAGTGGTTACAGAATCCGATGTGCAGCTGGATGGTGAGGGGCTCGAATCCTGGCCTGGTCATACCGATATCTTCAAAGTTGGTGCTCAGCTTAACCAATGGAGCATAACGGAAAACACGCCAGTGAGCCACCACAACATGGAAAAAAAAAGGCCAAGTTGTGGCCGGCTCGAATTACAGAGAAAGGCTAGAAACTGGGCAGTAAAAACAACTCCCATTGCTTCTGCATTTGAGATCTTCAGTAGAGGGGAAATAAAAAAAGGCGGGTTGAAAAAATTTGATTTGTAATACAGGCCTAGACCTGGAGAGCTTTTGGGCTACATTATAATGATAATGGATTTTCATCCAAATTCAATGGCGAACGAGGATTCAATTCCAAGAGGATCAGACAAGGAATTGGAGCGGGAATTAATGCTATCAAAACAGTAAATATTGAAATGCTTCCAATAGAAAAACTGTAAAAGTATGCTAGACAGTCAACAAGACAAATTAAACAAGCACAATGAGTATGATTATACAGAGGAAAAACGACTTTTATTCCCTTCATATTAAAAAAGTTACAGTCGTAAGTACAGATATTGAAAGTAGCTGTAGCTACTGTATTACACAAAATATTTCATTCTGTAAAGAAAGAACTTAGATGGGTTTTACATATGAAGATGAAAAAGTTTTTACACACCACTTAAGTAGGGGCTTTGTGCAGTGTAGCATTTAAACAAACATTACACACTTTTAAATGCACAGGCGTAGGAATTTTTTTTTTGTGACGGGGGGGGGGGGGCTGCACCTTGTTTCGGATCGCCGTCCGGGGAGGGGTCTAAGGGGAGGAGATTTCCCTCTTCCTTTTGGGAATCTTTTCTGTATTTGAGGGTCCTCAGATGCATTTTGGTGCAACATTTTGGACAAATGTTAAGGAAAATTATTGCAAATTTTAAATATTTTTATACAGGAGAGACAAATAAGGGGTCTTTGGCCTTGGAGATTGGGGGGGGGGGAGGCAGAAGCATACTTCAGCCCCCACACATTTTTGACTGAGGAGGAGGGCTTCAGCCCCGCTTCCTACGCCAATGTTTAAGTGTGGAAAGAATGATGCATAGTATATTTTGAAGCACTCACAAAATATAACTGCAGTATATCATATATATAAAGCTGAGGCAGGAAATTGATACGACTGACAAATCTTTTTAGGGCTTCAAACGTCTCAAATTCTAGTCCAACATCCAACATCCAACAACATACTACCTTCATGTTGAACTAAGTAGTGTTGCTACAGTAGCTAGGCTAAAGAGCTGCATGCTGGCAACATTAATGCACGCGCCAAAATGTTCGTAATTACGTCACTGCGCTAGGGTTTCGCCGAGGGAAGCGCTGATTGGTTGACATCTGCGGCCGGATAAATTACACTGTCTGAGCTTGGGATCCGGCCAGCCGGATAAATAGCCACTAGCTACCGGTTAGGCCTATAGCCTAGTGGCAGTTGGCAAGTAGGCTCCAGACTTTCAAAGTCACACGCATCTGGCGTGTGACACGCGCATCTCAGCTCCTTCACACTCTCACACGCAGAGCAGTACCGATCACACACATCCACACGTGCTACCATGAGTCTAGGGAGAGAACATCATCCCTAAACCCCCAAAATACGGTTAAAGAGTACTCATACGTATGATATCCTTGTTATTTGTGATTCGTATTACTGCTTATTTTAGAGGCCACTTAACCCTAACCTAACCCTAAACGGACTTAACCCTAACCTTATCCTAACCGAACCCCAGGCAAAATCGAACCCCAGGTGGAACCCCCTGAAAACCCCGTTTTAACAATAGGGTGACGTTCTCTCCTTAGTCGCATGTTCCTGTGCTTGCCAAGAAGACAACACAAGATTCGCGATGTTTTTCTCATCCAATTTTGGTAACTAGGCTAGTAGAAGCAAGGATGATAAACATGCTAGTAGGGAGTATGAGCATGTACAATGCTGGCAAAAGTGGCTAGCCTAAAAAAACAGAGTAGCCTATAGATACAGTACCTTGGCGTGCATAACTGCTGTAATTGTATTTGAACATGGCATGTGGCCTATGTGAGAACAAGATGACTAGTCCAGTGACAAGGTATCTATACCCTTGCACTTGTGTGTATTGTTGACCTTCATTTAATTTTAATGAGAATGCGGTTGATAGTAAAAAGGCAAAGTCAGTTTGGGCATGTGTAATTTAGCAAACCATAAATCCATTCTTGATCTCAGGGCTGTACTTCTCATACTAGCAGAAACAAGAGGAAATAGTAACACATCACATGGATTTGAACTAGCCTGCTGGTAGTTTGTGTAGTGTCATCATTGTGTTGAACATCATGTTCCATAATGGAAAGTTGAACAGTTTTCACGCAGATCAGCGGAGTATGAAATTGTGCGTCAAACTTTTTGGCATATGGCGTGATTGTCAACTTGGATAAAATTTGCCGTACTGGCGTGGTGCACAATGACAATTTCATCGTAGCGTAATACTAACGGTAGCCTACAGTACACGAGTGTGGTTTTGAAAGCTAATACATAGTACACCTGCAGTAACAAACAGTAATGCACTGTGAGACTGATTCTTTCAGAGACTGGGATGTAAATACTGTGTAAGGTGGCCTGGGGTGGTCCCTCATTGCATGACATCATTTGGCATAAGTCTGTGGCATACAGCATACAAACTTCCCAGTATGGATCATGTTTACTCCAAAATGGCACTAGAATGCACTGCAGAAAGAGAGAAATTAGAAAAAATTTTGGGGGCAGGATTTTCGTAATCTGAGCTCCTGGGTCTCAGACTCACAACAAGCCGCCTAGACGCTTGGAAGAAAATCCTGTGCGCCCCTTGAACGCATGATGTTCAGCCTTATATGCACAGAAATTGTAGCTCTAAATGTTGCAAAATTTCTTGTCAAACAATACCCAGAATATGCTACATACAATATACCGCACACTTGCAGTCAAAGTTCCTTTGAAGCTTCAAGCCTGCATATTTTCCAGCAATTTTTCAGTTAACGCCAACATACTACTGGAAGCAATATAATGTACTATAGGTCCGTCATGCACACCAGTCATTAACACCCATATAAATGCTGTACAGTGACGTGCACGGTACTGCTCTATCAAAATAGGGAAGTAATGTAAGCAAACACCCATGTATGCTAGCCACGTGTTTCTTGAAGTTCAAGTGAAGAGCACACTGCACATCCACAGTCATGGCTTGAAAAATCTTATGTGCCGGTAGCAGGGGCCCCTTGTTTTGAAATGTTAGGCTTTTTTTCAAAAATTCATGATCTTAAAATTGCCTGTTGTGGGCTAAAGCTGTGAACACTGCGAAACCTACTGTACACCCTCTATTTGGCGGGATGAGAACCCCAGGTATTAAGAAAAGTAAAAAAATAGTGCTGCCGTTACGTTAATGCTTTTCCCACGAGGTTATCTGATGGTTATGGGCAAATCCAAATTTTCATGAATTTGAAAAATTGTTTTTCAAAATAGTGGTTAGGGTTAGAATACAGGTTAGGGTTTACATCAGGTAGGATATTGGCATGTGCTTTCATAATCCGTGTCAAAAATTACCAAAAAATGTTAGAGAAACTGTCATTTCGGGAGTAAGTGGTGTAGGCCCTCCTTCCCAAGAAGTTGATTGTCCATGACATCATTTTGCCCATAACCTCGTGGGGAAAAATGCGCCAGTGACCGTACCCCTACCCTGTTGTATTTCTTCTCAATTTAAACCCTAATCATAGCCTGATTCTCTAACAAAATACGGTAAAATGGAAACCTTGAAAGTAGGCAGTATTTCAATGCAATTACTTGGCTATTTCACACTATCCTATTGTGCATTACCTACAGTATGAGTACATACATATAGTGTAGGTCTAACACGTTATAATTTCATACAGCAGTACGGAATACATGCATGCATGTGCTACAGTATATCCATACATAGGCTACTGTACATGTATTTGATACTGTGCATAAATTAATGAAGCTTGTACAATTTATATCATAGGAATTAATATGCATGTTTTGTATAAAAAGTATCCACCGTTATTAATGCAATATATGACTGATAACGGCAATTTTTGCAGTACAAGCAGAGATCGAAAAAATTCTCTACTTTCTGAACCATGGCCCATGGTCTACCCACATAATGCACGTCAACTTCTCTGTACAGCACTCGTACGACCCTGGTGTTTGCATTCAATCACTGAACTACACATGCACAGCACTACACACTTTGCATTGCTTCGCCGTGCGTTTCACTTGAACCTGACCTAAGAAGGTATCGGTGTTCGCGTACATTACAGTCCCGTGGCCTACCAAACATTCTTTTTGCTCTCTTCACATGGAAAAAATGTGGAGAAAAGGACGAACGTTGATCGATTTTACATCAGTTCAATGTGAAAAAGAATGCCATAAATGAAGAAAATATATATGTTCAGGACAGCAAAAAGGAAGAAAGGAAAGAATGCAAGGCACATTATTTCACTTTTTTTCACAAGACAGCCTCCTCTTTTGAATTGTTACTATCGTGGAGTCTTGCGGAAAAGTTCTCACGATAACAATAATTTTCGATTTATCGCCCAAACTTACGCGCTATAAACGGCACGAAAGTGGTCTAAATTGCTTCAAATCAGAACAAAACTAGAGCAAACAGTTGTAACTCAACAAAATCTGAAATATTTTATATTTATTTTGTTAAAAAATTGAAGCACCATGCCGGATAATTTTCATAGATAATTTGTGCCACAAACAAATGAAAGAACTACGCCTGCTCGATGATGCTAATTTCATGTTTGTCGAGCTCAAGCAAAATCTTGTCGGACTACCACAGTCTATTACCAAAAGGCCCAACAGGCTATACCTCTTTGAAAAATATTTTTTGAGCCCTAGTCTCAAAACTAGTCAGTAGTTACTGACACTACAAAGTTGTGTATCCCACTCAAGAAAGCTGTGGTTAAAAATAGGCCAATCTGGATGTCTAGAGAGGTACTTAGAGCAGCCAGGAAGAAGCGTAAGTGCTGGCGTCGATATAGGGTCAGTAAGAATTCTGATGACTTTGCAGTCTACAAGAAGCAGGAACTCTTAGTTAAAAATTTGGTTATTGACACTAAAGCTAAGTTTGAAAAGCAATTGGCCAAGGAGGTTAAGGTAAATCCAAAATCTTTTCATGCCTATGTCAGGTCTAAGCAGAAGGTTAAGGAGGGTGTTGGGCCTCTCCAAGGTAATGAAGGCACACTAGTTACTGATCAATCAGGATATGGCTAATGTTGTATTTCTTTAAATGATTAATTTCGTATCTGTTTTTACCAAAGGAATCATCTGTTTTGGGGACTTGTAGGGATTCTGATAATTCTTCTTTAGTTAGTGATGTTGTCTTCTCTGAAGAGGTGGTTTGTAATAAGTTGAAGAGTTTAAAAGCTACGTAGTAAGGCCCCTGGGCCTGATGGGATCCATCCTGTCATTCTCCATGAATGCTCCGAGATTTTTGTCAGTTTTCCTCTTTGCATTATTTTTCAGAAGTTATCTGGATTCAAACTTTGTACCTGCTGACTGGCGGATTGCTAATGTTACTCCAATTTTTCAAAAAGCGGGGATCGGAGCCTTTGCCTTGCAATTATAGCCAGTCAGGTTTAACAGTGTTGTGTGCAAAGTTATGGAATCTGTAATCAAGGGATTGTTTGCTTAAATATCTTTAGATCAATGGGTTACTCAATCTGTTCACAGCATGGTTTTTTTTCACAACCGAGTAGAATCTTGTGTTACTAATTTAACTGAGCTTTCTTGAAGATGTTTCCTTATCTCTTGACTGTGGCACAGTGTTGATGTCATTTACCTTGATTTTTCAAAAGCCTTTGATAAAGTTCCATTAGGTAGACTTATGGTTAAACTGCATAGGTTAGGCATCAAGGGCAGTTGCTTGACTGGATAAATTCATGGCTCAATGGAGATCTCAGAGAGTTGTGGTTAATGGTAATTTCTCTTATTGGAAAGAAGTTACAAGTGGAGTTCCACAGGGTTCTTTCTTGGCCGCTATCTTTTCTTAATTTTCATCAATGATATTGATAGCAATCTTTTTCTCACATCTAGTATTAGTAAGTTCGCTGATGATACTAGCTCTATAGGAAGGTTAGTGATAAGGATGATGCCTCATTACTGCAAAAAGACTTGGATAGGTTATTTTCATGGTCTCAGACTTGGCAAATGTCTTTAATGCAGATAAGTGCAAAGTCCTTCACTTTGGTCCTAAAAATTTCAGCTATAACATGGAATGGTAGTATTCTGAGTGATGTGACTTTTGAGAAGATCTAGGCGGTTGTAGTTTATTACAGGTGATTAAAAGCCATCTAGACAGTGTGCAGCTTGCTGCTGCTAGGGCTAATAGGGTGCTTGGATTGATCAAGAGGAATTTTCAGTAGTTTTAGTAAAGAAATTGTACTAAATCTGTATAAAGCAGTTGGTAAGACCCCACCTCGGACTATGCAGCCCAGGCTTGGAGTCCCTTCTATGAAAAGGAACAAGCTTCTTTTAGAGCATGATACAGTTCAGAGTGAGAGCCACTCGCCTTATACCCGAGGTGAGACACCTACCTTCATCATGTTAGACTTAAGCATCTTGGGCTTACCACCCTGGAGTTGAGAAGGATTAGGGGGGGACATGCTTCAGGTGTACAAATTTCTCTTTGAAAGGAATCCTTTGTCCTTTCTTTAGCAATATTTAAAGGTTCAATGTAATTCTCGGGTTCGAGGCCATTGTAGAAGCTGGTTAAGAATTTTGCAAGGCTCGACATTAGGAAGTTCAGCTTTTCTCATAGAGTTGTTAACGAGGGAATAGTCCTGCCTGAGTGGGTAGTTAACCACATCTGTGCACTGCTTTAAGGTTAACATTGACAAGTTCTTCCATAAGTGCGGTAGAATCTATCGCCCAAACTTGTGCTGGGCTCGTTTGGTATTGGTTGGTTCTTTGTTTTCAGTTATGGTTGTTTGGACTTCAGGGCATCTAATGGGGCCTTAGCCCTCCTTTGCCCTTTAACCTGTTATGTTATGTTATGTTATGTTAGTCAGTGTGAGAATCCAGACGTGCAGCATAAGTCTGTTATGTACACGGTCACCTATATCTTGAGCTAGGTACGTCGTTTGTGGAGAAGTGCAGAGCTAGCTTGATATATTCCTATCACATGTGGTACATTTCATGTTCATACTAAAACACCTGTCATTTCCACCTCACACTTTACAGTAGTTATGATGGATTCTCGTATAAACGCATCCATACTTATTGCACGATAAAAATAAACTGCATATTTTATTATACCTGGGATATGCTCTGTTTTCACGGAAGCTTGATACATATGCCTGTCTGAAGGGTTAGGGTATCTATAGCTCCATATCTTGTGCACCTAGCCTACATACCGTATACATATCGTATAGGTTACAGTTCAAGTACGGGACTCTTGGAAACTTTTGGAAACCCTTGAAATTTTGGGGGGACGCTCACAAAAAAAGCTGAGAGTTTTGGGTTTCTTGAGATTGGAAGCCTAATGAAAACCCTGGGGGGTGCAAAGGGGAGAAGCCCCTCCCCTTCCGCACTTTTCCCCGGTGGGGATTTGCGCACGGTCTCAAAACCCATCTGATACAGTATGCATCGCCATTCTTCATACATTGAGTGTTTATCAATAATTGAGAAATTGTAGACATGAGACCCATATTTCCTCTGTTCATAATTCATGGCTGGGTACATATAGCTTAGAACACTCAGGAAGTGCCGTTTCCGGCCATCTGGGGGGTTGTAAACCAAAAATTTTCTTGTACACTCTGCACCAACCGATGGTAGTGCTCCGCTTACAGTAGATACTGTAGTTACACACATAAACTTTCCCAAAGGTTAGAAAGTCTGAGTAGCCCACCTACAGTACAGTGAGTTGATGAGACATTTGTTCAAATTTCGTGAGTCTCCAATGTACATGAGTGTGTTCTGTTTATTAAGCTAATGATGGGCACCATTTGGATCATGACCACAATCCATTCGGTTGGGCTATATCCAATCATGACTAGGCTATAGGGATTTTGCAAAGTTTAATGTCAGATTTGTATGGTAAATGAAGTGTCGTTCTCAAAATAACTCTTTTAAAATTGAGTAATTTAATACAACTAAAAACATTTTGAGAACGACACTCTTAATAGGCCTAACTGTTATTTGTTTTAGCAAAAAGTAATAACACTTCATTATTCCTAGAATTGGACTGTACTAGGCTGCCGGACAGATTGTGGCCTTGATCCCACCAATGTTAGAACTGCCTAGTTACAGTATGAAGGATGGCACTGATATGCATGCACTGTGTTAGCCCTTGAACAGTGCTGTGTTTCCGTTACACTCCATCACAGCCCTTGTGCACTGTGTACAAATTCTTCACATTCCCTGGCAATAATGTCCAGGTATCTCTCACTCCCTCAAATGACAATATTTTCTCTCCAATCTTTTCCCATCAACTCTCTTTCACATGATACACCTAGAGATACTGTAATACTCTTACCCTGGCAAACTGTTTGAAAAGAAATTTGTGCAATTTGAGGCTGAAATTAGGCTCCGTGTTGTGGTTATTGGCAAAGCACAATCATATATGGATATCACGCAGGTGACTTTATGCACTTATTAGTTGAATGATGCACCCCACTACCCCCAGACATTGTCAGTCAAAGGTGAGTCATTGACCAATGACAGTGTGAAGCACATGTCAGTCATTGAACCACTTCTGTCAGCCACCAGCATGACTGAGGGGTGACTCACATTACAGTACCTCAATTGTCAGTCACTGTTGTGACCAAGGGGTGGATCATTGTGAGTCAATTGTTACACTTTGTACAGGGATATCAAATGTCATTCTCATTTTTCCAGCCAGTATTGGTGACCCACATGTCAGTCAAAATTGCAAATTGTGCATCAATTTTGTGACTGAGGTGTGAGTCGTTTTACATTAACTTGTCATTTACAGAAGTGACTAAAGGGTGCGTCATTGTACAGGTTTTGTGAACACTGTTGTGGACAATGACTGACCATGTCCAAGGGCAGGGAGGTGCGTCATTCAAATGATAAAGCATTTGTTTTTATGCATACATATGTCTGCAATACATTTGGAAGTACATGACTTCATTGCATTTCACATATTAGTATATGTAGACTATGTATGTGTCTGTATGGCCAACACACATTGAAGAGTGATGACAGTCACCACGAGGATTTCCTTTCTTTTGTCAGAACAAGTATGGAAATGTCCTAGACGACTGACGTCATACTACTGTGCACATATACACATGTCTACTATGTAAGATGTATGATGTACAGTACTTCCAAAAGAATTGTAGATGTATATTATACATGCATAAGAAGCAAGTCACTCACATGATATCTGTATGTGAACATGCTCTACCAATGGTCAACCGTGGCGCCATTCAGATTCTAATATATCTTAGGTTTTGTCAGAACAAGAAAGATGTACAAAGAGTACTAAAGGTAGGGGGTCTCGCACCTTTATTTGTAAATGAATACTGTGCAGTCAGATGTTTACCTTTATAGTACATGCAGTATACTAGCAAATAACACTGAGTTTGGCAGTCGCTTTTAGTAAGAACAGCCATGTTGCAATCTCAGACTTATCATAGCTTACCTTACTGTACGCTCATACTGCTACCTATTAGATACGTCATACAGTAGGCCGCTCTACAGGGACATTTAGGACTTATCTCAAGGTCCTATTTCGTGTGGCATTCCTTCCCGGCGGACAGTAAACAGCTGCAATATTCTCTGTCTTATATCACTGGCTGTTGCTAATTGTCTCACACTCTTCCCATTTTCAATCCCTCATATGTCTCCACATCATTTTATGCCCCTCTCTGCCCAAGTAAAAAGCAAATTTTGATAGCTACACAAGGAAGTGGTTATATTTTCGATAAATTCAGTATTTTTCTCGTGTTTGACCCTTTCGTAAACTTAACTCAAATAATCCTGGGGTGTTTCCCTTATTTACACTGAGATTCATTAATTTGTTCATAATTCAGTGCTTCCTTCCACTCTGCCCCTCCCCCATCCAACTGCCTTGTCTTTGAACAGAGGGCTTGGAACTTCAACCATTATTATGATAGGCATACTGTTCTCTGTCATATTTCACTGTCCCTATACCTTTATACAGGCATTCAGACAATCCTGGACAAAATTATTGCGACACTTCTGGACCTTCCCCTCCACCCCTCGTTCAATGTTGAGAATATGAAAAGCACACTCTTTTCTTCAGCGCTCAACTTTAATTCACCTTCAAAACCAACACTGGGGTGGGGCACGTGGGATTTGTTCTAGATAATTTTGGCCAGGATTGTAGGCCTTGTTGCAAAATTGGGCAAGGCTACCACACCTTCAAAAATTTTGAATGGGCTCGATCTTTCTCAAATTCATGTATACTCCTAGGTAATTAATGTCTACGGGCTATTTATATATGTTTAAGACCCTTCATTCTAAGAATATTTGCACAAGGCCGAAGTGTCCAAAAAGCGACCAAAAATTTTGATTTTTACAAACGATCCTGTTTTGCTTTTTCAACATTCTATAAAACTGCTAAATCTTGTTACTAGGACGTTCACACTATTGTATTCTAAATAGCACGCATTGCTGTTCAATTGTGACATAGTCCATAGCTATAGTTATGCTGATACACGCACATACGCATATGTAGCATCAATCATTGCAGAAACCAATGCAGACGATGTTACTCTCTCAGTATTACGACTTGCAGCTGGAAAGTCTAGGGTTCAAATCCTGGCCGGGTCATACCAAAGACTTTAAAAATGGAACCTGCTGCCTTTGTGCTTGGTGCTCAGCATAAGCAATGGAGTAGGGAAAACAAGCCAGTGAGCCACAACTGGAAAAAAGGCCGTGGTCGTCTCGACTTGAACCAATCGGTTGGAAACTGGGACGTTAAACCTCATGTACAGTAACTAATTAAGTCACAGTATTACGTGTACTGTAGGTGTACTCTTACAGTGAAACTCACCTTTGGCCAGAATTCGAAAATCTTGTCTACGTGTATTGTGGGCAGGGATGGGATCATGGCCCATACTGTAATGTTTGTATGCTGTACTGTATGCCACAGAATTACGCCAAATTTTGTCATGCAACATTGGACCACGCCAAGTCCTTTAAACCCTGGCAGTCTCATACCCCTTTCACACTGGCAAGATTTTCAACCGGTGCACCCGGGTGCACCCGTTGAGTGTCTCAGTATGAAAGGGAACTCGGGTGAAACACAGGTGAAACATCGATTCAATTTGCAGAGTATTTTACCCTCAAATTGTCGAGGGTTAAACTACTTGGAAATACAGGGGTTCCACCATTTGAAGCCTAGTGTGAAAGGTCGTCTCGGTTGAACGCTGTGCGAAATGCAGATTAAATGTTGAGGTCATGCTGTGTTTGCGGTCACACACGGTTTTCCATAGGTGTAGGAGTCCAATTTGATTTGGGCGGGGACTGTAACGACCTGCCCGAAAAATGCAACAAAAAGTTTACCCATGCCCCGTGCGCGTCCAATATGTTAATGTACATACCATATAGACATACATCGGTTATTACATCGCATTGATTGCATGCCAATTACATTCAGTCACTTTTACCTTGTTGTTACCTTTCCATATTGGTTTTAAATTTTTGGGAAGTCCTTTACAATAATAATGATAATAATCAGTGGCGTAGCCGGAATTTATCTCACAGGGGTCATGCAGTATATTGTGTGATTGCCGGCCTGGGGGAGGGGTTTCAGGGAAGGGGGTTGAAAATTTTTGAAAAATTAGGTGTCACTACATGCAATCTAGTGCCTCATATGCTACCTGTGAAGCAAAATTTGTGTTAAAAAATTTATGTATTTTACCGGTTACTAAAAATGTCAGCATTAGTTAGGCATGGCCCAATGCCATGCATGCCCTAAATATGCCACTGATAGTAACAATACGATAATACAAGTTAAACCATTGAAAAACGTACTGGTCCATTACATTATTTTACAGCAGTATCATAACACAAAAGTAGGTTAAAGTGGACCTAAAGTCTAAAAATTCAAAAATATGTATTTTAGAGGTTACAAAATTAATCTTATTGGTCCAACTCCCATTGTCATAGCTTGTTCCATTGCTGAGATATTAAATGTTAAAATTTATTCACTTAAATCCAAACAGTTCATTGCGCAATAATTTTTGACATTCTTGTTGTACAACTCACATTAAATGCTTTGTTTTCTTTTAAAATTAAAAATGTTTATATGACCTTGATCGCTTCCTGTTTTCTTGCATGACATGCTGTACAGAGAGGGCTTATATAGTCAAGTCACCCCAAAGCAGTAAGAACGCGATCACATTTTGGCACAAGGTGCGGTGGCTTTCAGAAAAACAAAGAAATACAAAGATTGTAATTTGAGTAGTACAACAATGACATCACAAATTATTGCGCAATCTACCTTTTTAAATCGAGTGAATAAACTTCAACATTTTATATCTCAGCTTAAGAAAGTCCTGTGAAGATGGGAATTGAACCATTGGAATTCAGTTTTCATGCTCTGTAATATATATTTTTGAATTTTCAGACTTTAGGTACCACAAAGCTTTGCAGACTAGTGAACCAAGTCTTGAATTTACTGTGACTTTTTGCAACCTAAACTTGACAAAAAAATATTACACTGTAACATATATGTAAGCCATTGCAATATCAAATAACATTTGAATTCTTACAAAAGTAGTAAAAAAGATTGGAAAGGAGTTGGACATTGGCAGCTGATGTGAAGGAAGCTACACTGGCCCATCTGATTTTAGCTCTGCATTTTGGTTGAGTCCTAACAAAAGTGATTAAATAATTGATTCATTCTGTAATAAGTTACTTTCTCTACCTTTGTTTGGGATTCCTAACCATCTATAAATACTTTTGAAAATATTCCACCTAAATACAGTAACTGGAAACTGCAGTGATGCATTCAGGATATTGTGTTTTCTATGTAGAATATTACCTTCTAGTAAAGAATGATTTAGAAGAAAAAGAAAACTAATCCACTTTGGTCATTTTCATTTTATTCTTTGTTAGCTGTGCAGCCAACGAAATTCCATTCTATGGTAAAGACATGGGTCCAGGCTGGTCTCAAAGACCTGTCAGTGTCTAGACAGAAGAGCAGACTAGAGTGGGGTATACCTGTGCCTGGGGATGATGGTCAAACAGTAAGTTGTGGTGACTTCATTATTTGCATGTCTAAAATCAAGAGGAAACTTGAAAACTTGAAATTAGAATTACCAAATTTCTGTGGTTTTTGTGAACAAAGTGGCTGATCACAAAAGTTACTTAAGCCTGCCTATTGGCATTACTTTGGACAGGCAAATTTCCTATGGTTGCACAAGTTTCCTATGGTTTAATGGTTGCACAGATGGGAGATGAATGGGTGCTTATCTGTGATTACAATCTGAACTGTAAAAGGTTGCAGGGTCAAGTTTACATTGTTATTTAAACTCAAAAGAAGTTGCTGGTCAAATGTTCATTCACAAATAGGTAAAACAAATCTACTACACTAGGGAGTTAAGCTTGATGTTTACTTTATGCTTATGGCTACAAATCTGAGAACATTTACCAGAAAGTTACTGTAGAAACATCTGAACTGGTTCATGGCACAAACAAGCCTGATACTAATTCTCTCCACAATTTTACTGACAGATAGAGTCCAGGATGGGAGTACTGCTAGGAACAGACATATGTCTGTGATTACATACTCAATAGAGTAGAGTACTTGGTCCATGAGTCAGATCTATTGTTAATCTAAAGAAAAGATGCCAAGTCAAAAGTTCATTGACAAATAGAAAAACAAATCTACCTTACTACACTGGAAAGGTTCAGCCTAGTATTGAAGATTGATTTTCTCTTTATTGACTTTCCCTTTGCTGCAAATGAAAACATCTCTGGAAGAATCATTTTGTACAAGCTCTCAACATGCACAAAATTTGTAGCTGGTTTCAAGCTTGCTGACATAAAGGTACATCCACTATTATATAAAAAAAAGAAAACTTTTTGGTGAGAACTCACCACAGTGAAAGTGTAGATTAGTTTGGACATCATGCATCTCTTCTTGTAACTGTGACTAGATGTCACTGATAACATGTAGACATTGTACTATTTATGTGTGTTGAATTTGTCCAATGATGATGTCATACTATCCGTTAAAGTTTAATATGACAAAAGGATTTGTTGGTCATTAAGATGATGCACAAAAGCTAGAAATATGAAGTTGAGGAAGGTTTAGAAGCATTTAACCCACAGAGTGCCTTCTTAGCCTCTTCTTGGACTATTCTCTCTGAAATATTGCCACTGAATTTTATTTACAAAATAAAATAGCACTTCCACCTTGAAACTGGCACAACTGTCAAATCCAATCGGACACAACTTTCAGACAAGTGAACCAACAAAAGTCTTTTTCCATATAATACTTCATAAATAAACAACTCAACTCCCTTCCAATGAGCCCAAGTGCTTAGTGAGGAAGTATGCACATATCAAAGTGTTCATGAATATTGCCTTTACATACCAAATACATGTAGATACTGACACAGGCTTATGAAACTCCCACAAATGCCTTGGCTGTTTTATAATTTATATGGCGCACTAGGGTCAATATTGCCAAGGTAAATTACAGGTACTGATTCTACGGTAAATAAAGGATGCTCAAGATCTTTTATTAGTGCAAAATAGTTTTGTATGCTTCTTTTCTTTTTGGAAAGCTGGGAATTTCACAGTTATATAGCAACATCATACTAGCCTAGGCTTGTATGTAGTGCTGCTGCATTGGTGGAATATTGATTCAATCAGTTGTATACAGGAGATTAATGAATATTCAAGTGTTACAGATTCATTCTAACACAGGCCATGTACATAACAAACAGGTGTTATATGTACTATCATGAATATCTTGTAAATGTTTACCACCTGTTTTGATAAATCTTTTGCCCCAAATTATCCATCTGGTTGTGTTTTTATTACAGGAAGATAAAGCAACACCTTTTTTCATTGCCATTTAGTTCGTTGATAAGCAAGTTAGGGATTTAACATTTTTGTTTTTTGTTTAAAATTGTCTTGTTTATAGTTTGGTTTGTTTTTCCATCATTCTTTAATGTGTAGTAAAAACACTTCTGTTAAATTTGTTCACTGACCTGATTAAAAGCAATGACAGGCAATCATTAAATCTCACTCTATAAACACCATAAAGTCGTCAATGTTTTTCTTTTTTTTTTCAAAGATTTATGTGTGGTTGGATGCTCTGGTGAACTATCTCACTGTCTGTGGTTATCCCAACGGCCTTTGTGGATGGCCTGGGATCAATATTGTCGGCGAAGATATTTTAAAGTATGTTGCGGAAAGTTTAGAATAGGCTGAATAGCTTTTAACTGCATGATATTTTGTCTAAATATGTTGTACCTGGTTAGTTCAATCGAAGTATCAGACATCGGTGCCAAGATCAAAGCAAACCAGTTCTTGAGCTTTCAACTTTCCTTTTGCAAGTGCTCTCTGATAATGAGCCAACATTTCCTTGTTTACAGTTGATGAATTTAAGGTTGGAACAGTAGTAGTATTATGAGAGTAAGCTATCATTTTGCTGTCAAGTGATGGGGGAGCCTGAACATAATTCTGCATGAAAAGATTTGAGAAAAGAGGGTTAGAAATTTACCTTTCATTTAATCACTTGTAAATAAATCAAGGTAGGGAGAAGATGCTTCATGGAGGGTGCACCAGACTATGAAAGATTCAAACACAACTTTTGCAATTCAGACTTGACTCAAGCACCATTGCTGGAATAACTTCAACTTAAAATGCTGTGACACTCTTGCTAAATTTCATCTCACCATACCCCAGTAGAGCAAAAATCCTAGTGATCTGGTACGTACATCACTCACAGTCCAGTGATGATTCATGAATGTACTTGTTAGGCTTATTTCACACGGAATGTATCAAATAGCATAAGCTGCCTCACAGGTTACTTTTTAACAGTTCACTAAGTGTAAGTAGTTATACTGTAGTTCAAATTTGTTAATCAGTGGGTAGGTTGGTATTCCATTACATTGTTTATTCTGACCAAGGGATAGGGCAGCTCTTTAAAAGAAGGGTTTTGATATTTCAGAGGTACTAAAAGTATTCCGTTTAACTTTTCATTCAGTTTGTATTTGTGATTCTAGCAGTATAAGCACATGAGATTATCACATATTCTATGCAGTTCATTTCAAGTAAGCATTAGTGACACTGAAAACTCATATTAATCAACACTGTGTCGCTTTTCTTTAAATACTATGGCCATTTTTCCCCTCCATTATCTCATGCGTAGGTAATGTGAATGCATAACACAGTTGAGAATATTGGAAAATTACATTCATAAAATGAAACCCGTCTTTTTATCCGTTTTAAGGTAAAAGTGATAGGTTGAACAAACAAAGAAAATAACCTGACACTGCTAATCATTAGAAAAGAAAGAAAACATGGCATTGGCTTCAGTGTGGGAGAGATGACACCACTCCTACTTGCCCCAAGTTCAAGTTCACAATACTGAAAATCTAGTAATTTAATCAGCTGATATCTTGAGAACCTCACATCAGAATCAAATGCAAATTTCATCAGAGTGGATAGATTAATTCCTCATTCACATTTCAGTTTTATGTTTTTGCTGAAACCCTTACTGTACTTTGAGTGTTACTAAGATGTGAAGTGGAAGGTAGCACTTTTTAGCACAAAGTTCTTATCACTATTATTTGGACTTGACGATATGAGACTCAATCATGACTCACAGGCAACTTACTCATTAAAGGGTATGAAACTAGAGTTAAACCTAGAGAAATGCTGTATGAAGGCATAAAACTGATCAGATATCCTATAGTTTTGCACTCAAGTCTATATTGCTTAGCTCTGTTGCTTTACCTAGTTTTGGATTTCACATTTTCACCTAGATGGTTGTTTGAAAGTAAAGCTCTTGGTTTGATTTTCAACTCACAATGGAATTAAAGGGAAAACATTGTTTACAATTGCATCAACATGGTACAGACTAGATTGCCAATTACTGTAAAGTTTCAGATGTGTCGCTAGTGTTAGACCATTTCCATACAGAAAATGATTTATGTCAGTTTTATCTCTTCAACATTCAAATTGCTTAGGAAATGTGCTAGCAGGATTGTAGTGTTAATCGGATCACACTGGGGGTGAAGGGAGGAGAGATGGGGAGGAGTGGGGTGAAGCAAAGTCTTCTCGCTGTTGAGTGCACAGAATCAGAAAATCGTGCTTAACATCAGAACTCTCAGTGTTCCAGAAAATGAACAAATTTAAGTGAGCATTATGTTAATTTTGGCTGGTGTATTGAGTCGTCTTCTCAAAAGTTTGTATTGCAGGAAGTTTTAGACAATAACCTGGCCAGTACTCATTTATGTTTGGAAAAAACTTATTACTCAAAGTCATATCCTTAATACTTAAGAGCATGTGCAGATGAAGCATTTGTTTGGAGCCATGTTGAAGAGCAAAGTCTATATTACCCATACACAAATTATGTTGAACATTATTCATTTCAATGTTGTATGTACTAATGTGCTGCTATGTATTAGAATACATACCAGTGTAGGAATGTCCTCCACCGTGTTAATGAAAACAAACCTGATAACGCAAGAGAATTGTATGTCATGTCCCTACACAGCTGAATGACTTGTGACTTCAGACTGTGTGACTCAGGCTAGGGAATTTGCTGAAAAGGGTATTATTGAAACTATGTCACTTAAATTGTGCTGTGTGTCACCAAGGTAAATCTTACATGGGGTTTAAATAAAGATGAAATATATACCTTGAAAACACACATGCTGATGAAAATATCTAAAGAAAAGAAAGAAGTTGAAAAGAATAAAACTGTAATTCACATTGGATTGAAGCTGTGATCTTATTTCATGTTTAGATTTCATGCCATTTACTGGCCAGCTTTTCTCATGGCAGCTGGTCTTGAACCTCCTCAGGCAGTTGTACAGTATGTCATTCTCATTGGACGATGGAGAATTTTAAGGTGTACTATCCACTTTGCAGACTTCAGCCTGAAATTAACTCTTGTTCTTATGTATCACAAAGATTCTCTTGAAATTTCAGCATGTTTTTATTGTACTTGGTTTGGTATTCGCTCTGACTTCACAGTTGTAATTTCTGCACTGGAGTTGGGTTTGCATGACTCCACTGTCTGTAGAGTTTCGACTGGGGAATTTTGAACACTGTCAAAAACATGCACAAATGTCATATGTTTGTGTTTTTAGATTGATAAAAGGTTTTTTACTTGAATGTATCTTTGTATTCTTTGGTCAGTTCAAACAATTATTGTAACAAAACTTGTTTCTTAGTACTTATTAGAAATAATACAGTGTGCTCTTATGTAACATTTTTTGATTGACATCAAAGTGCTTTACAAATTTCCATCACAATCTTGTCCAGCCCTTGGGGACTATACTATTAACCTGTACTGTGCTACCACTTAATTCTCACATGTGTAATATTATTTCTGCTCCTGTCTCTTGTGCTGAGCACCAAGTGAGAAGGCAGTAGGTCTCATTTTTGATTCCTTGCCGAAGGCACACATACCCGTTCAGGGTGCCTATTGGGAATACTGGATTTTTAAACGTGAAGTGGGGATACACTTTCTGGGGGCGCTAGAGCCAAAACATCATTGGAATTACAATGGCTACGTCATAGCTGTAGATATCCCGTGTTGAAATAACTCAATTTATGTTTCTATCTACTTGGACCGCCAGCTATGGAAATGGGGAGCATATTTCACACACTGCGAAAGTTAGGGAACCGGGGATAATTACTCTCTATTGAAATATCCCCAGTTCACCTGCTCAGCGCATGGTCGTGTGTGAAAAAGGGGCGTGTTTTCCACACACAGAAACCGGGGATAATTTCACAAGAGAGTATATGGCATTTAATCAAAGCTAAAATTACACAGATTTTACACACGAACGTGCGCTGAGCAGGTGAAATGTGGAACTTGCTTGAAACTGTATGATAAGCAGAGGGCGTACTACTTTGACTCCCAAAGGCACATTTGAAGTGATACTAAAATCTGGGATATCCCCGATTTTCATCATGTCCCCAGTTCACGTCTCAAGGACCAGTGTGTGTCCCCAATAGGCGCCCATTACAGACGCAGGCAAGGAATCTATGCAATGGTGATGTCGTGTGTGTGTGCGTGTGTGCGTGTGTATGTGACGCTTAGCTTGTAAACACGATATCTCCAGTTAGCAATGACTGACACTTTTCATATTTGGTATTCAGATTTGTCATGTTGAGAGGAAGAACCCTATTGTTTTTGGTGGAGGTCAAAGGTCATTTGAGGTCACCAGAGGTAAAAAACCGAAAACCTTGTAAACACGATATCTCAAGATAGCAATGACCGACACTTTTCATATTTGGTATATAGATTTGTCATGCCAGGAGAAAGAACCCTATTGATTTTGGTAGAGGTTAAAGGTCATCTGAGGTCACTGGAGATTAAGCTGGGAAAACCTCATAAATGGCTCGTAAACATGATATCTCAAGGTAGCAATGACCGACACTTTTCATATTTAGTATGTAGATTTGTCATGTTGAGAGGAAGAACCCTATTGTTTTAAGTGGAGGTCAAAGGTCATTTGAGGTCACTGGAGGTTAAGCTGTGAAAACCTCATAAATGGCTTGTAAACACAATATCTCAAGATAGCAATGACTGACACTTTTCATATTTAGTGTATAGATTTGTCATGTTAAGAGGAAGAACTGTATTGTTTTTGGTGGAGGTCAAAGGTCATTTGAGGTCAACAGAGGTAAAAAACCGAAAACCTTGTAAACATGATATCTCAAGATAGCAATGACCGACACTTTTCATATTTGGTATACAGATTTTTCATGTCAAGAGAAAGAACTCTATTGATTTTGGTAGAGGTCAAAGGTCATCTGAGGTCACTGGAGGTTAAGCTGCAAAAATCTCATAAATGGCTTGTAAACACGATATCTCAAGGTAGCAATGACCGACACTTTTCATATTTGGTATATAGATTTGTCATGTTGAGAGGAAGAACCCTATTGTTTTTGGTGGAGGTCAAAGGTTATTTGAGGTGTCTGGAGGTCAAAGACAAAACCTTGTAATCACGATATCTCAAGGTAGGAATGAAGGACACTTTTCATACATGGTATATTGATTTGTCATGTTGAGAGAAAGAACCCAATTGTTTCTGGTAGAGGTCAAAGGTCATCTGATGTCACTGGAGGTCAAAAAAAATTTCCCAAGAATTCCCAAGATTGTCATATGGGGTCACTAGAGGTCAAAAAGCAAAATTTCCCAAGATTGTCATATGGGGTCACCAGAAGTCAAAAGGCAAAATTTCCCAACAATTTCCAAGATTGTCATGGGGACACCAGACATAATAAAGCAAGAATTCCCAAGTGTCATTTGGGGTCACTAAAGGTCAGAAAGCAAAATTCCTCGAGAATTCCCAGGATCATCGTCTGGGGTCACTGAAGGTCAAAAAGCAAAATTTCCCAAGAATTTTCAAGATCCAAGATCCATTGGAGGTCAGAGGTCATTTGAAGTCATCAGAAGTTAAATACCAAATGCATTGAAAAACACGATATTTCAAGACAGGGGTGTTAGATACTTGTAATACTTGTAAATTTGAGGGATAAACCTCAGTGCAACAAAGCATCCCCATTTGGCTAGGAATCACTAAGCCTTTGGGCTTTCTGGTGATTCCTTTCCAAAGGTAAAGGAATCCATGCATTCGTGATGGCCTGTGTGTATGTATGCGTGTATGTGTGTGTGTATGTGTGTGCGTTTGTGATACTTTGCTCGTTAACACGATATCTCAAGAAGGGAAGCTCTGACAGTTCTCAAACTTGGTACATAGATGACCCATATTGAGAGGAAGAACCCTATTGTTTTTGGTGGGGGTCAGAGGTCACCTGGGGTCAAACTCTGAAACCTAGTTAACACATCTCCAGGTAGGAAGCTTGGATGAATTTCATACTTTGTATGTAGATGCGTTATGGTATAAGGAACAACCCTGTCATTTTTGGTGGAGGTGAAAGGTCACCGGGGGTCAAACCCTGAAAACTTCGTTAACATGATATCTCAAGAAGGGAAACTCTGACAGTTCTCAAACTTGGTACATAGATGCCCCATATTGAGAGGAAGAACCCTATTGTTTTTGGTGGGGGTCAAAGGTCACCTGGGGTCACTGGGGTCAAACTTTGAAAACCGTGTTAACACAATATCTCCAGGTAGGAAGCTTAGATGAATTTCATACTTTGTATGTAGATGCGTTAGCCTATGGTATGAGGAAGAACCCTATCATTTTTGGTGGAGGTGAAAGGTCATCTGGGGTCACCGAGGGTCAAACCCTGAAAACTGTTAACAGCATATCTCAAGAAGGGAAGCTCTGACAGTTCTCAAACTTGGTACATGGATGGCCCCATATTGAGAGGAAGAACCCTATTATTTTTGGTGGGGGTCAAATGTCACCTGGGGTCATACTCTGAAAACCTTGTTAAAACAATATCTCCAGGTAGGAAGCTTGGATGAATTTCATCTTTGTATGTAGATGCATTATGGTATGAGGAAGAACCCTATCATTTTTGGTGGAGGTGAAAGGTCATCTGGGGTCACTGGGGGTCAAACCCTGGAAACTTTGTTAACACAATATCTCAAAAAGGGAAGCTCTGACAGTTCTCAAACTTGGTACATAGATGCCCCATATTGAGAGGAAGAACCCTATTATTTTTGGTAGGGGTCAAAGGTCACCTGGGGTCACCGGGGGTCAAACTTTGAAAACCTTGTTAACACAATATCTCAAGGTAGGAAGCCTGGATGAATTTCATACTTTGTATGTAGATGCGTTATGGTAAGCGGAAGAACCCTAGTATTTTTGGTGGAGGTGAAAGGTCATCTGGGGTCACGGGGGTCAAACCCTGAAAATCTTGTTAACACAATAACTTGAGTTACAAAGCTTGGATGAGTTTCATACTTTGTAAGTGCGTATGGTAAGAGGAAGAACCCTATCTTTTTGGTGGAGGTCAAAGGTCATTTGGGGTCACCAGGGGTCAGACCCTGAAAGCCTTGTTAACCTGATATCTCCAGGTAGGAAGCTTGGATAAATTTCATACTTTGTATGTAGATGCCATATAGGTAGAGAAACAACCCTGTTATTTTGGTGGGGTTCAGAGGCCATCTGGGGTCACTGGGGGTGAAACCCTGAAAACCTGGTTAACACGATATCTCAAGGTAGGAAGCTTGAATAAGTTTCATACTTTGTATATGTAGATGCGTTATAGTAAGAGGAAGAATCCTATCATTTTTGGAGGTCAAAGTTCATTTGGGGTCACTGGGGGTTAAACTCTACAAATCTTGTTAACACGATATCTCCAGGTAGGAAGCTTGGATAGATTTCATACTTAGTATGTAGATGTGTTATAGTGAGAAGATGAATCCTATTGTCTTTGGTGGAGGTCAAAGGTCATCTGGGGTCACCAGAGGTAAAAAAAGCAAAATTTCCCAAGAATTCCCAAGAATATTACATGGGTTCACCAGAGGTCAAAGAGCAAAATTTCCCGAGAATTCCCAAGATCGTCATCTGGGGTCACCAGAGGTCAAATTAATGCAAATTTCCCAAGAATTCCCAAGACTAAACTGGAATACAAAACTGTATTTTTCCAACATGTTAAGATTATAGCATTTGACCATTGACTGAAAGATATGGGACATCATGGCTTTATTTGGAACAGAACATATATCATCGAAACCTCATTGCATTTTTGCATTCTGGTTTACACCTGGAAGTTATTTTAGTTTACGGGCAATGCCCAAGGACAACTCCCACACAAATAATTTCTGCCTGGACACCCCCCAATAATCTTCCCTGGACAATTCTATGTAAAACATTCCCTCCCCAGACTATTCCCACAAATATGACATCTGCTCCTGTGACAAGTCACCCCACCAAAAAGGGAATTTGACAGGTAAGCTATCCAGTCAGGGCCATTAGTTGCAATGATCAATTGAAAACTGTACATAAATAATGTAAACAATCTACACTGAATACTATAGATGTGAGTTTACATCAGCCCTTGCTACAACTCTAACAGGTGTTCCTTGAACATATGCATTCACTGCACTTGTTGAGCTGACACCCCATACAGTAGCAGCTTTTACTGCTATGGGGTGTCCCTGGTTTGGGTATGGGTTTCCCTGAGACAAAACCACGTACGTCCCAGTTCCTTTTACCAATAACTTGAGCAGGACAAAAGATTGAAAAATGTGCAGAGGCAATATGATGTGCTTACTATTAGCAGGCATCATGCAGTTGCTATCTGCAGTACTTCCTAAAATTTTCACACAGTTCAAGGATTTGTAAGAAGATTCATTTACCACCCATCTTTTGGTTTGTTGGGTCTTTGTTTCTCAAGTGAGCTGCTACATCTGCAAAGTACAGTATTACTGTACACTGCTTATGATATCCCAATCAATATTGACAACACAGCTTGTGTCTCCATCAACATGGGCATTTGTGAGCAGGTGAGCACTGCTTTCTCAGGCACTATCTTGTGTTTCTCTAGAAAACCTTCAGAAAATTTGCAAATCAAGGTACCTGTTTTATCATGTGACAAGACCACAAATGACACATGCTTTGGTGTGAGGTTCCTTCAGACGTATGTATTTCAGGGAATTAATTCTTTCCAAGATCATTCTTTCAAAAATGTAGCACATTACATCCCATGCAAGGCAATGAAGGCCTTACAGTACATATGAAAGCTTTTGGAGAAACAACTTCAGTTCACTCTGAGGAGCGATACCCGGAGTTTTGCTCTAGGTTACTTTAACCAGGGGCAAAATAATGGTTCTTCTGACGAAAATTGGCAATAAATAAAGTCCTTCCTTGAAAGGACTGTAAAGAAGAATTCCCACCAAAACTACTAGAACTAGGACATCTCTCCCTTGGGTCACTGACGGCATACGTAAGCTGATCAGGAGACGAGACAAGTTGTATGCTATTTTTTAAAAAAAGACTCATAAGACTAATATTTATGACAAATGGGCTGACTTATGTAAGAAAATTTAAAGGGAAGTTTATATCTCCCATACCAACTACATTAATTTTATGATTGGAGACATAAAAAATGACACAAAGCCTTTTGGGAAGTACATAAATGGACAAAAAAGGATAAGCACAGTATCCCCCCTCTCCAGACAAATGGCAAATTAGCCATTACTGATCTGGACAAGGCCCTAGCCTTCAATTCTCAGTTTACTAGTGTCTTCACTAAAACTTTGTATAGTGTAATACCATATTTACTATATATATATTATATTACTTTCTCCACACATGGGGTTGAAAAACTGTTAAAAGGCCTTAACAAACATAAAGCTGTTGGACCGGACAACATCCACCCTTGGGTCCTCAGAGAAATCGCATCGGATATTGCCCCTATGTTGAGTCACCTTTATCAACAATCCCTCTCAAGTGGGCGAATACCCATTGATTGGATAAGGGCAAATGTCTGCCCTATTTACAAAAAGAATGACAGTTCCCTCCCAAGTAATTATCGGCCTGTCTCGTTCACCTGTATTTGTTGCAAATTGTTAGAACACATTGTTAGTTCAAACTTAATGGACTTCTTTGAATCCAAGAATGTCCTTTCATCAAAGCAGCATGCTTTTAGAAAATCGCACAGCTGCGATACTCAGTTGGTGTCAGTCATTGAAGACTGGGCTTCATCCCTGGATTCAAACAAGCAAATTGATGTTTTCATTCTGGATTTTGAAAAGGCTTTCGACACTGTGCCTCATGAGCTTTTAAAAACCAAGCTTTTTAGTCTAGGTGTTTCGAAACAGGTCCTTCAGTGGGTTGATGATTTCCTCTCTGATCATAAACAGGCCGTCGTAGTAAATGTTACTAGGTCTTCTTTTGACGATGTTGTGTCTGGAGTCCCTCAGGGGTCCGTTTTAGGACCAATTCTCTTTTTAGCGCACATCAATGATATCGTTAGTGGTGCCAGTTCTAATGTCAGGCTTTTTGCTGATGATTGTGTTTACTATCAAGTTATCGATGATGCTAGTGACTGTCGTAATCTTCAGGTTGACATTGATAATCTAGGTCTCTGGGCTAAGACATGGGGTATGTGATTCCAGCCTTCAAAGTGCAATATCATCACCTTTGCCAGAAAAAAGCCTGTCTGTTTTGATTATGTCTTTATAAATGGTGAAAAGTTACTTAAGGTTGACTCAATTAAGTACTTAGGGGTTTTTATCACTAGTGACCTTAGTTGGGATAAACATGTCCAATTTATTTGTAATAAAGGTAACAAAATCTTGAGGTACTTCAAAGAAATCTGTCTTTTTGCCCTAGCGATGTGAAGCTACAGGTAACTGCTTATAAGGGCCTTCTCCGGCCTGTTTTGGAGTATGCCAGCAGCGTGTGGGATCCACACCAGATTTACCTACTGTACAGGATAAGCTGGAGAGTATTCAAAGGAGATCGGCTCGTTTTATCAGTTCGATCTTTTCACGAGAGCCTGGGTCTATGACTTCTGTACTGAAAGACCTTGATCTCCCTTCGTAGGCAAAATAGACTAATTCTTTTTACTAAGGGTGTTTTTGGTAAGGCTCAGATCCCTGTTGATAGACTTCGGCATCACACTCGCAAAACTCGCGGTATGCATAACCTACACTTTTGCCATCTTTATACTAGGACTACTGCTACGAATATACAGTACAGTAGTTTTCTGCCTAATACAGTCAAGGACTGGAATAGTCTCCCTGCCTCTTTAGTCGAAAATTCCATGCATCATAAAGACCCCGCTCAGTTTATTGCAAAGAGCATTAGGGCTTAGGTGCCTCTCGACCCATGCGTGGTGAAGTAATGTCCCTTTGGATGTGTCACAGTATTCCGAAAGAAGAAGAAGAGTTTTGATGTTTATCATTACAATATATGCCACTTACTTAGAGGTGCAAAATAATGTTCAATGAATTTATTCGAGAAAGGATACGGTGAGTATACACTGCACTTTATACCCTGCTATGACATGAACATGTTATTCTCATGTACTGTATGGAGCAAACTGAAACAATACATACTGTACAATGAATATAGACTGATCTCAGACAATCAGTGAGAATGAATATTCATAATACATGAGCACTCCACATTTCATTATTTCTTGTACAAAATAATGACTGAACAAGAGCTATCATGACACATCTGTGATGTCAAAATACTCACTCACAATGCATTTCTTACGTTACATTTTGGTTGTGAAACCTTTACATGTAGTTCAGTTCAAGGTCAATTAACATGTTGATAAACTTTAATGGGCTTGTACTGTACTTGAAACATTACCAGATCACACATTAACTTTTGTATACAAGTAGGTAGCAAGTCTTTACAGATCATAATATGTGTCATGACCAGTGTTTCCGCTAAGCAGCTTTGACACGATTTTGACACAATTACTTGTGCATTTGACGCAATGATTTTCGTGCAAAACTAAAAGAGAGTTTCATATGTTCCTAAAGTCGATGAAGTGTGAATGCATGGCATTGAAATTTTTAGTGAGTCAAATTTTCTCATATTGGGTATATTGACCCAATGGATAATTTCTAAGAGGAAACACTGGTCATGACTATTCTCTGTTCTGACATCTCTATAATTTCAACAAGTCTACATGAAGGTCAGTGTAAGGATAAGGGTTAAGGTAGGAGTATAAGGATTAGGTGTGTCTCGACATACTGTACCACAGACACTGGAATATTGAGATGTAATCATATAAATGTACAAAAGGGTTAGCACAGGAAGTGCTGAGTACTGACACTGAACAGTCCTTTTCACAACAAAATTGTCACAAAGCTAATGAATATCTCTGAAATTGTCAAACATTTAAAGGGGTGTATCATGAGAAGGGTAAAAGATACTAATTCTGACCCACAAACTCTTTCACAGTTTTTATGGTTTCACAGTAGCTGACTGTTCAGGCATCATCCCACTGCCAAATTTCAGATTTCATGTTAAATAACATCATTCAAACAACACCTATACAAATACTACCATAAACCACACAAAAGATTGCAGTGCTACTTACTTTCTGCCAAGCTCAACCCTTAGCATTATGACCCTTTGTGGAACCATTACAATGAAGGGATGACAGCCCCTCCACTAGAGAGACCTATCCCTGCTTTCTCAAAATGAAGTTGACAGACAAACGAGGAGGCATTACTGTACTTATATAGAGTGTAAAGTCGGTCTTCATCCTGTCCAGACCCCCTTCCCCATCCCGTCCATCACCTGTCACCTGCCCTCTGATGGAAATCAAAACACACTACATGGTAAGGACAGATTTCAAAAATCCAGGTTTGAGGTACACCCATCTCCAGGTTTTTGATAAAAATCTCAAGGTATGACAGACCTGTGCTACATATTTGAATCATATTTGTTTGTGTGACCCTTCATCTACCACTGTAGATAAAACAAACTCTTTTGGTTTAAGGTTTGCATACCTTACTCGCACATTATCAGCTGAAGGCCCCAACAGAGTAAAAGCCACCAATTAAAGTACTCTACATGCAAAGTACTTAACTCTATCCCCAAAGATTGCTCTTGTAAAGGTTTTCCTCTCCAAGACATTTTTTCTACAACAAGTTTTGTCTCCTAACTGCTGCAAACACTAGTGAATACCTTTTGCTGGATCTATTCCCCTCCCCCACCACCCCCACACCCTCCTCATTAAGGTAATTCTTCTTCCACTATTAAAATGGCTCTCTTAAAATTTGTTTTCAAAGGGACAACTGAACACAATTTATCCATTCAGACTTTCCACCACAAGAGATAAAGTGTCCTCCAACATGGTAGGTCCCATTATCCCAGAACTCACATCAATTGATACACATCCTGCTTGAACTATTTGGTCCATCTCTTGTGCCTCTGGGTAAATTAAAGGTCGTCCTTGCTTCAGGCTAACTTTGATGCCATGTTTCTTCTCCATATGCATGCTGCGACCCGTACTTCTTGAAAACCGCACACCACAGATGTTACACTGGTGAGGTTTCTCTTGAGTGTGGATGCTACGGACATGGTGTTCTAAATTACACTTTTGAGCAAAAGCTCTGGAACAACTTGAACACTGAAAGGGCTTCTTTCCAGTGTGAAGGAACTTATGAGTAGCAAATGATGTCCTAGAAGCAAAAGCTTTCCCACACACTGGGCAGACAAATGGTTTCTCCTTCGTGTGAGTTCTTACATGTTCAACAAGCTGAGGTTTTGCTTTGAATCTACGATCACAATAAGAACATTTGTAAGGTCTTTCATTGGTATGAGTTCTCTCGTGTGACCTCCGACCAGCTGTGCTAGGGAAGGTTTTATCACAAAACTTGCAAGCAAATGGTTTTTCCCCAGTGTGAGTTCTGAGATGAAGTTTCAGGTACGATTCCATCTTAAATCCTCTTCCACAGGTTGGACACTCATAAGGTTTTTTGTCTGAATGTACCAAAGTTTGGTGCAATTTGATAGCACGTTTTGTCCTAAAAAGCTTGCCACAAACTTCACAGCAAAAAGGTTTTTCAACTTTAACATTCTCTGGATGAAATGTCTGTGTGTGAATGGCAACAGAGCTTGCAGCTCGAAAGACCATAGAACACACGTGACAACTGTAGCTATCTTGTTTCGGTTTTTTGGGTGGTTTGTTATGAATTCTTACATGATGTTGCCATTTATCTTTCTCATGGACTTGAAACGTTCTGTCACAGTTTGGACAAGCAAACATGCAATCTGGATGGGAAGCCACACGATGTTTGAACCTGTACCTATTACTGGTAAATAACTCTTCACAAAATTCACACTGGAATCTTTTGTCATCTTTAGTTTTATCCTCTACTTCTTTCAACTTTCCCTCTATCTTGTCAGAGTCTAAACCATCTTCTTTTACACTATGCCTGTTTTTCTTCCCAGATGAAATTTCATTAGTCATACTTTTTTCTATGTTAGTAGTATCATAACTTTCACCATCTAAATGTGTTCTTTTCCTATTTCCTTTTCTTCTACTTTGTCTGTCCATTTTCTTACTAGGTTTATAGGTATCTTTCAAATTTACACAAGTTTTATTTTCAAAAGAGGTGGAATTCTCTAATACGGTCATTTGTTGTCCAGTCGGTTTATTTTCACTCTTATCTACACAAGCAGCATCAGAAATGTTACCCAGATTTTCTTCCTGCTTCTTGGGTTTTTGATCTGTTTCACTCCCTGTCACACCTCCTTCCCACCTATCACTTCCTCCATTCTCTGGTGGAATGTTCAAACAGTGATCTTTAATAACATGAATTCTAAGCAGTTTTGTTGTTTTAAAAATGTTTCCACAAATTCCACACATGAAAGGACTGTTTAATATATCCATAATTTTGTGTTTAGTAATTGCATATTCATATTCTTGATTTGGTTGAACTCTGTGTGCCACATAAGCTATTTGTGAGATAAGAAAGGAGTTCTTGGTTTCAGTTAAGGGTTGTCCCTGAAAACTCTCTAAAGGATGCCCCTCTCCAGATGTGCAGGTTGAGATGATGCCAGTTTGGTTGGGGCATGTGTTATCATTGATAAAGGAATGACCAGGTATGGCAGAGCCAGACTGACATGATATGCCAACTTTAATATCTGACTGTTCACTACACTGCGGCAATCCTGACTGCTCACTACATTGTGACACATGGGACTGATCACTACATAGTGGCAAGTGTGACTGTTCGCCAAATGGTGGCAACCCTGACTGAGCTCTACATGGTAGCAAGCCTGATTGTACACTACAGGGTGGCAAGCTTGACTGTTCACTGCACTGCGGCAAACCTGACTGTTCACTGCACTGTGGCAAGCTTGAATGCTCTCTGCATGGCTGTAAGCCTGAAAAGCTACTAGCATCTGCTGGAACATTCTGTAAACTATCTTTGATGAGATTCAACTGATAAAGAGCAGGTTGAAGTTGCTGATTCTCCTGAGGGGTATTTTCATCTTTGTCTACATTACCCATCTGTGGTTGAACATTCCTTATCATTCCCAAAAACTCCAGCATGGTTGGATCCTCCATGTTGGGTGCTTCTGTTAACTTTAAAAATGTTCAATCTGTTGAAAGAAAAAGAGGAAAATTTTTAAAGGATAGTAATTTATATTTCTACAAACTGATTTCTTTTACATCATTTTAAGAAGTAAGTTCTGTGAATGGTACTAATGGTGTGCAATGTGTACATGTCTTTCAGCCTTTGTGGTTGACAGCAGGCTTTCCATATTGTTGTGCAGTCCATGTGATTTCACTGTACTGTATCTTATAATATATGCCATAAAGATTGCAACTTTGTTGGTCCCCCAAGTCTGGCATGGTGGATTTATACTGTACAGATCTTCATTATCCTCAGCTCCTCAGCTTCCCAAACCCACCGTCTGCATAAGCAAAGAGAGGACTGCGCCCAAATTTAGATGCAAACTTAGTTACCATAATGTGACTTAATCATGTACTCTCTCATTATTCATGGTATTATTTTTGAGTACAGTATGTGTACTCCTGTAGTCATAAACAGAAAGCCTACACTGAAACCTGAGAAGTCATTACTGTCTTGCATAACCACCTGTACCAGTGAGTGGATATTACAGTGACATACTACTGTGTGGGTGGCATTTGCTACTGCATGATTTGCAGTAAACGTTACCTTCTTGTGAATATTCACACAATCAACCAGTCTTAAGGCCACATGTTTCTATGAATATCCAAAAAATTTGTCTGGTGTTCACTTAGCCAGACGCAAGGCATATTACTGAGCAAGGTATATGCCACACAGCCTGCTACATAGGCAAGACTCCAGCTGGAAGAGTGAGTTCAGGGGGTCCACACTGACTTGCACTGAAATGTACTGTACAATACGAAAAATCTGAGGCAAGCTAAGTACAATTCCAGGGACAGCTGTGTTCTGACATCTTTTTGTTCCGACATTTCAACATTCCCACAAGTCTACATTGTCGTTGGTGTTAGGATATGAGTTAGCTTAGAACGTAACTCTTATTCTAACACTGAGCTTTATGCAGACTGGTTGGAATGTCGGAGCAAAGAGGTGTAATCAGAACTCTTGGTAGTGATAGTCCTATGTAGACAGGTTCAGGGAATCCAAGGGACCCCTGGATACGTACAAACGTAAACTGAATATCTACATAGCCTTTTCCCATGAAGGCTCATTGAAGAGCTTCACAAAAGAGAGACTTAGGTATCATAAAAAAGCAGGCTGAAAGTAAGTTTTTAATCTGGAAAGAAACAATCAATACTTGGTGAAACTTTTAAACATCTCATGAGGAAGACAACACAGACCTTACAGTTGAAGACAGCAAAAAGCAGTCACCATAACTACTGTAGTGCAGTTTCTTGGCACTTTTAAAACATTCTGTCATGCTGACCATAGTCCTAGTTAGGGCTGTGACCATGTAGCCATTCATCGCTAAATGATCACATGTGGCAAAACTTTTAGTACAAGCTATTAAGCAATTAATCGTAAAACCTGTTTTTTGTACGTTTTCTATCCATCTGAATACTCCATAAATGCAGAGTGCATAATATTGACCCCTACGTAGTATGTAGTATGTCATCATGTTGTGATTACTGTTTCGACTAGGAACAAGCATTTACAGGAATCGTGTTTGGGGTTCACGGGTACCAATTCATTTTGAATAGGTCTTTTATCACGTCAATCAACACACACCGAGTCTTTCTGTTGTGATAAGGTAGTCACGATTAATCGCTATTAAAATGATCCCAAATTTTTGCGGTTAAACGTTTAATTATTTTGCTACATGTTCACAGCCCTAGTCCTGGTCCGGTCTGATAATTCCTCTAAAACCCAAGCCTGAGTGGTCAGGAGCTAGGGGAGGTTCTAATGGACTAGCCACTGTGGTTGGAGGAAATCCTAACAGTTTAACATGGATGGGTGGAATTTTGCTCTCCTTTCCTTGCAAATGAAATCTCTATACATGAAAATGAACAAGAAAAATCCCCAAACAAAAGAGTCTGATTTAACTTCAAAAAAATTTTTTTCCCAGTTCTGTGTTTTTATGTAGACCTACTCAAGCTATGCTGCTGACAAGGTTGTAAAGCTGCCAACCTTTGCATGCACACCTCAAACAATTAGCATAATATACAGTATGTTGTATTTACAATTAGTTTTTATTGGAAAGACAGAAGCTTAGAGTTTTCAAGCACTGGACTTAACTGCACTGTCAAGTATTCAATTTCCACTATAATCAAAGCAAAGTCAGCTAGCTACCTGGTCTGCCCAAAGGTGCTTCAGTACAGTGTGCAACTGGCTTCATCAGATGGACAACCAAATCTGATGGCTAGCTGTGCCAATGAGAAATGGGCTGGAGTACCCGGAGAATTTACTCATGTACCTCGAGCAGGATTTCACCCAATCTCTTGTGAAACATGTTATTGCACAGCAACTGGAATACACCATTTCTGTCAGACTACGACTCAATGTAGCAGAGAAGCAAAAGGCAAAGTTGGCTGGCCAACTCGTCCACCCGAAGGCAATTCAGTCTGATGCACAACCGTCTTTGTCGGCTGGGTAACCCGTGTTCATGGCAAGCTGTGCCAAGTGGGAGAAATTCAGAGTACCCGAAGCAAAACCAAAGTGCCTCCAGCAAGATTGAACCCATGCTCTTGTAAAATACTGGCGCAGGGCAGCCGGAATATAAAAAAAAAAACAACTGGTCCGCTTGCAGCTGGAATTGTAGACCATTCTGCCACCTGAGGACCCCATCCTTCATAACCAATTCACCTAATATTTCTATACTTGGAGAGAAAAAAAAAGAGAAAACAAGAACGCCAAGAGGCGTAGTGATTCCTTGCCAAGTTAAGAGATGTAGTAGGTTTGAGTGCGTAAGTTTAAATCTTCCTTGCAATCAATAAGGACACCATGCTAGGCTTGAGTAAGCAATACAGTAAATGTATGGCATGAACTTTCTTCATTTATCCCTTACTGAGATAATGTGGTTACAAAAAATTTAACATTTTGCCAGCTGGTGACCTCAAATGACCTTTGACCTCTCTTAAAAGCAATCCCAACTGAGATCTTTACACATTGAACTAACACATCAACTTTGAAATGTGTCACTGTTTATATCCTTTACAAGAACCAGAATGGAAAAATATATTGAGGTTTCAATATATTTTCAGTAGAGTGAAAAAACCCCATTTTATGAGGGTCTGTGACAGGGAAATAGAATGTGTGATGTATTCCCTAAAGAACAATCACCATCATTAGCAATGGCAGTAAGTAAGCTCACCCTAAATGATGTGCCCAGGTAACTGGTGCTGGCATAGTGACAGCAGAGTTCACTCACAGCAAGGGATTACCTGATTTGTATCAAATGTGAGTCATTGACCAATGACAGTGAGACACACATGTCCGTCATTGACCCACAATTGTCAGCCACCAGTATGACTGAGGGGTAAGTCACATTACTTCAATTGTCAGTCACTGTTGTGACCAAGGGGTGGATCATTGTGAGTCAATTGTTATACTTTGTATGGGGATACCAATTGCCAAATTCTCAACTTTTCAGTCAATATACAGTATGGAGACCCACATGTCAGTCAAAATTGCAATTGTGCATTAGTTTTGTGATTGAGGTGTGCGTCATTTTACACTATGTTGTCAGTCGCAGAAGCGACTGTGGGGTACAAGCTTTAGTCAACACTTATTGCGGACAATGACTGGCCATGTCCAGGGGGTAGTGGGGTGCATCATTCAATTGAAAAGTGTATCACACGCCTCTGTGACTTCCCATATGCTAGGAACTCCCATAGGCTTGGAACATTTTAACTTGCAGCAATTCAGAATGCTGGCATACTGTAACTTACATTGTCTGTATCACAACAACATTCAGACACCCCTGGCTCAGCCTGTACGTAGGCCTACAGCATATGCTCTTTATGAGCCCTGCCAGTATTATGCATATAGTAGGGTACCCGTCAACAGTGGGGGTCCAACAAGTGCGCATTTAGCCTAACAGTCCATGTCACAATCTTGGAATGGTAAACTTTTCAAGTGTCCATTCAATGACCAGTCACCCCATTATACTGTAGTATAGTACTGAATCACAGCCGTTCAGAGCATACACATTTTTTTTTATATGATACACTATACTGTATATATTAACAAGGTAGGACACTTCATGGAGGTAGCACGGCAGTTGCAATTACCTGTGTAGCTATCCATGTGGTCTCTCTCCAAAAACACATAGGCCCTAGGCTAGGCCCAATACAAGATACTGTCAGGCATGTAGCAAAAGACAAGTCTGCTTTGCAGATGTAGGCTTCGTCATTAGCCAGTCACAACGCACATCAGCCAGCATTCGATTTACCCATGTGCACGCAAATTTGTGACATTTAGTTATTGTTTCAAAATAAGTTTGGGGCGACTGCTTTTGACCTTTACCTGACGTTAAAGGTCAAACTGCAGAATACCCTGCCCCAAAACCCTTCTCACCGAGACTCCTGGAGTTGTGGTGGCAGTCAGCACGATGATGATTTAACAAACTGCAGAGAGTCACGTCTTCTCTTCACTGAGGACCGGGACTGCGACTCCACTCCAGATTGGAGTCCCAGTTGCAGTTGAAGTGGAAATCGTAAGAACACCGTGGACCGGGACCGTGACTCCACCCCAGAATGGAGTCCTGGTGGCTGTTGAATAAACTGCCACCAGGACCTCAACTGCAACTCCACTCCAGAATGGAGATGCAGTGGACTTAAAATAATTCCACCGAGGACCGAGACTGCGACTCCTCCCCAGAATGGAGTCCCGGTGGCTGTGGAATAAATGGCCACCGGGACCGTGACTGCGACTCCACTCCAGAATGGAGGTGCAGTGGACTTAAAATAATATTTTTCAAAAGTGTACATGTAGAACGTATGTTGACTCGTTCTCGACATAACCATAATTGGATAGGCTAATTGTGACTCCACTCCAGAATGGAGGATCAGCCCAGCGTGCATTCCACGTAAAGCCTACGCCGAAGGTACACCGAGGCTTTCGTGACCGTACGCTGGGATTTTACCCCCAAAAACCCCCAAAGGGGGGGTTTTTTGGGGGGGGGGTTTTGGGCCTTTCCCCAAAGGGAAAAAATTTAAAGGGGTTTTTAAAGGTTTTTGGGGGAAAACAATTTTTTTTTCCCCCGGGCCCCCCCAAAAAAATTTTTTTAAGGAAAAAATTTAAAAAAAAACCCCCCCGGGGGGGTTTGAAAAGGGTTTAAAAAAATTTTTTTTAAAAATTTTTTTTTTAAAATTTTTTTTAAAAAAAAAATAATTTTTTTTAAAATTTTTATTAAAAAAAAAATTTTCGGGGTTTTTTTAAAACCTTTGAAAAATTTTTTTTTTAAAAAAAATTTGGGGGGTTTTTGGGGGGTTTTTTTTTGGGAAAACCAAATTTGCCCCCCTTTTTTTTTTTTGGGCCGGGAAATTTTTAAAATTTTTTTAAAACCAAAAATTTTTTTTTTTTTTTGGGGGAAACCGCCCCTTTAAATTTAAACCCCCTTTTTTTTAAAATTTAAAAAACCCCCCGGGGGGTTTTTTTAAAACCCCCCCGGGGGGCCCTTTTTTTTAAAAAAAGGGCCAAAAAAAGGGGGTTTTAAAAGGGGAAAAAAAATTTTAATTTTTGGGCCCGGGGGTTTAAAAACCCCCCGGTTTTTTTAAAAAAAACCCCCCCTTTTCCCCCCTTTTTTTTTTTAAAAATTTTTTTTTTTAAAAAATTTAAAACCTTTTGGGGGGGGTTTAAAAAACCCAAAGGGGCTTTTGGCCCTTAAAATAAGGGGGCCCGGGGGGGGGTTTTTTTGGGGGTTTTTTTTAAAAATTTTTTTTTTAAAATTTTTCCCCTTTTTTTTGGAAAAAATTTTTTTTAAAAGGGGGGGCCCCCAAAGCCCCCCTTTTTAAGGCACCCCTTTTTTTTAAAAAAAGGGGAAATTTTTTTGTTTTTAAAAAATTTAAAAAAAAAACCCCCCTTTTTTTTTCCCCCCTTTTAAAAAAAGGGGGGTTTTTTTTTTTCCCGGAAAACCCCTTTTTTTAAAAGGGAAAAAAAAAAAAATTTTTTTTTTTTTAAAAAAAAATTTTTAAAAAATTTTTAAAAAAAAGGGGGGGGAAAATTTTTTTGGTTTTTAAAAAAATTTTTAAAAACCCGGGGGTTGGGTTTTTTTTTTTGGGGAAATTTATTTGTTTTGGGAAAAAAAAAATTTTTAAAAAAATTTTTTTTAAAAAATTCCTTCCCCCCGGGGGAAAACCCTTTTTTTGGGAAATTTTTTAAAAGAAATTTTTTTTTTAAAAAAAAATAAACCCAAACCAAACCAAAGCCAAAAATTTTTTGGGGTTTTTTTGGGGGGTTTTTTAAAAAAAAAAATTTTTGAAAAAATTTTTTTTTTTAAAAAAAATTTTTTGGTTTTTTTGGGGGGGGTTTTTGGGGGGGAAAAATTTTAAAAAAAAGGGTTTAATTTTTTTTTGGGGGGAAAAAAAAAGGGGGGGGGGAAAATTTTAAACCCTTAAAACCCCAAAAAAATTGGAAAAAACCTTTTGGGGGGGAAAAAAAGGGGGGGTTTTTTTTTTTTGGGGTTTTTTTTTTTAAAAAAGGGGGGCCCCCCCCTTAAAGGGAAAATTTTTCCCCCCCTTTAATTTTTTTTGGCCGGGAAATTTTTTTTTAAAAAAAAAAGGGCACGGTTTTTAAAATTTTTTCCACCCGGGGTAAAAATGCCCCCAAAAAAAAACCCCCCCTTTTTTTTTTTTTTTTCCCCCCCCCCATTTTTTTTTTTGGGGTTTTTTTGGGGGGTTTTAAAAACCCCCCCAAAACCCCCAAATTTCCCCCGGGGCCCCGGGGGGGTTTTTTTTTCTGCGGGGGGGGGGGGGGGGGGGGGGGCCCCCCTAACCCGGGAAAAGGGGGGGGGGTTTTTTTTTTTTTCCCCCTTTTTTTTTTCCTTTAAATTTTTTTTAAAACGGGCCCCCCGGGGGGGGGGCCCCCCCTTTTTTTGGGGGTTTTTTTTTTTTTTTTTTAAAAAAAGGGTTTTTCCCTTAAATTGTTTTTTCATTCCCGGGAAAACCAAAAAAAAAAAAGGGGGGTTTTCCCCCCCAAAAGGTTTTTTTAAAAAAATTTTAAAAACCCCTTTTTTTAAAAAAAACCCCCCCCTTTTCCCCCTTTTTTTTTTTTTTTTGGGGGGGGTTTCCCCTTTTTTTTTTTCCCCCCCCCGGGGTTTCCCAAAAAAATTTTTTTTTTTGGGGGAAAAATTCCCAAAGGGGGGAAAAAAAATTTTTTAAAAAAAAAAAAAACCAAAAAAATTTTTTTTAAAAAGGGGGTTTTTTTTTTTAAAAAAAAAATTAAATTTTTTCAATTTTTTTAAAAATTTTTGGCCCTTTTTTCTTTTTTTTTTCCTTTTTTTTTTAAAGTTTCCCAAATGGGGGGCCCCAAACCCCCCCTTTTTTAAAAAAAAAAAATTTTCCCCCCCCTTTTTTTTTAAAAAATTTTTAAAAAAAAAATTTTTTTTTTAAAAAATTTTTTTGGGGTTGAAAAAAAAAAAAAAATTTTTCCTTTTAAACCTTTAAAATTTTTTTAATCCCAAAAAAAAAAAACCCCCCCCAAAAATTTTTTTTCCCCCCCTTTTTTCCCCCTTTTTTTTAAACCCCCCCCCTTTTTAAATTTAAATTTTGGGGGAAGGAACCCAAAAAAAAATTTTTTTTTTTTTTTTTTTTTTTGTTTGTTAAAAAAAAAAAAAATTTTTTTTTAAAAAATTTTTTTTGGGTTCAAAAACCTTTTTGGGGCCGGCGGGGGAAAATTTTTCCCCTTTTGGGGAAAAACCCAAAAAAAACCCCCCCCCAAAAAAAAAAAAGGCCCGGCCCCCAAAAAAGGGGGGGTTGCCCGGGGGGGGAAAACCCTTTCAACAAAAAAAACTCCCCCCCCCCCAAACTTTTTGGGGGGGGAAAAAAAAAGGGGGCCCCGGGGGGGCCCCCAAAATTTTTTTTCCCCCTTTTTTTTTCCCCTTTTTAACCCTTTTTTTAAAAAAAAACCCCCCTTTTGGAAAAAAAGGGAACCACAAAATTTTTTTGGGGGAAACCCCCTTTTTCCCCTCCCCCCCTTTTGGTTTAATTTTTTTAAAAACCCCCCGAAAATTTTTAAAAAAGGGGTTGGGGGTTTTTAAAAATTAAAACCGGGGGGGGGGGGGAGGGGGGGGGGGGCCCGGGCCCCCCGGGGGGGAAAAATTTCTCCCCCCCCAAAAAAATTTTGGGTTTTAAAATTTTTTTTTTTTAAAAAAACCTTTTAAATTTTTTTTTAAAAAAAAGGTTTAATGCCCAAAAAAAAAAAAAAAAACCCCCCCGGGGTTTTCCCCCGGGTTTAAAATTTTTGGGGGGGGGCCCCCCCCCCCCCCCCGGGGGGGGGGCTTTTAAAAAGGAAAAAGGGGAAATTTTAAAAACCCCCCCCCCCGGGTTTTTTTTTAAAAAGGGAAAAAAAAAAGGGGGGGGAAAAAGGAAAAAAATTTTTAAAAAAAACCCCCCTTTTTTTGGGCCAAAAAATTTTTTTGGGAAAGGTATTTTTTTTTAAAAAAAAAGGGGGCCCTGTTTTTTTTTTTTTGGGGTTTAAACCTTTTTAAAAAAAAGGTTTTTGGGCCCAAAACCGTTTTTTTTTTTGGGGGGCCCCGGGGGAAAAAGGGGGGGTTCCCAAAGGGAAAAAAAATTTTTTTTTTCCCTTTTTTCGGGGGGGTTAAAAAGGGGGGCCCCTAAAGTAAAAAAAAAGGGGTTTCCAATTTTTGGGGAAAAAAAATTTATTTTTTTAAAAAACCCCTTTTCCCGGGGGGGGGGGGGGGAAAATTTTGGGGGGATTTGGGGGGGTTTTTTTCCCAACTTTTTCCCCAAAAAAATTTTTTCCCCCTTTTAAAAATTTTTTTAAAAATTTTTTTTTTTTTTAAAAAACCGGGGGGGGGGAAAAGGGAAACCCCCAAATTTTTTTAAAAAAAGGGGTTTTTTTGGTAAAAAAAAAATTTTTTTTAAAAAAAAAACCCCGGGGGGGGGAAAAAAAAGGGAAAAATTGAAAAAAAATTTTTTTGGTAATTTTAAAAACCCCGGGTTTTAAAAAAATTTAAAACCCCCCCCCTTTTTTTTTTGGGGGGAAAAATTTTTTAAATTTAAATTTTTAAAAAATTTTTTTTTTTCCCCGGGAAAGGGGAAAGTTTTTTTTCCCAAACCCCCCAAAAAATTTTTTTTTGGGGGTTTTGGGGAAAAAAACCCCCCTTTTTTTTTTAAATTGGGGTTTTTTCCCCTTTTTAAAAAAACCCCCCCCAAACCAAAAGGGGTTTAACCCCCAAAATTTTTTTTAAAATTTTTTTTAAATATTTATTAAAAAAAAAGTTTTTTTTTTTTTTAAAAAACCCCCGGGCCCCCCCCTTTTAACCTTTAAGGTTTTTTTTTTAAAGGAAAAGGGGAAAACCCAAAAACCCCAAAAAAAAAACCCCCCCAAAAAACCCCCCCAAACGGGTTTTCCAAAAAATTTTTTTTTGGGGTTTTGGGGGTTTTTGGGGGGGGAAAAAAAATTTTTTTTAAAAAATTTTTTTTAAAAATTTTTGGGGGGGGAAAAAAAAGGGGAAAAATTTTTTTTTTTTTTTTAAAACCGGTTTTTTTTTTTTTCCCCTTTTTAAAAGGGGGGGTTTTTGGGGGGGGGGGGGGTTTTTTTGGGGGGGGGGGGGTTTAAAAAAAAGTAAAAACCCGGGGGTTTTGGGGAAAGGCCCCCCCCCCCCCCCAAAAAATTTTTTTTTTTTCCCCCCCCAAAAATTTTTTTTTAAAAATTTTTTTTTAAAATTTTTTTTTTTTTTTTAAAATTTTTTTTTTTTTTAAAAAATAAATTTTAAAAAATTTTTTAAAAAAAGGGGGGGTTTTTTTTTAAAAAAATTTTTTTAAAAAAAACCCCCCCAAAAGTTTTTTTTTAAAAAAAAAAAAAAAATTTTTTTTTTTGGGGGGAAAAAAATTTTGGGGGAAAAAAAAAGGTTTTGAAAGGGGGGGGTTTTTAAAAAAGGGGGGGTTTTTTTTTTTTGGGGAAAAAAAAAATTTTTTGGGGGGGAATTTTTTTTTTAAAACCCCCCCCCCTTTTTTTTTAAACCTTTTTCTTTTTTTAAAAAAAACGGGAAAAAAAAAAAAAAAAAAAATTTTTTTTTTTTTGGGGTTTTGGGGTTAAAAAAATTTTTTAAAAAAAAATTTTAAAATTTTTTTTTTTAAAAGAAAAAAAAAAACCCCCTTTTGGGGGAAATTTTTTTGTTTTTAAATTTTTTAAAAAAAAAAATTTTTTTTTTTTTTTCCCCCCAAATTTGGGGGGCCCAAAAAAAAAGGGGGGGGGAAAAAAAATTTTTTTTGGGGGGTTTTTTCCCAAAAAATTTTTTTTTTTCCCCCCCTTTTTTTCCCCCCGGGGCTTTTTTTTTCCCCCCGGGAAAAAGGTTTTCCGGGGGGGGAAAAAAAAAAGGGGGGGGAAATTTTAAAAAAGGTTTTTTTGGGGGGGGGCCCCAAAAAAAAGGGGCCCCCGGGGGGGGGCCCCCCCGGGGAAAAAAAAAATTTTTCCCGGGGGGTTTTTTTTTTTCCAAAGGGGTGAAAAAAAGGGGGGGGAAAAAACCCTTGGGTTTACCCCCCAAAACCCGGGGGGAAAAAAACCTTTAAAGGGAAAAAAAAATTTTTAAAATTTTGAAAAAAAAAAATTTTAACAAAACCCGGTTTTTTTTAAAAAAAAGGGGGGAAAACCCCCCCCAAAAAAATTGGGGGGGGTTTAAAGGGGGGGGGAAAAAGGGAATTTTTTTTTGGGGCCCCCCCAAATTTTTCCCCCCTTTTCCCTTTTTTTTTAAAATTTTTTAAATTTTTAAAAAGGGGGGGTTTTTTTTTTTTTTTTTTAACTTTTAAAATTTTTTTTTTTCCGGGGTTTTTGGGGTTTTTTTTTGGGGTTTTTAAAATTTTTTTCCAAATTTTTTTTTTGGGGAAAAAAAAAAATTTGGGGGCCCTTTAAAAATTAAAAAAAAATTTTAAAAAGGGAAAAAAAAAAAGGGGGGGTTTTCCCCCTTTTTTAAAAAATTTTAAAAAAGGGGAAAAAAGGGGGGAAAATTTTTTAAAAAAAAAAAAAAAAAAAACCCCCCTTCCCCCGGGGAAAAAAAAAGGCAAAAAAAGGGGAAAAGGGGGTTTTAAAAAAACCCCCTTTTTTTCCCTTTTGGGAAAAAATTAAATGGGAAAATTGTTTTAATTTTTTTTTAAAAAAAAAAAGGGGTTTTTTTTTTTTAAAGGGCCCCTTTATTTTTTTGGGGGGGGGGGTTTTAAAAAAGGGGGAAAGGGCCCGGGGGGAATTCCAAAAAAAAGGGAAAAAAAAACCCTTTTTAATTAAAAAAAAACCCTTTTTTAAAAAAAAAAGGGGGAAAAAAATTTAAAAACCCCCCCCAAAAAAAAAAGGGGGGCCCCAAACCCCTTTTTGGGGTTTCCTTTGGGGGAAAATTTTTTTTTTAAAATCCCCCCCAAAAAAGGAAAAACCCTTAAAAAAAAAAAAAGTTTTTTTTTTTGGGGGGTTTTTTTGGCGGGGGAAAAAGGTAAAACCCCCCCCCGGGGGGGAAAACCCCGGTTAAAAGGGGTTTTTTTTAAAAAAAAAAGGGGGGTTTTTCCCCCCCCCCAAAAAAAAAGGGGGGAAAAAACCAAAAAAAGGGGAAAAAATTTTTTTAAAACCAAAAAAAAAAAATTTTTTAAAAAAATTTTAGGGGGCCCAAAAAAAAGGGGGGGGGTTTTTTCCCCCCCAAAAAAAAAATTTTCCTTTTTAAAAACCCGGCCAAAAAAACCCCGGGGGGTTTGGGTTTGGGGCCTGCTTTTTTTTAAAAAACCCGGGGCCCCCCGGGGAAAAAAAATTTTTTAAAAAAAAAAGGGGCCCCCGGCCGGGCCCTTCTAAATTTTTAAAAAAGGGGGGGGGTTTTTTTTTTTAAAATTTTTTCCCCCTTTTGGCCTTTAAAAACCCCCCTTTTTTTAAAAAAAAACCCCCCCCCCCCAAAAAAATTTTAAAGGGTTGGGAAAAAAACCCCCTTTTCCAAAAAAAAATTTTAAAAAAAAGGGTTTAAAAAAATTTTTTAAAAAAAAACCCCCCCTTGGGAAAAAAACCCCCCCCCGGGGGGCCCCCAATTTTTTAAAAGGGGGGAAAAAAAAAAAAATTTTTTTTTAAAAAAAAAACCCCCCAAAAAAAAATCACCTTTTTTTTTTAATTTTTTTTTTTTGGGTTTTTTTCCCCCCCCCCAAAAAAACCCAAAAAACCCCCCCTTTTTTTCCAAAAAAATTTTAAAAAATTTTTTTTTTTTAAAAAAAAGGGGGGGGAAAAAAGGGAAAAAAAAAAAAACCCAAAAAAATTTTTTTTTTAAAAATTTTTTTGGGAATTTTTTTTTGGGGAAAAAAAAACTTAAAAATATTTTTTTTTTTTTTTTTTTTTAAAAATATTTAATGTAAAAAAACCCAAAAAAAATTTTTTTCCCCCCAAAAAACCAAAAAAAAAAAAGGAAAATGGGGGAAAACCTTAAAAAATTTATTTGAAAGGGGGAAAAAAAAAAACCTTTTTCAAAAAAAAATTTTTTCCAAATTTTTTTAAATTTTAAACAAAAAAAAGGGGGATTTTTTTTTTTTTTTTTTTTTTTTTTTGGTTTTTAAAACCCCCGTTTTTTTTAAAAAATTTTTAAAAATTTTTAAAAAAACCCCCAAAAACCCAATTTTTTTCCCCAAAAATTTTGGGTTTTGGGTTTTTTTTTAAAAAAAAAAACCCAAAAATTTTTTTCCCGGGAAAAGGCCTTTTTAAAATTTTCCCCAAAAAAAAACCCCCAAGGGGGTTTTTTTTTTTTCCCCCCCCAAAAAGGGAAAAAATTTTTAAATTTAAAACCCAAAAAAAAAATTTTTTTTGGGGGGAAAAAAACCCCTTTTTTTTCCCCCCTTTTTTTTTTTTTAAAAAAAAAATTTTTTCTTTTTAAAAAAAAAAAATTTTTTTGGGTTCCCCCTTTTTTTTAAAAAACCCCCCCCCAAATTTTTTTAAAAAAACAAAAAAAAAAAAAATTTTTTGAAAATTTTTTGGCAAAAAAAAACCCAAATTTTTTCCTTGTTTTTTATTATGCCTTTTTTTTTTTTTTAAAAAAAAAATTTTTTTAAATTTAAGGGTTAAAAAAAAAAAAAGGCCCCAAAACCAATTTTTAAGGTTAAAAAAAAAAAAAAAAAAAAAATTAAAATTTTTTTTTTTTTTAAAAAAAATTTTTTTTTTTTTTTTAATTTTTTTTTTTAAAAAAAAAAATTAAAAAATTTTTTTTGGCCAAAACCCCAAAAAAAATTTTTTAAAAAAAAAGGGGGTTTTTTTTTTTGGGGGAAAAAAAGGGGGGTTTTTTAAAAAAGGGTTTTTTTTTGGGAAAAAAAAAAAAATTTTTAGGGTTTCCCCTTTTAAATTCCAATTTAAACCCCCCATGTTTTTTTTTTTTTTTAAAAAACCCCCTTTTTTTTAAAAAAATTCCCTTCCCTTTTTCCCGGTTTTTAAATAAAAATTTTATAACAGGTGTAACATTGACATACATTTACAATTTATGGTCTCCTGAGCTTAATATTGATCAAAAAGTGCCCCCAATGGGTTAGTTATTAAGTATTAATACATATCATCCTCAGATAATGGCAAAAAGTATGTACATGATAAACTTTCTGAAAAATAGCCATTTCTATTTTGTATGTCAATGTGTTACACCCGTTATGTATGTCAATGTTCGCCCGTTATATTTTCCATAGGACCTACATAGAAATATTTTTTCAAAATTGAGGTAGCAAGATGAAAATTTTTAGGCTATCTCTGTACATCTAAGGATTAGCCCTGAACATAATAAAACAAATGAAACTAATTAACAAGACAAAATATGCATATAATTTAATTCTGTGTTGGTTTACCGTGTAATTGGCCACATATAACACACTAAGTTATATATACTATGTATATATATTTATATATAGCCTGTATATATATGTATAGAGTATAGTATAGGCTATGTATAGTGTATTATATATGTAAGTTACATAGACCTTATGCCAAATAGCAGATCGTGAAGCACCATGGGAAGGATAATTCCAAAATGGCGAGCTTGAGCATTGTGACGATCAACCTTGTCCATGGTAACGATCTACTTTTGCCGTCTGAACATGGAATAATCATTCCCAGAATGCAGTTTTGAAGCGCCCTCTTTCTATTTGGCATAAGGTCTATTTGCCTAAATCGGAACGCCTGTGACTATAACAGTAACGTTAGGCCTTGTAACAGTTTAGTGTTAGCCTAAAGTTTGGCCTAACTGTTAGCCGGTCTCGAGTTCAAGAATATCAAAAGGGTTGCGACGTCTGTTTGCGATGTAATAAATACGCAAGACATAACGTTAGGGCCTACCACAGAAGTGAGCCATTACCTATAGCCTACCCTTCTGTATCATGGAACTTGTACTGGATTCCTTTTCGAACTTCGAAGTTCGGAATACCACTAACCCCTGATTTTCTCTTTCAGTAAGGCCTACGTTAGCTCTAAAAATCGTCTACTGAGTACTGTAAATACCAAATTATACATAGCCGTACTGTTTGGCTCTCCTCAGCTTCCTCAGACTCAGCACCAGTCTGTAATGCACTTAGCACGGAGGCTGGCCAGCCTGCGGAATCGACGTGTTTTTCTTTCGGTTTTTCGCCGTACAGAGCAGTAGCAAAGTAAGTGGCAGCTACCGGCTTGCTACTCAGGCTAAAAAGCTAGCTGGCTTTTTCACCAATCTGAAGCTATCACAGGATTCATACTCGTATTCTATGGAACGCCAAAAGGGCACGGATATTTTGTTGTTTATTTTGTATTTTGACTTTGTATTTTGATTTTGTATATTGATTTTGTACTTTCATTTTGTATTCTCACTTTGTATTTTCATATTGTATTTTCATTTTGTATTTTCATTTTGTATTTTCATTTTGTATTTTCATTTTGTATTCCCATTTTGTATTCTCATTTGGTATTCTCATTTTGTATTCTCATTTTGTATTCTCATTTTGTGTTTTCATTTTGTATTCTCATTTCGTATTTTCATTTCGTATTTTTATTTTGTATTTTTATTTTGTATTCTCATTTTGTATTCTCATTTTGTATTCTCTTTTTGTGGTAACACTGAGGCAGCCTCAAAAGTGCGCATCATATGCAAACACCGATATCTAGCGCGCCAAAGTTACATAGGCCTGATGTAAACCGAACCGTCCCGTTCGGACTAATTTGAAAATGGAAAGAATTCTACTAAATCTTGGCTACGAACAACTTGTCATCGACAAGTTCGCCGCGGAAGGGGTGAGTGCTGTCATATATCAGCTTTAAAATAGGACGTAGGCCTAGGCCTAACGTTAGGCTAGGCCTAGGCCCAAATAAGTTAGGCCTAGGTCTAAATTTACACAAGTTTTCATAGGAGAATGCATAGATATTCTTCTGGATTCAAATGACAAGTTGTTTAATACAGTTTAAACAGCAAAGTCTTTGACACTATCAAAGAGGATTAACATTTCGTCGTGGCTATTGGCAGAGCATAGCCCTGCGGATAAGGAGACTGCCATCGCAATTCGCAGGGCAACTGAGCACGCGCAAGGAGGACTTGGTCGGACCGCCTAATTTGTGATCTCGTGTGTTAAGTCGCGCACACATCATGTGAAATGCCGACAACATGAAGTACGGCGATGCCTTCGATTCGTATAAAGAATTTTAGAAGGCATTAACAAAGTTTTCAGATGAAAGCAAGGCAGTGTTTGTTGTGTGAGATTCACTGTCAGTTGTAATTGCCAACAAAAGTTCTCACTAATCAGAAATAGCCTACAGATATATACTGTAGAATCCTGTCTATCCTTGTAGCCTCTTAAAAATACCCTTGGGACGATTTTAACTACGTATAGGCTAGTTACATAAGTATCCTCGTAGCCTCATAAAAATTCCCCATTTTGGCTGCGTATCCTCGTAGCCTCTTAAAAAAGGCCCGCACGATATGACTGCATATACAGTATCCATCATGGTTCACGTAAGAGGATGAATATGTTTCACTTCGTCCTTTGGAAGGAGGTACTGTCGGCCCTGTGGTACGATATCACAAGGTGTAAACATTTCATGAGAGATCTTCCTCAAACGACATCGCGCACGTCAGGGCTGGTCATTGGGGCTGCCCTGCGAATAGTGATGCATTCGTCCTTATTCGCAGGGCATTGCCCTGTGAATGATGTTGGTGCTGTTTCTTATCCACGGGGCTGCTTTGCCCTGGGAATAGTGATGACATTCGTCCCTATTCCCAGGGCTCTGCCCTGTGAATAAGGATGGCGCTCTTCCTTATCCGCAAGGCTATGCCCTGCCAATAGCCACGACGAAATGTTAATCCTCTTTGATAGTGTCAAAGACTTTGCTGTTTAAACTGTATTAAACAACTTGTCATTTAAATCCAGAAGAATATATATATACACTCTCCTATGAAAACGTGTAAATTTAGACCTAGGCCTAATTAACTTGTTTGGGCCTAGGCCTAGCCTAACGTTAGGCCTACTTATAACATAACATAACATAACAGTTTAAAGGGCAAAGGAAGGCTAAGGCCCCATAAGATGCCCTGAAGTCCATACAACCTTAACTGAAAACAAAGAACCAACCAACACCAAACGAGTCCAGCACAATTAGATTCTACCACACTTATGGAAGAACTTGTCAATGTTAACCTTAAAGCAGTGCACAGATGTGGAGTTAACTACCCACTCAGGCAGACTATTCCACTCGTTAACAACTCTATGAGAAAAGCTGAACTTCCTAATGTCGAGCCTTACAAAATTCTTAACTAGCTTCTTACAATGGCCTCGAACCCGAGAATTACATTGAACCTTTAAATAATTGCAAGAGGACAAAGGATTCCTTTCAGAGAGAAATTTGTACACCTGAATCATGTCCCCCCTAATCCTTCTCAACTCCAGGGTGGTAAGCCCAAGATGCTTAAGTCTAACATGATAAGGTAGGGGTCTCACCTCGGGTATAAGGCGAGTGGCTCTCCTCTTATGTTAGGCCTAGGCCTACGTCCTATTTTAAAGCTGATATGACAGCACTCACCCCTTCCACGGCGAACTTGTCGATGACAAGTTGTTCGTAGCCAAGATTTAGTAGAATTCTTTCCATTTTCAAATTAGTCCGAACGGGACGGTTCGGTTTACATCAGGCCTATGTAACTTTGGCGCGCTAGATATCGGTGTTTGCATATGATGCGCACTTTTGAGGCTGCCTCAGTGTTACCACAAAATGAGAATACAAAATGAGAATACAAAATGAGAATACAAAATGAGAATACAAAATAAAAATACGAAATGAGAATACAAAAAGAAAATACAAAATGAAAATACAAAATAAAAAAAGAAATGAAAATACGAAATGAAAATACGAAATGAAAATACGAAATGAGAATACAAAATGAGAATACAAAATGAAAACACAAAATGAGAATACAAACTGGGAATACAAAATGAGAATACAAAATGAGAATACCAAATGAGAATACAAAATGGGAATACAAAATGAAAATACAAAATGAAAATACAAAATGAAAATACAATATGAGAATACAAAGTGAGAATACAAAATGAAAGTACAAAATCAATATACAAAATCAAAATACAAAGTCAAAATACAAAATGAACAACAAAAAATCCGTGCCCTTTTGGCGTTCCATAGTATTCATCCTCGGATTCATCCGCGAATTCGTACTCGAATTTCGTCCTCGGATTCAACCGCGGATTCACCTTTGGAATCGTCCTAAGATTCGTCTTCGTATAGTATGATCCTCGGATTCATCTTTGTATTCATCATCGGGTTCATCCTCGGATTTATGCTCGGATTCAAATTAGTTCTCGGATTCATCCGTGGAGGGTGAATCCGAAGATAAATTCGAGGATCAATCCTGTATTGTCAGATTGGTGGCTTTTCCTTGCCCTTACCGTACCCGCAGCTCGAAGAAAAAACGAAACCCGAGTCTAATTGGCCCGGCGAGCCCGATGAAGACCCTCAAGTGGAAATGAAGGCCGACCAACACGAGGTAAAAACGAGCTAGGCAAAGACATTACAGCTGACCATAAAAAGATCAACTTACTCTGAGTTCAGTTTTGAATGTATTCATCTTACATTTTTACACAACTTAGTAGAGAAATGAGTTTCATTAACGGCAATTTTTAATGGTAGGCCTACGATTCAAGTCAGGCGCGGATCCTGGTGGAGGGGTGTCCAAAGGGCCCGGTCCTCTGTTCCGTTCATTTCCTATCACAAATCTGTCGCAAACTTTCAAAATTTTAGTTCGCATACTATCAAAATTTCCACGCGTCCGCGGGCCTTAACCTTCAGGGTTCCACATGATTTTTTTCTTTAATACCATTCTCCCCAATACTCGTTTGAGAAGTTCCGATTTTTTTCAAAGGTACGGCGATAGTTTCTTAATAATTATCATGCGAAATTTCAGCTCGCTTCGCCATGGCTTACACTCCAACCCTGGCAGGTCATTATCAGGATTAGATGATAATGCATGGCATTTTTTTACCGAGAACTATTTTCCTGATAACGAGGTAGGCTTGCAACGGAGACTTACGGACGACTATGTGGCAATCTTATAGCCTATTATGAGCAACATTTGCATCGTGATGTACCTACATGATTTAAGGTGTATTAATCAATACACCAGCATAAGCGTATCAAGCTCACGTGGGGTAGAACTTGAAAGTAAATGTTAGTGATCAGTGTCCGGGGGGGGGGATTGTTTTTACTATTTTAAGTGCCCTAGAAGCAAAATATGGTGCAATATTTGACAAACTTTGAAGTAATTTTTATTCTATTCAATGCCACATTTTGGCAGGATATCATCCAAGGGGATGGGGGCGGAAACCTTGTTTCACCCCCTCTACCAATCGAATTGAGTGCGGGGCGATCGCCCCGTGCCCACCTTTTCCTGCGTCTATGACAAGCTCATTCAAAGGCCATTCAAGTGCATTTGCAGAGAATATGCATTATGAACCCTCTGCTTATTAATCCTCTACCCCGGCCTTTCGTTCATTTCATTCATCCTTTCAGTCATTCCCCATTGCCAGTGGAAGCTGTCCATTTGGATTCTCATTCAAAATTAGTAAAAGTAAGTTGTTGTGAAGTGGTTAGTGTACTCGCCTGTAGTTTCACTTGGATGTCAGTTAAAAGCATCATACTAATTTCCCCACTTTGTCATTACGTTCCAGAAGATCCCGGCCATAAGCCGGTCTCATCGTATCAGCGTTAAAGGGGTGCCATGCCACAACCAATCACTAAATAACGGTAATTCCTTAAAGTGGTCCTTAAGTCTAGAAATTTCAAGAATACATATTCAAGAGGTCAGAAAATAAATTCCATTCATCCAATTCCCACTTTCACAGCTTCCTCCATTGCTGTGATGTAAAATATTGAAGTTTAGCCTATTCATTAATTTGAAATAGTCGATTGCGCAATAATTTGTGATGTCCTCCTTGTACAACTCACATTATCTGCTTTTGTTTCCTATTGAAATTAAGATGTTTATATGACCTTGGAATATTTACTGTTTCCTTACAAAACATGTTGTACAGAGAGGGCTTATACAGCCAAGTCACCTACAACAGTAAGCCAATGATCACGTTTTCGTAGAAGGTGTAGAGGCTTTCGAAAAAATAAATACAAAGACGGTAATTTGAGTAGTACAAGAACGACATCACAGATTATTGCGCAATCTACCATTTTAAATTGAGTGAATAAGCTCCAACGTTTTATATCTCAACTCAGGAATGTCCTGTGAAGATGGGAGTTGGACTACTTGGATGCATTTTCAAGTTTTGTAACATATATTTTTGAAATTCCAGACTTTAGGCACACTTTAACAGAGTGATTCTCAAACTCGATTGTTCAGGGAAAGGGCCAAATAGGGTGGTAGGACTGAGAGGCGGGCCGCGTTTTAGAAATCTGTATACATCATCTTGGTGCCAACAGGTTTTTTCAAAAACTGACTCCAGTGGCCCTAAACCCGAGAGGATATACGAAGGTGATCTCCACATCACCACGGCAACGGCCAATCACCCGCCTCTGTTCTGGTGATTAAAAATTCTGAGTAATGTCCTAGGGCCCTGACGTGGTCGAGGAGTAACATTTGTGGGATCCAGGACTCGGAACTTGCTTTTCTGGAAGCTGAGTTATTAACAAAATTGATATACTTTCATTGCCCTTTGCAGCGGACGTCCAAATGACACTGAGAGCGCACTAAACCCTTCACAGCCATCGAATCTTTACAACATTTGGAGAAAATTCTGCGCGAACAGCTTGCAAAAGAATGAGAGAGAAGAAAGAAGGTATAACCAAAGGTGGATATGACTATAACAAGCAGTAATTTGCAAATACCGACGTTAAATAAATGCGCAGTCACCATGCTGGGACCGAAAATGTGTTTGTATAGCTAGTATAGAGCTTCAAATCATAGTTATCGTCCTACCATTAGGCTACTTAAAGCGACATAGAAACCTCTTGATGCCCGTCCTCTAACTTGATTGGAGTTTAGGGGCCAGGGTAGTTCATGCCTATCATTTTACAAATAATTTTGTATGCGAAGCGTCCCCAATTTTGCACTGTAAATGGAAGTCAGGGTCATCCTGAAGCGAGGGAACGTGTTCGAACGATACGTGAAAAAACTAAATGTAAACACGTTTCCTCCGGCAGGGTGACTCTGACTATATGAATATTTGCTCATGTACCTTTGAATCCAGTCAATACGTTTCAAGCAGTGTTGAAGAAATGTGGAAAAAGCAGGTGAAAGCGCGCACATTTTTTTTCACAGTAAACGAACGATTTGAGACAGAAAAACAATTAAAACAAGGGTCATCGTTTGTTCGTAAAATAACAACAACAACAACAACGACGACGACGACAACGACAACGACAACGACAACGACAACAAGTGTCATATTAAGAGCGGTCGACCCACATGTACAGCGTTACACTGCAAAGGTGGTCACAACCCCGATGTGATATAGTAGGCCTACAGAATGACACTGAGACTAAGACGGTCAACTGCTCTGACTGAATAACTTAAAAGGCTCTTCAAAGACATAGATTTTAACTAGCCTTTTTGAGAGTCAGTGACAAATCCTTAGTGTCAGTGAAGGATTAAATTAATGTACCGTGCCAACAAACATACCCATAGTCCCCGGGGGAATTTTCCGTCACTGCTGGCTGGGTTTGGACCACTCAGAAGCGGGCTTACAATTAATGGCTTTGGGTATGAAAAACCTGGGAAACTGAAGGCATATTATCTCCTCGTTAAGATTTTTAATGTAATTAAGGCCTTTATAGGTGTAGTATTAATTTCAAACGAGAAGGGAGGCTAACTGTCACTAGGAACTTAAACTGCAGCTTAGCCTATATAACCAACACTGGAATCGTATTGTCGTATAAATGACATCGACAGGGGTAGGGGTGGGCGTTTGTGGGGGGGGGGGGTGAAGGGAAAAGGGATCAGGAAGCCGTGGTCTTGCGTCGCAGAATTTTCTAATTCCTTCGTGAGACATGTCGTCAGGATAGTAGGTACGATAAAATATGTAATCCCGAAGCTGGGTTAGGCCAGAAATGTTGCGACAGGGCCCCAAGCTCCCCGACGTGGGACTGCAGCTTAAACCCCGACAAGGGCGACGGGTTGCCTAAAGGTTATCGAAAGCAAACTTTTCGGAGCGCATTTTGGGTTTTTAGTTAGCTGGTAATAGGAAAATTTGGGGATTTATCACAGGATTTGCGGCCTTTATTCCAAGTACTGTAAAACTATCAAGTAAATTACAGAAACGGCTGCATGGTCGTTGAGGGTTACTTAATATTTTATCGTTTCATGACGAAACTGACATGGTGGCGAACCCTAACTAACTGTGAGTTTTCATCGGAGGGGTGAAAGGTCCAGGTTGGGAACTAGGGGCGGATAACTGACCTGATTTAGTGTGGGTGTAAGTCAATGTTGGCAATATTAGTGGTTCGTGTACACCTAAAATCTTGCACAAGTTTTTACCAGTTATATGCTTACCCCTCACAAAAAAGCCGACAAGTTGGCCATTCATGGCAATCTCAGTTTACCAAAACATGACCGTGAAGATTTTTTGCCAGCGGAGCTCAAAGTTTCCGTACCATTACCCAGGCATTTTTAATCACTCAAAGCATGATCTCTGAACGCCAGCTTCTAAGATCATGATTTCTTCAAAATTGCTTCAATTGATCCCAATTTTGGCACACGTGATACTTCGTTTAGTCTTTTTTAATATTAAATTGACAAAAGACACCCATCCTATTCGATAACATATTGCAAAAGTTGTCCCAATGTCTCCTCTCGATATTTTTAAAAGTGAACAAATGGACTGTAGCCTATAAATCAGGGCGTGCTTCCTTGAAACGACAACAGAAAAAACGCGAAGGGAGACTTGTTGGTCAAGTGTACAGGACCCAATCTTTTCATCGCCCATTTAAACGAGGAGAACAATGGTCACGTATTGTTGGCAGATGCTTAGGCCTGCCCTTAAGTGGATTAATTCATAGTTGCAATAGAAAAAAAAAATGAGGCCGGTAACTTTTGAATATTCATCCCAAACTTTTTTATTTTATTTATTTATTTACTTTTTATTTAAATCTTATTTCCAGAGGGTGGCTCGGTTAGTCGAGGCTAATCTTCCCCGAGGCCCTCAAAAATTTACAGAATGATAAAACGAGTCAAACAGAAAGACATACATAAAAAGGAAAATTTAAAAAAACTAGAAATCATTAAGAAGAGTGAAACAAACTAAGAACATTATAAGGAATAAAAAATAAAAACACTCAGAAACAAAATTAATATGAATATGTACAATAAATTAATGTATGAAATCGTTAATTAACCATTTAAAACTACTATAAGAAGTGAAATTTTTAACAAAGGATGGCAATTGATTCCATTCTTTACCTCCAATAAATGTAAATCTTCTTTTGTGAAATTCGATTCTTCTCCCCGACAGAAATAAATGTTACGTTCATCTTAGGGCGTGTCTATGTACATTTCGTGTGTATTGGAATAAGTCTTTCATATAACAAGGACCGAAGTCATTAAATTTTACGTTGATCTTAGGGCGTGGCTATGTACATTTCGTGTGTATTGGAAGTCTTTCTTATAACATGGGCCGAGGTCATTTAAGGATTTATAAATCATACAAAACCGTTTATATTTAATTCTTTGGTCAAATGTGTGCCATGCAAGTTTATTAAAAAGGTCAGTCGATCTTTCTTCATATGTGGCATTGAGTATAATCCTAGCAGCACTCTTTAAAAGTTTTTCAATTCTCTCTCTGGGTTTCCTTTAGTACATGAACTCCATATGAGACTGCAATAATCAATATAGGGTAAAATATCATAGCCATTAAAATATAAAATACTGGTAGGGATATCAATGCACTGCTTAATTCCTCTTAGAAGTGCTAACCTCGAATTATAACGGTCTTAAATACATGACTTATTTGTTGCTCCCATATTAGATTTGAATAAATCCATGCTAAAAGCTTCTCTATACTAGTCATCGGCGTGTGCAGGATTTCGGAGAGGGGGGGGGGGCACAACCTGTGATTCCCCGACTGACATGGCGGAGTGTCACAAGTGCACCGAAGGTGAACCACGAGCCCGAAGCGCGAGTTTGCACGCGTGGGGTCCAGGGGCCCGCTCTAAGCCCCCTGGCGGGGTCCAGGGGCAGCGCCCCGGTGGGGGTCCAAGGGGCGAAGCCCCCGGAAGCTCCTGCAATATAAGGTAATAAGACCGCCGTAAATTGGTTCTAGAGGCCTTATTGATCAGGTTTAGTTTGTTTCAGATTTTGTGATATTCGATGCCAATGACTGAGAGTTCAGGTTATCCTCTCTGCGTCGTAAGCTGCAGCGTGCTTATAGTATGTGCCACATACATTGGCAGGACTGTACGTTTAAGATCACGAGGCCAGTCAAGAAGGCGGCTTGAGATGCTCGCAAAAGTTAACAGCACTGTTTCATCCTTAGACCTGCATAGTTTTACCATTGCAAATGGTTAAAGTGACTAGTGCGAAGCGCGAAGGAAACTTCATGATAGAAGACCTACCTGCACCATGGGTAGATATTGATATTGATACATACTGGCTGATTATTCACTGAAGGGCGATTGGAAGAGCTCTATCTTCTGGTAAACGGCCAAATTATGAAAAATTCTCTACTAATCTCATTTTTTAGGCTACTTCTTAGTTTTAAGTGTCAGGGATGGCGCTAGGATTTGCCCGACGGGTGACCAGACGGGCTGAGGCAGCGACCCGCAGCCCCGACAGTCGATGCCGTCAAGGGGATGATGAGGAGGTATCTGAAGAACACCTGTGTACTAAAATATGCCATTGCGGGGCATATATTCATAAAATGTGTATATACTAGATGTGTATATACTAGAGGAACGTAGTTTTTTTGGCTGATGTAATGTTTTCCCCAGAATCTTATTGCAAATCGCGCGAAAATTTTCGGGGTTATCCTGTAATCCGTACTTATTAAAAGCTAATCAAACTCAATTTTCCGGGCAGTTGGTCCCTATCAGGCATACCTTACATTGTACCTCTCTACTCGTGTGAGTGTGACTATAGCCGTACCGCACGACTGACCCAAGAAAACATTGACTAAATGAAGTGAAATGAGGTGAAATTCCAAACATTTACATAAATTCATGTATTCTACTTCTTCAGTTATTTGAAAGGTGGAAATGGTTTGTACTATATTTAGCTATAAGTAACTTAACTGAGGAAGAGTGCGCAAAGCGTCCCGAAAATCTAGGGTTTCATTGCAGAAATGACCCTTTGAAAGCCAAAAGAAGTAAACCGATCAAGGGTGGAGACAGAATTTTCCCGACAGAGGGCTGGGTCATGCCAGCGACCCCAAGCTTCGACAGCCTCTCTGCCGAAGAGGTGGTGACAAGGGGATATGACTTACTGTCCCATGCCATTTCAGGGCATATTTTGCATAATATCACTTAATACTTCATGAGCCGAGTTGCGCACTTTACATAGTGTTCTTTCGAATCTGAAACTTGAATTAGCGAAGCGCGCGAAAATTTTGGTAGGCTTACACAAAAAAGATATGTGATCGTTGAGAACATAGAGAGAGAGAAAAAAAGAAAAACTGTAGGGTTCTAGACCATATCGGGGATTGTTTTGAACATATTAACAGTGGCGCCGCCAGGATTTGGTGATTGAGAACAACACAGATGACGTCCACATGTCACCTCAGTTTCCCCAGGTCTGCACAAATTGTACCTATTCGTGCGTACCTGCGATTGTATACAGTAGTGTGGAATCCTTTGGTCACTACATAAAGGTGCCGTCCTGGGGGAGGGGTCCCCCTCCCCTTTAAGAAATTTTTTTTAATTTAAGGTTGCTTAGATGCTAGATCCAAAATGGTGCCATCTTTGGGATATTTTTGGAACTGATCTTATGTGACTGGAAAATATCCATAATTTAACTGAATTCTAAGTTATGGTTACGCAAAAGAGGAGAGTATGGTTAGGTGAAAAAGGAGAGTATACGTCCATGCGATACACTGTAAAAAATGTCTACAGACGTTCGTAGGATTACAGAACAAAAAATAAAGAAATACAAAGAGGAAACGGAAAAAGTGCTAGGCTGTCAATTTTTTGCAACAAATGGACAACACTTTTCCGTTTTCCTTTTGTATTTCTTTATTTTTTGTTCTGTAAATGTACAGAAAGTTTTTACAGTGTAGTTTGCAGCAGTGATAATCCTTCCTTTGCCACTTCATAAAGGTGCCGTCCTGGGGAGGGGTCTATATAAGGGAAGGTGTGCCTCGTGCCGGCGCCACTGATATTAACATACTTCGTGTTTTCATATCAATTTGTTTGTTACTTAAAGACAGACAGTCATCACCCCAAAGTATATTTTTAGTGTATGTATATCAAAATTCTCAGTTGGTGACTGCTCTTTGATTGACATCAAAGTTTGAAAATTTGAAAGATGCAGAGTAGCTTACATTCCACACACGGCAGAGAAAGTACTTTTATTACATTTTATAGCCTTGTATGCTCACCAGGACATGGCTTTAAGCAATAAAACAGGTTTATTCTTGCACAAGGAAGAGCCTCATACAGTAATGGGTTCGAGGAGCTAGAAGATGCATAGTTGGGAGAATTGGAACCTTCTGGGATCATGAAAATTCCCCTTTAAACCCATACAGCTTGTGTTAGCGTCTCCCACGCAGCGAAAATGCGCTCTGTGGAAAACAGTACGGATACGAACTTTCGATCGCTCGTGCTCTGTTGCATAGAAAAATTACAGTGATGTTCATTCAGTTCCATGTTGTACTATGTCTCAGCTTCTGAATGACATAAAAATATATCGATATTTGACTTTTACATAGGGACCTGGACGGATTTCGAAGGCATCTTTTTGCATGGCAAGCAATAGCTATGAACTTTTGACCTACTGCTGTTTGTACAAATAAGCTTGGATCGCCGATGTTCATGCATTGCTGGATTGGTTATCTATCATGTAAACTTTCCAATGGTAACCTTTGTTTTCAAATTTTCAACACTCCCCCATAGGGACCAGGCCAAAATACGTACAAACAGACACAAATATGAATATGCATAAGTCTAGCACCAATGAAAAGACCCCAAGCGATGTGTGAACAACGCGACCGTTACCCGCCACAGACTTCTACACCGTGCGCGCGTTGTACAGTATGTACATGTACAGCGAACACGTGCGTGCAGTGGTAAACAAAACATTTGGTCACGCCTACACGACCAATCAAGTGTACGGGATGAGCCTGTGTATGAATTATACATAGCCATGACGTCTCAGTCACCCAGTCCTCAGTTTAGACAGAAAAGTGTTTTGACAGGAAAGTGTTTGAACAAATTGATATGTGTCATCTGTGATTGAACCATTTTATTATCTACGCACCATTGATTGATATTCCTCTGTGGACTTGCCATGAACATGAAATGTAGTATCATCAGCTTACATATCTGCAGTGTGTAAGACATAAATCAAAATCGTTAATAAAAAATAAGAAGCAAACTTGTTTTCCAGTCGAACCAATAATTGGTTGCTTTTGGAAGCTAGGCGAATTCGGTCGGGTCGCCGGGCCTTCTGATTTAATTGAGACCTTTCGTGTCAACTGCTAATGACTATGGAATCGATTTCATCTCAGAATGGGAAACTATTCATAAAAATATTACCACTTGCAACCGAAAAAAAGCTTTGTGGAAGGGGTGAGGGTCCCTGACAATGTAGGGTATTATGCAACAGCGTCTGTATAGTGACCTGATTTGGAAATTAGCAGGACCGGACCGGTGGTAGCCGTAGTAATTACCTACACCCTCATACTGTTCACGACGCAGAAATCCAGAATCGCCAATTATGTGAAAAAATGAAAGTAATCTTGTAACTTGTAAGGTAATTTTTTGTTCTTACAATTATTGTGTTATATCCTTACATTACTTAAAGATTCTTTTATTTAAAATAGGTTCCTAAAGACGCTCCTGAAACGTGAAATAAAACTAAATAATGTTAGGTAATAGCCTAGGCCTGTAGCCTACAGTATACGTTCTAAAGTTTTGAACATTACAGTACAACTGTGACTGTAAGTACCAGTTTAGCGATTGGTCCACGGTGCACTTGTAAATCCATATGACTTACAGATACAGTACTATGCCAACCTCAAAAATGGCAAACCTTGAGGTTCTCATAAGAAAACTTGGGGTACTAATTTAGAATCCGTGCCCGGAAGTGACGTAAATTACAACTTAAAACTTACAAAATATCAGTGACAAGTTAAGTTCTAAAAGAACCAAAACATGACAAGACAAGCTGTAGAAAGAAAGGCGTCAGTAGGATTTGAACGCGGATCACTGCAAGAATACGAACGCGGTATACATCTCACTACAGCAATTCCATGCCCTAACCAATAGCACTGCGAGCCGATCTGCCGGCAATGGTTTTAAATATTATAAGTATACTGGGCGTACCATGAGTCGATCACTTAAGGAACAGTGTGACCATAAAAATGTTAAAAACATTTACAAAAATCAATAAAACTTTGCTGAAACATTTTGTTATATGACTTCCTTATTGTGCTATATTTTGGTGTTGTTCGGATTGCCAAATCCGTACAAAATGAATTTTGAAATGTAGGTGGCAATACATGCAACAATGCTTATGAAGGAACCTTGAGTCAATCGCAACAAAAAACAAGCAAATAAAATGCTACAAATTACCACATTTAAGAACAGTTATACAAATAATCATAGAGAATAGTACACTTCCTTTCTATCAAATTTTTCAGTCAGAGCTTCATCAAAGACATTTTGTTCACCATTTTTTGTAATTTTTGCGAATTTCAAGTTCATACTTATGCTGAAACTTGAAAATTTGGCCATGAGTAACATTTTTGCTTTGGACATCAAAAATACCAAGGAAAATAATTGTTTTTTACAGTATGTTTTTCTTGAAGAAAATGCAATGCAGGTCATGCTGACATTGCAGTCACATCACGCCTTCACGCTGTATCAGCGTTTAGAATGCAGTGATCGACTCATGATACTGATCGACTCATGATCACTTACTATACTTACAAATGTATACATGTAGGCTATAATTATACATGTATACGTATTCTATACGTATACATACATCCCTACGGGTATAACCCTAACCTTATCTCTATGTGTACCATGTGTATAACCCTATCCCTGTCCGTATGCGTACCCTATCCGTATGCCTACCACGTATATAACCCTAACCCTATCCCTATGTGTATGCGTACCCTATCCGTACTAACGTATATAACCCTATCCCTATCCGTACTAATGTATATAACCCTAACCCTATACCTGTGCGTACCACGTACGTCACTTCTGGGCACGGATTCTAAATTAGAGCCAGACTTGGAAATGACATCTCAAACCTAAAAATTTTCAATTGGGGGGGTGGGGGGCAATTTGGGGCTAGGTCTAGTCTCATACGTCATAGGACCTACCTTAGGCTATAATGAAAAATGTTTACTAAACAAGGAAGATTTAAACTTAACATTTTTTGTTCACCCACTTAGTCTTAGTAATAAGTTACATTGACATGTCTACAAAGCCAACAGTTTGGAAAAATTAGGCCTAGGCTAGTTACCTTTCAGACAACGATAGGTCAGTGATTCAATAACAACTTAACGAGCAATGGAAAGCACTGATCTTGGTCTAAATAAAGAAACTTATCTGGCATTGCCTGAAAGTGATTTTCACCGTGTGATCTGGCGTTCACCATGAGATGATGCCAGAAGCAGTGAGACTCAGGGTGAAACTGTGAGACTCACATTGAAAATGTGAGATCTGGCAAGTCTGGGACTTCATAATCATACTTGAGAGCAAAATCCTCAAAGTGTGCATGTGTACAGTATGTGCAGTATGTGCAGGGCTGTAGTCTGCAGGGGGGAAAGTGGGACTACTGCCCCCCTGAGATTTCCACACTAAAAAGGAATGTTGGCCTATAGGCCCTATTTGAAAAAAAATGCTGAAATCCTAAAAATTTTACCATCCAAATTATGATTTTATGGTCCCCAAAGCCTGGGAATTCACATCTACTGTATGGCCCCCTTTCAAAATTTTCTCTGGAAGGTCCCTGTCCCCTGCAGTGGATGCATTGTTATGCGGGCTTTTCCTCCTGATGAATGAACTACTGTACCTGTAGCTTCCTATACAAAACACAGTGCTTGAATACACAAGCAAATATGCTGACTATTAAAGATAATTAACCTAACATTACCTTTAATTAATAGCTACACTCAATGAGCTGGAAAAAAAACTTTTAAAGGGCATAAGCAGTCCCCACAAACTTATTTTGAAACAACAGCTCAATCTCACAAGCATCTTCTTATTTCACTTCAAGTACAGTATCTTTCCTGATATGTTAGAGGGCGATTCCATGAATAGGTGGACATGGCATGAAATTTAAAAATTCATCATATTTGAAAAGAATTTGCCATTCTGAGTGCAAAATAAGTTAAATTTTCTCAAATAATCAAAAATTTGAAAATTACTTGGAAGTTGTAAATAATAAGGGCAATTTTTATTGCTCATTATTTTTATGTAATTTGTTAACCATCTCTTATGATTTGTAAAAGGGTCATTCCACACTATTGGGGTATCAAAGTGTGACAAAGATGGTGAAAACTGAAGTCCTCTAATATAAAAGTTTGTGGTGGTATTTAATTTGGTTGGTAGTCTCAGTAATTTCTCTGAGGGTGGGAAGATAATTTTCTTCATCTATCATCACTTTTTGGGTGAAATTGTGTACATGATTATGTTCATAACCAGGACAGAATTGGAATCTCTTTACGTTAGAGAGACTTAAAGTGGACCTAAAGTCTAAAAATTCAAAAATATATATTTTAGAGGTTACAAAATTAATCTTATTGGTCCAACTCCCATTGTCATAGCTTATTCCATTGCTGAGATATTAAATGTTAAAATTTATTCACTTAAATCCAAACAGTTCATTGCGCAATAATTTTTGACATTCTTGTTGTACAACTCACATTAAATGCTTTGTTTTCTTTTAAAATAAAAAATGTTTATATGACCTTGACCGCTTCCTGTTTTCTTGCATGACATGCTGTACAGAGAGGGCTTATATAGTCAAGTCACCCCAAAGCAGTAAGAACGCGATCACATTTTGGCACAAGGTGCGGTGGCTTTCAGAAAAACAAAGAAATACAAAGATTGTAATTTGAGTAGTACAACAATGACATCACAAATTATTGCGCAATCTACTTTTTTAAATCAAGTGAATAAACTTCAACATTTTATATCTCAGCTTAAGAAAGTCCTGTGAAGATGGGAATTGGACCATTGGAATTCAGTTTTCATGTTCTGTAATATATATTTTTGAATTTTCAGACTTTAGGTACACTTTAAGCAGAAAAATATGTACAGTATAAATAAACCTTGAATTCATTAGAACTATAAATAATGTTACATATTTTTACAGAAATCATATTACTAGTGGAAAAATAGGGACTATGAGAGATGTTTGTTTACGTACGTAACATGGACAGAATTTCTGTCCTCGTTACATACGTAAGATCAAACTATTTTCAAGAAAATTATGCACTTTGAAATTCTTGAGTGTATTGTAACACAAGTTTTACTCTTTCCTGAATTGTAAATTAGTGAAATGTGATACATTCATAGTTAACAAATGTCCCTGATGTATCTATATTAACATTATTGATATATCACAGAGTAGGTCTTGCTTACGTACGAACATAGGACAGATTTCACCTTAAAGGCTCGCAGATCCTTGTTGTGAGTAGAAGGATAGAGGAAAGCACACAAACCAGTAACAAATATGGCCTTCTTTAAACTGATGCAGTTTTATCAAAATCTCTGGAAATTTGTATCCTTTAGGCTTGTAAACATGATAGTTACGTACGTAATGATGAGAGGACAGAAATGTTCGTACGTTAAATAAATTACTCTGTAATCAGCTATGATGTGTTTACTGCTTGAGTGATTTAACTTTGTATACTTCATACAACAATAATGAAGTATCTCAGCATAATTTTAGATCTGGAAATCTTTTCTAATAATAATAATATCAGTTACTAAGATTCCATATCCAGAGGACAGAAAAAGGTCCAAATTGTACTCCAAATTGCTTATTATATTTTGAGGTGTTACTGTTCCTCTAAATGTCCCTTTTTCATTTAACATTCATTTTGTACATCAATTTATGAATGGAAACTAAAAAAATTGCATCAGTCACATTTGTAAAGGTCTTATTTACATTGTAAATTTGCACCACATCTAATGTCACAAATATTGGTCAAAAAAGAGGGCAAAATAGCCCCAAATTCTCCAAGAACAACCTTTATGTAAATTGGACATTCATAAAATTGTCTTTATTATCTCTGTGTAGTCCTCCAAGTATGATGAACTATAACATCATCAAAGTATACACACATTTTTCAAAATATCATCATGGGAAAAAGAACAGACTGAATGTACCCCTTTAGTGTGGAATTACCCAAAAAATTGGCTGTTCTCTCAGAAGCAAGGCACTCAAATGTTTCCAAACTTTCATAGAGCAGTTTGCCTAAATGTCCAGCTGTTAAAGAAAAAAATTAGAAAAGTACAATTCCATTAACATAACATAACAGGTTAAAGGGCAAAGGAGGGCTAAGGCCCCATAAGATGCCCTGTCCATACAACCTTAACTGAAAACAAACAACCAACCAACACCAAACGAGCCCAGCACAATTAGATCCTACCACAGTTATGGAAGAACTTGTCAATGTTAACCTTAAAGCAACTGGTGCACAGATGTAAAGTTAACTACCCACTCAGGCAGACTATTCTCTCTATGAGAGAAGCTGAACTTCCTAATGCCGAGCCTTGCAAAACACTAAACTAGCTTCTTACAATGGCCTCAAACCTGAGAATTACTTTGAACCCTTAAATAATTGCAAGATGATAAAGGATTCCTATCAGAGAGAAATTTGTACACCTGAAGCATGTCCCCCCTAATCCTTCTCAATTTATTAATTCCATTAATTAGTAAGTGCTAATTAATAGGCATTCACTGTACTTGTATGTCCTGAGCAACACTTTTTTCCCATGAAAGTTTATCTTATGTTAAGGAAATTATTGCAATAATGTTTTTACTTCATTTCTTCTATTAGGACCATAGGTCAGTTCTTGTAAATCCAGAAGATACTTGCAAATCAATCCTGTTAGTTAATGTGCATTTTGATGACTGTCCCGTACAACACTTTTTGTGCTGTACTGTATGGACAGTCTCGTACAACATGTACCTAGATGTAGTACCTTGAGATGACGTAACTTGCAGAGTTGATAAGGGCAGTACATATTAAAGACCATAAATTAATATGATTAAAATTCTTTTGTTTTCCCATGAGACCATGAGTCACATAACGTATTATAAACTGTTAGTGGCTTAAAAAACTTGGTTGTGCCAGGTGAATGCTTTAGGGTAACATCTATTGTGCTCTTTCAAATATTTTCACACAACCATAAGTTTGAAAAGGCTTTTCCTTGCACAAAGTATAGGCCTAGGTAATAGAGTAAGAAATAAAGGGAGGTACAGGAAAGAAATCTGTTTAGTTAGTAGCCAAAAGGTGCAAGACATATCCTACAAAGAAATTACATCATGATCATGCACCATTCATTGCTTAAGAGAGACTGAGGATTGCCCACGAGTTAAAAACTATGAGTGCCACTGAAAAGACAATGCTGAGGGAGGGTGAAAGAAGCTGTGAGAAAATGAAAGTAGATGTAGGAAAAACAAAAAGCTGTACTGTAATTCAAACTTCAGAACAGAGACTTCTACTTAATTGACAGGATTTACCATGTACAGTACCAAAGACAACAGTCACATGGTAAAGCCCTGCAAATAGTCAACAAATGTTTGCCAACTGCCCTGTGGAAAGAAAGGCACTCATCTCAGGATTGGCAGAAGCACATGGAAAGGTGTTAGCCAAAATGAAGAATTATGTTAGTACTAGTACGACTGCCCTTTTTGTCTTTTTGGAACTGTTGATTAAAAAAATTTTCAAAAGATGTACTCCCTACAAAGTACATTGTGAGGAATGTGACAATCTTAAAATGATCAACATGATCATTAAAGTGTGTGTTACTGTATGAGCAAAACCTTTTACTTTGTAACCACACTCAAGGCAGTGATGCGTTTTGGATTTCATTAAGTGTTGGGAACATTGATGGCGATCTGAGTGGGGAAGGGGAGGAAGGGGGAAGCAGGGGAGGTGACCAGCCAAGGCACTTGTTGGTTTCATATGACATAACAAGATTGTTTCATCCAACATAATGCAAGGCTTACAGTATGCACTGGAAAAGTGAGTAGCCATTGCAGGTTTGAGAGTGAGCTTTTAAGGCTTGAACTTTCAAAGAGTTGTAATGTTGTCAGCACTGGTACTGTATACTGTGCATGTAGTGATGAAAGCTATGTCAAAAGTCCTACTCTTGACTTACAGTTCTTATTGTCTCCTTGTTATTGTGAATTTTGATCCTCCTTGCAGTATATATCCTACATTTTCCATTGGGTGCAGTTCAAGCCTTACAGTACAGGGGCTTGGGCCAGGCACCAGTCCAATGTTTTTCAATGTGCTGCCAATTAAGACTCCAGGAACACCCTGGTGCTGTATTAGGCCTACAAGTTACTACATGTACACTCAGTATGTGAAATGAGCACATGGACAAGTTTGTGTCAATGAACACTCATGAATGAAATTTCACGTGCACCTAAAGTATCAAGATAAATGCTCACTACATGTGAAGACACTGATCTCAGTTTTGGGTTTGATACTGTAAGTTGGGGATATGACCAGGCACTTTGTTGGAAACCAGTTCCTACATTTTTGAAGCAAACCAGGTGCTACATCTGGGGACCATAGAGTGAAATCCCCTTCCCTGACTTAATGTAAGGCTTGGTGTACTTATTGTTAGGGTACAGTATTTGTACACTACTGTAAATGCTCGGCTGTTACAGTATATAGTGAGTTGCATGAAAGTTATTTGCTTCAGTAAGTTAAACATTAAGGCTTTCAATACAGTAATGAGTTGCAGAATTTTGTCCAGTTTGACAAGGTTTTACAGTACTGTATAGTGTATACAGTACTGCAGTGCTAAATCTGTAAGAAGTTCTGTCAATCTTGTTTTTTGGTCACAATGATAAGAGAAACTTCATGATGGCATTTGTTTTATGTATGTGTGTGCCAAGCTTGGGTTTTCATGACATTGTCAAAAAGCTGTGGAAAACGTATCAAAAATCCCAGTTTGACACCCAAAAGAGTCAAAACTTGTCAATTTTGATACCAGACATGTCCATAACAAAAAGCTGAGAAAATGACCAACTTTGCAGTGAGTTTTACTTCGGAAAATTAATTTTGAAGATGTATCATACAATTTACTTTAGGCTCCTAAGTACAGTATATAGCAGAAGCAAGAAAGAAGGCTGAGGGAAATGGTGCAGCCTGTAGATAGAACTCAGTGAGCTACTATGGTTAACCATTAAAACTTGGGTCAATAAAAGTACCTACGTGTAGTACCCTTGTACTGTATTAAGGCAGCAGCCTTCAGCTATTAATGTACATGTCATTGGATCCCCACAGTTGGTAGCCAGTACAGTATTGGACTCAGTTTTGCCTATTTTGTTCATTTTTATACTAAATTATGGCAAAATCCATTAGTTATCACATTCAAGTGATATTGCAAATGAGTTTTTGACACTAAGCCTTTGACATGTGGAAAAGGTATTTTTGACAGTCTGATACTGTAAGCCGTGGTTAAAACCACAAGTAAAACATCGAAAACTTGCCAACCTTGATGCGTGTAGAGGTATGTGTTTGCACTGTTTGTATGTGACTATGTGTGTGTATGTGTTTGTGACACTTACCTTTTAAACAAGATATCTTATGAAGGGTAACAAAAGTTTTTATGTAGTGTTTATGGTGGAGGCTGAAGATCATTCAAGGTCACTGGAAGGTGAATTCTGAAAAATTTGTCGACATAATATCTCCAGTTAATAGGAAATGTGCATACTTTTCATCCTTCCCAATGTAAATCTGTGCATTATATGTATTACTGTAGAAGGGATTGCCATTTATTGGTAGAGGTCAATAGCCATTTGAAGTCACCAGCAGTCAAAGTCTGAAAGCCTTGTTAACATACTGTACTGTAATATCTCAAGATAAAAAGTAGGATACTTTTCATATTACTGTATGTAGTACAGTACTTAGGTGCTGTGCATACAGTATTAAATGTAGTAGAAATGTACTGCTTTGGTGGTGGTCAAAGATCATCCCAATCTTAGGTTACTGCCCAGGGTCTAACCCCCAAATCCTTGTAAAGGATATCCCAAGATAGGAAGTATGGTCACTTTTTGATTCCTTGGATACTTTCCATATTTGGCATGTATATGCTTTATATTCAGAAGATGAACCCTATTGTTTTGGGAATTGCTTGTGAACACTACTGTATACATACAGTATATCTCAAGATAGGAACCATGGATACTTTTCATACTTGGTATTTTGGATTTATCATTTGAGAGAAAGAACGCCATGAGGAAAACTAGCCCGATGCTCTCCATATAGCACCTTCATGGTTAATTAAGTCAAGTGTAATTAATGCTCACATGACCCACTGACCACACTGCTCATTGATTGACCATACTGAGATAAGAGTAGACAAGCAGCACAAAGCAGTATAGCTTCCTGTAGAAGAGTCTCCTGACACCCTATCAGTAATTTTATGGTCCACTGGGCCAGGCAGATGTTATCAGAGTGCTCAACTAATGAAGTAGAAATATCCTGAAAAGGCCCTGAAATCAGGGTATTTGAAGTATTGGGGAAGTTTGTGTAATATTGTTTTTTGGTGGAGATTAGAGGTCATGTCAGGCCACTAGAGATCAGAAATTAAAGATGCTGTAAACAGGATACAGGTATATCTAGATAGCACTCTTCATACCTGGCATGTGGATGCTTTATATTCAGAATAAGACCCCTACTGCATTTTGCAGAGGGCACAATTCATGTTTTTTAGCCTAAAACGTTCCCACCGAATCTTGAAATTTATGTTTCTGTAATATGACTTGAAATTGGTCTGTTTTGTAAGAACACTTCAATGATTAATACAAAAATAACCATTAGAAGATAACTTCACAATGTACATGTCTACATGATACTGTACACCTATATTGTAGTGATCTAGCTAAACAGCACAATAGTTGTCATTGTCAATGCTGTAACATATTGAATGCTGGAATAACATCCAGGCTGTTAGTAAGCCCTCAAATGTGAGTTCTTGAAATTATGAGCCTCAAGTCAAAACCCTTGGAGTTTATTATCATCACTGGATTGACTCTTTATTCTTTCCATGATGTTTTTTTTTTTTGAGTGCTAACTGTTGCACACGTTACTCTGTTGCTAACATTACAAGTTTGACAGCAAGCGTGACATGGCTTCATACTCCTAAACAAAGGAAGTTCAGTTGCGGTATGTTTACTGTGTACAGTACTCCATGGATGGCTTAACCACTGGCACAGTACAGGATACAAACACATACAGTAAGTACTGTAGGCTACTGTACTACCCTCACAGCCACACTTCCAATGTTGCTAATGTTATGTGATTATTTGACAGCATTGGATAAAGTGACATTAGCAACACTTAGACTGATCCCTAGCCAAAGCTTTGGACTTTCAGAGCATATCAGTTTGTATGCATGGTAGAGCTATTGTGACCTGTCATGACTAATTGTAAAGCAAGTGCTGTCTTCTTTTCTTTTAGAGTTAGAGGGTGATTTACTGATAATGAAAGTTTTGACATCATTCCTCTCTGGTTTACAACTTTCTGTATTAGAATTTGAACAAAATGATGTGCAGCCCACTGGCCAATGAAGACGAAAAGATCAGTTTTTTGAAAGTCCAGTGTTTTCTTTGTGCGCACATAGTTAAATTCAATTTTATCAATTGTTAGTGTGATTTACCCATTGGTAATGCTTAAAAGCCATTGTGGTGGGATAAAATGATGTCAAGTAATTCCTTTTATCGTAAATATAAAGTAGATTATGAAGTGTTTCATTGCAAGCTTTCGCATCAATGTTGTTTACAGTATTTCTTTGCACATTTATAGAGACAAAAAAAATGTAAACATGACTTCATTCATTTTGCTTTTGTGTTTTAATTGTTATGCCATTCAGGAGTATTAAACCAGTCAAACAACATGAAATGTCCGAGAGGGTAAAGTTCGTGTGAGAGAGGACAAACTGAAACCCTTGTAAATATAAATCTCAAGTTAGGAATGGTGCATACTTTTTATTCTTGGTATACAAATTTATCCTGTTATTAAGAGGAAGAGTACTATAGTTTTTGGTGGAGGTTATGTGAGGTCACCAGTGGTCAAATATCGAATCCTTTTTAAACACAGCATCCCAACATACAGTAGGAAGCATGTACAGTACGGTATTCCCTTCATACTTAGCTTTTGGATGTATTATGGTCAGAAGATAAACCCCATTCTTTTTGATAGAGGTCACAGGTTGCACAAGGTCTCCATATGTAGGTGAAACAGCAAAAACTTGGAAATTGCTTGTAAGTTGTAAATGCAATAGCTCAAGATGCAAAGATTGATACCTACTAATTCCTTTTGGCGAGGAATCACTAAGCCTTTGGTCTTTCTGGTTGATTCTTTGGAATTTATGCAGCCATGCTGGTGAGTGTACAGTATGTGTGTGTGTTTGTTTGTAAGTGTGTTTGTCATGAGCAGCTTGTAAACACAAAATCTCAGTGTAGGACTCCGACTGGTGGTTACTGTACTTTTCATACTGGGTGTATAGATTTATAATATTGGAAGGAAGAATCCCATTCTTTTAACTAAAGGTCGGAGGTCATTCGAGGTCACTAGAGGTCTAAAACCAAAAACCATACAATATCTCATGATAGGAAGCATGGGTACCTTTCATACTTATAATGTCAGTATATGTGCTCTCTCTTTTTGTAGAGGGCAGCAGTTTATACCAAAGGTCACCAGAGGTGAACTACAGTAATCAAAACCTTGTTAATTGCTTGTGACGATGTTGCCTCAAGATAGGAAAATAAGAAACAGTATTCAAAATTAGGATATAAATTTGTCATATTAAGAGTAAGAACCTCATTTTGATGGAGGTGGAAGGTCATCTGTGGTAATGAAAACCGTTGAAAAAGGTGTTTCAAGAAAGGAATGATGTACCTGTACAGTACTGTACTTGGTGTACAGATATAAAAAAGAACTGTAGTTTTTAGTAGAGATCTCAATGGTCATCCGAGGTCCTTTGAGGTAAACACATTTTCTCAGGATAACAATGATGGATACTTTTCAAACTAAATAAATAGATCTGGCATATTTCCAGAAAGGTTGGTATTGCTTTTGATGGAGGTCAGAGATCATTTGAGGTCACCAGAGGTCAAAAACCAGAAAACTTGGGAACATGATATTTCAAGATAGGAATGGTGGATACTTTTCAGACTTGATATATAGATTTGTCATATTATGAGGAAGGATTCTCTTGGTTTTGGTGGAGGTCCAAGATCATTTGAGGTCAACAGATGTAAACTGCTCGTAAACATGATATATCAAGAACAGTCAGTTAGCTGTACCTTCAGGTTGTGTTGTTTCAGAAGCAGTGTAAAGAGAGGGCTGAATGTTTCTACTATTCTAAGGATAAAATTGTAGAGAACAACATAAGCCTGCATTTAAGCATAACTGTGGTGCATCAATTTCAGTTTTAATTAACTGAAGATAGACTTTTGGCAAGGATGTGTCACTACAATGTAATTAAAACTACAGTATCCTATGTACAGTTAAATTTGTACAGTATGTTGATAGTTTAGTGGAAAGTGTTTGGTTTCCCGTTCTGGTGGGCCCCAGTTCAACCCAGTAATTCCTGAAAATGGAAAAATGTGCTTGTGTACAAGCAAGCTCATGGTAGGAAAGGTCTGCTGTGTACAGTATGATACTTGGGAGGTATTTTGACCAGAGTGTGAAGTTGTGCCCTGTTGCTTTTGGCACCAGTATCATGAGTTAGAGTTAGGTGAGGTTTTAGGGCTTAGTTTCTAACCAATTGGTTTAAGTTGGGCCGGCCACGGCCTTATTTCCAGTTGTGGCTAACTGGCTTGTTTTCTCTGTTCCATTGCTTATGCTGAGCACCAAGCACAATGGCAGTAGGTTCCATTTTTAAAGTCTTTGGTATGACCTGGCCAGCTAGGAGTCGAACCTCAGACCTTCCGGCTGCAAATATCATGAGAAAAAATCTTATATCTGATATCTTAAGAAGATTACTTTGAGGGATAAACCACAGTGCAACAAATATTTTCCTTTCTGCAAGGAATGACTAAGCCTTTGAATTTTCTAGTTTAACATAGAATGAAGATATGCATTACATGAAGAGGAAAAGGCCTACAGTTTTTGTTGGAGGTCAAAGGTCATGTAAGGCCACCAGAGGTCAAATACTGAAGCCCTTTTTATAGCATGATATCTTGAGGCAGGAAGCATGGATACTTTTCATACTACTGTATCTATGCATTATGTTGAGTAGAAGGACCAATGCTCTTATGGGTGTCAAAGTGATGTCCCCCAAAGTTTAAGTATGAAAAACATGTCGGTGAAAGGGCATTTCAAGTCACCATAGTTCAAATTCTGAAAACCTTAAATCACATGATGTCAGAGAAGGGACCAAGACATGGTACAGTACTGTGCTGTACTTCTTACACTTGTGTGGATGCATCATATATTGGTCAAAGTAGTGGCAGTGGACATGTACATTATAGGAGCTAACTCCAATGAAACAGCTACTGTAAGTCAAGTGTGCATACATCAAAACTTCAATGCATTTTTGCACTCTGGTTTTGCATCTGAAGTATGTAACATACTGATTGGCACAGTTAATCCTTATATTCCACATAATAAGTTGCTTTAAAAAGATATCTGCAAAATTTTCCCTATTGTTAATTTATTATACATGTGATGGTTTGACTCTTTGGGCAACAATACAGCACATGTAAAGCCGAGGACCAAGGTGTTTACAACTCATTAATATACAGCATGAAAACAGTATTACGTAAAAATTATCAGTCAAATTATTACGTGGCGTACTTTTTATGCTACAAAAAATGTTGAAAAGTATTACCAGCATTTTGTTGCTGGCTGTCTTCTGGACAATCAGTTTAGTTTGCTTGAGGATGACCATTGATCATCATTTGCACGGTGCAAACTAGTCCCAAATTGTCCAAAATGTAGGGTACAGTACGTTCAAAACCATGGAAAGCTGAAAATGTGGAATTTAGCTTTGTACCCTTACAAATTCTTCAAAATATTGTAGCCATAACATTCAAAGTAAAATTTGAAATAATTACAGTATACTTAGTACAGGTTTTCTAGAAGTAAATTCCCTATTGTACCTCACTGTAAGTTAGCCTGCAGAGCTGGCCAGTAGTGTTACTGTCATAACGCTTTACATCATGTCAGTACTTTTAGTAGCGACTGTCAAACAAATGTAAAACAGTATTAAAGGTCATTTATCATGTACCATTAATGCAGTAGGTAATGTATCTATAAATATATTTCACATCAAGCCTTGTGTTACAGTATGTTGAAGGTACATACAAAAATTGAAAGCGCTCATCGTATAAATTAATTTTTTTTTATTTCTACCCAAGGCTTTCAACATGGATGCACAATTACAGAGCCTACTTCAGGTCCTGCACACAAGAGACACACAAGTTTCTCTTCAAAACCAGTCTTCAGTAGATTCCTCCGTAGTCACACCCGATACAGAATTAACCACATGTAGTCCAGAAGAGACAGAAAAAGATGAGACTTCAACTCAGCTTGTCTTGCAATATATGTGCCATGTTGGCTGCTACCTCCAGAAAAAAGAGAATGAGGAGGGTGGGGATGTGGGATACAACATTGTCCAACACGCCATTCTGGATGCCATTCAAAACCCATACATGTGTGCCATGTGTGGATCCATCTTTGCTTTCTCAGGGAATCTAACAAAGCACATACGACTAGTTCATGATTTGTGTGGACTATCTGATCCCCCAAATGTCAAGGAAGATAAGCAAAAGAATTCTTCAAAGAAAAGAGGAAGACCACCAGGCAAGAAAAAAGAATTGAAGCCAGGGACTGAAAGTGAGGATAAGGAAGATTCAGAGACCATGAAGGAATCGTCTGGTGGAAGACCACAGCGTAAGAGGAGAGTACCAAAACGTTTCCAGGATGAGGCAGAACTAAAAGAAGATGATGACGTTGCTGACATTACTGAAAATTCTGCAGATGATGGAGAGAGTAATGATTACAGTAGAGATGTTGAAAAGGAAGAACCAGTACAGAAGGAGGATGTCACTGATTCCTCCCCCTCCAAAAAGGAGAGAAAAAGTAAGATACCAAAAGAGCAAGTGAATGAGAATGGTGTAACCAGTAATGCATCAAAACAGCAAGTACACAAGCTATACCCGTGTGAATTTTGTGATTCTGTTTTTGTAAACCACAAGCAAAGATTCAATCACCGGACTAAAGCCCACCAAGGACGAGTGTTCAGGTGCAAAATTTGTACAAAGGAGTTTCACTTGACAAAACCCTGGATGTATCAGCGACATTGTCTAACACATGAAAGACCAAACAAGCGCAAACTTCGTCGGCAGCCAGGTGATGAGCATGTGTGCAACGTGTGTGGGTCAGTTGTTGCAACTGCATCTTGCCTGGCTATTCACAAACAGAGCTTTCATCCTGAAACTGTGCAAATAGAGAAACCCTTTTGTTGTGAACAATGCGGTAAGATGTTTCGCACAAAGTACCTTTTAAAATCACACCAGGGGCTTGTACATACAGATGATCGGCCATTTGAATGCAGTAGGTGTGGGACTACGTTTAAGACTAAGCAATACTTAGAAGTTCATTTTCGGGTTCATACAGGAGAAAAACCCTACACATGCAAATTTTGTGGTAAGTCTTTCCGTTCTAATGCATCAAAAAGAAAGCATGAACGTATTCACACCAAGGAGAGGCCGTATAAGTGCCGTTTTTGTGACAAAAGTTACAACAGTAAATTGGCAATGTTGGAACATGCCACATCTACCCACACTGATGAACGACCACTTGTCTGTGAGATATGTGGAAAGACTTTTGTTCATAGAGCCAGTTTAAGGCAACACCAGTTTCTTCACTCGGGTGAGAAGCCGTTTGTGTGTGAATATTGTAACAGAGCATTCTCGCAAAAAGTTAATCTCAAGGATCATATTCGAAGTCTTCACACTCACGAAAAACCATTCAAATGTGATATATGTGAACAAACATTTAGCCGGTCAACTGGCAGAAATGATCATATGAGAAAGAAGCATAAAACAGAACCATTGGTAAGGTCATACCGGATTGCTAACTCCCACTCAGAACCAACAGAGGAAGTAGAGATTTCTGGACTGGAGGTGGAGTTTTGAGGCATTTGTGTTGCATGATTTGACCTTGGTTATCTGAACAAGGGAGTGTGAAATTTCAGCCATGTACAACTTTAATTTAAGAGATCTTTCTGTGCTAGATGGTTGCCCTTGATACCTTAAGTAATTGTCTAAGTTTTGGTATCAGGACAAGTAACTGGGTAAGTCAGTGCCCAGCTTGGACATACATTTGTAGTAAAGGGAGAGGATTGATGTAATCATAATGACTAGGGCTGTGACTGTTTAGCGATTAATCGCTAAACGATCGCATGTGTAATAAACGTTTAGTATTAAGCTACCAGCGATTAATCGCAAAACCTGTTTTTCCGTACAAAGTTAAAAACAATCTGCAGTCATTACAGAAAATTAGATGTTCACCATAACTCTTTTTGAAAAAGTGAAATACATAATTATACAATTGGCACGCACGTAAACATACGACATCAAAGTTGAACTTCTATAAGGATCCGTGTTTGAAGTTCATAGAAACTATGTCCCCCTGGACGTCACTAACGCATTTTACATATTCATCATATTCAAGAGCACGTTTAAAGTCTCTATGTTGATCATAGGTACTTGCGATTAATCGCTAAAGGATCGCAAAATATTGCGATTAAACATTTAGTAATTTTGCTAAACGTTCACAGCCCTAATAATGACTTGGAGGATGGGGTTGGGAGAGTGTACATATTGGTCTTTCTGTTTTCTTATTGACATGTATGTATTGTTTACAGCATTTTGGAAGATTCCCTGTTTGGTAATGAGAAATACATCAGTTGTATTATTGATCCTTTTTGTGGCTTTTTGGAGAATTTTAATGCAATAGCCATGAGCTGAGGATTTGAAAGCGATGCAATCATATTTTTGTTGTCTGAGTTTCTCTTCCTTTCTCTTAAAGTGCACCTTAAGTTAATAATTTTAAAACTATATGAGCAGCAAAGTGCAAAAAATGTGGTACTCTCATTTTCATAGAACATTCCTGTGCTGCGCTGTAAAATGGTGAAGTTTATATATATTCGCTCATTTTAAGATGGGAAATTGCAGAGTAAGTTGTGATGGCACTTTGCACTACTCGGATTACAGCTTTTGTTTTCCTTTTTTTTCTATAAGACACTAAAGCTTGTGCGAAAACGTGATCACTGTCTTATGGTTATAGAGTGACATGGTCATGTAGGTCATGTAGGCATTTTAATCTCAAAAGGAAACAAAAGAAGGTAGTATGAGTTGTACTAGAAGGACATTACAGATCACAGGGAAATGGACTATTTCAAATTTAGTTAATAAGTCCAACATTCAATATTTCAGCAATGAAATAAGCTGGATAAATGAGATTCCTTTTACAACCTCCGCAAAATATACTCTTGTTATTTTTGACTTAAGGCATACTTTAAAATTTAGGATTGTCTTTACAATGCCATGCACTAGTTGATAAAAGAGACATGAAAAAGGATCTAATCATTTGAATTAATAAATTCTTGACATTGCACCACGGGCATAGGAAGCGGGGGGGGGGGGGCTTGGGGGCTTAGCCCCCCAGTCAAAAATGTGGGGGGCTGAAGTATGCTTCTGCCCAAGATCCAAGGGCAAAAACCCCTTATTTGTCTCTTCTGTAAGAAATGTCAAAAATTTGCAGTAATTTTCCTTAAAGTTTGTCCAAAATGTTGCACCAAATTGCATCTGAGGACCCTCAAAAACCCAAAAATTTTCCAAAGGGGAGGGGGGCCCCTCCCCTTAGACCCCTCCCCCCAGGACGGCGATCCGAAACAAGGTTCAGCCCCCTCCCCCGTCTCGAAAAGCTTCCTACGCGTATGCATTGCACTCATTCCAGACATTTTTCAAAATGTTTGCTAAATTTTGCTCCCCCACGGTAATGTATTAGCCCAAATATTGGACGAAACGAGTCGAGTATTAGACACCGACAGATTAAAGGTTTGTGAGCATGTAACCAAAAAAGCAATTATATTAGCCAGTGATAAAGATTTTCTGCTGAAATATCAACGTTGGGATTTCATGGGACTTTCTGGCGCATGATCTTGGGAATTTTATAAAATGTACTGGCATCCCTGATGTATAAAGGATCTAGTCACGTAATATGGAGCTGACGAGAGCTCAGCTGAGTGCTTCAAGCAAATTATATAATATGACTGTGATGCTACCGCACAGAGCACTGTGTGCTACTAAAAATACGCATAGCGATGTACAGCACCCTAGTGAAAACCAGCATCTGCGTCCGTTTCATACTATAGTGCACAGTGGCGTAGCTAGACATTTTTTGTGGGGGAGCAAAAGTACAAAAGCAAAAAATTTCCGACAGATTAATATCAGGGGCCCTTTTTTTTTTTTTTTTTTTTGGCTTTCCGGGCAATTTGAGACCGACTTTTGATTTTCACGTTCACATTTCAATGTGTAATTCTGCTTAAAAACATAACAAGTGTTGTAAGTGTTTCAAATGAATTGTTTTTTAATTTATTTCCGACAGAGGCCTTCGGAGGCTTTGTGGGGGGCGACCGCCCCCCCTGCCCCCTCTAGCTACGCCACTGGTGCAGGCCGTCCCTGCAAATTACTTCATTTCATGAGCACCAAAAAGTGATTGCTGAACTGTCGTACGATTCCTAGTTAAAGACAACAAAGTTATTCTATTTCTGTATAGTAGGGGCTCTATAGGCAAAAATCATCCTGTTCAAATAGAACAAAAGAAACAACCGTAGCTAACCATTATGTTCAAAGGCGTCCAGATGTTGATCAAGTTCATTTCACACCCTTTAAAGAGTTAAGCAGATGCGTATAGCTACAGGGGGGGGGGGGGCTGTCCCCCAGATGTTTGTTAGGCCTCCCAAAGATTTGTTTGTATCGGCCTAAAAATGTGTAATAATTAAGAAAGAAAAAATAAATGTGTAGAAAACACATTTTGCGCACGTATGCAATCAGGGAATAATTTTTGAACATAAATCTAGTTAAAACAATGAAAAATAGCACCAGATTGCGTACAAGGACATTTAACCATTTAATGTTTTCTCAAAGAGGAGGGTTACACCCTCCCTCAGACCCCCTCCCCAGGAGGCGATCAGTGTCATGACCCCCTCCCGTTTGATACCTAGCCCCCTTGAAAATTCCATCGTAGCTATACGCCCCTGGATTTAAGCCCATCGTTGTGTTCCAAAATCCACCTGGCCCTCTCTAAAAGCCCTTGCAAAACAAACCCGTACATTTCCCTATTTCACCCATCTGTTCTCAATGGTTTAATGTTGGTGACAAACACAACTCCTTTTTAATCACAGTATATGTATTCAAACCAAACAACAACAAGCAAATATTATTACATAAACAGTTTTGATCTACCACGCATGCGCAGTCGACCGTCCAAACCAACGACTGACCATATTCGACTGAGGCCCCTTACATCCGTCACCGCTTCCGAATGGACTCCCCCTCCCCCATTGGGTTGCTTAAGCTAGTCTCGAAAACGGGATGATACAATCCCTGGTGGTCAACTGACATTACATGCACTACCATTGCAAGTATAATGTTCAAACATTTTATGTCTAATATGCTCCCTGCAGGGATGGAGCCCCCTGTGGGTCCTATTAGAAACTTTCCAGTTGCGCTACTACTCACACTAAAAGTCTGGATTCGGCAATGAAACGATGAACAGTGACCGACACTTCCGCTAAGATATTTTCTCCCTATGAAAAGCCAGTCCGCCATTTTGAGTTTCGTATCTACGACTGTTGTAATATTGGGTAAGGAGCCTCTGATTATTTCCCGTTGACTTAAATACTAATGTTGGTGCGTTTCGTGGCCTCTGGACCAATGGCACAGAGGGAACACGGTATCCCAAACGTATGTGGTGGGTTTTAGTTGTTCGGATTAGGCCTAGTGGTAGGCCCATGGTGAACACCTTGGTAAAGGTCCATGGTCGAAAGCGTTGGAAATCCTGTTAGGAGTAGCGGTAGCGTAACTCGGGTGCTTGAAATGGGGGAGGGGGTAGGGATGAAAATAAGGTAAATGTACCGATAGCATATAGTCAATGTACTGACACTAATTAGTGCCAAAGGGTTATCACTTAACAAGTCATCCCTGCACCCGTGGCCCCTCCCCATCCACCCAGGGGTGACGCCAGGATTTGCCCGACAGGGGGACAGACTGAGTCCCCGACGGGAGGGCCAGAGATCCGAAGCCTCGGACAGCTCCGATCCCGTCGAGAGGTTCGTGAGGGAGAATTTGAAGAAAACCTGTGTACTATACCATGTCATTGCGGGGCATATTTTGCACAAACTTTGTATTTACTAGAGGAAAATAGCTCCGCGCCGATGTAATATTTTTGCCGGACTCTAAGCTGTGGAAAAGCGCTCTAAGCACGCAAAATTATTGTGGGTGAGCCTATACACTAAAAAGAATCTGTGCTTATTTAAAGCTTACATAGATCAATTGTTCCAGCAGTTGGGCCCAATTAAGCACAATTTACATTTTACTTCCCTCCTCGAGTCACTAGCCCTACCGCAAGACATGCAAGCAGACAAGAGAACATTAACTAAGTATAGCGAAATGAGATGAAATTCCCGACATTCACATAATTCCATGTATTCTACTTATGAAGTTACTTGAAAAGATGGTAAGGGTTTGTAGCTTACTATATTTAGCTATAAGTAACGGAACCGAGGACCAGTGGATAAAGCGTGTCGAAAATTTTTGGTTTTATCTCAGAAATGACCCTTTTCGGAAAGCCAAAATAAATAAATTGACCATATGTGGCGACAGAATATTCCCGACAGGGAGCCGGCCATCATTGCCACCGACCCCAAGTTCCATCAGCTCCTTTACCGAGGGGGGTGGTGAGAAGTAGATATGAAGGTGCCTGACTATCCCATACCATTGCAGGGCATATTTTGCACAATATCACTTATTACTTCAAGAGCTGACTTGCGCACTGAGAGTGTTCTTTTGAGTCTGAATCGTGAAATTGCAAAGCGCTCGAAAATTTTTAGTAGGCTTGGACTAAAAACATAAGTAATTATTAAGAAAAATAAAGAAAAAATAAAAACTGTAGGGGTTTGTAGACCGTATCGGGGATAACATACATTGTGTCGAAAGCACCTGTACCGCCCGATGGAATAGCCAAACTTTGTTCCGTTAGTCGAGAACAGCAAAATGCTTTGCGATATGGAATGAAATTTACGACTTCTACAAAACCTGTGTTCTCTGCCTACATGTTACTTGGTAAGGACGACAGGACTTATGCTATCTAGCTATGTGGAAAGGAACTATTGAAGCAACTAGAGTGACCCTACAGCGCGCGTAGCGCGCCGAAAATGTTGGGTTCTTTTTAGAGAAATTGTATTCTTGAGAGCAAAGATCGACTGGTAAACCGTTGGGGAGACTAGTCGTCGTTCACAATGGGCGGATGTACCGACAAGATCCGCAAATGTCTTGACAGACCATCCCAGGAAGCCAAGTGGGGGTGACCACCCCTGCCCCCTTCAGTTACGGTAGTGAGGAGTAGACCAGACTTAACCTTAATCTATTTTAATGGGTTTTTTAAGGACGCCGAAGGGCAAAAAGCATACGTTAGCCGCTAAGAAGCTCAAATCAAGTCGGATGCATGTTAGAGAGGTACTCATGCTAATCTTTCTGGTGAAATTTGCATTGAAATCCGATGTGTAGTTCTCAAGTTATTTACAGTTAAAGGCCGTTATCACATTAATTCCAACACAGTGGACTTGAAGCAACCACATATGACGTCATAGCCTCACATTTATGAGCAGTCTTTTGTTTTTCTTTAAACACTACAACCACTTGTCTCCCCCACAATCACATGTTATCGGAGTGTGCTTGCATTAGAGGCATAAGACTTTTACAAACTTCACATTCCACATGGGGAGGCCCTATCCCTATTAACTTCAAGGTCAGCACAACAGACTGAAAAAAAAACAAAGGAAACAAAGCATTTCTCATGTGGGGAAGTGATTTAATCCCTGCTTGCCTCAAGCTCGCTTTGTTTCACAAACGTAGTAACTTCATTTGCTGATATCCCAAGTACAATTGTCCCATTTGAATGGAAGTTTTACCAAAATGCACAGATTTAGTTCCTCTTTCACATATGAAAATTAATTTTTTGCTTATACCCTTCCTTTAACATGACCAAATCTCGACCATCAGACTCTTTCCTCCTAAAATATCTGGAGGGGATCAAACGATATCCTGGCATCAGCAAAGGTTGAACACTATACGCCTAAGTTGTGTGCAATTAAGTCATCGAAATCCATCTGTTGTTGTTTTTGTTTGTTTGTTTTTTATTATTCTTAATTTCATTATGGCCTAACTAGGCCTATGTCATGGCCGTATGCAGGAATTGTTAGGGGAGGGGGGGGGGGACAACGCATAAGGAAACTTTACGTGAATTTTAGGTTGAAATACTGGAACGGTGCCACGAGAGAACGAAGCACACCCCCTATGAAACTTAGATATATATCGGCAGGGGCGGACTGGGAGTTTTCCGCGGCCGCGGCAAATTACAGCGAGCAGCATTTTGACACTATCTAAGCTGAGCGCCACCATCGGTTGGCGCGTAGCGTACCAGAAGATTTTGGACAATAATACTTGCCAGATCGAAGGAACAGGGGCGTAAATACGGGGGTGTGACACCCCCATGAAAATCAAAAGTCGGTCTCTGAGTGCCAAAAAGTTGGTCTCTGAGTGCCAAAAAGTCGGTCTCAAATCCAGTTAGTTAAACCTATGACAACAGGTCTGTCAACTCTCACGAATTTAGCATGAGAGTCACGCATTTCGGCGCCATCTCACGCTCTCACGATGAAGCATCAGTTTCTCACGCAATGTCTCAATATAGTAAAAAAAAAATCGCAGATGATGCGTCGGGTGTCGTTAAAACATCATATTCTGCAGTAAGCTGAGAGTAGTCCAGTACACGGTAAGGCTTGTCATCATCGAGCTAGCTCCTTTTCAACCCGAATTGAACGATTATATCTGTGTCCACCCGATATATTTATATTCGATTTTGGGCAGTTACCAATACCAGGGGCGTAGCTAGGATGAAATTTTTAGGGGGGCCTGGGTAACAAATGGGGGGCGACACCGCCGAGGGTCAGGCTTGTCAAGACTATCTAAGCGGAGCGCCACCATTGGTTGGCGCGGAGCGTGCAAGAAAATTTTTGGCTTTACAAACCCTCCAGATGGCCGGAAACGGCACTTCCCACGTGTTTTAAGCTGCGTGTACCCAGCCTTGAAATTCGAATCTGATCTCTGCCATTTCTCAAATAATGGGAAAAAAAATCAATTCATACAAAATGGTAATACACAAGGCCGCACATACACTTTTTTGCTAGGGGGCAAAAAGTGGGCATTACTGATCCGTGGCCTGGGGGAGGGGACTAAAGGGAACGGGTGTCTCCCTCCACCTTGGCAAAAATTTGTAATTTCAGGAGGACGTATAGATAGCAATTGTTGCAATGTTTGAGGGATTTCAGCTGTAAAAGGAAAACGAAAAGTAGTTGCGACTAAGTGCGACAAAAGTCATTTTTGAGAGCGTGGTGGATATGATGTGAAGCATGACTTCAGCCATTGAACTCCGTTGTGTGGGAGGGTTTAAGGGAGGGGAGGGAGTGTTATTGGTTATGAAACGTTTTTATGACTAAACTGGCACGTTTTAAAAACGTTTTAAGCCATTGATGATTGAAGCTACCTATAGCAACAACAGCAACATACTAGCTATGCATAATCAATCGCGCCTAGCGCGAAAATTTTAGAAAAGTAGGCTAGAAATACATTCTAATAGAGCTGTAAATGATTGGTGATGTGTACAGATATAGGCATGAAAATATTGATCTGCCTATTTGAAATTGTTTAAGTTCTATCATTACGATCACGGCTATTTCTTATATTTTCACTGCATTTTCTCTGTATATTCTCAAAGTTGGAAACGGTGCACTTTGAAAATTTCTGGGGGTAATTGCCCACCCCTGCTGTGTACGGCCGTGGATATCATATGAGCTGAGATAATACAAGAATCCTACTGAATTATCCATCCCTTTTCATTTATTTTGCCTGAAATTCTCCCATATTTACCTTCTGTGTATCTCTGTTACATTTGTCCATCACCCTATCCATAGGCTATATGTCCACTACTCAATTACATATCCCTAGATCATACCATTTGTCTCCAACCTAGGGTTACCATATTTATTTTCTAGCAAGGAGGACATAGATCACTGTCCTGATGTAGGGGTCTAAGGGTGTTCCCTTCCCTTTGGAAATTTTTCCGGTTTTCAATGGTGTCTAGATGCAAAATGGTGGTTGTATTTGTTCACGGTACTCAAGTCATAGATATATTACTTGGTCAGACCTATAATACCACCAGTAAATCTTTCAAAACTATTTAACCGCAAAGCAGAAGTAGGGATCATGTGGGAGACACATGAGATCCGGACCTTGTTGACAATTTTACAAATCCGTCCGGACCGTGACGCCAGTGAGAAGTACTAAAAAGAGGACTTGCCGAAAACAATCGTTCTACAATGCACTTGTCATGGGCAAGGAGAGAGACACGACTTACTTGTTAAGAACAGAACAATTATTCGAACGCAGTACCTTACCGTACGGCATATTTTGTGTATGATACCGTATAGGAATGGTCGTGTAAGAATGGTCTTCGGTGTATACATGATTGCCATGTTTTCAGTTGAAATCAACCAGCCATCAGAAAGGCAGAAAGGATCTAAACCTAACAATGTCACATCCGAGTTTGTCGTCGGGACGTTCGTTTCATCGTCCAAGTGATTAAATGCGAATTAGCTAAACGACAGTGCAGATTATATGCCTAATTTAGTGAAAGTAGGCATTTTAAAGTTACAAGTTGATTTCATACGTGCGCAAAATGTGTTTTTCACACATTTACTTTTTCTCAATTCTTACACATTTTATTTATTTATTTATTTTTTGAAGAAAATACTTCAAAGTTTATTTCCGTTCAAACATTCATTTTTTCTTAATTCTTACACATTTTATTAGGACACAAAAAATCTGGGGGCCTGACGAATATCTGGGGGGGCCTAGGCCCCCCAGGCCCCCCCCCCCCCGTAGCTACTGTTGTGTTGGGTTCGCGCCATGCCTCGACTAGCTGTTCTGCCTCGGTAGAAATTAATTCACCAAAAGAATAATTCGAGAAATCGAAGTCCTGGTTACATCTTTTTATTAACGGCTTCTTTCAATGAAACATGATTATTAAAATTGTGAACAGAAAAACACTTCTTGTAACAAAGGTAACTGAAAATTAGATCTTCTCTCTTTGAAAGTCAGAATTCAACTTTTCTAGAGATCCCTAAAGTGAAACTCTTAAAGGTAGACTTCAGAATCCTGCACGTGGTGGTCAATCATTACTGTGATACTCATTGGTCACTTCGAGTCTTAAGACAATAAAGTATAAATATTTACAAGTTACTTTCTGGAAGTGTCCAATCAAAGCTGTATTGAACAAACTTAAGACACGCCTGTGCAAGGTAAGTTTGATTACGTAATGTCTGAGCCGGAAGCAGAAGTTTCTCGTGAGAACCGGACAAGAGGAAGTCTGTAATTATTTACGGCTGAGTGCAACACTGACTATGATCAAAGAAGGATTGTTCAAAGAGCAACTTCCTGTTTATGAATCATGATAGGAGGTAAACATACTTGAGGTTTGAAAGGAAATGGGCGTTATCTTTAAAGGAGAGGATGCAAAGAGGGAGTATTATATGACACTACGCCGCTGACCAATACATACCGGTATGCCGCAGAATTTCCAATTTTTCGTAGGCCTATTTATAATGTGAGCAAAATGTCTCCTTTTAAATTTCCAGGAACATGAAACATCTGAAAACTGGCAATTGTGGGCATGCAGTAATGAGGCACGGAAAGAGCAATTCCTACAATCTAGGGGTATTTTTGGCAAAAACTCCCCCTGGCCGGACGCTCAGCACGAACCGATGGTCGCGCTCCACGTCAGTAGTCTCCCAGCGAATCTCACTCTCAACAGTCACTAAAAGTTGACAGCCCTGCGACAATCGTTGTCATATTCGAATGCATATAGGCCTACCTATAGTTATTATTACTACCGTCCTGTAAATTGTAATTATCTAGGAAATTCGGATCGTACAACTATGTCAATGAGAGTGTCTCCAAGAAATGTAGTCGGTCCTCAAATAGTTCACACACCCCTGCGAATTCATGTATATACGTCCCTCATGCGCAGGAAATGGCACTTCCCAGGCCCATTTTCAACATAACAGATTTCATTCAAGAGGATTTTAATGGTGGCAAAACTTGCTTGCTTTTGGGGATTTTAAAGTCAAAGGTCAACTAGGGGTCATTTGGGCTCAAAAGGTCATTTTGGGATCAAGCCGTCAAAACGTTTCTTCTAAGACAGATTGATGAGCATAATGCCAGTATTATCATTGAACAATGGTACATATAGGGTGTTCATCAGTTTAAGGATAAAGGTTATTTAGTGGCTATTGTAGCTAATATTGGCCATTTTAGGGGTCAGCTCACTTGTCTTTATCAATACTGACCAATAATACAAAACTTCACGAAACTTAACCGTGTTACATGCTGTAACTAATGCGCTCCCCGGGTATTATTGAAAAGACGTTAGAAACTTTTTCAAGTCTTTTCGGGAATACGCGGGGGCCCTCCCTTGGGACAATTCTGAAGTTTTGATTACCTTGGATGTTTTTAGAAGTATCTGAACTGCCATGACCAGGTCATGACCCCGGACGAGGAAGGGGGGCACGGTTTTTAGTTACTACTCACAAATTGGTCCCTATGTCGTCTCAATGAACAGGATTCACTGAGAATGAGGCAGTGGCCCTTTGAGATGTAGAACCTGATGGGGGAACCTCTAGATGCCCCAAGCGGCTAGTGTGGATGTTATCCATCATTTCCAATCCCTCGTCTCAATGAACAGGATTCACTGAGAATGAGGCAGTGGCCCTTTGAGATGTAGAACCTGATGGGGGAACCTCTAGATGCCCCAAGCGGCTAGTGTGGATGTTATCCATTATTTCCAATCCCAACCCTGACTCTCTCTCTCTCTCTCTCTCTCTCTCTCTCCTCATCTGGTCCAAGGCAGCCATGAACCAAGGGGACCATGCTGCGATCGCCACGTCGCCACAACGACCAGTCCGCCTATGTATATAGGGTTTGGTACTTTGTTTAATAAGGGACTACGGTGCATTAAATGACGTACATTAGTACTACTTTCAGTAACCCGTTTATTCAGAGCTTCAAGTCACAATAGTGTGACTTGCAGGAAAAGAAGCATGGTCTGAAAGAAATACTAAGGTGAAGATAAAATGTGCAGTTATATTAGTTTTCTCTGGGGGCTCGTGCAAAGCCCGCCGAGATAAAACTCCTGACATTTTTTTTTATGGTATTTGATATTAATTTTTGCCTTCATTTAAGATTGTAAAATTTAAATATAAAAGACTATTGAAAATTTTCTTATAATTTCTATGGTCTCGCTCCCTGTGGCTCATTTTTCATGGTTTGTAGGCCAATCATTTTTCAAGCTCTGGAAAAAGGGGGCAAGTGACCCCTCGTACTCCCGCCAACGGCCATGCCTATAAATGGTTGTTGTCACGATGCACCAGGCCTGAAAGTAAGGAAGACGGATGATTTAATTTCATCACGATGGTATCAAAGCACATTAAAGTGTATTCATTGGAAAGGCAAACTTTTCTCTTTAGTTTCATTATTTTGACTTTGTATCTAATTATCGTAATTTTCGAACTTCTTAATTTGACCTTTAAATCTAATAAATCTTATTTTTTAACTTAAATGTTAGTTTTAATGTAATTGTTTCAGTATTTTACTTCCTTACTTTGACTTTAATTTGATTGTTTTTGCTTCCAGTTTAAACTTAAATTTTAACCTTTAATCTCATCATTCTGAGTATAGAAACTTTAATTTTGACTTTAAAGGTCATAACTTCAATCTGTAATTTTAAAATTTTGACCTTTCCTTTTATAAACTTTTCTTTATTTTTTTATTTCTAATATTTCGACTTTTAACAATTCTTAAAATTTGTCACCGTTTTGATGTTTAATGTAATTTTAATGGGTTAAAGATTTGACTCAAAATTGCATATTAATTACTTCAAAAGTCAAACTTCGAGATTTCAAGTCAGCATTTTACCGTTTCATGTCATAATTGTGCCTTTGAATTTCCGTAGTTGACTTGAGACATCATTACATTGACTTTCGATTTCGTTATTTTGACTTTCCATATCAGTCAATTGCATTAGTACTTATGCAATTAAAATGTTAATACAAGAAGGCAATCCATGGAGTAGGAGATTTATCTCCTCCGGTTTGAACGGTGTGTACGATCTAGGATGAGTTCGGGACACAATTAATCGCAAATTTGACATTTGGCCTACATTTTGACCTGTAACCCCACCCTGTAGTAGACAACTTCATGGCATACATTTTCAAAAACAGGCAAATTTGCCCATTTACCTACCTTTTGACCTTTAACCCTAATCGTAGCAACCAGAAAACATTATTTAAATATCATCTGATCAGTTGCAGTGTATTATCTGGTTCTATTACTCTTCCTAATATACTGAGAGGCAAATAATAGCAAAAACTCATTTTTTACTAAATTTGACCATTGACCTCTGACCTTTGAGCTATGTCGTCATCAATTACGCATGCACAAGTTTTATGGTCAGGTACCTACCCACCAAGTTTAAACTTGATCGGACTTATTGTTGGGAGGAGTTCGAGAAACAACTTTTTTTGCAAAAGTTAGGCAAATGACCTTTAACCTACGTTTTGATCTTTGACCCCCAACCTTTGCTAGCAAAAGTACTGTTTCGAAAATCATGCCATCATTTCTAGCCTATTATATGTTTTTATTACTTTTTCTAACATACTGGTAGGCAAATAATGGCAAAAACCCCATTTTTAGAAAATTTGACCTTTGCCCTATAACGTCATCGATGACGCATGCACACGTTTTCATGGCCAGGTACCTACCTACGAAGTTTAAACTTGTTAAGAAGTTGTGGCTATAACGAGGAGTTCGTGACACACTTTTTTGTTCACACACACACGCACACGCACGCACACACACTCATCAGACACTCACACACAGCTTCACATTTCTGATGTTGGAAGAAGTACAATATGTCATCTCCCATATACACTACATGTACCGAGATGAGATAATAATGATATCCAAAGTTGAATTTTCCTTTCACTATTAAAATTACATTTTTAGTTCAAATAAATGCAATAAAAGTTATTATTTTAAGGGTGTGATGTCGTGTTACTTTTCTTTTTCACCTCTTTGTAAAGTCAACGTTAGATATATTTGGACATAAAACCAAAATAGCAGTTTTACTCAACATTGATAGATTGAGATCCCCTGATGAAATGTCGTTGGAATTATTGATTATCTCCACCGTTCTCGGGATCTACCCCTTTGATCATTTCTGGGATTTATCATTAGCTATGGAAAAACTGATGATGTGGAGTGTTGTACAATGGCTTTATGTTTTTGTTAATCCTTCACAAATTACCTGTCAATTAATTACCCGATAACTTTTAGTTTGCGGTGTATTGTGGACATTTTTAAGTAGTCAACGGCTACTTAAAAATGAACTCCTCATTGCATGCCTTCGTTACAACTGTCACTGGATTAAATTAAGGTAATGCATTAGACGAATCTCATGAGTACGTATTTCTATGTCACAAATTTGCAGGGCTGTAAAGCCCGAGTCCAGACTCGGACTCGAGTCCGTCTTTTACCGGACTCGGAATTGGTCCGGCATGGGAGGTTCTGGAATCGGAATTGGCCCGGAATGGATTGCAGTTAGACTCGGACTCGAACTCGGAACAGATTTCAGCTGAGTCCAGAAAAATGAAAGGTTCACAATGTTACTGAAAGATACGTTCTTATTGGTGCACAATTTAACCCAAGAAAGGTCGCACACATTCAATTGAATTTACAGGATGGACTTGACTATGGAATCGACTCCTTCTTCTTTTGACCAATGCCCCGCCTAGTTCATGCGAACTTTATGGGCAGGTTGGGAATGAGAGGTGATAGGTGATCAAGGGTTGTGCAGAAGATGGAGTTCTGAATAATTTGCTCTGATTTTGGGTGAGATTAATTTGGTGCACAGAGTCCTGGAGACGGGGGGGGGGGTGGAAGGAAGACTTGAGAATATTGAGCCAATTTTCGTGAATGCAGAGAGAGTGGTGAGAGATGTGGGTGTGTTGTGAAGGAAGTAAAAATGGAGACAGCCCAGGCCTAGGCTCGGAAGCTTTTCGCGGCCCAGGCTGCCATGAGATGGGTGTGTGGGTGGGCGTGCTAGCTAGGCAGGCGCGGATCCAGAAGAAGACGCACCCGGCGCACGCCCCCTTTTTTCGATGACCAATGATTTTTTTCACCAGCGATATGAAAAAATGAGCAAATAGATATGGAAAATATGCTTCCCAGATGCGAAAAAGTAAAAAAAAAAAAAAAAAGAAAAGGGCTTCAAAATTGCTCGTCGGCCTACCCGACACAATGTGTGCGCCCCCCCCCCTTCTCAAAATCATGGATCCGCCCCTGCTAGGTGTGTCGAGTAGGTGCGTAGGCAACCTAGACCTAGGCCCGAAGGCTTTTCGCGGACCAGGTTACTGGGTGGTGTGAGATAAGTATGATGCGTTGTACCTGAGGAGGTGTAGAGTGGAGGAGGTGAGTTGTGTAGTGGGTTGTAACTTCGAAACAGACGGGGCTTTTCAGGGCCACGATCGACTCCTAAAAAGACCCTTTTCCAATGAAATATCTCTCAGGATAGCGTAAGACGCATTGCTGTAGTATTCTATATTGTCAAATGGTGGGACTAGGAATTGGCCGGGAAATGGGGACACTGGAATCGGAATTGGCTCGAAACTGGAGGGTACTTGACTCGGAATTGGTCAGGAATCATATCCACTGGAATCGGAATTAGCCCGGAATCGGGTTAGCTGGACTAGGATACTGCAAATTTGCATACGTATAGCTGCTCTTGTTTAATAATGATAAAGGTGCCAAAATGGTAGTCATCATGTAAAACAGTGAGTATAATTTAATGGGTTTCAATGGGAACTATGCCTTATTTTGATGTTTCTGATGCTTTTCAAGGGCGTCACCAGACATTTTTTAAGGGGGGTCGTATTTTGTGTGAAGGTGGAACTTATTGCAGCGTTAGAAGCAAAGTTCGCGAGTAGCGCGAGCACTACGGAGTTGGGTCCAGGGGCTCGCTTATAAGGGCCCCTGGTGGGGTCGATGGGCGAAGCCCCGGGAGCTCTGAGGAGTTAGACATTTCAAATGCCTATAATGTGGTGAAATTATCGTCAATATTGCTAGTTTGATAATGCCCAAAATATGATTTCATATAAAAGCAAAACTTGAACCCATGATGGATGGAGATCAAAGAGAAAGCTTTTAAGTCTTAAAATGACAATGGCACCAGAACGTTTTTCTTTTAAAGTTGGAGGCCTATCATGGGATCCACGGGCTCGGTCAAGGGAACCAACTGGTAGGATCCAGAGGCAAAGGATTCCCTAGTCTTGGTCAAGACGTTATTACACTTTTCCCTAATAATACGGCTCTGCCTGTTACAAAGCAAAATCGAGGGCGCGCTTTAAACTTCACATTTTACAGGGAGATTTGCTTCAGTAATAACAGTACAGAGCCAAGAATTTCTGACTGAATAGAGGGCGTACTCATGAGATTCTCAAATGCTGTACTACTGTACGAACTAGTACTAGGGTCTTGACCAAGACTAAGGATTCCCTGGACAAAAACCCTCGGAAGCTCGTGGAATATAATGAAGGAGTTAAAAATAGCTAACCTCAAATACCAAATCACAGCAACGTTTTAAGCAAACTGAACTCTGCAATGCAAAGAAATTCAAGAAAATCGTTCAAATCTGCAATAAATAGTGTCTTATAATTGCTTAAGTTATCAGGCTCTACAGAACAGAACAGTAAGTTTGTGCAAAATGTGATTTTTAACAATTTACTTTGTTTTTTACTTTCAACCTTTCCCCTTCAAGACCTGGAAAATACTGTACATGTAATTTATTCCATTAAAATAGGTAACGGAAAATAGTAATTTGGGGAACTCGATCTGTAATTGCAATTGCAGAGAAATTAACCACTCAACGCATTAAAAGAAATTTATACTTTGCAATGGCAGAAAAAATCTATTTCGATTTTTGGTACATCTTTTAATCATTTCTGTAAAATAGCTCAAAGGGAGGTCGCTTGCACACCCCGACCCCCCCCCCCCGGTGACGCCCATGCTTTTTACACCAAACAGGTATGGCACTTACATTAACGACCTCTCTTTACGAGACCCGTTGTGTGTTCCCACACATCTTTGTTCCATTAGGCTACTATCCATGAAGATACGACCTTTAGTGTCAATCCACATCTGAAAAAAGGTTTGTCACTTTACTGCCTTTTACATATAGCCTCTCTTATTCCAGTGGCAAATCAGAATTTCTTTGTGGGGGGTGGGGCAAGACTTTTCTCAAGGGGGGAGCCAAAATAAGCTTTTTTCCACTTAATTACTGTTCTGAAGCCTGGTGCAGCGTGCAGCAGCATTGAATATGGTACAGACTATGGTATTGACTGTTGATACTGCATGCATGCGGTTAAGCTATGCTTTGACAAATTAGACCAGAGCGCCATCATTTCTTGTTATTGTTTTCAGTTAAGACCGTACATGCCAACTGGTTGAGTTGATTAATTGCCAAGTGTCCGTTTCAAGCACGTAAAAAGCACTATGGCGTACTCCTTCCATGTAGACCCGTAGTAAAATAATGCTGAACACAAATACGTAGGTTCTCTGATGCTTGGGTTAGGGCCCGGGTGGCCCCAAATTGGAAAAAATGATTCCCGAAAGTAGCAAGTAAGTGTTGGTAGCACCTGAGTTTTAAGAGTATATCGACAAATGCTTTCCCTCACCAGGCTACATATTTCGTATCTTTCCCTCCGGGTATCTATAAGTAATACTTCATTAATTTAACTTTAAGTCGAATTAACGGGATATTGATTAGTTCCCATCTATGTGTTGTCCTGAGTACCTACGTAATTATGTCATAGGTCGCTTGGGAAACCTTAGGTGGTGCTTAGACTAACTGCAAAGGAGATAACATTGGTATTTGATTCAATCGTTTAGTCTAATTCTTCCCCGTCTGGCGACGTTTTTTTCTTTTAAACGACATATATTCATAAACATTGAAACGATTCTCGTAACCAAACTAGCGACTAAGGATCTGTGCATGACTACAAGCCACTCACGCCTGTGGTACGACAGAATAGTCCTAGCAGTGTGGCCCATCTAAGGCGTCGGTGGACAGCCTTAACTCAAGAAGTGTAACATCTGCATCACCATGCGGGAAATTCATAACGTAGCATGGTAGATGCGGGCCACTCAGAACTTACAAATGATATTTTGCCCCGGCCAGGACTTTACCTTGGAGAAGTCTCGTTCTTCGACATACATAAAAGCACCACATACATTTCTCTGACAAATACTTATCTGGTTAATTCGACTTTAAGTTAAAATAATAAAGTCTTACTTATAGGTACCAGGAGGGAAAGATACGAAATATGTAGTCTGGTGAGGGAAGGTACTTCGATATGTACTCTTAAAACTCTGGTGCTACCAACATTTGAATTTGGTTCAGCGTCAGGACGGTCCTCAGTGGCGGATGCAGGATTTGGCAAAAGGGGGGACCCAGGTCATAGTGGTTTGTATAAAAGTCCCCGGGAGGGTCTAAGGAGAGGGTATGTCCCCCTGGGGGCAGTACCAGTGTATTTTGATAGGGAGCAAAGTATGTGATGAGTAATCGGCGTCCTGGGGGGAGGAGTCTAAGGGGAGTGGGTGTCCCCTCCCCTTTGAGAAATTTTTGTTAATTTAAGATTGCTCAGATGCATATAATATTTTTTGAACTGATCATATATGGCTGGAAAGCGTTCATCAGTGAATTTTAATTTTTAGTTGGGTGAAAGATGCTTTTCTGGGGAGAGGGATCTAAGGGAAGGGGTGTCCCCTCCCCTTTGAGAAATTTTTGTTAATTTAAGGTTGCTCAGATGCAAAATGGTGATGTGGTGTATTTTTTGAATTGATCATATATGACTGGAAAGCGTTCATAATTCAGTGAATTTTAATTTTTAGTTGGGTGAAAGATGATTTTCTGGGGAGGGGTGTTCCCCTTCCCTTTGAGAAATTTTTGTTAATTTAAGATTGCTTAGATGCCAAATGGTGATGTCTTTAGTATATTTTTGAACTGATTATATACCGTATCGCTGGAAAACTGTTCATAATTTAGCGAATTTTTATTGTACGCTAAATTCACAGAACATTCCATTAAAATAAGTTACAAGGCTTAAATGAGACACTACAGGGTAATATTGCAGCAAGTTATAGTTAAAGGCCTGATGTTGTCGAAAATATTCCTCTAAATATTAAAGAATTCTGAAATTCCCTTGAAAGTAGAAGCTGTGCTCCCAATGCTGTGGGCCTGGCCGGTAATAGACTGAAGTTAGCAATCCATTAATACAGCGCTCATGAGTTAACTCCTTGCTGTGTACAGAGAAAGTTACTGAGGCCAATACAAGCTAAAATGTTATCAGCTGAAAGTCAGTAGCAGAGTTATTAAAATAACACTTATTTTCTGAGGCAGAAAATAATGAACAACTTGAAATTTGAGTTTCACTCAAATTTGTTCTCATACTATCATACTGTTTCTCATACTGTATGCCTATTTCATTGTAAATGGGCCTTGTCTTTTGTTTTATGAAGTTGAAAAAATCTTCAAAATTTTTTGGAAGGGGGGCCGGGCCCCCTGGTCCCCTCTAAATCAGCCCCTGGTCCTGTGGACCGGTACTAAGGTCGGCTAATATCTCCAAAACTTCCTCCAACGTTAGCTGCTAAACTTATCGGCACTTAGGCCTAAAATCTTGTCCCTCACTAGGATGCGAGTTGCGTTGTAAGATGCTCGACAACTGCCCGACACACACTGCAACTCCTTCCACGCACCTATGGCGATTACGTAATCATAGGAAAGTTGAACAGCTGGAAATTATAAAATGAAGTTATTTAGAAATAGTTGTTGTGTGTGATGAGCTGTTAATATGTGAAAATTTTCATTTTCGTATTGACTGATGTAATGATCGGCATTTTAAGCTTCTTCAGAACACTTTATCCTCTTTCGGTTTCACATAACACATAAAGACTGCAACTCATCGATCTGTTCACACTCAGCTCTAGATCGTACACTCTACAGAAATATAAAGAACATTCTCATGGATATACCAACACCTAAGCTTTACGTCTGTGATCATTGTTTCATGGAATGTGGGCTAAATATCCAGCACCCAGCCCATAGCACTCAGCACTCAGCACCCAGCACCCAGCACCCAGCACCCAGCACCCAGCACCCAGCACCCAGCACCCAGCACCCAGCACCCAGCACCCAGCACCCAGCACCCAGCACCCAGCACCCAGCACCCAGCACCCAGCACCCAGCACCCAGCACCCAGCACCCAGCACCCAGCACCCAGCACCCAGCACCCAGCACCCAGCACCCAGCACCCAGCACCCAGCACCCAGCACCCACCAAAGAGGAGTTTTCCCATCGGAAGAACAAATTCATTGCCATTGAACACTTAAAGCTGGATATTTTATCCTCTAATCTGCATAGTAATAGTTTGTGGTGCTGTAGTACTCGAGACTCAAGACCAGTCTCGAGGCACGATTTGAAGAACTAGCACTCGTGACTCGGACTCGGAAAGCAAGGACTAGGACTCGGGCTTGGTCTCGTCAGGAACCGTGACTCGGCTCTAAATCTCCGGAGACGTGGCTCGAGACCGGCAGAATTTGGGAATCACGTGTGCAACTAATCCGCCGTCACATAGCTTAACCTCGTCCTCTGTAGTTCCTGTACACTTCCACGCGGTGCCTACGTCATTTCAATATGCGCTGTATAGTGTACATGATATTCGTAGAAGCCTAACGGTAAAAAAATGTTCATGGGGGTCCTTAATTATTTTTGCTGATGGCCCACATGTTAAAAGGGAAGATCTCACGGGGCCCACGGTCAGAAGCGTATCCATGAGTTTGCCTCTAGGCTTCGTTTTGAAATGGTTATCGTTTCACTTGAATGTGTGGTGTCTAGGGGTCTGTCGAAAGGCCCTGGTTCAGGGTAGCACCGAATGAAACAAAAATGGCGTAGCCTCAGAAACTCTGAAGGTATTTACAAAATAGTAGACGTAACCCGAACAGGTATCCATGCTATCTGAAAATGACATTGAATGGGCACTAAATTGATGATCCCAAGTATCATAACTTGGCTATGGGGCCCAATCCAGGCCTGACAGAGCGGGTAACAAACAAAATCATGTCAGATTATGTGGCGCAATTCTTTTTTGGAAAGTGTGTGGCTGGGGAGAAGGTGGTTTGGCGTAACCTTATCTGAGTAGCCTGCTGTAAGCAGGCTATTGGTGAGTTTTATCAGCTACAAGTACAATTCTTAATATTTGCTTACCTCTAATGTACAGTAGGCTATACAGACGAAGTTTAATACATATATTCAGGGGTGTATTATGATTTCTGAGAGAGCGCCATCTTTTGGAAGGCTGCTACGGAGTCTGCTTCGCAGGCTATTATGAGCGGAGCGTCACCATCTGTTAGCTCGTAAAGCGTAAAAAGAGAAATTTTTGCCAAAACCCTTCTAGATTGCCTTGAATGACAAGTTACCAGGCTGAAAAGTCGTATCACGATACCGTATTCTTTGTATTGAAATATCAATACTTAGGAAAAGTTCAAATAAGAAAAGGCAAAAACAGGAAAGAAAATAATATTTGGCCTATATGATTCTATCAAAGGGCGTATGGTCTTTAAGATTTCATAAGTTCATTTCAACTGGTCTGCCTAGTCCCTCACCAAAACTGGATGACATATGTTAAACTATATGGCCCGTCGATTTGACTGCAGTGAGGTTGTGAGTAGGTTGGGTGGGCAATTGTTGCATTAATGGTACGTTTTGCACTCGGGGATGTAGCAGAAAAAGGTGATGGTATCCTATGTTTAGCACAGTAAACCTATGCCCCCTTGAGGGTGGTAGTAATGTGGGTGGGAGTGGCACAGTGCCCCTGGCCCATGTATCTATGCCTCCAAGTAGGTCTACGTTGATAGAACAGGGTACACCGCTTCACGGTAAGTTCACTAGATTTAAAGGGAAATATCGAATTTGCGATACAGAAAATTTTCTTTTTAAAACCACTGTTTATACATAACTCAAGGTAAGGCAGCACGGTACCTTAATTCTTTTTAAGAAATAAGGTTCTCACAGAGGGAATTTCGGTTCTTTGTTTCTCAAGAATAATTTGTTGGCCCAGACTTCAAAATTTTAAATGATGCAATATCTGTGATCTTGTAATGCATAATGTTTTGAGGAGATGAGGCTATTGCTGGAATTAATTGCTGAAACTAAATGGTTTAATAATGATAATAACTTTTCTATGTCTCGTTGGTGCATTTCAAACGCATTTTTTTCCGTTAAGATCTACTCCACATCAATTTATTTTGGGTTAAAGCTATGGTTGCAGGTTTTGCGTTAGATATAGAATTACAGTCATGTAGCATGCGGGAAGGAATAGGTTTATCGTAAGTTTTATGGTTAAAGTGTACCTAAAGTCTAACATTTCAAAAGTATATGTTACAAAGCTTGAAAAATGATTCCAGATGGTACAACACCCATCTTCACAGGACATTTCTGAGCTGAGATGTAAAATGTGGAAGCTTAAATTGTAAATTGCGCAATAATTTTTGATGCATTCTTGAACTTTTCAAATTACCGTCTTTGTTTTTCTTTGTTTTCTCCAAAACCACTTCACCTTGTGCCAAAATGTTATCACTGTCACACTGTTATGGGGTGACTTGACTATAAAAGCCCTCTCCATGCAACATGCTATGCAAAAGAAAAAACAGTAAATTTGTCAAGGTCAAATAAATATTCTAATTTCAAAAGGAAACAAAAGCAGGTTATGTGAGTTGTACAAGAAGGACATCGCGAACTATTGCGCAATCGATTACTCAAATAAAGTGAATAAATTGCAACATTTTACATCTCAGCAACGGATTAAGTCATGAATATTAGAGTTGGATAAATGTGATTCATTTTCCAACCTCTACAAAGCATATTCTTGTAATTCTAGATACACTTTAAGATTTGAGTTAGGATCAGGTTCGATCAGGGGAACCCTTGATCGAGAGGGCTCTGCTCAATAAAATATTGAGGCCTAATTTTAGCCTCTAGGCATACATATAGATTAAATTGCTAAGTTATCGATGTACACCGAATGTGCTAACATACTTTGCCTAGATAAGGCTATAGCTAATTCAGAGTGATTTCTACATGCAGGTTGATGACTGTGCTAACAAACACTTTGACTTGACACCCTTCCCCCTTACACATTTGATCCCAATAAAAACAATATGTTTTTGCTTATATAGTGTTCTGTCACTGATGTACCAAAGCGCTGTCACAAATATTCCCCCTGATTAACATTGTAAGTCTTCCCAGAGAATATTTTAATCCATTGCTTCTTTTTACAGAAGCAATCCTCTGGACGTCAGCGGTTACATACAGTGCTCAACGACATGTTATCTCAAAGGTACCCATGTAACTCCTGGTTGGGGAGAGGCAATTGCCCAAGGACACAACGTACGTAATGAACCAGACTCGGACAGGACTCGAATAAGCACCCCTTATATTGCAAGTCGAACGCCTTTGCCAATAGTCCCTACGCCCGCTATAGACCCTGGTATGCTTCAAATGCCCCATTTCCTTATTAAACTAAGTCTTTTTAGCATATGAAATGTCACATGAAATAGTACATGAAATGCCACACTAGTTGTTTTTTTCAACAAGAATCTACAGTATGATGGGCCCAGTAATACTTTGGTCAGTGTCGCCAGACCTTGGGCTTTTCCCACATTCAGTTCCAATAATACGTTGTTCGTAAGTTTTTTTTTACAAACAAAGTTATGTATACAAATGATTCTAGGTAAAGCCAAGACTGTTAAATTTGTTTCTTTTATTAGTTAGCTGAGGTCTTTGCAAAACCTGCATAAGTTGAAGCTTGGTGTTTTACATTGGAACTTGGGAGTTTGGGGGAATTTTGGGCAAACAATCTTGGGAAATGTAGATTTATTTGTGGTTTCCTGTGGCCTTCTACAGGATACTAGTCGTGCCCACTAGACCAAAGGATCACTAGATCGAAGGTTCACCAGATCAAAGATCAGCGTGACGAAAAATTTAGGACTACTTCGGGATGGAGGCAGGGTTAAGATTCACTTATATACAGAATTAGGTTTAGGATTAGGATAAAGATAGGCCTCTGGTAGCATGGTTTGGGTTAGGGTTAAGATTAAGTGCAGATTTAGGATATTCGGTCTAGCAAACCTCGAACAAGTGAACCTTCGATCTAGTGACCCTACCTCACACCGCCTATGATGGGTTTTTTGCTGAAGTGCTACCTTCTATTATTGCAATCTTCGATTTTCTTTACTTTGTCGCAACCCCAACCCATCAAACGTGGATCGCCTGGAAAAGTTTAACACGTGACTGTTAAACGAAAGTCTTCCTAGAATTTACTTTATTCTTATTTTCTGGACGAGGCTGTCATGTCAAATGCGCTCAAATTAATTTGCTTTATCCATTTTTCAAACTGCCCCAACCTCAAAAATGGCAACCCTTGAGGTTCTCGCATGAAAACCTTGAAACCACATCTCAAACCTAGAGATTTTAAACAAGTCTGATACTTTATTATATAGCGAGCATGCGACAGTGTGAACGATCGAACACATTGGCACACACAAGGTACGGCTGTAAACGTTATATCGATGGTCGCTAAAGTTACTAGATTGGAATGTCAATTTAAAGCTAGACGAAACTGACTCTTGTGAGAAAATAGCCCGAATATAGTTTTTCCCGTGGAAAATCTCTTGCTATAGTCACTTTTTCTGACAACGGCACAGTTCTGATTCAATAATAACTTAACCAGCCATGGGAAGCACTGATCAAGCTTGGTGTAAATATGGATACTTATCTGGCTGTCTGGCTTTGCCTCAAAAGGATTTTCACCGTAAGATCTGGCATTTTCACCGTGAGATCTTTCATTTTCACCGTGAGATCTGGCATTTTCACCGTGAAGCGATGCTAAGACTCACGGCAAAACCGTGAGAGTTGGCAAGACAAGTCTGCATTTTTATACTTGTATTATATGTATGTAATCGCTTGAAATGTTGACTAGCATGTATCTCTATATCATACATTGTAATCAAGATTCCATTATCACGGTATGAATTTATAGACAGGAGCATTGCTGAGTTTCATTTCTGAGCTTCATTTCTGTGTAACATGAATATACTGATAGTTTTGTGTGCCTGTTTTAATGTTTATATACATTAGAATAGGCACACATGATATATCATTCTATTGTGGTAACTGCAAATCTTCATGGCCAGCTTCTTCCTAAGGTGTTTGAGACGTAACAGAGGGTCAGTTCCTTATGCTACTCAATTTCCCTACTTTCTGCTTGTTCAGTGCAGGTGATAATATTGGTGGCATATAAAGTAACCTTATGACATTTTGAAATAACCATAGGACGGTCAACAGGCAAGTTTTGATCTGTTCGAAAGTTGAAAGGTCACACACCACTGATGGATAATTGGGGGATCTAACTAGGACGAAAGGTAATGGGGTAGGCCCTACCGGGGAAATTCTGCTTATAAACAAAGCTTTTAGAAACGTGTCCTTTCTTTGGTTGGTAATATTAATATTGGTAATATTAATATTTTATTCTGCTTCAGCAGTTAGAGCGGAAGGTAGATTAAGATTAACAGAAGGGAGCTGGTCAGTTAGACTGTTGAAATCTTGCCGTGAGGATCATGTGAAATAAACTAAAGCGTAAGTGCATAAACTGTACTTTACAGATTTTTGTCGTTTCTTTTCCTTTTTCTGCTCTTGCAGGGGTGCTCGATCAAAGCACCTCCAAGGCGATGCAAGCAATCCGCACCCCCGCAACAGTATATATGAAACTTTCGTTCAAGTAAATACTCCACTACTTTTAGAGATATCATCACTTTATGATCCCTGGTGTACGTGGTGCTTGGTTCCCCCTCGGTGATAACATACAAAGTTTACCTTGCACATTTTTAGAGCCGGTATTTAAAATAAATAATGGACATCAATTGGCTTCTGAGATGAAGCTATTTAATTATTGTGATATGTTATAGGATGGGCGTTAAATGATTTGCCAGAGACAAAATTCAGTGAGTTCGAAAAATTCAGAAAAAGTTTCTCTGTTAGGAGGTGAAAACTGCATCTCAATAGCTTGTAGCGTTTGGAAGTTATTAATTTTCAAAGATATGCATTTTTGTTCAAGATGAAGTGCATTACGGGATATCTGTGATGTCATCGCGACACATTAATTTGACATAGAATTGAATTTCTTTATGATATTGACGCCGCTGTAGGGAATATTTAGCAACTTTGTTCGTTATGCTCTACATATAGTGTAGATTTGTGCTAAATCTACATGGAAACATATTCAAACATTCCAACAGTATCAAATTTCAAGGACAAACAGGACGTTCAATTAGAAAGAAAAACAAAAGGAATCTGAGGTAATGTGCCCACTTTACGTAACATTCTGTGACCTTGATGAGAACTGGAGATATTTTTTGATAAAAGTAAATACTCTTTAATATGACATATCTCGCGTTAGGGAAAGAGTATTGCTATGACGTTCGGAGGGCATAAACTAGAATTTTTTTCTCTTTCACATGAGACCCTTGTGAAAAGCCACTGGAAACGCCTTTAAGCAGGCAACACAAGAGGACAATTCATGGACTTGCAGATCTCGTCTCCGCCAGAATTAAGTTCATCGGAAGTACGGTTTAGGAAAAGTTTGTGACACACGTTTTGGCAAATTTCACCTTTGACCTACAGTATGACCCACCCTGAACAAAAGAGATGGCGAAACACTTTTTACGCAAAATATAGACAAATGTGACCTTTGACCTAACCCTTAGCAACCAAAAAGCACTATTTTAAATATTATCTTATCAGTCCTAGTATACCATGTGGTTTTTATTACTTTTCATAAAAAGCAGATGGGGAAATTATGGCAAATATTGATTTTTAACAAATCTGACCGTTGACCTATGACGTCAAATACGCATGCAGAAGTTTTTACGGTCAGGTATCTCCCCACTAAGTTAGAATTTCATTGGTCCTACCTTTTGGAGGAGTTCGAGACACTCTTATTCTGAACATTGGGGCAACTTTGACGTTTTATCTACATTTTGACTTTTGACCCCACCATTTGCAACCGAAAAGCACCATCTTAAAACCTATCTCATCAGTTCTAGAATATCATGCTGTTTTTTTTTTTTGTTTTTTTTTACTTTTTCTGATTCATATTGGTAGGCAAATAATGGTAAAAGCCCAATTTTTAGCAAATTTGACCTTTGCCTTTGACATGATCAATTACTCATGCACGAGTTTTATGGTCAGGTACCCATCTATCGAGTTTGAGGTAGCATGCCCCCCATTACATAGTCGTCCATTTGTTCACCTTCACAAATAACACCAATAAGAGACATTGGGATAATTTTGGGATATGTTACCAAATAGGATGGGGTCTTTTGTCAATTTGATATAAAAGTAGACTAAATGAAGTATCACTGGTGGCAAAATGGGGTCAATTGAAGCAATTTGGGAGAATTTATCGACTTAGAAGCTGGCGGTCGTATATTAGGCTTTGACTGAGTAAAAAGGCTCTGGGAAAAGGTGCCAAAGCTTTGAGCTCCGCTAGCAAAAAATCTTCATGGTCATGGTATGGTAAACTGAAATTGTCATAAATGGCCAACATGTCAGCTTTCTTGGGAGGGGTAGCTTGTGCTTGGTTAAAGCTTCTACAAGGTTTAAGTGGCCACTTCACTTTTTCAAATTAGTGTGTAAGTCAATGGAGGATTTATTGAGGGCGTGCTACCTTGAGCTTGATCGGACTTACGGTTTAGGAGGAACTCGTGACACACTTTTTGTTCACACATCCTCAGATACTCAGGCACTCACATTTCCGGTGTTAGGTGGAGTACAATATCTCATCTTTCTCTAATATTACATGAATTAAGGGAGATGAGATGATGATGGAATTTTTTGAAGAATGTTGTTACTATGACGTAATCAAATATAGTCTATGATTAAAGTGTAAGTTGAAAGAGTAGTGGAAAGTGCTCAGTTTTTCCATTTTGACAGCCCGGGTTTGATTTCCATTCAAGAACTCATTTTCTGAGATTTTGTTTTTCAATATTCGTCTTCTGTTAGTTATCCCCCTTGGGATACAGATTTTTTATATTAAAAAAAAGTGTCCTATTGGTTTCAGTGGAGGTCAGCGGCCATTAGTTCACCACAGGTCAACAACCAAAACCTCTTAAACACCATACCTCAAGTATGGACCCGTATATGCTTTTATACTTCAAATAAGAATGCGTTATATATATATACTTAGACAAATAGCCTTATCGTTTTCAGTAGAGTTCTGAGATCATCTGAGTTCACCGGCTATGAAACTGCAAAGACCTTGTAAACTGCTTGCAAACATGTTATCTCACGAAGGGTAACATTGAGGTATCTCATACTTAGTATGAGGATGCACCATACGTTTTTACAAGAACCCTTTGCTTTTGGTAGACGTAAAAGTTCATTTGGAGTCACTAGAAGTATAACTGCAAAAACCTGGTTTTGTGCCTGTGGGGCATGTAATACCCAACATGTGGACGACTCATGTTGTTTACAAGAACCCTATTGTCTTTGGAGGAGGTCAAAGCTCATGTAGGGTCAGCCGAGTTTAAATTGTGGAAATACCCTAAAACATGATATCTCAAGATAGATAACTTTGAAGGATCAACCTCAAAGCGCCAAAGCATTTCCTTTCGGCAGAAATCACTAAGTCTTCGCGCTTTCTGGTAGTTTATTGCACAGTAGACATAAACAGTAAACAATAGAGCTATTTCAAATTAACATTTTATTTCATCCACACAAATACAAATACAAAAATGGTACAGTAAAAGTTTAACAAAGCTAGCACCCTTTTAGAAAAAACTTACTACTTAGGCTGCAAAAGAAAAGCAGAGAGGGGAAAAAGTGAGAGAAGCAAAGAGAGAAGAAAAAAAGAAAGAATGATTAACCAACCATGTTACCGCAGAAAAACTAAGTATTTATCAAAGAGTAAATTCTTTAAGTGTTTCCTGAAGGAGGAAAACGGTTTAAGTTGTTTTAAGCTATTTGGAAGGCCGTTCCATAATCTGGTACAATAGCTGTTCAAGATAAATTTTCCATGCACAGAGTGTTGCCTAGTAAGGGAGAGGAGATCGTTGCTTCTCGTACATACAAACGAAGTCAAGGTACGACTAGTATGAACAATACTTCGAAAAAACGTTTGGCAGAAGGTTATTAAAATACTTAAAAAATAAAGCTTTGCATCTTAAAAATGTGAGTATCGTCTATTTTAAGTACACCGAGGTCACAATGGAGGAGGATGGTTGAGAAACGCCTATGCTTGAAGGTAATTGTTTTTAAGATTCTGTTTTGTAGTTGTTGTAACGGTCTTAGAAAAGAACTACTAGTCATCCCAATATTTTATGCCATAAGGAACCTTTGCATAAACAAGCGAGTAATAAATCTGAAATGAAACAGAGAGAGGAACAGAATATCTAAGACGGTAAAAAATACCGGTGTACTTAACAAGTTGATTACAAACGTCATCGATGTGTGCTTTAAATGACAACTTGTCGTCAACAATGAGGCCCAAGTATTTTGCACTCTCAGTTCTACTGAATTTGCTGTCGTTAAGAGTAAAGGAATTGGGACATGAATGGGCATTATGCACTTTGGTATGGAAGACAGTGTATGTCGTTTTGCCCGAATGAAGTGTGAGATTGATGGCATCGAACCAAAGTTTAAGATTGCCGAGAATACTTTTAGCCCTTACAATAAGATTGCTACAATCCTCATCATGTACAGACATATTGTTATCGTCTGCAAATGATCACAGCGATTTGTCAGGCACCACATTCTTAACGTCTATAACGTAATCAAAAACGACAAAGGACCTAGAACAGAACCTTGAGGAATACCAGTAATAGCTCATTAGACCAGACTCAATTTCTCTCATTTCAGACTCAATCTGAATGTGGAAAGTTAAGAAGTTTGTGTCTCCCAAAGTTAATGCTGGTAATATTTCTGTAAGTGTGAGGGATATTTCAGTCGACACTGGGAATGCCCAGTGCAGTCAAAGGGACAGTTGTAATTTCTTTAACATAACATAATTTGTTAACTTCCACTGACTGATTGTTCAGATTTTTATGAGGTATGAAAATTATGAAGAAAAACTTTCAAAATTATGACGAAATTGTCAAGGTAGCATTATCTGATTATACACGGTTCTTGATCCCAAAGCTTACACTGGAAAAAAGGCCTTGGTCGTCTCGACTTGAACCAATTGGTTGGAAACTGGGACGTTAAACCTCATCTAACCTTACCTAACCTAACCCAAAGCTTACCGTACTACTTGGTCTAACAACAGGGGCGGCGCCGCAGGGGGACAGGAAAGGCATTTGCCCCTTATGGTTTTTGAACCTCGAAAATAAAATCGTCTAAAAACCGTTTTAAGACACATAATTTTGTAGTGGTGGGGTGAGGTGTTACAGTATATCATCCATTTATCACGATATTAGTTAAATTGTCCGTTACAAAATACCTGAAACTTGCAATCCCCGCACGCATAACGTTTTCTGTTGTCTCCATTGTTTAAATGAATGCAGGTTTAGTATTACATAAACACCAAGGCCATTATACATAACGCACAAACAAAAAGAGCACAGGAACCGAGAGTAAAGCTAAAACAATGCAGTAGTATACCCTAACGCCAAGTTATTGTGAGACTTTACACATATGGTGTCACAGAGCAAAAAGTTCTCCCTCTCTTGGAGAAAAGGTGCGTATCATTGTAAGTTGCACCAAAAAATACAGACAGCTAATTTGTGCAACAGGGCATACGCCTGATCCATAAATCTCTAACCAAAACCCCAACCCTATAACTCGGAATATATTTTCGTCCGGGGCAATCTTTGGTCTTCAGTGAACCTTCGACAAAGTGAACCTTCCGTGTACGGGTTTCCCCCCTGTCCGGATTAAGTAATGTTTGGCAATCTCAAACATTTACTGTCTCTCCATTCCCAATACCCACAAATTTTCCAAAGGGGAGGGGACACCCCTCCCCAGAAAAGTATCTTTCCAAAAACAAAAATTAAAATTACAAATTCTAAACTTTTCAGCCATATTATCAGTTCAAAATATGTACCAAAGACATCATCATTTTGCATCTAAGCAACCTTAAGTTAACAAATATTTCCCAATGGTGAGGGGACACCCCTCCTCTTAGACCCCTCCCCCAGGACGGCGATCACTCATCTCATGCTGTGCCCCCCTATCGAAATGCCCTGGCGCAGCCCTCTCTGACAACATCATTGTGGTGAAAAACAATCCCCCCGTTTCCCTCGACAGCAGGGCTAGAAACTGCATGCACTACAGATCAATATTTAGTAAACTTGTACAACTGTATAGTCTTTTGATTATGCTTTCAATATATATGCCATAATAATGCAAGATGTGAAGTGATCACTTGTAGATTAGTGTTGTGGTGTGGACTGCTTAGTCGCCCATCAGTATTGCAAAAAGTACTATTAAAGGTAAGGAGATCAAATAGTCTATGCGACAAGAAGATGAGAAAGTGAAGAAGACAACGCTGCATAGACTTCCTGGAAAACATTGTTTTTGTCCTATATCAGCTGTTATGAAAGCAGAGAAGGAAGCATAAGCCATCGCAATTTTTTAATGCAAATTTTCCAAAGTAACTCAATTAAGATCAATGGATCTTTCATTAGATGAAACTTAGTGTTGTAAATTTGAAAATCTTCATTGTGTGCCAGGGGCTTATTTTTCACACCTTTTCTTTTTACAACCCCTCTCCCACCCTTCCTACTTTTCAAGAGAAAAAAGAATTTGAATGGTAAGGAATAACTAATTGGAGCACATGAGGTGTCATTGCAAGTATCAATACTCCATACCTCTTTTTGAATGCTGCAAACTGTGCATATCTAAAAAGTGTCTGTTTGAAAAAAAACCTTGGTGTTATTTAATCGATAGCCACGTACAAAGAAGTATACCTTCAACAGTGACATTTATTATTCACTCTATAAATTAGTCATCATCTAGTCTCTAACATGTTTCAAACTATTTCCATGCCATTTCTCAATAAAGTTCATCCAAGAAACCTTTGTAACTAGGTCGAACGATCAAATAAACTCTTTCTTGGACAGTGTGACAATACAAGAAGCAAGTGTACTATTGGGGATATATTTCCCAACCTTTAAAATTACTAGGTAGGAAGGGCCGAGCGTTTCACAGTTTAGTCATATAAGACCAAACTAGGAAAAGTAAAGGAAATGTCTACATTTTAGGTCGGTATTCAAGAATTCCACATCTTCAGGAACTACAAAGGTAACCGGAAAACTGTAAGCCTTCCAGGATTACATACCTAATAGTGCCAACTATGGCTCTCTGGAGAATTTCATAAAAACACGAAATGGCCCCTATCGTCCTTTAATGCAACATCATACTCAGGGTTCACAAGGAGGCAGTCCGACCCTTCAAATCCTCCTGAAGTCTGAGATGTTCTGTAAAGGATGTAAAACCATTGCGAGTTCTATCAGAAGCTTGCCTCAGACAGAGCTAAATATGTTATTAGAATGATGATACCGGGTGTGTAAAATAGCAAATGTATTGTTACCCTTGTTTGTACATCGGAAGGAAACGAACATGCGATACAAAATGAAGTTCAAGCATAGAGTATGACGTAATTATGTGTACAATAGTATCTTTTGATATCCAGGTAAAGCACGTGTGTAACTTGGGTCGTTGGGCCTGGTTAGGGGACACTGCGGGCTAATATATAATACGTAAGGACCAACCACCTGTAGTTCAATCCCTGTAAACTTCACATTGAGGTTCTTTTTACAACGGAGTTCTACTGCCAGGAGGTTTGGTAGTGCCCTTCATACGGTCCTAAGGATTTTTTTTTCTGAAAAAAAAAGTGTTCATCAGCAGAGAATCATTTAGGATATTACAGATCATGAATTTGCACCAAACAGAAGAGTAGCTGCAAATTCCAGTTGAGTCCAGTTCAAATTTGAACTGGACTTGAACTGGACCCAACCGGACTCAACGGGACTATAACTGGAATGGATTGGAACCAAGTGATTTTATTTGGACTTTTTCTATTATCATGATTACATGACGGGATTACTTAAGTGACTGAACTGGATTTCAATTAACTGGTCTTGTTCCTGTAGTAACAGTTCAAATTCACTAACGCTAAAGAAAGCGAAAATCATTGGGCAGTGGAATTTTTCTTAAGCAACAAAACTTGCTGGACTGATGGAAGTTTTCTAAGCTTGCAACATAAAATTGCCTTCATTTGAACTAGGCAGTTGTCATTAGTGGAGAATTGGTTCTGTTACTTAATTTCTTTTGAACTGGTCCTGTAAAGTCCAGTTAAACTTCTCACGATAAAGTCCTATTGCACCGTAAAATTCAGTTAAAGGTCACAGTAACGTTTTATTAAACTGCTCCTGTAAAGTCCAGTTGTATTGATCAAAATAAAGTTCAAGTAAAATGGTCCAGTAGAGTCCACTTGGACTGATCACAATAAAATCCTATTGAACTGGTCCAGGCAAGTTCAGTTAAACTAATCACGTTAAATTCTATTGAACTGGTTATGTAACTTCAAATTGAAGTGATCAAAGTAAAGTCCAATTGAACTGTGGTCCAGTAAAGTCCAGTTGAACTGATCACAATGAAATCCTATTGAACCAGTACAGTTAAAAATCACAGTAAAAATTCTATCTAACTGGTCCAGTAGAGTCCAGTTGAACTGATAAAAATACAATCCTATATTGACCTGATCCGGTAAAGTCCAGTTGAAATTTTAAGTCCAATTGAACTGGTGTAGTATTAAAGTCCAGTTGAACTGGTCACAATGAAGTGAAAGTCCAGTTGAACTAATCACAAGATAGCCCAGTTAAACTGGGCTTGTAATGTCCAGTTGAACATTTAAAGTCCAGATGAACTTGCTCCGTAAAGTGCAGTTGAACCAATCACAATAAATTCCAATTGAGTTGGTTACGTACAGTTCAGTTGAGCTAGTCACAATTACGTCCTGTTGAAATGGTCCAGAAAGGTCCAGTTAAAGTAACCATAACAAATTCAAATTGAACGCGTCTAGTAAATTTGAGCTGAACTTATTACAATAAAGTCGTCTTGAAGTGGTCCAGTAAAGTCCTTGAGTCCCCAATCACAATGTATACTAAGTAAGTTAAACTGAACTTTTCACTGATCACAGTAACATCTAATTGAACTGCATGGTCCAAAAAAGTCCAATTGAATGGGTCCAGAAAGGTCCAGTTGACCTAGTACAATGAAGAAGAATTGAATCAGCGAAGTCCAATAAAACTGGATCAGCAAACTCTATCTGAACTGGTCCAGTAAAGTCCAATTGAACTGGTCCAGGATGTCCAATTGAACTGGTCCAATAAAATCCAGTTGAACTGATCCCGTTAAGTCCAGTTGAACCCATCCAGAAAATTCCGGTTGAATTCAACTGGTTTTACCTAATGTGCATAATCGAGCGAAAATGCATTTTATCAGACCAGACTTTTTGTAGGATGTTTTGTCAAGGTTTCGTTTTTCAAATTTATTCCCAAAACGTGCAATTAACACACTGAAACAGTTTATAGCAGGGTTAGACCTTAATAAAATTGTTTTTATCATTTTTTATTTGTAAACTTTATTTAAATCTCTCGTGTTCATTAAAAGGTCTTTATATTGGATAAATCAAATTTTTCTTCATCACATTTCTTAAAAACATCGCAGTGCATTAGCCAGTTCCTGAAAAGAGTCATTCATATCCATCGTTACTCTTCCATAAGTAAATGAGACCTTCAGATACATGTAGTGTACCCATTTTGCTCACCCTATAGACAGAATTTGCACTGAATGAGAAATTACGTGGCGGATTGCTTGCCTGCAGTAGTGAAGTATGTCGCCTGCTTCTATCAGATGTGACCCTTCCAGCCCCTTCCCTTTTCTCGCAATCGCTAAGCATCTGTACCCATGCCGGCAGAATGCATATCAAGTTTGTAGAGGAAACCATTTCGTCTGGGGACATAAGTAAATTTTGTTTCGGTCATTTGCGTGGATCTATTGTAGAGGTTCGTTATTTGTTAAATCTTAAAGTCTATGTGAAATTACGGGAAGACATTGAGAAAGGATTCCCTAAGCAAAAACACCCAGAAGATTTGGTTTATGAAAATACTGTGGAACTTGTTTACAGGTATACCGACACAAACATAACCTGCCAGATTTTCATAATGAGAGTGGGCGGAAGTGGTTCTGGCCATATCAAGTTCCAGAGGAGACAAGTTACCCACCATATTGGCGCACCATACAAAAGCAAAAACCCCCATAGTTTGAAACGTCTTTTGTGACTCATAAATGTAGAATTTGTTATTTGAAACAGGATCTTAAGATTAGCTACGTATAAGTCACCAAAACTGAAGTCCTTTAAACGAAATTCTTGGTACAGTTATGGTCTTTAAACAGTTTGATTGAACAATTTAGGTGTATCAACTATTTTCTTGTTACCTTCTAGCATTAGTTACAGCACTATCAAATTAAATCGAGAATCAAAAATAAATTTGACGAACCTCAGTGATCGGGAAAGTTCAATTATTCCTTTTAAAATACAATGGAGTTTAATATGATAGCTGGATTTTATTTTTGAAGATCTATTTCTAAGGTAACATAACATGCTAATAATGTTTCAGATATATACTCCTTTGCTTGGATGCATATATACAAGTACCTACAAGTTTAATATGTAATGCAACACAAGGGCGTAAAGGAAATGGAAAGAAGAAATAAACAAGAAAGAAGTGGTCATCGTTCAAGTCTGGTAGTCTGGTAATAAAAACAAATTACGATCAACAATTTTGTAAGAAGGAAAAATATGCAGAGACAACAGAGGAGAAGAAGTTTTACGAGTAATGACAAATTGTGATAGGTAATAATACATATAACATAGTTTACTTGAATGATCTCGAAATTATTCCAGTGTGATGACACTTCTCGACCAACGTTCTATCTTGTCAGAGTGTCATAGAACCTTCCATCATAGGTTTCCTATGAGAAAAAGAAAATATTGAATTAACAGGGAAATAAGGTTTCCATTTGGAAGTTTCACTCCGACTTACATCTCCTTTATTACATAAAGGTTTTGTATACATTTCGGCCGAAATACAAGCACTAAAGTATGGAAAACCACAGAAATGAATGTGGGTACAATGGGCTTTTTTAAACAGTACATTAATATGCATCAGGCGAGTAGCGAATGGGTGAGGAGAAGGGAGCCACCGTTCCCTTCAGCAATTTTTTCTTATATTTCCTTTTACTTCATATCGCTACTTAGATGTGTAGGTCGACAACTTTTGTATGCAAAGTGAGGCAAAACATTAACAAATGTCTTAAAAATGCTATTTTTTGTCGCGCCTCGAGCACATCTATCCTTAATATGAGTTTTTCCGTTCCAAATTCGAGCAGAAAAGCTTTAATGAAAACATTGTTCCAAGCCCTGCATCATCAATCTTGACAGGTGTTACAAGACGACCCGTCAGGAACACCGGATTGAATCCATCGACGAGCGAATGGAAAGTTCCAGAGAATTCAACTTCAACGCAGCCTTTCTAGAACTATCTAGAAGTGAGAACTGTTTACGTTATGTCCCAATTATAGCAGCGACCTGGCAACACTTCGAAGAAGCCGCAATTGTCGTTATTCAACTACTGTGTGTTCTAGAAGTTTCTATTAAGGAACGTTCTTGTAATTACTGGACTGTGTACACTAGAAGTTTCTGTTAAATTCTGGAGAGTTCTCGAATAAAAGCCTAGCATATAAAAGGCAGTTCAACAACTATTATCGGCGAGAGATACCCTAATACTTCATGGAGAGATTTCAACGAGACCAGACTGTTACACTACTGAGATATCATAAGCCAGCCACTGACACTGAACACTTCTGATAAATTGCCTTACGCCGTTTCTACGCTGTGTATTGAGATTGTTATCATCCATCATCGCTAGCCTTGTTGTTATTCGCTCGTGGAACCAGTTCCTACGCTACAGCACGCTGCAGGTCTACTACTGTACCATCGTCAACGTGCATGCACTACAGTACCAGCCCTTGGACCAGACCAGGCAAATATTAAGTAAAGGATTGTGAGTAAGTCTAATTAATTATTGTAAATTTAAGTAAGATAAGGAGATTGTAAATAATCATTAAGTTGTTGAATTTTAATCTCGTTCTTCTGTGATCTTTCGCTGTTATTGGTTTGACTTGCGACCACAAGCCGTAACAGAATTGGTGGCCTAACATCCGGGAACGAAAATACTAGAAAATTCGAGAAATTCTGTTGTGAATCGTAAGCAACTGTGTTTGCTCAGACTACTTATTTGTTTGTTGAAGGCTTGATACAATTTCAAAATGCCATTCAACTTAGATAAATTCGTGGCTAGTCCCTCAGCCGAGGAACTAGATTCATTAAAGAAGTCTGAGATTGTAAAGGTCGCAAAACATTATGGCACTGAATTTCAGCCATTAATGCGGAAAGACGAGATTAAAAGATATGTTCTAGAATATCTTGTGGATGAAAGTGTCCTGCCTAGTACAGTATTGGAAACAGCTATCACTGTGCCAACTGACAACACATTTGAATTGAAAAGGCTTGAAATAGAAATGAATAAGGAGATTAGATTAAAAGAAATGGAAAGAGAAAGGGAAAGAGAGGAAAGAGAAATGCAAAAGGAAAAAGAGGAAAGAGAAATGCAAAGGGAAAAAGAGGAAAGAGAAGAAAGAGAAAGAAGGGAGGAAAAGGCAAGAGAACATGAATTTAGGTTGAAGCAACTAGAGTTTGGGGTCATAAAAGGCTCAGACCCCAAAATAGGCTTGGATACTGGGGGATTCGATGTTTCAAAGCACGTAAAATTTGTCCCCAAATTTCAGGAGGATAATGTGGAGAAATTCTTTAACCATTTCGAAAAGCTGGGTGAACAACTAAAGTGGCCAAGAGATAAATGGTCCATACTCATCCAGAGTAATTTCACAGGCAAGGCTCAAGAAGTGTATTCCGCTCTGTCAATAGAGGACAGCATGGATTATGATAAGGTTAAAAAGGCCATATTACAAGCCTATGAATTGGTGCCTGAAGCTTATCGCCAAAAATTTAGAAAGTATCGTAAGGCGGATACACAAACATACGTAGAGTTTGCTTATCAAAAGGAAAGGCATTTCGATAGATGGTGTGCTTCCAAAAAGGTCTCCACATTTGACACTTTAAGACAACTGATGCTGGTCGAGGAATTCAAACGGTGTGTGAATGATGACATTAAGACTCACCTTGAGGAAAATAAGGCTGACAACTTGAAGGAAGTTGCAAATTTGGCTGATCAGTATGCACTTACCCATAAGTTTAGTAAGTGGGTCAGACTCAAAACAAGGGTCAGTTTAGTAGGCCAAATAAGAAATATGGCAATAATAGTGGCACAACAGGTAACAGTGGATCTCAGTCTGGTTCTATCTCTCCAACAAATTCTGGTAAAAAACAACCAGATTCAAGTCGTCAAAAGAACGACCAGGTCAGCTCAAACAAAGCTGCCTTTAAAGACATAAGTTGTGGTTTCTGTCACAAAAAAGGCCACACAATGGCAAATTGCTTCACATTGGCAAAATTAAAGGAGACTGAAACAGCTTCTAATGCCTTAGCCAATGTAGAGAACTCTTCTGAGGTAGTCGTGACTTTACGGCCTAATTCTAACGACAAAATTAAGGAAGAATACCTTCCATTCGTGTCTGAGGGGTTTATTTCCCTAGATGGGAATTCAGCTCATCCACCCGTCAAAATTAATATTTTGCGTGACACAGGCGCAACTCAGTCGTTGCTTCTTGATGGAGTTTTGCCATTATCGGACTCTACTTCCACAGGGGCAAATGTACTAATTCAGGGGGTTGAGTGTGGATTTATTTCTGTCCCTCTCCACAAAATTAATTTGAAGTCAGATTTAGTTTCTGGGTCGGTCATAGTAGGGGTCAGACCTACTCTACCTGTAAAGGGGGTATCTCTGTTGCTAGGCAATGACCTAGCTGGTGGAAAGGTAGTAGCCAATGCAATTTTGACAGATAAACCATGTGATTATAACAACACAGAGCAATTAGAAAAGGAATTTCCAAATTTATTCCCTGCCTGTGCTGTCACTAGAGCAATGTCACAAAAGCTCGCTATGGATGATAATCTTAAACATCCACCCTCCAAAAGTGAGGATACAGTTCCCAAAAGTGGAACAAGTAGGGAATCATGTAAGGATGATAATCTTAAACATCCACTCTCAAAAAATGAGGGTATGATTTCTGAAAATAAGGATGATAAACTTCACCATCCGCCCTCTAAAATTGAGGAATTAGTTCCTAAAAATGGAACAACACTCCCGAAGGAGGAGTCAGAATCTGAAAAAGATTCTAGTAAAAATAGTCACGAAAGTGAAGATTCTTGGTATGATCTCAGCCAATCTTTTATGACTAATCTTAATGATAGTCAGGATTGTGAGTCTCCTGGCCCCACACATAGTGAGGGGGTAGAACAGGAAAAATCAAAAATGTCTGACACACTCCACAGAGACCAGTTGTCAGTCCAACAACAACATGATGAAGAACTTCAGCCATTAATAGCTGGTGCACTCACTGAGGATGAATCGAAAGACGTCCCAGTCTGCTTTTATTTGAAAAACAATATTTTGATGCGTAAATGGCGACCACCTGATGCACCATTAGATGACGAGTGGAGGATTTACCATCAAATTGTGGTACCTAGGACCTATAGAAGGGAAATACTGAGTATTGCTCATGAAATGCCATTTGCAGGGCACCTAGGAGTCAATAAGACTTACCACAGAATTCTAAATCACTTTTATTGGCCAAAACTTAAAAGTGATGTGGCCAAATTTTGTAAGACCTGTCACTCATGTCAAATGGTTGGGAAGCCGAATCAGAATGTTCCGGCTGCACCCTTAAAGCCAATTCCTGCTTTTGAAGAGCCGTTTAGTAGAGTCATCATTGATTGTGTAGGTCCCCTACCTAAGAGTAGGGCAGGGCATCAGTATATATTAACAATTATGTGTGCTTCTACAAGGTTTCCAGAGGCAATACCTCTGAGAAATATTAAGGCTCGGACAGTCTTACAAGCTTTACTTAAATTTTTCACATTGTTTGGGTTGCCTAAAGAGATCCAATCAGATCAAGGGTCTAATTTCATGTCAACTGTATTCCAACAGATGTTATATGAGTTAGGCATAGACCAAATTAAGTCTTCGGCTTATCATCCGGAAAGCCAAGGGCTTTAGAAAGGTTTCACCAAACATTGAAGAATATGTTAAAGACATATTGTCATGATAATGAGAGAGATTGGGATGAAGGCATTCCATTTGTAATGTTTGCTGCCAGGGAATCTATACAAGAGTCACTTGGGTTCAGTCCATTTGAACTTGTCTTTGGACACACAGTTCGTGGACCATTGAAATTGTTAAAGGAGAAGTGGTTATCAGATCCAGGTGAAGACATACATCTACTTGATTATGTATCCCGCTTTAAAGATCGTCTTCATGGAGCATGTGAACTTGCTCAGGAAAATCTGAGGCACTCTCAGAAGAAAATGAAAGCGTGGTATGACAAGACCACTGTGAAAAGAGAGTTTAAACCTGGTGATAAGGTGCTAGTGTTTTTGCCTGTTTCTGGTCAGCCACTTCAAGCTCGCTTTCAAGGACCTTATGTCATTGAGAGAAAGGTCAGTGACACAGATTACGTCATTTTGACACCTGACAAGCGTAAATCTAAAAGAGTATGTCATATTAATATGATGAAGAAATATTATGAAAGAGAAGATTGTGACATTTCTAAGGATGAAAGTGTACATGATGTAAATAGCAACACTAATGATACAGGTGATCAAGTGTGTATTATCAATGCTGATTATGAACTCAGTAATGATGAGATCAAGGCTAATAATGTTCCTGATATGTGTATTAAGTTACAAAATTCTGATGTGTTGAAAAATCTTGACCAGAAATTAAGTCATCTTGACCACAAAGAAAAGTCAGAAATGAAATCATTAATCTATGAATATGCATGCTTGTTCTCAGATGATCCTACTAGGACAAATTTGATTGAACATGATGTTGATGTGGGAGATGCCACACCAATCAAGCAGCATCCTTACCGAGTTAACCCTAGAAAACGACAACATCTCAGGGATGAGGTTCGGTATATGTTAGACCATGACATTATAGAACCTAGTAATAGTGAATGGTCTTCGCCTTGTATATTGGTCCCCAAGCCAGACGGTGGGTACAGATTTTGTACTGATTACCGAAAGGTGAATGCGGTCACAAGAACGGATTCCTATCCGATACCCCGTATCGATGATTGTATTGATAGGATTGGGAAAGCTACGTATGTATCAAAGTTTGACTTACTAAAGGGGTACTGGGAGATACCACTCACTGAGAGGGCTCGGAAAATCTCGGCATTCGTGACGCCAGATGGGTTATTTCAGTATAAGGTTATGCCGTTTGGTATGAAAAATTCACAAATGACCTTTAAACGCTTAGTAAATAACCTTACGTCAGACTTAGAAAATTGTGAAGTATATATTGATGACTTTATTGTGTACAGCAACTCATGGGATGAACATGTACAACATGTTAAGGCATTATTTGACAAGCTTGCCAAAGCTAATTTGACTGTCAATTTGGTCAAAAGTGAGATTGCTTGTGCCCAGGTGATATACTAAGGGCATGTGGTTGGTCAGGGCAAAGTTAGACCAATTAAGGCTAAAGTTGAGGGCATTGACAAATTCCCTGCCCCAACTGATAAAAGGCAGCTCATGCGCTTCCTAGGTATGGCTGGTTACTACAGACGTTTTTGTCCGAATTTCTCTGACATTGCCGCACCACTGACAAAATTGTTAAAGGGAAATGAAAAGTTTGATTGGACAGATAATTGCCAAGCAGCAGTTGAATTATTGAAAAAGGCACTAATGAGTTCACCAGTGTTGATTGCTCCAGATTTTGAAAAACAATTTAAGTTGGCAGTAGATGCCAGTGACAATGGCATAGGAGCAGTTTTGCTTCAAGCTGATGAGCATGGTGTTGATCACCCTGTTTGTTATTATTCTAAGAAATTTGACAAACACCAGAAAAATTATTCAACAATTGAAAAAGAGACATTAGCTTTGATACTTGGTCTTCAACACTTTGATGTTTATTTGGGGACTACTAGTTTCCCTATCACTGTATACACTGATCATAAACCTTTGACATTTTTATCTAAGATGAAGAATAAGAATCAAAGATTGATGAGGTGGAGTTTATTTCTGCAATCATATAATGTAGATATTAAGCACATTAAAGGGAAAGACAATGTTGTACCAGACTCTTTGTCGAGAATTTGATTTGATGCAGTATGTTGAAGATATCACTGTAAGTTTTGAAATTTTGTGTTAACTATGGCACACTGTGTATTGATGATGTTACTGTATTCATGTATTATCATCACCTTGCAAGACAAGTTGTATGTTATGATTATACCTTCCATTGAATATTGGACTACATAATATACATACTGTAGTTATTCCTGTAAAGTTATACATTGTAAATATTGTAACTTAAGTTTTGTCCGAGACGTCCAAAACTTTTTCAAGGGGGGGAGTGTTACAAGACGACCCGTCAGGAACACCGGATTGAATCCATCGACGAGCGAATGGAAAGTTCCAGAGAATTCAACTTCAACGCAGCCTTTCTAGAACTATCTAGAAGTGAGAACTGTTTACGTTATGTCCCAATTATAGCAGCGACCTGGCAACACTTCGAAGAAGCCGCAATTGTCGTTATTCAACTACTGTGTGTTCTAGAAGTTTCTATTAAGGAACGTTCTTGTAATTACTGGACTGTGTACACTAGAAGTTTCTGTTAAATTCTGGAGAGTTCTCGAATAAAAGCCTAGCATATAAAAGGCAGTTCAACAACTATTATCGGCGAGAGATACCCTAATACTTCATGGAGAGATTTCAACGAGACCAGACTGTTACACTACTGAGATATCATAAGCCAGCCACTGACACTGAACACTTCTGATAAATTGCCTTACGCCGTTTCTACGCTGTGTATTGAGATTGTTATCATCCATCATCGCTAGCCTTGTTGTTATTCGCTCGTGGAACCAGTTCCTACGCTACAGCACGCTGCAGGTCTACTACTGTACCATCGTCAACGTGCATGCACTACAGTACCAGCCCTTGGACCAGACCAGGCAAATATTAAGTAAAGGATTGTGAGTAAGTCTAATTAATTATTGTAAATTTAAGTAAGATAAGGAGATTGTAAATAATCATTAAGTTGTTGAATTTTAATCTCGTTCTTCTGTGATCTTTCGCTGTTATTGGTTTGACTTGCGACCACAAGCCGTAACACAGGCAATTAGTCATTCGGAGTAAGGCTATAATTAAACCAGAAAGCTTAAAGGCTTAATGATTCCCTGCCGAAAAGAAACGCTTTGTTGCACTAAGGTTTATCCCTCACATTATCCATCTCGAGATATTATTTTTCAGGATGTATTCCCAATTGGACCTCTGGTGACCTCAAATGACTTTTAAACCCCACCAAGAATTGAATAACGAAATAAAAATGAAACAGTTACTGTCCTAGACGGGATTCGAGCCCGGGCCGTTTGTGTGAGAAACCAAACATTTTGCACTACACCAATAACAAACTCTTTATACGTATGGCATTTTTTATTATTTTAGAGTGGCAATATTCTTCACATATGTTCATATTTAGGTAATTAAAGAGGACCCCTGGACCCTGCACCGACGGGTGGCGAGTTTTTGGTTTCTCACAGCGCCCTCGGCGCCTTTGTGTCATTTAAGTCCGAATTCGCCTCCCCTTCTCTTTGAGAAAGTCCTGGTTACTCGCCTAATTGCACGAGGTTGTATGAAAGAAGAAAATAGCAACATTTAGATGTTTTCCCATGATGAACATCTTTGTACAAGTATACTAGTCACACTGATGTCACCTTGGATTGTAGAGCCGATTTATGTAACGACTTCCTGAAAGTGTGATGTCGCAAGATATCAGTGAGATAGGTGCAGTTTTAGAGAAACGCGTGTCTTGCTTACAAAATCTTTCTACATATGCGTAAATTCTACAAACCCTTTCCTGACATCGAATTTACATCGATCAACATTCTGCACTACAAATGTTGGATAAAGTTGTGCCATCTTTACCTGATCGGTTGCATTCAAAACAGTTTGTAGTTTTTGTTGCAGGTGTTGGAAGGACGGGCGCTTGCTGGGGTTGTGATTCCACGAAGACATCATTATACTGTACCTATCGATGATAAAATAAAGGCAAATCCATCGTTTGATTAGACTAAATATAACAGAGAACACGAAGTTGCAAAGGCAGTGGGCTTATAACTAGTGTGATAATAAGGTATATTTCTCCCAATTGAGGACTAAATGTAACCAATTGATAAGACACGGAAGAGGTCAACGGGTTTCGAAACAATTACTTCAAACTCTTCATAGCACACGCATGCTAAAAGGCAGGTAATTCAGCATCAGCCACATAACCTGTTTTCAATAAGTTAACTTATAAAACTATCTTTTACGCCCTCTCCTCAAAGGAATCAATCCAAACTTTATAATGAAGGCATACATAAAATCTGGGCACTCTCGTGTTTTACTCAATACACCGCCGCTTCTGATGTGTTGAGCTATCTGAGATGGTTCGAGTGCAGCAAACGGAGTTTCTCCTGTGATGTAGAAAACAATGTATATATGTGTATAAAACAATGTCATGGAACTTAAAAACTCTACATTGTTATTTGAAAGTGGTATGAGATAAAACGTAGCAACGCTGTAACCACAAATAGGTGTAGACTAATACTTTAGAACATTCTCCATTAACTACATTTACTACAAATGTAAGTTATGAGATATTTGAAAAGGGAGTTTGGCCCACCAGCAGGAGGAAATCTTATTTAGATAACATAATATATATAACATCTCATGCATATTGCAAGAATTAAAGGCAGTTGAGGAGGATACAGACTGGAGAGGGGTTGAGTGATACAGTAATTATTTCCTTGACCAAATTGATGACATACTACTTTTGAAGCAAGATGTCCAATTCCTGTCCAATCACGTGTTATCTCAATACTGCAACACCACAGTACTGAAACATTACTACGTTAGTATTTTGAATACTTGTAGTCATGTTTGCATTCCTCTCCATGCAGTCATTACGCTGAAAATGATTCAAAAAATAATTCAAGAGCTATATTTTAAATAAATCTCCTTTACCTAAGCTAAATAGTTCCCACAGTAGTACAGAATAACTCCAGACGTCACTCTGTGGTAGGTACTGCTGGTAAAGTATTGTTTCTGGTGACATCCAAGCAAAAGATGGATCGTCCTGAAATTAAGTACAGAAAACAAAAGAAAAATAACTTTGCAAAAGATTGAAGTCTATGCCTATGGATAATATGGTCTTCGCTAAAACGGCAGCCGTATCATCATTTTTACTGGTACAGTAATCTTGCCGTATGGTTACACATATTGACTGGTGTGAAAATTTGAACTGTACTGAATCTGTATTTGGTTGATTTATCATGACACTGTCAGGTTTATCGTATTATGATTTACGGTCATGCACTCATCTGCAATAAGTAATATCAATCTGTCTCACTGTGCGTTGAAATTAACGATAAAATTGTTGACTTCGAGTTGAATTCATTGTCCTGGGATGGATCTTGCTTACAAGTGCACTTCGTGACCTAATTTTTATTGGACGTTCTAGTCCAAGGGTGGGGAACCTTTTTTCTCTGACGGGCCGTTTTGATAAGCATAATTCAATCGCCGGCCGCAGACAATGAGGTGGCAACAAGATTTCCCATATGGTGCAGACCAATGGGCCCCAAACAGGCCCTGGTGGGGTCTAGGGGTTAGGAACTAGGGCCAATCCTCTCGAAGATCTGGTGTTTGTACAAATTTGTAGGCAATAGAATGTTCATCTACTATCTTTAATTACATTAAATGTGCAAGGCGACACACGCCAGCAGTATCACAACATGACCATTTATCTTTGTATGAATTAATGAATGAGCCTATAGAAAAGTGCGCACAAAGCGCGAAGAAAACCGCTTTTTTGGAAACCAACGTAATTTTTTCAATGTATATTGCAAAATTTGCCACTTTTTAACGTCTAGGCCTAATTAATTCTTCCGAGGGACAGTCCTAATCCTCGATATCTGGCGGGGAAAAATACAGTACCCTCTGAGTTTCGTACTGTAAAAGATAGGCCTATACATATTATGGCGCACTTCTGTTCAGTGCTTCAAGCCAGCTCCCACAAAAAGCTTCCCTTACCACCAGTAGTAGTACCATACCCATCAGTATTCTGCCCCTAGTGTATGTCTAACAAAAAGGTGAGCATGTTACATTGTGCAGACTAGGGTTTTCAGAAGTATACTGACTGGTTTTGTTATTCGCAACATTCTACGTGAAATATCCGGAACGTGGTAAAAGCAAGATTAATGTTGGACACTGTAGGCTTGAAGATGGTTCTCAATAACTTTTCAAGTGATTTTGAATTTGAATTTATGAATTGTTTCGCGGGCCAGATCAAATGGTCTCGCGGGCCACATATGGCCCGGGGGCCGGAGGTTCCCACCCCTGTTCTATTCAAAAGATTTTAGCGGGCATTTTTAGGGAGATTAGTAGGGATTTGGGTAAAAACTAGCGGGAAAGGCTAATTTAAACTGCGGGAGATTCTAGCCGCAAGTAACGTGATGGGAATTATGTACTGTAGGTATTCTTTACAGCTCAAGGTCACAGGAAATAGGAGAATAGAGGTCGAATGTTCCTCGTAAATAATTATCAAGTGTATGTAGCGTATTTCACTCGAGAGTGAAAGAATGTTGTTTTGATCAATGCGAAATTCGGGGATCTGTAATGTGGTAACGTTATTTGCAAGGTTGTGAGAATTGTACTAGTTAAGTAAATTGTATAATGTTCAAAGTGTATTACTTGTGTATGTAAAGAGTGTGTGTCACTTAAAACGTGCTTTTGTCTTTAATTTGCAGGGTTTTCTCCTGAGGAGTAAGGTGCGCTATGCATCTCTGATTAGAATGGTGTCAGCGTTTGCTGGTTGTGGTTAGGAAATTTAGGGTTAGTTACAAAATGGGCACAAGGGGTCCAGCGTTAGCTGGGGAACGAATCTTGTCTACATCACTAGGACATATATATACTGCAAATAAAGTGCAGAAAAGCCACATTCTCATTAAAACGAACTCAAGGCTTCTTTTGTACTTATTTCTGGTTCTCGTACAGCGTAGGGTGAAAAGAAAGAAACCAGGCGTCTTCATCAGCAGAGCGTCGGGATGCGCTTTGTGACACAATCATCAAACAGAAACGTTCACCATCACATTAATCTTTATAATAATATGTAACCAGAAGGCCCAAAGATTTCGTGATTACTTGTCGAAAGGAAATATTTTTGTCTCACCATAGAGTTTGTAGCTCTATGATCATACTGTGGCTTAGCCCTCAAAGTTATCCTGAAAAAGTTACTACGTATAGTATTACTTCACAGCTCACCAAACGTGCCTGGTTAATTACTGTAAATTCGTCAAGCACAATTTCGTCATTAGTTGAAAAAATATCAGATTTCATAATTTATAACAGTTACATAGATGATTTCAAGAGCCACTTGAAGTTTTACATTAGAACTCGTAGTTTGATAAAGTTTCAATGACATCAGGAGGGGCTAAAAGGGAAGGGATAAGGTCATCGACCAAGAGGCTATATGAGCCTGGGCGTACACAATCTAAGTTAATGTTAACAATTTTATTTGTGAAGCAGCTGAGGAGGATTCTACGTTCTTAGACACAAGGAAACCATTTAGAACGAAATCTATTCATACTTCATGGAACATATCCTTTCTCTATAAAAATAGCTTTTCGGGAAATCAATAATACTAAGTTAAAATGTTCTTAACGAACTTTAAAAGTTTGGGTTCAATTTGGATGGTATATAATTGCACATTATCAATACTTGAACAGTGACGGAGGTACTTTTTCCAGTGAATACCTTCTCGCCAACCACTTATCCCTAGGACAGCTACCAAAGCAACTGGCCTAAGAGAAATGTCATTGTTTCGTTTGAACTTTTCCAGGGGGAATTGGTGGATTGATGTCCACATGAAAATGTTCTGGTTCACATTTCCAGCTGGCAACTTACCGAGTAATGTTTGAAATACGAGGTTGCCAATAATTGTTTGTAAATCATTTATGGTTTCAATGGATGCATGTGGGTTACAGGCTTACAGTCCGTTGATCCAATAGGAAAAGCCCCGTAATTAGACAAGGTGTGGAAGGGGCGAGATGTTTCAGGCGGCAAGATATGATAAGTGACTATATTTTTAAGCTGGGGAGAATCCAAGCAGGAAGCCACCGTCTAACGCCCCTTAGCTACGAGCTTGCAGCCCATTGATCCTACAGGCTATTGGTCAGGTATCCCATACGTCCCATAGCGCATGATCTTACATTAAAAATCCCATTGTCTGTAGCATAGGACCAATCGGTAGGCTGTAGTACCAATGGGCTGTTGGACTATAAGCCAGTCACCTGAATGATTGCATCACGCGACGACATATTTACTGCAGTTCGAAACATCGTATGTCAGCGCTCAGTCAACTAAGAGGTTTAACACCTCACAATATGGTATAGACAAAGGCTGCCATCCTCTGTCTCTCCAAAAAATGAATACAGATACATAGCTCTTCAAAGGCTGTTTGGAGTATGATCAGGTGAAGCCATGGAACGGTTATTTCATCGCAAGATCCATGACTCATGTTGAACAGGTATTCATTCTGCTAACAGTGCGGAGAGATTAATTCAGGACATGTTCGACTTGACAACTTCCCCATTATTTAATTTTCCCCAGATGTGGAGACTGCTTAAATCAAGTGTCTTGGAGTGGGCTTCATTCCGGACCCTTCAAAAATATTGCTACAAGTGCTATTCAGATTTTCGTTTACATATCGGTGACTTTTAATGGGTTACATTAAGTTTCATTTGTGAAGTGACTGCTATAGTGTGACTAAGCATCTCTGTTGTTCCAAGCAAACAAAGGCCACTTAAAAAGTTTTACTTTACTTGGAGACTGAAGTCTCGTGATAACATCAGAAAAGGAGTCAATCGAAGAAAAACGTCACGTCCCTTTTACAACATTTTCCAGCCTAAAAATCCTTTGAGAGCAAACTTAATTATTGTCTTTTAAATTTTGCCACAGAAAATATTTCGCCCGTAACAGTTCTGCCCCCTTTAACACTTTGTCTACTTAGAGGTCTGGATTAAACAAAATCTATCGATATTGATTCAGTTCTTGCTATACTTAATAGAAGCCACAGCTTTGATTGTAGGGATTGATCTACAGGGGAAAAGTTCAAATTGTTGTCCCCTCTCGTTGAGAAGGTAAAAGATACGAATTCCATGAAAAATGCACAGCAATAGTTAGCATATATCCTGGTACAGTTGCGCCAGCGTAATATGGAGTATCATTGCAATCGGTGCAGTACATAGTCATCGTACTGTAATGTTGGTTCAGCGGGCGAAGATACGGGGAATCAGTGTTTCCACTTGTATCGGAATTGTTTAACATTTGATGAATTTTCGTGTTCTTTTTTAAGGAAGAGAATTGTGATTGTGGGAAATTTTCTTTTTATCTTCGTAATATTTGATTGTGAGAAAATAAACAGCGACAATTGTAGTAAATATGTACAAGCAGTGAAACTGAAAGAAGACACCCTGAAACAAAGGCACATGCGTTCTTAGTAATATATATATATATATATATATATATATATATATATATATATATATATATATATATATATATATATATATATATATATATATATATATATATATATATATATATGAAATACTGCGGAGCACTAGAGTAGTATGTAGGTCGATAAAGGTTGTAAAAAGTGCTTAAAGTTTGCGGAAAATTCCACGACGTTTCGAGTATAGACTCTTCATCAGGTGGCAAAGAAATGCAACTGAATAACAAAGAAGTTTGTTTGTTATTCAGTTGCATTTCTTTGCCACCTGATGAAGAGTCTATACTCGAAACGTCGTGGAATTTTCCGCAAACTTTAAGCACTTTTTACAACCTTTATCGACCTATATATATATATATATATATATATATATATATATATATATATATATATATATATATATGCAAGGTAGGTAGGACACTTACTTTGCAAACAACTGCGTCCATCGCTATTCACAGCGCTAACGTGCGTAATCCGCGTTGGCCTATATCTGCAAAGCGGACCTGCGAAGTGGATACCTTGCATTACATGTTTTGTGAGAGAGATCCGTATGGATAGCTACGCAGGTAACAGCGATGGACGCAGTCGCTTGCAAAGGAAGTTTCCTTCCTTGTTACTTAAAATATGTAGAGTGTATGTATATGTATGTAATGCTGAAAACGCCTGTGGGTCCAGACCTACATATTATTGTTTAGAACAAAGGACTCGAGAGCAACAAACTAAACGTCAACTATTTCCAAATAAAACGTAAGGATTCTGGAAAAAAGTAGGTCCAGGCAAGGTTAACAATCAGGGTCAGCTGCCGCACAGATTTTGACAGTAGCCTAGTAAAGGCACATGTGTAGCCGGTTTCCGATAGTTCCCAATGTATAGTGAGCTGTGGGTCAACGATCATACACAGTCTTTTACTGAGGACTACTCAAGGCCTAACTTTACCACTTGCCAGGAAAGCTAAAGAAGTTACACATCTAAGCTTTGTTATTTTCAAGAGGCTTCGACATGTACTTGCCTGGAGGTACAAAAATGTCTAGTTCTTACCTTCTTCATGTGTGACTTGATTTTCACCAATGCGGTCTCCGCTGGATAAATGTCATACAATTTACAGTTACAATCTTCAGTGGTGAGAACCTTTTTCATAGAAAGCATGGGATGATTGAACTGAAAAGTTTAAGAAAAATGTTTTTGTTCATGTGCCACGTGCATACCTTGTCAGATATATCAGATATAGCTATGCTAAAATGTCATCTAGACATTGTAAGAATACTCCCAGCATCGGTCATTGTCCACTTCTTGCCCTGATGTGAACTTTAAGGGATTTGGTTCCGTACATGAAGTCTATAGTAGCAACTTACTTTCACCATGTACTTCGATAAAAGTATACAATGCAGTAATGATCGTAATTACTTCAATACATTATAAAGAAGTTGTTTTACGATAGTAACATTTTTAGGATCCTGCATGTAATCAAGGTCAATTGCTTTGATTAATTGTAGATTTATATAGCACAAATATTTTGGAGTATCGATTCTTTTCACACATACTGACAAGTACTACGGTAATGTATACTTTCACAAATATCTGTAGGTGACGGTACATAATCAAGTTTCACTCACAGGCTTTTCCACATTCTTGGTGCACGATACTCAGATCTACCTCAAATACGTTTATTAATACACATGCATGATGCTGGTGCTATAGAAAATAGAAACATCTTGCTGCAGGTAAAGGCCTATGTTATAAACTGTTTTCGGAAATAATCATTCTTTAGATTTGTCATAAAGAGCCACTAAAGACATTACCATTTGTGAGGTTACAAACACCATCCCCTCAGCAACTTGAGATGCAAGTGTGACCAGTTCCTTTGACTGCTTAATGGAGGCTTTACTGTTTGAAACAACAGCTTCAGGTACTTTTCGGAAGTTGTTCAATACAAAGTCCTTTAAGGTTCCGTACGTCATGTACTCATAACACACATAATATGGAACTGAGGAGAGATATAGTACATCCCCTATGAAACCAAGAACTGACAAAACGTAAGTGTCAAAGTAAAGTTTCTTTAAAGGTTAGATCATTGCACATACTATGACACTTGCTTGCCTAGACAAAGTTCACTCCCCGGAGTTACGGTACTTGTATTTGAATCTAGCTCTAGAGGCAATTTGTAACATATTTTATTGGTGAAAGTGCAATTGTTACAATATGCTGTATAAACCAAGAACCAGCCACCAAAAATCAAAAGCACGAGTAACCCCCTTTTACGGTGCTTTTTAGACTTTCATGAACTATTAGATTTTGAGATTCGTCTGGCTATTGAGTTTGATATTAGCTTCAAAGTTGGAAACACTTGTTGTGACGAAAATGATGTGAATGTGTGACTGTGTCCCTTAAAATAAGAACGTTTTCAATGGACGTAGCTAAACAAATTCACCTCACTATTTGGCAAACTTTTTGTTAGGATATGCTATTTAGTGTAAAAAGCATTCACCTTTCAACTTGCTAAAAGTTCCCATAGACTTTTACAGCCAGAAGTCTTCAAACGAGGACATGTCATCACAGTTTTTAATAATGTTCAAAATTGTTCCATACTTCACCCCCGAGTATAAATATACCAGATATTAAAGGGGCTTATTGATTTGATTCATGGATTTCATGATTCGTCATCACACCTGTTGAGTTTTACCCACATCTTGATGGTAAATGGTCAAACTAAGAAATTCTGGAACATCTGACACACAACAAAAACGGTAATGATAGGGTAATTAATGATGAAAATCACTTATTACAAATTCTTGACCAGACACTTTTTACAATTAGGTATTTATCATATGCAACCTCTGTTCAAATACAACCAATGAGTGAAGCTTATAGCAGCTTGATTGAAGACTCTCAGTTCCTCTTTCTAACAACTGTTGTGATCAAGGCTTCAGTTGTAGATACATGTCGTATTTTCCAGAGAGACTGGTCTATTTAGGACATGGACGAGCATCGCAAACTTTAAGCTCTTAAGCAAATAAAAGCTACAATTTTCAGGTTTTCGTCAACTATGGGAAGTGATAAATGTTTAATGAGAGGCTAATTAGAAGCATTGTCATGCAATAATTTCCTTCAAGCTAGTCCAAAAATATTCAATATCAACATAATGATCCCCTTCAAATAAACATGACATTTGACGAGGGCAGTTTGGGGGTCTGTTAGCCCCTTCTTCCACTCAACCAAAAGTTTTCGGGTTAACCGCTAGGATCTTACTTTAGTAAGAAACTTACTTTTTTCTAAATTGATGTGGATAATGTTGACTACATAGATGCTGCTTTCTAAAGACTTCAGTTTCAGTGCAACTGTTTCGCATAAATGCCTTTCCTTTTCAGTAGAAAGCTCTGCGGAAAGTTAAAAAGATAATTATACATCGCTGGGACACAATGGCGTACTGAGAGAGGCTGGGGGCTGAGGGCTGCGGGAAGAATATTTGTTATTTCTGATAAAAATACAATTCCTTGGGTAAACCTGTAGAATTTTGCAGACAAAAGTGCCCAGCCCCCAACTTGAAATTGTCTTGTTTGCTTTTATGGGGATATTCATTAGTAAATCGCTTTATTCCTGGTTTAAGTTGACGTACAAGGTTTTACTATTGCCTGATATGCAACGAACGGTTTTCTCATACCTGGCATCCGTTTCACAAAGCAAAGTCCTTCCTTAGAGCTTCCTAAATGATAGGTGGCACTCCAGTACTCAAATATACAGCCTTTCCTTAACCTTGTGACAAGGGAAATGTTGAAAGATTTCTGACAGTCCCCAGCTGCAAAATCTTATTAAGAACAGTAAAACAAGTAAAAAATGAAGTCACATTCAAATAAGCATTTTAGACAAAATATACAAATACAATTCCTGTACGGCTGTCAGAAGGAAGCTGAAAGCGCCGAGACTATTACCCTAACAAAAGTTCTCATAACTAGTTGTTTTGCAATATACATTACAATATGTTCCAATGGCTTGAAAGGACCAGACTTGCGGAATCACGATAAGTAAATGCCTCCCTACGAATGCTGTCCATATTGACAAGGAATTGACTGCGACAAGTGATCTAATAAATTGTAATTTTTTATTATTTTCTTTATAATTAGTGTCTTTATTAATGTCGTCTTCACCGATCGTCATCATTAGTTACGTGTTTGTAATACGTTACGTTCACATGACCTCATATTGTATAGAAGTATTCTCCATCCAACCTTACTTTCTAAAAATGTGCTACCCACTCCAATAGATTTCAAACCATTAATGATGAAGTCAATTAAAATTTACTGAACATTTGCTATGATTATCTAAGTACATGCTTTAACAACGCATCCATGAATATGCTTTTTAAGTTCTGAGGGTTAATGTTGAGTAATATATTGTTTCTCCTTGTAGCTGTTATAGATAACAGTAGCAAACTTGGTAGATTATATCACTGTTAGGGCCATTTAAATAAATTATCTGTAATTGCTTAAATTAATTTGCGCCCCAATAATTAACTGAAGTTTGGCAACGTGAAGTGAATTTTAGGTTTAATAGTATTATTTTGAGCATGTGCAGATGTAGGTTTCCCGAATCCTTCAACGTTTACTCTAAGATTACCGTTTTACAACCTACTTGTTCATTAAGATGGGTACCCTACAAAGAATGAATTTATTCCTTCTGAGTTCCCGTAATGATGGTTGGTATAACCATGGGACTACTACGAGTGTAGTATCTCCATGGTATAGCACAGTCTGTAATATATAAACACTTGTATTTTTCATTATCAGCAAAATTTACGTTTGTGCTCATCCCTGTGACTCAACTACAATAACTCGTCTTTGAAAAAATATATGTCAAGTTGTACTAGGCTATTTAAATCAAAATATAAACTCCATCGTTGGGAGAGAAAAGTATTTTGAAACACAAACATCTTCCTGGTTAATTACTTTATACTAGAATTAGAATATTTCCTCATTTACTAAAACTGGTTTGCATTTCTCACCTATGTCCAAATGTTGAGTAGTTTCAGCTTCATGAACTATGTTTCCGCTGTCCTCCATAATTCTGGCCTCATAATTTACACGAGCAGTTCCATTCCTGCAAAACGAAAAATGTTAGGTTCGTTTTCTGTATAATGCATCCGATCTTACAAGCGCAGAAAATTGAGGGTAAGGATGGTACACCTAATATAAATTTTAAAGTTGTCTTAGCCATGTCGTCATTTGGGACACAAAACTTATTGTCGTGCAAAGTACTTAACTGAGGTTACAATTTCCTAAACTTTAAGACGTTTTTCATAATTATTCAAAAAAGTTGTTAGTCAAATTCTAGCACTCCTTCATTTGATACTTGATAGTACTATAACCATAAGATAAGTAGCACCCAAGCCATACTTTTCTGTTTACCATGGACAGCTCTACAAAATCTCCATTTCGGCCTATATAGCAGTTTTTATGAATTGCGACAATCACTTGTTAAACTTTTAAAAGGAGCTGCAGTTCATGGGATGACAACAAATACTAAAGAATCATACCTTTTTGATATGCTGTATCCGCTTTGAACTACGAAAAATGATATAAAAACAAATTTGCAGATAATTCTCTTTCTGTGTACATTCGTTATTTATCTCGTCTCGTGCCGTCAACACATCTACTATAATGAAGTATCTAACAAATAATTACAATAAGAAAGTTAATTTTAAAAATTACCGTAAAAGTAAAAATTCCATTAGAGTGAAGGATATAGTGGTTAGTAAATATAATGAATGTCCACTGTTATACAACTATAACCAGTTTTCATTCATCTTCGTTCATAAAGTTACAATGACTTTTGTTTTTTGAACAGCTTAGGACATGCTACAACTGAACAAGTTTTACTTCTTTAGTTTCCGAAATGGTAAATATTACTGCAAATAAAGCTCTCAAGCTTTCATTAAGAAATAGTACTTACTTTTACACTTGAAATAGAACACTAAGCAAAGTAATAGTACGACGAGGATCAAAAGGGATACTATTATGGATGCAGCTTCACGTAAATGGTCCAAAAATGATATTTTGTCACATTCTTTGAAAGCTTTTCAAAGTGAATGAAATTTTTATAAATGGTAAATAATATCGCTAAGGTTAAAACTAGTCATTTCAATACAGATTTTACAGAATTACGTATGACAATTTCTAGATCCAAGGAACGTACTGTCTCCGACTTGTGAGGAATTAAACTTAATATGCACATTAATTGCGTGAAACGATGTTTCGATGTGATAAAAAGTGCTCACCATTCGGCATGATCGTGGGTAAAACTAAACCAATTGTTATAAAGTGAAACGGTGTTGTAATTGTCGAATGCAAAACTGTCATACCATCACAAAATTTAATCTCGGGAAAGTTTCGGTAAATTGTGAACATGTAGCAGATTTATTACATAATTCCATTGAGACTTGATTATAATGCAATATATTTTAACGTTGAACTTAATATCAACCATTTTCCATGGTACAGTATTAGGGATCTTTACAGAGACTTACCTCGCTCTTCTAGTATGTGAACCAGTACCTTGGCATGAGTGTCAACGATGTAAGGCCCTTCACAAGAACAGGTTACCTCGTTCAAATGTTCAAAGACTACAAAAGTAAATGAAGCAGTCATCGTGCTCAACTTTCCAGTAAGGGTTTGATTGTTATTCGTAATGTTATTCAATGACCATGCTAAGGTGACAGGGGTAACGGCACCTTCAACTGAACACACCAGCGTTTCGAAAGACCCTACATATGTAAACAACGAAGTGTCGTGCATCACTCCACTTGAAGTGATAAACAATGTAGGTACGGCTGCGAACGAAAAAAACCAATGTTTTTAAATCATGAAATTGTTAACGTAGTAATCTTATTTGTGATCACTTCTTTTATACTCTAAAAATGAAAAGAAAGGAAACACTTATTCAATCTGAAGTAAAAATAACTACTCTAGTTGATAAATAAAACTACTCAATGATTTTCATTGTGTATTTGTGTATGAAAGATAGACTTCTGATTACACTTTCTTTAAATTTACTTGTATAACTTTTGTGTCAATTTAATTCATACCTTGAACTGTTACATGAAAACTTAAAAGTGTCAAGTCGTTGGTCTTACAGTAGTATAAAGTATGATTGGCAGATGGATGCATCAGCTTTAGAGAATAATTCTGCGACTTGCATCCGTTCACAATCATGCCTCCAGCGTGTTTCGAGTAAAGGTTGAGATTATCTCTTGCTAACTGCGTTCCTGAATTCTCATAGTACCAAGAGAGATTTCCATAAGATTTATGAATGTTGCAAATCAGGCAAACAGCTTTCGCGAAAGGAGTGTTACAATCGACGTGCCTTAGACCTTCAGACTGACTGTAGTTTCTTTTCATACATATTGTTATCCCCAGTGCTGGCACAGGCTCAACTGTTAGTAAAACAAGCAAGCCTCATCAAACATTTGGAATGCAGTCAATTCTTGTGAACAACATCATTTTGTAATTTACAAGGCTTACCTTGAAGTTCACAAAAAAGAGCGTATGCCAAAAAGAAGAAAAATTTCATCACATCAACCATTGTTCAAATAATTATCTTGTTGGTCATTCGCAGGTACTAAAAGTAGTCGAAGTAACAAATATCTGTTGAAAAAACTTTCAAACTAGTTTGTAGTATAAGATTACATATTATGTTACTATTCAAGTACATACAACGAACTTAAAACGGTGTGTCTACAACATACAATGTGCATTGCATTTATCCTCGATAGCTGAGTTTCCTCCTATTGGGTGAATAATTACTCTTCGTTTTGAAACACACGCATCCTGACAATTCGATCAAAGTTAAATATTTCTGAACTTTTCCTCTGGCTACTCAATCAGTAATTGATACATACAGAATTAGAATGTTAATCGTTGCGACGTTAACTTAGATTAACTGCTCATAATATAGCATAGAAAGTGGAAGAAAGTTTACATAATAAATTTAGTGTTCTTACAGGAACAATTGAATTATCGAGGTTTGCTAACGATTAACTTTACCCACGAAAATTATAGTCGAAGTTTCAACTAGGAAACTCAGGTTAGAGTTTCACGAAAGAACGACCGCTGGAACAGGGATGGGGCCAGAGTCTTCCAATAATTTTCAGTATGAAGCCTTTTCGTCTTAAAACGTCCAAATTTACCTTAGAAAATGTCTCAAACTCTGGTGATGACTGACACTGAACGACCAAAAGTGTTATTCGAGGAAGAGTAAAATTTCATTAGGTTAAGAGAGAGACTACTGTGGTCACACATTTGGTAGGATTTCACCGACTCTTTACATTTGAAAATAAGGCATAAAATTCCCAATCTTTTTAGAAACCTGTGTGGACCACCTCTGAGTTCCTGAAGTATTAACTTTATTAAGCGCAAGCTCTAACCGGAAATTAATTAGAGCGGGTGATTTTAACAATCATATAGAGTATATATGTAGGCCAGAAAGAGAATGCTTTAATAATTTGCTGTTATACCTCGCAATACATCAACATAGTATTGGTTCTACACATAAATACAGCCACACATTAACAGCACGATCATATTTAAGTAGGCTCTTATAACTTCTGTGAAGCAAAACAATTCTGAAATCAGGGAAGCTACATGTCTCGGGGGATCTTATGAGCGACAGAGATACATTGAAAACCGGTCTCCAGATTTATTAGGACATCAAAAAAAAAACAGTGCAAAGCAAAACAATATCTTAATGAAATAAACGTAACAAAGGGAAAAAGTAGCTGATTGTGTGGCATCGAAAAGTCTGTATGAGGTGTTAAAAATGAAATTCTGTTCAGGGAGAAGCAATTTTTGTACCATCTAATTATGAAATGGTCATTGTCCCAACGGCTTTCTGTGACTTTCTGCCAACAAGGTCTTAGATATCAGAAGTTCTGTCATATCTTGTGAACCAACACATGACATTTCAAATGACTGCTCTAGTATGGAGCCACTGATTGTAATTCTTTAACCACATTCATCACTTTTATAATTCTACATTCACTATACCAAGTTTGTTTTAGATGAACGTTCAATAAATTTTGTTTTCAATATTTTACTGGTATACTGTGTAAACTGACCACTTCATCAGTTTCGTGGATAATTTGTGGGCTGAACCAGTTTACTATAATTGTTCCTCCACCATGTTTTGCAGAAAGAAACGCTATCATCAAAGATCTGAATTTCTACAAAACCAAGACAGGTTACCAGACGATTCATCGAACTGAAAAACTAAGCGACGACTAATTTATAAGACTCCCATAAGTAACGTACAAAATGTATAAAACAAACAGTGATCCGCGTTAAAGTTGTAAATGAATGTCTTAGCTTCATACTAACAAAGGTATGTTGTAATTTTTGGGAACAAATTATTTACTGTTAACTTTTTTATGACAATACCATCAAAAGGATGACTGTTCACAACATTTTTTATTCTTTCCGTTTTCGATTGTCGATAACTATAACACTTTCTAAAAACTTAGTTGTGCGCTCGATTGTATGTGAATGTAGAATATGACGTTACCATTTGTAAAATTAAAAACCCAGGTTAAATGAATTTTGTAAACTTACATCAGATTTTTCAGTAAATAGGTTTCTTCGTGACAAATATTTTGCATTACCGCATGCACTAGACTCCATGTTGTTTATGTATGTAGTTGTTCTTCAGAAGTTGCACGTGATGAGTAACATTTAGAAAGCTTATCAGGGAAAGTAGTTATATTCGCCCTTAACAGCAGCAAAACAGTATGCCCCATCCAAAGCAGAAAAAAATCAAAACCAACGTGAAAGAACAATTCTAGCCAACAAAACTGGTGGCATTGTTCGATTATTTTAACAGAGGGTTTCTAGTTACTTTAGGTAAATTATAGCTCAATATTCCGTCAAGGGTGTCTGACTTACTGCAAATAGTATATATTGGAAGACACTACACGTTACACATTAAGACCGTTTATGCTGTATTGCAATTGAAAACGTTCAAAGTATGTTTGCCAAAGATCGTAATGTGATTAGGTACAAGGGAATGGCAAAAAAGAAGTAAATAAACGCAGGAACATTGCCTAGCTTTTAGTCGTTAACAGTACTTTGAGCTTTTTAGCTGAGGAGAACAAAGTCCAGGCTTATATTTAGCTCACTTCATATTAACACATGATATATTTGTAAGATACGCTGTACTAGTGCATGCTTTATTCATATCTAAGCTAATTTTTTGGTGAGTACAATGTCTTTTTACAAGTTTTGTCATTTCAAATAAGTATGGTGGGCATAGGCACTGGGAAAGAAGATAAGCCCCACCAATTCTACAGAAAATAGAGCAATTATTTGAAGAGATTTAAGGACTAACAGAGTATTTATGAAGCCAAATATGTATTCAGAACAATAAGGATCCATTTCATTACCTTAAATTGCCTCGGTGACAGATTCGTTGAATGTTTATAATCTGCCTACAATTTTTTCAGCAAGAATGGTATTATAGGTACAATTTACCGTGATGATGTTATTACAACATAACAACATTTTGTTTCTTTTATTCTCTTTGTCACTGTAAAGCTGAAGTCTATAAGATCTAACAAACTATTTTCATTTAGTTAAGGTTAGGACTGTGCCGGAGTTGGAGAGTTTTTATACCGAAACGGAATGTACATAGAACAGTGTAGTGGTCGGAACCAAAAATGAGTAGACAAAGTCTTTGTGACAAGTCGAAGGCTACTAGTTTATTTCCTTTCTGCACAACAGCAGGGTGACAAATGTAATAAATAAGAAGTTGACAAAATTTCCTGCTATCACACAAATACAGTCCACAGGAGATATATTCCCTACGGTAGATACTTATTTCCAGCGGAGATTACAGTAGCTTCAAATGTACAAAGCTCTCCTTACAGTTTCAAGTCCTTCTTGCGCAGAGTCCATTCACACAATCCTTAGGCACTTGAAAAATATGTAAACTTGGAGCACCTCCATAGACTCTTTGCTAGACCTTTCCACATTTAACATTTTACTGAGCTTTTACTGAGCTTTCCTTGAGCTTAACTTTAGCTTAACTTGTACAAAGAATAATGCCTCTTCAAATCTTCTGGTACAGCACACAACCAGCAAATCACTGTTTTGATAATTTCCCTTTAACAACTAGTTGAAATCTGACCAGAGGCTGGGAGGCTCTTAAATATATGTATCTTAATAAAAAATATTCCGGAAATTTCGAGATCTTTTTAGATCTTTCTAGAATAAGAACATTCCAGAAAATTCCTGAAAGATCTAGAAGTTACCAGCATGAAACTTCTATATATAGAAGTTATAGAATATTCCACACCTTTCAGAGACTATAAGCAAATTCTAGACTTTTCTTAAATGATTCTAGTGTACTAGTTTGTGTATTGAAGTCTAGTTCTTTTCATTTCTAAATCTTAACACTACAAACAGGATGCTGCCTGTGTTTCAAACGAACGCATTTGAAGAAAAGTAAACAATGAATGTAATGAACACAACGAAACTCATTTTGCCATTTCTCCACCCATATATCCCTGTGTCTACAGACCACAGCTGTACACTAGTTCACTTGTAATGTGAAAGCCCCTGCAACAGCATAACTCCCTCGTATCCTACCCCACCCCCTCTCCCCGATATAACTTCATTGCACCCGTTGCACACAATTACATGCATATCCACTGAATACTAGGTTGATGAAAGGCACAATCGACAAACCGTAGATACACATCGACCTATATTTTACGTACTTAGGAATACTTTTCGATATGTTTCAAACAGTGATCGAACAGTGTAAGTATCCAGTCTTGATAACAAAATAATATATCATCTTCTAAAATGTTTCCATTTCAGCTCTTGGCAAAATGACCCAAATGAGTGGACATCAGCCGTCTCACGAGTGCCGGTTCTTCATATTATTTACCTTAACCTTTCAATGTCGTAAGTAGTAACGATTCTCATTGTTTTGTGTAAATAAAATTCTTGTGGCTCTCAGATATGTTTTAAAGGATTAAATACACTTATGACTTTTCTTTCATTGAATGTGAAGTTTGCGAAGTCAATTGCCCTTCGACGGTGCGAATAGAAGAAGGAGACGATGCCGTTATCACGTGTACCTCAAAGACACCTTTCGTAGACGTGTATTGGTTTACAGGTCCAACATCATCGACTGATCCCATATTGTGGTTACAAAATGGAAAGAAGGGAGGTACACAATACGGCAATACACACTATGACGTAACTTTACGAGGTCAAATGGTAATAAAAAGTGCGAACGTCGACAATGCAGCAACTTATACTATTGTGGCCTACTTTGAAGACGGGACTTCCGAACAGGCTAATGTAACTGTCATTATTACAAGTAAGTTACCACACTTGCCAGATGGTTACGCAGATAGATAGTGAGAATAAATGGTTTTTTGCGATTTCTTTAAACGTCGAGTAAATGTGGTTCATCATATCTCACTTTTGTCATGATTTGAAAGCTTTTAAAATTCTCCACCAGTTACAAGCAGAACTCCTAACAATTCTTTCACCATACCTCCATATGTTTATTTAGACCTACAAAAGCTGAAGACAGATAAACGCCTCTCGTTGGTCGTTTTCAAATGATGCAGAACATCAACTTATTTCAAATGGCATATTTTTCTCAGCCAGTCTCCGCCCTTTGGCTAAGATAATGTGTAGTATCTGTTATTTTCAGCAAGCTCTGAATGAAGCCAAACATGGCAGACCCATAATGTTAAGGTTTGAGAGGTTGGTCAGTTCATTCTTAGTGTACCTTTTGGGGACGTAGTTCCTTTGGGGAGCAGAAACCCACTGGGTAACGTTTTTGTGTCTCCCTTTGTCTTCCAGCCAAACGGATTTTAGAGAAGAATTTCAAAAGGAGTTACAAGCATAAAACTCTTGTTGTGTAATCTCATTGACATTATGCTCTTCTTTTGCAGGTAAGCCAACTCCTTCCTGTCTTGAAATAAGCAATTGTCTTGGTTGTGAAGGATGTAGTCTTAACATAAGTGAACCGGGTTTTCTAAGTTGCAGCAAGAACGAAGTACGTCCTCAGTTACAAGTAGATTGGCGAATTGAGAGTAGGGATAGAATTGAGTTCACTCACCACCAGCCGATCGCGATTTATGATGATGAAAGTGATTCTTGGAATGTTTCAGCAAAAATCGCATACGAAGTCAAGGGCTGCGGCGGGTCCGCAGTATTACGGTGTTTTGTACAAAATCAGGACCAATCGACGAATGGATCAGTGAATACAATTCGCCTTTTCACAGGTGAGTCAACACACTGAACGTTGTGCGATGCCCTTGTTTTATTTCAAATATATTAGACGTAATACTGGCTTAGAACAGCCCTAAAAGAAAGGCACTATGTGTACCACAGCGTTACCAAAACGTGCCTATGATTTTGATAAACGTATGAGATACAAATATTATCCTACACCTGTCACACATGTGTTATATTGTGTAATGTCTAGCAGAATACTCCATGACAACGTTATACAATTGTATTGTTTATACACACAGTACACCGAGTAACCGCAAACCTTACTTTCGTTTCATTCGGCGATTTATACATTTAGTGGTTAATTTTCATATTCTGAGTACCATAATGTTTTGACATGAGGAAAAGTAGTACTTAAACATAGAAGTAGCAGTTATTCTCAGTGGTGGCGCCATGTGGGGGGAGGGGGCCATGCCCCCTGTCGGGGAAGGCTGCTCCCCCCCGTAGGGGAATTTTTACAGTTTCGCCGGGGAGTCATAGTCGATACGATAATGTATGCAGTCCCCGACGGCGACCAGTCGCCCCGACAGTTTACCTGTTATTTGCTATCCAGAGGACAATTTCTCTAATGAAAACCCAAAATTTTCGGTGCGCTACACGCGCTGTAGATTCACCCGAGTTCCTTCAATAGTTCCATTCCACATAGCTAGATAGCACAAGTCCTGTCCACCTTACCAAGTAACAAGTAGGCAGAGTACACAGTTTATGTAGAGGTGGTAAATTTCATGCCATATCTCAAAGCCTAATTGCTGCTCTCTTGTGTGTGTCGTCAAGAGGTAAGGTCAGTTGGTGAGCGACTCACGGAACAAAGTTTGGTTAAGTCATTGGGTAGTCCAGGTGGTTTCGATATAATGTATGTTATCCCCGATACAGAATACATCCCCTACAGTTTTTCTTTTTTTTTTCCTTTTTGTTCTTAATGGTTACATAATTTTTTTGTAGAAAGCCTACCAAAAATTTTCTCGCGCTTTGCAATTTCACGACTCAGATTCAAAAGAACACAAACAGTGCGCAACTCGGCTCTTGAAGTATTAAGTGATATTATGCAAATATGCCCTGCAACTGCATGGGATAGTTAGGCTCCTTTATATCCCCTTCTCACCACCCCCTCGACATAGAGGCTGTCGGAACTTGGGGTCGGTGGCATGGCCCGGCCCCCTGAAGGAACATTCTGTCGCCTCCCATGGTCGGTGTACTTATTTTGGTTTTCAAAAGGGTCATTTATGCTATAAAACCCAAAATTCTCGGTACGCTTTGCCCACTCTTCCTCAGTTCCGTTACTTATAGCTAAATTATAGTGCAAGCCCTTTCCACCTTTTTAAGTACTGTAACTTAATAAGTAGAATACATGGATTTATTAGAACGTCTGGAATTTCATCTCATTTCGCTAAACCTAGTTAAATGTTCTCTTGTGTCTGCCGTGCAAAACGACTAGTGACTCGAGGAGCGAAGCACAATGTAAGTAATGCCCGACAGGGCCCAACTGCCCGGACAATTGACCTATATCAACTTTAAATAAGTACAGATTCTTTTTAGTGTAGGATTACCAAAATAAATTTTCGCGCGCTTCGCGCGCTTTGCAATTTCACAGTTTAGATTCCGGGAAATACATTAAACCAGCACGGAACTATATTCCGCTAGTATACACAAATTTTATGCAATATATGCCCCGCACTGGCATGATATACGGTAGTACATAGGTTTTCTTCAAATCACCCTCACCCTCACCATCCCTTTGACGGCATCGGGGCTGTCGTGGCTTCGGATCGCTGCCCCCCCCCCCGTCGGGGAGTCTGGCCCCCGTTGGGCAAATCCTGGCGCCTCGGTTTAAACAAGAGCTTTAAAGAAAAACATTCTTGTAAAAGGTACTTACCCTGGAAATTAATATAATGATATAGACAGTTCCTAGTCTGGCCTCTGAAATTTCGATAATATTGGTCTGCTGTTTTCCTTGCTCGCTTGCCCGCATGAGTATCGACTTGCCTGATTCAGTCCTACGTGGTAATTATGAAAGGGCCTTGTCGCAAGTCTGCTGCACAGTTCAAGAAAGGATACTTATGGCGGAATTGGTGATTGCAGCTGTAAGTCTTGCTAACAAATTTGATTATTTAAACATTATTTTTGAGGCAAGGGCTACTTCCCTTGAGAGCTACGGTGCTGAGCACTGCTTTCGCCGGAGTAATATGTTGCTTGCCCAGGGTTGGCGGGAGGGAGATTTGTCGAAGCCTGTAAGAATCCATTACCAATTGTCTAAATTTTGAGGTCTCGACTACGTAAATGTCTCTGCACGTGTAAAATCAACGTATACAGGAATCTAATGGGATAAGGCGAAGACTACGCTTTTTGGCCATTTTTGTCTGCAGAACCATGTATTATAGAAAACGATCTGGATCAGCAAGAGCCAGCTGTTGTTGCAATCATCTGCTTCGCTGTGATAATACCTATAGTAATTATTACAGTCATTGTTGCTGGCATTTTGTTTATTGTATATTACCAAAAGAAGAAGAAGCAAAATAGGAGAAAACGAGGTACGTTGAACACTTTCAGGGTATGAAATGCCGTTGAACTTATTTTAAAGATTCAGTTCCATCTAAACACTCATGGAGGTTTTAGCTTTTTTTTTGTAATAACATTATTTGCGATACATTTCCAAAAGCATACTGTAATTTTCATTTTGAGTTTGACAAACTGCCTACCAAGACATTTTGATCACACAAACCCTATTGTAAATACCAATGCATTCGATCTAATCTAAGTATACATTCCTTTCAAGTTCATTTGTGTCATTTGTGTTTTTTTTTTGTGATAATATTTTAATGTATACGTAAATTTATTTTGTTAATGTGTATCCTTCGGGGTAAAGAAGTACAGATTCAAAAAATAGTAAGTGATATGATAAGGCCAGGGTCACTGCTTTTGCCTTTTAACGTAGTTTATTTCGAGTAATATTGATAATGTTGCACAATGACCATGTGAGAAACGTCATGACAGTGGTATGATTTATTACCGCCGGCAGTTTTTTGATTCCTAATAACTTGCTCAGATGCTTTTTGTCTTTACTCATCCTCATCGAAACACGAAACGTGGATATTTCTCTAAATGTTTTCGAGAAATGAAAGTACACAAAGTTAAGTAATGTGACTGCATTATCATAACACATTACAAGATGCTTAAGCCCGGTCATACCATAATGAAAACGGCATCGTTTAACGATAACGATTATCGTTTCTGATTATACTGCTGTAGCGGGCGGTCTCACCATAACTATATTAGTTTCAGGCGTCGTGTCCATTATGTTAGTTTCTAGATGCCAGACAAACTAAGTGGCTATTATGATTTTGATACAGACAACTCCTGACGCCATTTGAAACTAAAGAGCCAACCCTTGTGGCTTAATTCCTAGCCCAGACACTCTTTTAAATAAACCACGCAAGCTATACAGTATCACGACAAAGTAAAACAGATGTAGGCTACCACTTACTTTCTGTACATCCGAGCGCTTATTTTGTTCACATTGTGAAACCATGTAGTTGTTTGTCCTTCAGAATCGGGTTCTTCCTCTAAAGCCAGAATATTACAAACAGGCCTAAGCCTACACACTTTACATAACATGCAACGTTCCATGTCTGCGCTGAATGTGTAAAGTGTTTGCAAACTGTAGTTTTTCAACAACGGCAGCTGATCGTCGTTTCTCGAGCGGTGAGGGAGGGAGATGCTACGTCACATGTAAACAAAGCATCCCGTTGGCTTAGAATTTCATCGTTTCGCTTTGACGTGTGTGTGTGTGGTGTTTTTCTTTTTTTTTTTTTTTTTTCTTCCGCTCTTCAAAAGATTCGAACGATATTGTGACGATTGTCGATTCGTTTATCGTTTTGGTGTGACCACTCTATTGAAATTGTACGATAACCTTTTCTATGCTAAAATCGTTATCGTATCGGAATCGTTATCGTTGCATGGTGTGGTAGGGGCTTTACTCGAAAGACTTTTTATCGTTGAAGTCTTACCCAGTTAAATTTTGGTGGGTAAGATAAAATAACATAATATATCGACATAATATTGCCTCTTATACTTAGTATCCTTCTTTCTTCCGTAAAAGAACGTGGAAAAGAAAACTATGAGACTGGTGTAGCGGTAAGTTATGTTATGTTTTAAGACTATGCTTCTGAATATCTAAGCAAATATTGGAGAATCCTCACTGTCGTTAGATTACCGTGTTTTCTGTGCTAGTGTCTTTGTCATCGCGTTTAAAGGCTCCTTGTTTAGAACGTAGGACCGTATATGAGACAGGTTAATACTCAAGCAGTTGGGAAATAAAGTTGCATAGGTAATCCCTTCCCAAGGTCAGTTTTCCAGGAATGCGTTTCAAGAGACACTTCAACTGCTCATGCAGCAAAAGTTCAAATTGTGTTCCAGCTAAATGGCAAATTCTCAATTTACTTTATCCCTCTTTTGATCTAATAGTCATGCCATTTCTTTGTGCCGGGAAAAATCTGAATGAATGTCCTTTTTCTAATCTCCTGTGTTAAAAATGTAGCTTGATGCTTATATCTTTTCAGCTTTTACCCCCAAATGACGACACCAGAGGTAAAATTCAAAATTGTTAGGTATATTGTGACTTTTATATCGCCACAACGTTGTAATGTTTTCATTGTTGACAGATTTTCATTTCATTTGTAAACCGTCTACCGTCAGCCACACTTGGTACCTTTATAAGATATACAACCTATATTTTAAATAAAGTAGAAACATCTAAAGTCGAGATGTTATAATGAATTTGTCAGTAGTCATCTTGAAGAGTGTATATTTGAATCAATATACATATATAGCATAAGTAGTCGTGAAACGATCGTATTGTACATTATATGTGTAGATGAGAACCCTAACGTGCTTTATACTTTAATGAAGGGAAATTCAGAGTGGTCAAATTAATATTTGAGAGAATGCTTTTGGTTCAGACCAATTTGATTAAATAAAAGACACCAAAACAGAATCTGAACCTTTTCAATTCTCAGATAAAGACTGTACGAACAAATACAACAAACTCTTACTATAGAGTTATTTTTGTTTGAATAAAGTGTAAGTAAAGCGTATTATCCAAACTTGTCTTTTAAGCAACTGGGACTGTAAGAAATAGAATTTGAAGCTGAAACTTTTGTTAATGAAGAAATCAATCTAAACCTCTCTCTCTCTTTAGAATGTGTACCTGACAAGAAAAGCGATACACAAGTTAACCCAAAGGTACATTCCTCAATCGCTTATCAGTTACGTTTTATCAAGACTTCTAGAAATGAAAAATGAACTTAAAGTTCCTATCCTACCTGAGGCGAAGTGTAATGTTCCAACAAAGTGGTTCATCTCTTATAGCTAATTGAAATCTTAACAACGGTGCCGATTCTCCCCCTTTTTGCAGACTACCTATTACTGTCCGCCGTTTGGCATAATCTCCTACGGGCAATAAACTTGCAAAAAGACCATTTGCCTCATTCGATCTTCTTCTCTTGTTCCAGTTCAGAATGCTTGACTAAATTATTCTGAAAGAACCTACCATCTTTACATAATACGTGTTTTACATAACTCTTTCCTTGTTACAGACTAAAATTTTTTCCCCATTTACTTTCCTCTTCACTCTCCTATTGGAAAATTATTTCAGGGAAAGCATAGGACGCAATTTTACGCATTGTTTGAAAAAATTTACACCTGATATTTTATTTCCTATTTTAATAGGGATCCTTTTATGATTATTTTTCCTTCAGGCTTAGTTTTAAAACACACCAACAAAAAAAGAACATAACGTTACGGTGGCAGTATTATACTTTTACACATAGCTGAAGTTGAAATTAAAGTTTATTTTGTACGAATCATTTCAGTATAACATGGTTTACCATACATAGCATTGCAAAAACAATACAAGAAATTCACAATGTAATAGCACAGTAAAGGAATGAATTCTTAACTGAGAATGGGCAAGTTTTCTTCTAACAAATGGTTAATTAAAAAGTGTTTTTATCTGGTGTTATAGCAATGAAAACTTGAGTTACTTGTATAAAAATTGTCATATGGTGATGGATGAATTTCATGACGAGATTTAAATACAAAAATGCCAAGCTGGTACTTATGAAGATCGTAAGTTGTAAGGATACTTAATTAAGTTCCTGAAAGGAGGAACATTGCATGCTCTATACGGTGCGTGACATATGTTTTAAAGAGATCATTTTTGTATCTTATACAAATTTGTAGTGACGTTACATTGGTATTACCCCAGAGTAGAAGACTTTAATTTATATGTGGAAGAGTGGGGGCATTATACAACAATAAAAGTAGGTGCTTAAGTAAAAAAGGCTTACGTCCGTCAATAATACCTTTTGATGTAGAGACTCTGCTACTAACTACAGATAAATGTTCTTTTCAGCTTAATTTTTGATCAATTGTAATTCCCAAAACTTTGAATGATCTGATGTTTTAACTTGGTAACCATCTAGGAAGACACTTACATTAGTTGTGTCAATGATCTTAACGTCAAAACTTAAAAGTTTTGTTTTTAGAATATTGAGAGATAATCTATTTGATCACAGCCTCTCAGATACTTGTGAAAATTCACATGAGATGTCAGTAGTAAGTATGTAGTCTAAGTTGGTACTTTGAAGAAGTGGCAGAGAGTATGAACCTTTTCCCTTACATCCAATATTCTGTTACAGGTTATTACAGATAAAGTGACATTAATTAAATTTATACATTATATTAAATTTCTTGGAGCCGAAAAAAGTTAAAAGCTATCCAGAAGGTGAGTTTAATTACAATTAACAGACTTGTAGTTAAGGTAAACATGTGAGCGCAAATCTCAATACTTCTTACCTGAACTATGTCTCGTTCTCTTTCAGACAGAGAGAAGAAAAGAAGTATTTTGGTTCTTGAGCTAAAGCGGCATTACAAAACATACTTCGACAAGATATTGTTACCAGAAAAACATCCAACTGCTGCAGCTCGTTTATACACACATTCACAGTGCTTAGTTACTAGAGTTACTAGGGAAGACGAAATTGATGAACCGGAATCTCACACAACTGATGAACTACCCAATCTTGATTGTATCAAAAAGGCAAGCTTGATTCGGCTGTTTGGAAAGGCGGGTTATGGGAAAACCACATTTGCACACCACCTTCTTCGACAGTGGGTTGCTGAAGATGCACATGAGACTATAATGATTTTTCTTGATATGAAAACTCTTGATATGGAGGACGACTTCTTGGACTGTGTCATGAAAGTAGTATCTAATCAAAGTAACTTTTCCCGTACAGATGTCGATAGTATTCTGCTTGAATATCCCTTTTTAGTATTGTTAGATGGATGTAATGAAATGACAATGGCGACGAAACAAAATGAAGTCACCGAAGGTATAAAGAAGCCAAGCAATTCAGGTGCAGTTTCCTTAGACTCTTCAATGGAAAAAATGCTAAAAGATGGCTTGAAAATTAAAGACTTTTACAGCGGATATGTCAATTGGAAGTATCCAGATTTGAGGATGTGTATGATGGCCAGGGATACAATTCAGAAGAAACCCTTACCTCCCTCGCCTTCAGTTACTATAAAGCTCTTAGGGTTTTCAAGCCAACAGACAGACAAATATATCGATAACTTCTGTGGACAATGGATTGAATCTAATTCAAGAGAAGGACGCTCACTTGCACGAGATGAAAACAGTAAAGAGAGTAACAACGGTGACACCCCTGTTGCTGAGAATGCTGAAGATTTCAAGGAGCATCATTTTGCACGGAAAGTTAAATTTCAACTGAATGAAATCTTAGGAGAAACAGGTATCTTACACGAATTTGGCAAAATTCCATTACTTTTGACAGCAGTAACGTACACAGTTGCTCATGACATCACCAATAATGACAATATGAAACAACAATCAGAAGACAGAAAGATAAGCTTGACGGCTGGCTTAGAGAATGTGCAACCACAAGAAACAAAGTTACCTGCCTTGTTAGGAAGAATAGTCAAATTTTTGGAGTCGAAATATTCTGACGACAATGGTAAAATATCTGAAAAATTAGCGGCAATTGCTTTACATAATAAAACGCAGATCTACCCATACGAAGTTCGCGATAAATGGGAAACTGCACTGGGCATTGACAAAATGGAAACAGCTCTGTCTGCTGGCTTCTTGGAAGAAGATAATATTCTAACCAACCGTTCTGTCATCAGTGTTATTAAATTTTCCCATGATGTCTTTGCGGATTATTTCGCTGCATCTTATTTCCCTGTTGAAAAGAAAGGACTTGACACATTAACTGCTTTGATAAAGGATAACAAAGACGATAAAGAAAACATGATTTTTCAGCATCTTTGTGCCCGTAATCACCCTCTTATTTATAAACTGCTAGAATACTTTGCGGAACATAAAATGATTAACAATTTTATCAACTGCCTTTATGAAGTGGAATATCCCGATAAACTTGAGCTTTTCCGCGCAAGGATCCAAAACTGGAAAGAACAGAAGAACATTATAATACGTCATACCAACTTTTATTACCAAAAGACTCTGAAAAATTTCTTAAACCTATGTACTCAGTGGAAGGTAAGTTAGTGGTTCTCTTATCACTTAAAGTCCCCCTGAGAACGAGTATAGTCAATTCAATTCAGCATCAAGAAAGCAGCAACCTAAGTTGCTAAGTGTACTAATTGTTAGAGCACATACGGTGGAAGTAAAACTGCAGTGACAAGTTCGTCTTAAAAGAGTACAATTTCTTGTAAACTAGGTGGTTTAGAATGCTTCACACTCATAGTCTCACTTCGGTGTAAGGATTCACCATCGTGTGCGCCCTCCCTTGAACATTCCTAAATCCCCGCCTCGTTGGTTGTCCTTGAGAATACGAAATTATTTGCTATTTTTTCTGTAGTGAGTAAAGGGTATAACTTCAACATGTTTAACGTTATATTGGTTTTAGACGTAGCATACGTACAAAGGCGATATGTTAAATAATGTTCCCTAGAATTACGTTAGACTTTTTTTTTCAAAATTACGCACAAAAATGAAGAATACTGTTGTTAGGGGAAATATCAAAGGGAGTATACTTCAAAATTCTGTGTTCTAATTATATATGTATTAGTGGGGACTATTTGAAAGGCGTGATTATTGTGAGTACACCTTGGCTCCCCACGAGAAGCGATGTCGATCCCGAAATACATGGCTGGGTCTTACACTTAAGCTACAAGAAACACAGACGTTTCATTTGTTGATTAGTACAGTATGGTCGGTTTTCCGGATGACACAACAAAGGTTTTCATCTTTTAGACAATGTAAGCTGCGTAACTAATTAGCTTACTTAATTTTTTCAGAATTAACGATAAGACCTGACAACGTACATTGTCTTTTGCTAAATTTTTGGTTTTAACTTTTGATGACTTTTCAGCGAAAAAGCCATGTAGCGATACTAATTAACGCTTATCTTGCATTTGACCCTCTAACATAATTTACATTTAAGGAAGTCAGAATGTATTCATGGTAAAAACAAAAGTCAACACAGCGTAAAACACAAAGGGTAATCCCATTGAGCATTGAAATAGAAGATAGACAAATACATAATTGTTTATCATTGGTTTTCGGAACAAGTGCTTCCTTTTCCCTCCCAGTGGACGACCATGCTTATCCATATTACTAAACGAAAATCAAAAACATGTGATAGCCTATCCTTTTTAGATTTCGTGAATGTCATGTTTAGATGGGTATTTCACACCGTCTACGAAAGGAACTTCATGTAATGTTTTTACCCTATCTCTAAAAATCAGATTAAACTGAAAACACTGACATTGGAAGGTTTTCCGGTCTCCTTTCTGGTAAGTCTGACGTTACCACATCTCAAGCAGCTGGAAATTAGCCATACTGATCTATCCAAAAATGGTGACTTTGAACACATTACTGCATGGTTGACTCAGCAATCTATCTCAAGTTTGTGCAAGTAAGTATTCACACTTACAAGTAAGTTCTACCTCCTACATTTTGTTGTGTTTGTATAGAGGATACTCTTTTCTTTGCTTCAACAATAAAAACGTACATACCAATTCTAAAGGGTAAACAAATCCATGCATCAGACTCGGATTAAGGGTCACCCAGGGGGCCCAATCCCCACTACCACCACCTTGCCGCGAGAAAAGAGCGGGGAAGGGAAAAGAAAAAAAGGAGAAGTAAGAAGAAAAAGATTTTCTCGGGCCACCTAGAAGCTCCCTGACCTTATCCGCTAAGAGGCTTCTTGCCCGGTATTGGTTCTGATCAAGGTCACAATTTTCCACTTTAACAAGCTGTTGACGCCCTTGGTAGGAGCAAACCTGTTTTGCAATGCAGGGTTTTTGAAGTGCCATATTTTCTGACCTCAGCTCTATCTATTTTAAAAATGAGATGAGCTTCCTGTGATATTAATGGAACCCGTAATGGCTAGTCTGCCAAAGAGTGTGGCAGGTTGAAAATAATAGTGTGCCATAAATAAATCACCCTTGTTACAACCGATAATGTAAAAACGACCGATAATGTAAAAAAAATACCTATAATGTAAAAACTGTTCTAAGGACGTTTTCATATGGAACTGGAAAGGTGAAATTTTATAAAAAAAAAAATGTCATACGTTAATTCAGAAAGGTCGTAGGCCATACCCCAGGGGAAGGGGCTCCCACCCCTATTTTATAGCTCCCTCTACAGGTATATTTCCTTTAAAAGGTACATTGAAAGACAGCCGAAGAATTAAAGATCACTTTTTCTCAATTGTGTAGCCAAATACATAGTGCTATCATATTTCTCCTTCATCAGAGCCAGTGGCGCCGGCACGGGGGGGGGGCATGGGGGGCGCGTGCCCCCTCAATGAAATTTTTTTGAAAATTTTAAAATGATCCCAAAAGGCGATTAAGCTATAGATTTCTGTAGGGGATAGGGTGAGGTGTGCTTCAGCCGAATGATAGATCTATTTAATCGTTTTCTATCACAAATGTTTCTCAAACTATCAAAATTTTCGCAAATCCTTCCGCAAACTATCAAAAATTCCGCGCGCTCCGCGCGCTTCAAACCTTACCATTGTGTTCTTATTATCAACATATTCTGATAGCAACTCCCGGAGAAGCACAGCAGCAAAAGTTGAAAGCTGTTCACGAATTAACAGGTAAAAGACTGGCTTTTTGAGTGGCATGTAGGTTTGTTGGACAATTGAAAGTGTCTCGATGCAGATTCTGAATGCAGGTTTTGTTATGGAAATCTCATGTAATGAAAAATTTCGCGCGCTTTGCGCGCATGCTTTACGGTTTGCACTCCATCTCATGACCATTATTAACATAATAATACATGGAAATATAATCACAACATCTGTAGGGGCCTAGCATCAATATGCGATCTTTCAATTTAAGTTGTTGTAGCATGATTTGGAAAGTTGAAATTACGTATTTGCCGTTATATATTTTCCAAAAAATTTACCGAGTGCTTTGCGCGCAGCCATTATCGGTATAGAGGGCAGACACGTAGCCAAGGGGGTGAAGGGGGCAGCCGCCCCCTTGAGTATATTTTTGGTATTTTTTAATGTTTTTCTTTAGGATATTGCTAGGGTTTCCCCTAATTATATGCGGTAAAATAGGCTTGGGAAGTGCCATTTCCAACGATCTGAGAGGCACTTTGGGCCAAAATTTTCTTGCGCTTTGCGCCAACCCATGGTGGCGCAAAGCGCTGAAAGCCTGTCTATGGGCTTTGAACCCCTTGACAAATTCCTGGCTACGCCCTTGATAGATAGTGATCTTTAATACACTTACGACGAAAAAGCATTCTGAAAAACGCCTTTGTTAGTCCTTCACCCCTTTTGCTATACCTTTCAGGGAGGTCTAATATCACCTTCCTGCACCAATAGTCTCCCTCCCGCCCGTTCCCCATTGCTGGAAGCTGTTCATCTGGATTTCCGTTCAAAATTAGTAAAAATACGATACTTGTAAAGTGCTCTACTCTATATTATCATTTGAATATCAAGTAATAAGCATTATATCATTGCTCCATTTTATGTACTTTATCCAGAGCTTCCGGAAGCGCCCTATACAGGTATCTGCCAGCCATGTATGCCTTTTTATAATGCACAATGAAAGGGAGGAAAAATTTCGTTATAGTCCAACATTGTTTCTGTGGACTCCACGTACGTATTTTTGGGTAAAAACTTTGCCATTAGAAGGCGGTAAAGTAGCCAAAAAAGGAGTCTTCAGGAGGTTTGTTGGCAACGTATTCTTCTCTTAGACAACATGCTCTCCTTTTTCACCTAACCAAAAATTAGAATTCACTAGATTATAGACACTTTTACAAGCTATTTATGATCAGCTCCAAAAATATTCCAAAAGATAGCACCATTTTGCATCTAAGCAACCTTAAATAAGCAAAAATTTCTCAAAGGGGAGGGGGACACCTTTATGTAGTGACAAAGGAAAGATCCTCACTGTTGTATTCAAAACGCAGGGCGCGAAAAAAAAGGGAATATTTAAGCGTCGCCACACAGTTGGAAACAAACATCCAGCCAGTCGGAAAAATTAGAATTCACTAAACTATGGACATTTTACAGCCATACAGGTATGAGATCAGCTCCAAAAATATCATAAAGATAGCACCATTTTGCATCTAAGCAACTTTAAATAAACAAAAATTTCTCAAAGGGGAGGGGGAACCCCCTCCCCTTAGACCCCTCCCCCAGGACGGCACCTTAGTGCAGTGACACTTGACAAAGGAAGGATCCCTACTGTGTATACGAAAGCAGGGAGCACACGAAAAAAAGTATTTTGCGCAGACTTAGGAGGTTAACTGAAGTGCCATTACGACATCATGATCATCTGTTGTGCCCCCCAATCATCAAAGCCTGGCGGCGCCACTGATCAGAGCCATATATACGTTGCAACAACTTGATACCTAGCAAACACACATCACGTGATACATGGATGCCATTTTGGGGCCAAAACTGAATTCGCGCAGCTCGTACATCTTTGCACAATTTAGTCAGCTTAATTATTGTTTGGTGCATGTTTTAGCTCTAATTGATAAAAAATTGATGTGATGCAGAGAAGATATCAGACTTTAAGAAAAATGTGAGCTCCATTTTTTTTTTTTTTCATGTGCAATTTTGGCATTTTTAGCGCCTCTTCCAGTTTTGATTTCCAGATGCTCTTAAATTACGTATCCCCATGACCATACATTTTGTTTACGGGTAGCCCGATAACCAGGTAATACGTGGGGAAAATTTTGACTCCCACATTCAAACTTACATGAAATGAGTGCTACTAAAAATCCGCATTTTGTTTGTTTTTCGTTGAAAATTTTGGCATCTGGCAGTGTGCTGGTCTGGGATCATTTTTTAGTAAAAACTATTGGTTTGAGGGCATTTTGGAGCAGTAATATCTCTAGCCTGTGCCACAAGATGCTCCCATCTTCATGGAAATCGGCAGCCATATAGCCTACCTCAGTAGTACACAGAAAGAATCCCGACTCGTAAATCAGACAGCCAGAAGTGGGCAGCTTAGTGCCTTAGTAGTGCACTGAAAGAATTTCGACTTTCAAATGAGAATGGGTATGAAATTACGGAAACCCAAATATTGCGATTTCTTCATTTTTTCTTGAAAATATGGGTTTAGGGGCACTTTTGAGCAGTAATATCTCTGTGCGTACCACACAAGATGGGCCCCGGTGTTGCCTTGGAACTGAGTGTTATCAGAGGGAGAGGGAGGTATGATCGTGGATTTTCCCTAGTACAAGAGACTTTTCCCTTTTATTTAGTTTCCTCAAATGGAATATGAGGGCTCAGTGTAGCTTAATACTTCACAGGCTTGTAATTTAATTCAGTTCTGAGTCCTATGCACCTTGACCTAGGCTCGTATAGTCAGAGGGAAAGGAGTGTTCTCCGTGTAGACTAGACTTATATACCCTTCCCTTCATTTGATCAAATCAATTGCCAGAGGCTTATGAATAATTTACCCGTATTAAAAAATGCCCACTTGAGGTGCCATATCTATCATATTAGGATTTCAAGCTTCATGTCTGCTGTCCCCTCCCCCTGGACACACAAAAGCAGAATTCTGCTTTGCGATATTGTCTCTTGACCTTATTAGACATGTTTAACCTTATTCCGGAAATCTTTCACTCCACATTTAACAAGGGGAATCGAAATCATATTCCTAAATTTTAATTGGTAACCATCTAGTATGAAAATTGGGTTTTTTGAAATGCCTAAAATTAGCTCTTGGGGACACTGACCCTAAAAGTGGGCCTTTTGACAGCCCGCACATCCCACTACGACCGAGAGACGGGATGACTGACTTCGGATCTGTGATCAGCGTGGTCGATAACCTCTAGGACGCAATTCTTATCAAGCGTGAGTACCTTCAATTTCATCCCCTTCTTCCCCTGGGGTGGAGAACGGGTGAGAGGGAATAACCTTCCTGCAGCTTCAGAATAACGATCATAACACTCCTGGGTTTTCTGACATGCTAATAATTTTCAGTCCTTTAGTATTTGAAATATCTGGTTTTATTAGAGGGCGCCCTCTATTGGGCTATAGACCTATGCAAATAAGCTGTGCCATCAATATGACCCACCTTTATGTAATAAAATATAGTGGAGTCCTTTCATGATATTTTTTATCGTAGATATGTTCTTCTTGGTGAACTTGCGGAACAACATAGCAGTGAGGGCGCTTTAAGAATATGAAGGAGAAATATGATAGCATTATGTATTTGGCCTAGACAATTGAGAAAAAAGTGGCCTTTAATTCTTCTGTTGTCTTTCAATGTACCTTTTTAAGGAAAATATACCTGCTAGAGGGCTTTGTAAAATAGGGGTGGGAGCCCCTTTCCCTGGGGTATGACTTACGACCTTTCTGAATTAACGTATGACTTTTTTGATAAAATTCCACGTTTCCAATTCCATATGAAAACGTCTTTAGATCAGTTTTTACATTATCGGTAAATTTCTTTTACATTATCGGTAGACGAGCGTTTTTACATTATCGGTTCAAAGAGTTTTTACATTATGGGTGGTGTTTATACATAATCGGTAATTTTTTTTTTACATTATCGGTCGTTTTTACATTACCGGTTAAGTTTTACATTATCGGTTGTAACAACCCTTTCCCAGTAAACACGTATAATGAGTCAGCTTGCTATTTAATCGGCAAATTTAAGCAATATTAGTAATTTCTTCTCCGCTGGTTTTGAAAGCAAAAATCGTGTAAATTACCCTACCATTACATTCATCTACGACGATAGCAATGTTACTTTCATGGAATAGCTTTTCGACACCCCCCCCCCCCTCCTGCATAAAGTATGAAATAAAATAAAATGTCCTTAACAGAGTAACTGAAGCAAAGTTTCCGCCTTCTAAACACGAAATATTTGCGAGAGCTTCCTGGGATATCACCTGTTTATGATCCCTGGTGTGTTGCTTAGACACGACTCAGTAAGTCTTCAGGAGAGAAAAGCTCCCATTGAATTCTCTAAGGTATTTTAAGGTATTACAGACCACACCATGAGCAGAAATACCCTCATATGTCATTAAGTGAGGTTGAGAAGACAACAAGAGTAGTTTTTGATACAAAAAATTGCACTAGCAGATAACCTATTTGGGAAGAGAAGCTTTTTGAAACAGGCACGGATCCAGGTGGGGGCGCACCCGGCGCACGCCCCCCTTTTTCGCTGACCAACAATTTTTTGAAAAAATGAGCAAACAGATGGGGGAAATATATGCTTCTCAGATGCTGGGAAATCGCATCTAAGCGCATCTAGAATTCAAACTTTCTTGGAGGACCCCCAAACCTCCTGCCGTGGCTTCGCGCCTTCGGTGCTCGCTCATCGGCTTTGGGCAGACGGTGTGTGCGCCCCCCTTTCTCAAAATCCTGGATCCGCGCCTGTGAAAGGAGAGAGGGTAGCAGGATTAATGACCACAATTATCCCTAGGCCCTTCACAAAAGTCTGTTCCAATTATTTAAAAACATTTCAAAATAATGATACCATGCTTTGCAAAATTTGTCACTTCGCGCAGCAAAAATGCTCATCCCATCCTTTCTGTACAATTTATCATCACTGATAGGCTTGTGAAGGGGCAGTTGGTCCTTGTGTTCGAACATATAGAAAAGGTGCATTTGTGCATTATTTGAATACGGTACCTAAAATTTTATTGGGGGACACAACAGGCACTACAAACACCCTTCCGTTGGTGATGTCACTGAGTAACAGACTAGAAAATGTGGCAAACTACCATTTACTATTAGGTGAATGGTGCACTAGAGGTCCATCAAAGTATTGATACCCAAACTAAAACGTTGTTTGACGTGTTTCACATTAGAACCATTATCTTAAGATGTTTTAGCCATGTTTCGTAACACCTTTAACCTATAATAATGGGCAGCAGCTTTTCGGTATTCATGTGTGATGCACTTGTGAAGATTCTCGTTTGTCGATTCAGTCAATAGCCCAGACAAGTGACTAGCTAAACGAGTGTGCTAAGTTTGCAATACAATGCACGACAAATTCTCGACTTTCTAAGAAATGGGGCACTTTCAAAACAATAAGTGTAGGAAGCTCTTTGAAAATGTGTGAGGGGGCGGAAGTGAATGTAAGTGATCAGTGTCCGGGGGTCCCCTTTGGAAATTTTTTGACTATTTAGAGTGCCCTAGATGCAAAATGGTGCAATATTTGACAATCTTTGAAGTAATTTTATTCTATTTGAATGCCATTTTTGGCAGCATATAATCCAAAGTGCGGGGGAGGGGGGACGAAACAAGGCCAATCAGAGTGAGGGGGCGTTTCATAATAATTTATCCGAATTGATGATAACAGGCCGACTCACTGAAATCATTAAAACTTCTGTAAGTTATTGAACTAAAAGCATTTTGTCACTCCTTCGGGGTTTGCATACGAGCGCCAGTGTCAGTCTGCTGCAGTTGTGAATCCATAGAAACTCTAAAAAATCAGTAAATTGTGTACGTGTCAATTTTCTCATCGTTCTACCTAGGAAACAGAGAGGGTGCCTTCCCTAAGAGTTACTACGAGCAAACTTAGGCCTATCTAGTTTTATTAAATGTGGTAATACTGCTACTTAATAACAATTTTACCAAGGGTTGTTCTACTACAACTTACGACCCAAAGAATGTTACCATTTTAATACAGGCCTGTAGCCAGCTTTTACCTGGGGGGGGGGGTCGTCATGCGTATGCGCGGCAGGACTATCTAAGCGGAGCGCCACCATCAGTTGGCGCGGAGCGTACAAGAAAATTTGTGGCTTTACAAACCCTCAGATGGCCGGAAACGGCACTTCCCGAGTATTTTATGCTGCATGTACCCAGCCCCGAAATATGGATCTCATGTCTGCAATTTCTCGATTAATGCAAAAAAAAAAATCAGTCTATGAAAATAAAAAAGTTACTATATATTTCTAAGCGGAGCGCCACCATCAGTTGGCGCGGAACGTACAAGAAAATCTTTGGCTTACAAACCCCCATATGGCCGGAAACACGGCACTTCCCGAGTGTTCTAAGCAAGAATATGTTCAGCCCCCACTTTGAAATTCTCCCCTCTTCTTGGAGCACTTGACAAATATTGGGGGCTGAATGGAAGGTTTATTACCTTGTATCAATGTTTTCTTTATTCTCTTGAGAGTTAGTGCGTGGCTGTACGAGAGTTACTGTACGAGTCAATGGGGCCGGGCGGGCCCTAGGGAATTGTGTTGCACTGAAACAAAAGAACTTCTCATACTTGGGTCATTGGGGGCGGGTCTATGCTACCGTTGACTTAAATTATGCACATAGTTGCCATACCTCGTGTGGTATTTGTCTCCCCCGTCTCGGGATGTGGTTGTCAGACCATGCTGTCCGGTAACGCCGTACTCATTGTACAGTATAACATTATTTTATAGGTTAGCGCGATGCATTTGCGGTCGAAACAAGTGAATTACTTCAACTTACATATGTGAGACGTGGGTACGGACAATCTATAGTCGTTGTATTGTGTGAATATGAGGTATAGGATACCGTTAGTTTTATTCACTATTCACGGCATCGGTATAGGCCTATTACTTGGTCAGACCAATAATATGACCAATTAAGCTTTCAAAATATTTCGCCCGCAAAGCAAAATTAGGGAAAACCCGTCAGATCATGTGAGAAATACATGAAATCCGGACATAGAAGGCAATTTTACAAACCCGCGCGGACGTCTGGCAGCACTAACTCATAGGCCTACGGCTTACATTGGCTTAACCAGCGGAATTGACATTTTGACTTGAAAAACGCCAAAAACTCCATTTAGGCCTAAATAAAACAATAAAAAAATTTGGTCTGGGCGGGGGGGGGGGGTCGTGCAAACCCCCTGAACCCCCTGGCTACGGGTCTGCCTTTAAGGAGACCCTATTTTATCTGTTCAATGTAATAATTTCCCATCTTGTTGTTTGAAACAGACCATTATTTTTTACAGAATTCTCAACATTTCCAAACTTGAACAAATGGATAGGCATAGTACTTTTGCCTAAAAGTAAAAAGGATGGAGATCCTCGGAGAAAGTTGTTTCGAATGTTATAAAACAGCATGGGTCCATTCACAAATATCTGTAAACTTGTCAAGTCTTGCTATTTGCCAGACATTCTTAAAGTGCCCTGCAACACCTATGTATTAATTTTATCTCCTGTGTTTCTTACAAATGAAAGACTTTACTGAAGAACAAACCAGTTTTGGGAGAAAATGTTCTTATATTTGTTTACGAGAAAGAGACAGAGGGACGAATCAGTGACATCAAATGTTTACAACACTTCAGATGTACACGACTTTGTCTGCAGTGCCCTATTGTTTCTTAATCGAATTGACTGATTGACAATTATGTGTTTGATTCTGTAAACTTCATGGAGCAAAATTTCTGCTTCACGTTTGAAGTAAGGATGGTAAATTTACTCAATCTCTGGCTACCCAGAGAAGAAACTTTCGCAAATGAAGTGCGATCTGTCGTTACAAAACAGACGAGAGTAAATTATTTGGGCACATATTTTGTTTGCATTTACACATTAATTTCAGAGTTTACTCGTTAGCTTGCCAAGGAACGGTCGGCGCTTGTCACCTTGTGCAATATATACGACACAGACAAGGAAATTTTGCTTCACTCCCGAAAAATAATTCAAGACTACCGGGAAAGGTTTTCTACCCATCATCCATTTTCTGTTACGAACTTTTAGAGCGCATCCCATACTTCGTAAAAGTACGGGTAAGATACGTAAGTTACAAATGAACCGTAGTGATGGTTCTACTCAAAAGGATATCGCAAGACTCCCATGCTTCTCTATCTGGATACACGGTAACCCCTATAGCAAATTTTGTAACATCTAAATGGAAAGAAATGACGGCAAACTCTGAACCTTGAAAGATATGTGTTCTGTGATAGTTCTCAGAAAATTTGATGATGACACAGTTTTCTTTACTTGTTTATTTTTTTTTTTTTGTGATAATGCTCCCAGATTTATCGACTGCTCGATGCTTGACACCTTATCTGAACAGTCCCTGAGGCACATCGCAGATCCTAAATGTTGCCACAGTAAGTACACATTTTTATTACTTATAGTTTGTACAGTACAATTCGGTTGACCAAAAGGAAGGTTCCGTTCCGCCATTTTTTCCCCACGATGTGTGCTTTAAGGAGATCTTATAGGCTGCAAAACAAAATATCTGTTTTATTTACTTCGCCGATACAAGTACATGGCATTCAACAATGTGTAATTTCCAACTTTTTCCTGCGGGAAGATCTCATACCCCTTTCCTTGGTCATCATTTGAAAGGATACGCTATCATTCCTGACCAGCCTGTTCCAGAATTACAGAGTGGTCACACTGCTTAATAACGGCAAAAATTCATTTATCTACATTGCAAATGTCATTGTATTTCATCTGTTGTATATGAATGCAAAACATTCCATGGGAAGGATCCCCAAGTCCACGTTCGAATTTTTGCACCTTCTGCTCTAGCAGGTCGCCCTCCGAAGTAATCTCCCACCCACCACCTCTTTCGGGAAAATTCATAATCCTCTCAAACATTCATACCTACCAGTTTACAAGTCAAAAGAATGCATTTAAGGAAACCTAAAATTTCATTTTCCCTTTTAAGTTACAAAATCATAAGATAAAATATAGAGGAGAAACATTACAAGAAAAATTCCATACCGGTGTAGGCCTATGAAACTTCACATCCTATCACAATTTGTGCCGTACAATTTGCCTTGCAGTTGAGAGAGTTAATAACAACCAGGTGACCAAACCCAACGTGAAAGCGTTACGATGGAAGGGCAAAGGAGGCGAATAATCTGGATAATGATCATGCAACAAACGAGTTCAGCTGAAATATTTAAGAGATCAGAAAGAAAGTAGATACATAAGAAAGGAAACTTACAATCAGGAACGGTTATATCAAACTGGTACACAAACTTATACTGTAGACAAAGTATTGATTTTCATTAATTTACTATATTGTCAACAGTTTTGTGCATAAACTACTAATGAAAAATATTACATTTCATGAAATATTGTGAACGTATATGCGGATGCATGGTGGGCTGCAGTTTTCAACACCAGTATTGTTCTAATAGGTCTCCTCACGAACGGAACCTACATATTCAGATGTAACATAGGAGTGCAATTACAGAACCTTGGTACTTCATGATAGACTGCGCCTTGATATTAAATCAAAGGAAGTTATTGTAAGAACGAACATGTTAGTTAACCCATCATCTTGATACCCTGCAATGTATACCATGCAAGTTTATCCCTATTATTAACTTGCCTTATGGTTTGGAATTGTCAGTTATGTAATTACGGAATTTTGAAGCGCCAAATGTGCTGTAAATCGGTGATCGTCATTTTATGTTAAGAGTTGTGAGTTACTGGGCAGGACCTCCTAAATTTAATGTCATCGTATATTTTGCTGTCTCTTCTATTATGACAATATAACTTAGTATTACTTAGAATAACTTAGAATCAATCCTTCTTCAGTCAAAAACGGCATGTTTCTTTCAACGCTGACAAGTAAATTGTAATGTTATTCTATTGAATGGTTTGTAATATTTACAAACATATACCTGTGTACCAAGTTTATGTTATAATGCAGTTCTCTTAGGTCCACTTAAAAGAAGAAGTACATAGCTTCTTGCCATTGTTGTAGCCAGGGGGCCAAGGGGGCCATGCCCCCAATCGAATTCTGAAAAAATTTTAGAATCAAAAAGAGTTTTTGGCTCTCCAGAACTCAGTGGCGTGACTGAAGTGATGATGTGTCGGGATATAATAGATACCTTAATGTATCCTAGAACCGTCAAGTTACCATGTTATGTAACTTGGTATAGTGTGGTAAAGTGGCATGGAGTGACCTGACTTGGTAGTAAGCCATAGCTGGTATGCTATTGCTAGACGCGTTTCGACCAATGGAAGATAAGTACCAGGTCTTATCAGTAGCGGTAGGGTAAAGTCGGCGATAGACTGCCAACGAGTTGTCACGTAAAAATTTGGTGAACCAATCGTGAAATCTGAATTCTCGTACTTTTCGATAAGCTGGCGCATAGCTAGTAATAGAGAAAAACAAATCGTTTGCATGATGACAACAAGACCCCCTTCCCAAAGCAGTACTTCACTTGATGGAATTATTTAAGAGTGTTACGATTCAATGCTTCTTTTCGGGTACTGTACGTCGAGTTTGTGCCAGTAGCGGTTAGAAATATCACGGGTGAAAGGATATTTACGCAGCACAAAACTGCGTCTATGAATGGTTTGCAAAGGATAAAATTGCGGTGAAAGAGGCAAGGATGTAACTGGATGGAAAATTATTTTTTCCAAAATAAAGTAGAGCTAATTCTTTGTAGGTGTGGAAAGTTTTTTGAATTTACAGAAGGATATGTTTCTGTTTTAGGAAGTTTCTCGAGTGCAGATAAGCCTTGATAGGTTATCTCCCTGGTAAAGTAAAGAACATTCTTTTGGGGTTTTTATGTTAGCTTTGATAATACAAATGTCTCATCGGTATGACCAGGGAGGCGAAATATACTCATGATATTAGTTTTTTTTTCAGATAAACAAAGCATACCTCCGATACGACTGATGTTCCGATGAAAATAGAAAACGCCGTTATTCAGTGTATTTGTATTCGGAAGAAATTTGGTAACTAGTTGTTGTGACACTTTAAATGAAATTGTTACAAACGCATAGTGTGACCAGTGTCCCGATGGGTTGGAAGCGTCGTTCGCGTAAGCACTTACAATTCTGTGTGTTAAAAAGGTTAAAACTTTAGCAATAGCACAATCGCTATAGCTTACTACTACTTATAGTCAACCAAATACATAAAACCAGACCCTACACTGGTTTCCTGAAACTTTACTGCTATACACCATGAGATATAGATTGACAATTTCTATATCAAATTATTTTATCCCGATATATCACTACTTTGGTCACGTCACTGAGTTCTGGAGAGCCGTCTATTCCTCTAATTATGCCAGTGCTCATCCCATGGCTTCATTTACATTCTGAAGCGGAAACTATTGGACATGTTCCATTATAATGACTTGGTAATTTGTTTGACATTTTCTTATGACTGAGTTACACCAATACCCCCGGAAAAAATCTGCATAGGCTAGTGCCTACCCCTCGAAAAAGACCTGACCACACAACTACACCAATGTAATTACAACCTTCGATATTCTGAGCATAATTTTCCTTATGACAGTTCAGGGTTGGATCCAGGGTGCGTACGTACCCCCCAATTCTTTGCAGAGCAATTTTTTGTAATTGAGCAAAACAATGACTTCAAATGATGCTAAATGTTGCATCAGATTGCATCTGAGGGTAATTATTTATAAATAATTCAAAAAATTCTCGAAGGGGAAGGGGTCCTCTCCCCTTTGACCCCTCCCCCAGGCTGGCGATCAGGTTCTGCGGTTGGCCACCCCCAATCAAAAATCCTGGCTACGCCAGTGCTTCCTGCCAACTTTTACAATTCCATTCCCTGTATATATACTAAGGAGTAGTGACATTAATGCTAACAGTTACTCACGTATTGACGTATTAAGTCGTTTGTTGAACAACAAACCGAGTTCTTTAAACATTGAAAAACTGAGGTATGAATAACAGGCCCTAAACGTGTCATGGTACTGATGTTCTTAACGTATTTTGTTTCATTTCGTCTCTCCGTCTCATGTCGGTGCAAAGGTTAAGTATTTTCTTTCTTGAGGCTGAGACTTTGACCAAAAATTTACCAGGGAAAAAATTTTAGCTTTTAAATTGCGAGGGAAACTTATCGTATGATAGTCCCTAATCCTGTACACGAGAAACAATATAAATTGGTAGGTACTGCATGTGATAAATAACTTATTATATTGTCACTTTCCTCTTTACCTTGAGGGCAAAATGATATCTCAGCAGTTTTGACTACAGAAATTGCATATCTGTTTGTGTTTACCGAACTAATTCACCGTCCAATGCGACGAATGATTTTTGAATGTTGTTCAAGTTATTTTGTGTGCACAGTGATGAAAAGTTACCAGATAGATTGGCCATCATTTTCACATCGTTTAACGTCGTCATTCCACATCCTACATGACGTCATTGTTGATGTCATCCTTACAGATACATTTGTTTTATTTCTTCAAACTGCTGTTTCACAAATCTGTATATTTCGAACTCGTGTTTCAAGTACAAGTCATTTTCCATAAGGAGAGACAATGTTTGTTTAGAGGGCGCTGTTTTGTTAACAGTGATGAACTTTTCTCTGTGCTCTGTAAGGGAGGAGAAAAAGATGCAAAAGTTATAAACAGTGACTTTATTCCTCTATCCAAGGAGCTGTCGCTCAGAATCATCATCAACTTTTTGCAACTGTCACAGAAACCCAAATCAACTAATGGCCCTCGTGACTGGGCCATGCTTGGTAGGGATCTTTCAAGCATATCATCACAGTGATAGCCACAATATCTGAGCAGGGAGGTGTTAACACCTCCCTGATCTGAGCAAAGTAGTATGTTCTCATACCAATAGGCCTAAGTACGTGTGAAAGCCTCTAGTGTGAAAATTTGACGTGGGCATACCAGCCATTGTTTCCTGGTACGCCCCCAAAAGACCTCTCATGTAATCTGGTAGAAGTTTCTCCAGAAGTAGGATACTTGTCTGGTATTCTTCAGTGATTCCTACAAATATAAAGTGCTTTCGAATATTGTCCTTGGCTCGAGTTACGATGGTATCCCACGATTCTCTGCACGTAGAAGATAAAAGTATTTTACTTGAAACAATGATAAAATTTAAGTTGTTTGTCTGAAATACACATGTCATATAGGCATGTTCTGAACACGATCCTTAGCCAAAGCGAGAGACCACTCGAATGCTTGTTCTAAGTTTAATCAGGTACGTCAGAGCTACTTAATTTTGACGTATCCCTAATTACTTATTCCAAATGACAAAGATCGGCAGACGGTTACTATGGGTAATAACTATAAATAGTATCAATGCTAAACAAAGTATATGGACTATACATAAAGAAAACTGAAGAAAGTAGTTTAAGAATGCATAATACTTTACCCGCACTTTGATGCAAAGTTCCCAGCAAAAAAGTGGAGAAAACTTTGACGATTCACGAAGCCTTTCTGTTTTGCAAGAATCTCAAGAGGATTGATATGCTGACAAAAGACAATCGGATTTGCATTTCAATCTTTTAAGTTTCCTTTGATCCTTTTATTATGGATTTCTTATAAGATTTAATTTACATCTCAAACATAAAACCCCGAGGATTTTAATACGTTTCGATACGGTAAAACAGTTCAAGTTAGTTGTAGATTGATATCTCTGGAGATGAATATATGAAATCCAGGCCAACAGCTACTCACGATACTGAAGGGGGAGAGGAGGGAGTAGGATGACTGCTTCCAGGGGAAGAAATATACAAGGGGTGAGATAAACTGAAGTGCATTAAAGCAATAGAGTTGTTTATAATTTTTTAGGGAGGCGAAATAGTTCTAGGGGAACCCCCTGCCCCCTCCCCTTCCGTCGGGCCTGTTGTAGTCCCCTGCTTAGTGTACGTGACACATTTAAAATGTAGTTTCTGGTAGGTGTGTGAACTTGTATTTTTACAGTAAGAATGTTTTTAGTTGTTATCGCTATTGTCGGATAGTATTTAGTATAAACTTTCTTCGTAGGTCATTGCGACTGCCAGTATGCCACGCAGACTTGTTTATTTCCGTTTCCAGGCTTCAAGCGCACCTGGTAATATTTCGGGTTAATTGTCACGTGTTTGGTGTACGTGACTTCTTCCACGTCTCGCCCCTATCCCATATTTCCCGTAGGTGTTACCAATTTCACTTTCTACGGCCTACTCATTGGTAATACAAGATCATCACATTAATTAATATTTATTTGCTTGAGTGTATGTTAACTATTGACCAATCGGGGGTAAGTCTCTAGTTTTGAGAGTCCCACGAGGTTTGGAAGCCCAGGCCGCAAGCTTGGTCTCTCGTGTTTCGCAGACTTCTAAGAAGAAGCACGTAGTCACTCTGTAAATATGTGATCTGTTTTTTAATATGGTCGGCCTTTATAGTAATCGATGTAATCATCGTTTTTTTGGAATGGAAACTCAATCATCGAATAAATCATCTTACACAGACACGAACTGTCTTCATTTTTTGGCTTGATTCTGTCTCGAACTTCACCGCGACATCCAGTACCAAGCCTTCGCAGGAGCGATTGGCCCACAACACGATACTTAATTCAAGAAATGTATTTGTTAAGGAAATGAATTGAATAAACTTTCTTAATACAATGAAGGATTTTCTATATCCTCTGTGTCAAAACAACTATTATTAGTGATCAATAATACTCTATAACCTCTCTTACCCGGTCACGTGTGATATTTATAAATCTCTCGTTGTGTTTACCTCCCTTGTCACCATAGAGATCAAAGTAGTAGAGAGATACCAGTCTATCAAGAGGGTTTCGGATCATGTTGATGTAAATGACGTCAGTCCTGAAAGTAGCACAGTGAAACTTGTGATCAGTAACCATGTTCTGCAAGAACAATGACCACTCCCTTTAAACCTTAAAGGTGACTGGTCGTGGTTACGGCAGACCACAGGTTAACCATTACAATTCTAATGGTGTCTGCTCTTATTAAATTATTGATCATATTTAGCTCTTCAAACTGTGTTCCAGTGAGTATAAATTCAATCTGTACATTTTACTTCAACATGCCATCCTCGTATAAAGGCGCTGAAGATTCGATGCACTTTACAAAATATATGACGACCGGTCCCCTCTAACTGCACAAGCAACAAAATTCATTTACAAATTGATGGAATTAAGGAATAAGGGAAGGATGTATTGACTTCACACTGGACATTCAAAGCTATCAAAATGAGTCCTACATGCAGAATTTTGAACCACATCATGTTCATAAATCTAAGTCACTGTTCAGACACACCACTAGATCTTCATCAGACGAATGTGAGTATTAAACATAACCCCAACTGGAAATAACTATTCATCTTTAAATGAAAAAGATACAATCTGAGGCACATGACATGTGATATCTGATACCTGTTGTAAAACTGGAACGGCAGTTGACCAGAAACAAAGCCTGGGGTTTTCATGGTGAGAACATACTCTTTCAAGTAGGAGATATTTCGTACATTCTAAATCACAGGAGCAAAAGAGATAAAAATATATTAAAATAATGTCAGTAGTATGCTGCATGATTTCATAAATTTTACATTAGCGTCAAGTTGTCTTTCACAGGAAGGGTTATACCATCAAATTATTTCACCAAACTCAACTTCTTTACGAGGGAGTATTACATGAAATATTGAAATCATCAATCCATTCATAACTACATCGTATCCTAATCCTGTTTGTGACTTATGATTGCCAGCCGGATTGTTTGTCCACAGTATGCAAGTGCTCTCTAAAACCTTTAGAATGAAAAGTCACTCTTTTGGAGTGAAGTTAGGGACCAATCTAAATTTGGATTGAAAGATTTCAGTCCAAAAAGAGTCATTCTCACTCTTTTGGAGTGAAAATTCATTCTTAATTTTAGATCCGTCCCTTATTGCTTTCTTTTGGATTTAGAGAGTAATATGGTGTTTGGATTTACTGGACTAATAATTTTGGTTGCGAGCAGCTTTAAAGGGAAATACAGTGTTTGTGGCCTGTGAGAAGATTTTTTATACCTATGAAACCGATTTATGCCTGTTGATATAGAATGATAAGCAATTCAGAACTGGGTGAAAGAGTATTTCCGAGAAATAAGGTTCTTAATGACAGGTATGTCCAGTATATGAAAAAATTCGTTCACACAAAATTTAGTAATTTCAAATGATGTCACATTCACAACTCGTGAAATGTATGCAAATTTTCGCAAGAAAAGCTATTGTTGGAGTGGGGTGGGTAGACTTAATGGTTTTATTGTGTTAAAGAATATTTTGTCTACACCATTTTGATGCAAAATTTGCACAAAATATTTCTCTTTAATAGTCACCCCAAACGAATATCATGAACTCCTTTGAATTTTTAACAATGTTTTATTATTCAAAGGTATCCCTAGCTTATAATATACAATTGTCCCGTGGTACGTCATAAATGACAGTCTTTCTTGCCAATAGCGGTATTTCATGTGACGTCACGCGATTGGTATTGCCCAGAAGTAAAGGGCAAAACACAGGCGCAGTAAGCGTATTCACAGCACACTCGGAGGGCACAACCATATATACTACGGTAACACAATGGACGCTTGCCCTTCAAAAGCAAAGAGACGAGCGATAACGTGACGTCGTTGAAACATCTCTATAGGTCCAGAGCTCTCAGGAGCGCTTACTTCCCACTGAAATTTCGGATATTCCTGCAAATACTATCAAGACTATGACTTCACCGACCTCATGATCGTGGGGCGCTGTTGATGTTTTCAAGTTCAAGAAATCTGATCATCAAGAATGAGTTCAACTACCAATTCTACCTTGAACTTGAACTTGATCCGTTATTGAGAATCCTGCACTCTGATTGGTTAAATTAAACACTGACCTGTTATTCCACAACACACTGTCAGTAAACGTAAAAACTGATAAAAATGAAGTTTTTCACACGTTTTTGGTGGTAGAATAGGATTAAACCACACTTATCGGACTATTATTGCCTCATAAACCGTCTCGACTCCAAATTTGCCAAAATAACGGACTCGGCTTCGCCTGGCCGTTATTTTGCCAAATTTGGAGTCTCGACTGTTTATTTACAATAATAATCTGCCACATACAATTTATTCCTTAAATATAGTTTCATTAGGATCTTTTGAAGATGAATTTTCACCTGCGGAGTATCTACTTTGGTATTGCGTTGTTTCTTCAACCTACTCAGACTGTACAGTAACGATCGACTACCGCATTTCGGTACAGCGTTGTAGATAATGACGTAATCCTACATGGATAATGGAGAAAAGGTAAACTTCAAAATGTTCATTGTAATACACACAGAGTCCAAATAACGTGAAACAGAGTATTCGTAAGATAACACTTTGGTTTGGTTTGTGAAAAGCAATCACGATGGAAACATTTTGTACATTCCTAAAACAAAAGTTTACCGGATAAAACTCATCCCATCAAATAATCACTGTAAGCTTTTTTGCGGGGTTTTTTTTTACAAACACAGAAATTAGTTCGATTTTGAGCCGAAAGCATTTTAATAATCAAAGTGACCTCTCACATGACTAATTAAATGTTTTACTAGTTTGATTTGACTATCGTACAAGACTTGAGGGGTACTTCTTAATTACTGATGGTGAAATTTCTGGACCAATTCACCATCTACAAAACACCTTTTCCTAGCCTTCATTGCAGAGAACGCCTGTGCTCTCTTCCCAACTTGTTATTTTTACAGAATGAGTGCATTCTGCTCCAGCTCTGTAAAAATAATGGATTTATTTACCACCCCAATAAAGGTAAATGTGAATCCTGCACAGCGACATCCCAAATAGGTATCTATACACCAGTAAATATGGTTATTTCACCCATATGTAGTTTACATATTAGCACAAAGTATTACAAATTTATGATAGGTTGTATAAATGTACACCACACGTGAACGAGTGGTGTATGAACACCCATTTTGGATGTCGCTGTGCTAGATTTACATTTACACTATTTAAGGTAAATAGACCCATTTAGTTTTTAGAGTGTGTCTCCGATGCTTTCCTGGACAGATTTTTGCCTCAAGGAGCAAAACTGAACATTTAAAGCCTTGCATGGTGTTGCTCTGATGTATGCATGTAGCCACTGGTGGAAACTTGGGGACAATCTCCCCCTTACAAAATCGACATTTTCGAAAATATGGCTTTCAGCCATAATTTTAATGTAATTCTCACGATTATTCCACTTTCGATGTTCGAGAGATACATCTGAAACTAGAAAATGTGGTTACAAAATCGTAACCACTTACTGTCCATGATTGTTTCTGTGCTGGTATTTGGAAACGTCCTCAGTGGGTATGCTAGCTTTAGAATATCGCTCTTTCAATTTTCAGTGTTGGCACAGTGAAGATGTGAGAAAGCTCGACTAAATCCCTATATGTACTTGAAGATAATTTAATCCTCTTCATGTACCGAAGTTCGAATGACAGATCACTTTGCTTTTACTGTTTGACTTTGAGAAGCACAAATTTTTGGTTTTGCATGCAGGAAATAGTACTCTCCTGGTCTTGTGGGAAGTATTCAAAAATATTTCATGTCTAAACAAATCGTCGCTTGTTGAGACATTTTTACCACGTACACGTGCATACAGTATACTTCATCCGTTCTTAATAACGAGGGACCACCTATGCACTGAGCGCTGTAGGCCTAATAGCCCAGTGCATGGCGGCGACGCAGCTAGGCGTTAGTGTTAGTGTCTTCCAGCTCCCTGGTGTACTGTAGAGAGCTGCCAATGAGCCTAGCTGTACTTCTCCGCAGATATCATCACAATGGACTTATAGTAGGCTGCAAACTTCATTTCTTGCTTCACAACGCTTCAAGAAATCTCACTTTTCGTGATTGACCTTGCCTACATACTCTAAGCAATCGACCAATCAGCAAACGCGACAGCACTTATAGCCGTACAGTGTGTGTTTTACGACATAAGAAGCGTGCATAGAGTACTGGGCGAAATACGACAGTACGACCAGGGAGTTGCTATTTGACAAATAGCAACTCCCTGGTACGACCATGTGCCACAATATTCTGTACTACTATTTAGGTAGTTTGACTTACTCAAGCCATTCTTAACAAAACAATAAAATACAAAACTGCCGAAATAAAAACCAGTCATTCTCATTCCCATTCCAACCAAAAGTGACCAAGAAGTCTCGTTCCCATCTACATGATTCACTCTACATAATGAGCTTAATGGTAGAACAAAGCACTCAGTGAGAATCAAGAAACATTGAACGAAAGAACTGCTTCTCGAAAATGAGAAGCGTGCCTAAGGTACTGTCCATGACGTCATGGACAGTACAAATAGAGTCCACGCCACGAGTCCACAGAGTAAGTGAAGGTTACGTTTCCAGATTTCGGAGCGTCCAGTACTCTTGCTTACGTAGCAGGCTATTCGGCATATTCCTTGTTCAGTCGGTGGTTTGGGAAGATGAAGAGCTGAGCAAACAGAGTACGCTCCGCGGGGTACCAGCACTCTCGTGTGATGCTTTTACTTAAACTTGATATCCAAAATCTATCTTATGCCTGCTAATATCCCATGTGTGGAGCAGAAGTATTGTCTCTGCCCCTGTATCCTTGTGCACTTTTTGATTGTAAGACAACGGGCCAAATTCGTGGCCTTGATGCACTGTCCAACATATATAAACTAATATAATACCTTTCCAAGCGTCCCTTTGGTGAAGTGCAACAAACTGATTCTACTTCGGTTCTAGGGATCATGCAAGGCCTACCTATTAACGCTACTGAAAACGCCCAGGTCATAGCCCACGGATTTTGCTTACATGGAGGATCTTGCAACTTTTAGTTGCGGAAATAGACATGGTCTCAAGGGCAAATATGAAGAGTAGCCTTGGGGCTCACAAAACCTGCTAAGCTTTCTGTTCCTATGCAGGTCTTAAAAGGGTGGGGACGGCATGATGACTGGGGCCGAGCCGACAGCCAAGTAAAAACTACTGTATAAGCTCCTTAACTTCACAATATCAAAATCAAAGACAGTATAGCGCCGTAAGGCGCAAGACTGGTTACTCACACGAAAGTGCACACAAATTTTCGTAGTATGCAATGGAGCAGATCGTCCGCCATTTTAGTAAGCAGCTTTGATACATCGTATGGAACGCGAAAAACGATGCGTGTTGTAAATGCGTTGACCTGACGTTCATAAAATCAATATCTCGATAACCAACGATGCTACGTCAATGGGAGTTTCACTGTTGGGTTTGGTATTTTCATTTAGTGTTAGACTTTTCTTTTAAATACTAATTCAAAGAACAGTCCAACACTAAATGAAAACTACATATATTATAGGCCACGGGCAAGAAGCACCTCAAGGCACCCCAACCCGTAACTCTCCGACCCAATATTTTTTGGGAAACCTTAGGGTCCCCTGAACGCAGAATCAAGTGGTAACAGTAAATATTTTGGGTCTCACTTATTCAAAATTACTGCCAAAAACAAAATGTTGGCAAAATTTATGAATATTTTGTATTAAAATATATTAAAATTAAATATATTCCTGAAAATATTTTGAGGCATCGACTGTTGAAATTTGGTCATTTTTATGACAAAAATTCCAGAATTAATTTTTGAGACTGTTTTAGTGAGATGCAGTTAACCAAGATGGCGGAATTTCCAAAATGGCTGTCCATGTAATTATTATAATATATTGAAATAATGTGAAAAATATTCATGAAAAATATGTTGGACGCACCGACTCTTAAAATATGGTCATGGTTCATGCCAAATAATTAAATATTTTTTAGAACATTTTTGTTGGAATTCAGGTCAACCAAGATGGCGGAAAAAGCAAAATGGCCACTTATGGTATAGTAACAATGTAGCATAATAATAGATAATAACTTGTAATCATTAAAAATATTTTCAACACATTTACATCTAAACTTTGTCCATTTTCTGTAATAACTATTCAGATATTTTATGGATAGATTTTAGGTTTAAAGGTGTTACAAATATTTTTTAAGGATGATTTGCCTTATTTTTATAAAATATCACTGGCCGCCATTTTGCTTTTTCCTCCATTTTGATTGACCTAAATTCCAAGATAATGTTTTGAAAAATACGTTCAAATTAATTGGCACAAAATATGGCCAAATATAAAGAGCAACTGTCACAAATATAATTTTAAGGATGATTTTCCCTATGATTGTGATATATAGAAATTTTAACATTAGAGGTCATTTTGCTATATCCGCCATCTTGGTTGACTCAGATCCTAAATAAATGTCCAGAAAAACTTTTTGCATATTTACAACAGGAAATGGACACAGCTTAACTTTGCCTGTGTTCAAAAGTATTTTTAATGAATATTTTTACTATTATTATGTTATATTGGCATAATTATTGCATTGGCCGCTATTTGGTTTTTCCGCCATCTTGGTTAACCGAAACCTCACCAAAATAGTCTCAAAAATTAATTTTGGAATTTTTGTCATAAAATATGACCAAGTTTTAACATTCGATGCCTTAAAATATTTTTAGGAATATTTACTTATTATTATTTAATACAAAATATAATTTTTGCCGCCATTTTTGGGAGCCATTTTGAATGAGTGAAATCGAAAGTGTTTGCTGTTACTTCTTGATTTCGTGTTCAGGGGACCCATAAGGTTTCCAAGAAATATTGGGTCAAAGATTTGTGCGGGGGGGGGGGGAGGTTGCCCGTGGGTGCCTCTGGTCCATGGCCTGCTCCTATTATGGAGCAAATTTCCACTATACCAGTAGCTGAAAACCGCACATGAATCCGTTCGGTAGTTTTGGACAGTGGCGTAGCCACGAGGAGGGTTTTGGGGGTTGAACCCCCCCCCCATGACCCAACCTTGAAAAAATAATTGCAAAAAAACACATGATCACTATAAACTTTATTACATTTGAGGCACAAACATTGCACCATTTTGCATCTGGAGACCTAAAATAGCCGTTTTTCTCCCTCCCCCTTAGACCTTTCCCTCGTGTCGTACTCCAAAACCCTCCCCATGACACAATCCTGGCTACGCTACTGGTTTTGGAGTTATCTCCCTTTGATTAGTTATCAACGTACCAAATAAACAATGTTTAGCATCAACTCTCTGACATCACGGTTAAACTTTCTTCAACAATAGCTTATAATTTTCATTACATTTAGGTGACTAATTTTTCTTCCATTTTTGCAATTTTGACCAATCAGTCGTCTATGACTTACTCGTACGCACTGTCTCGGTACGTTACGTACATATCAGCGTCCCGGCGTTTGCTTACTAAAATGGCGGATACTTCGCCCCATGACGTACTACGGTTTTAGAGGCAGAGTAACCGGTCTTGCGCCTTACGGCGCTATACTGTCTTTGATCAAAATAGGCTGAAGAGTAAGAAGCATGTCTTAAACCGTTACCATAATCAAATGATTAAGCCTTGGAGTAAACCTCGTAATAGCCCCATAATCAGTCTACCATATAGCCTGCGGAGCAGACTCTGTAGCAGCCTTCTAAAAGACGGCGCTCTCTCAGAAATCACAATACACCTTGTATATTGTATTGTATTAAACTTCGTGACTGCAGTACACTGGACATTAGGGGTAAGCAAATATTAAGAATTGTACTTGTAGCTGATAGAACTCAACAATAGCCTGCCCACAGCAGGCTATCTCCCATACGAACATAACGGTGAAGCTGCCATACACATGAGCGGCGATCCGTATATTCGAAAATGGGGTGGGGGGGGGGGGTCCGGTCCTCTGGAATGAGCTAACGTTGTCAAAAGTACCAGTAACGGGTGCGCGCGAACAGCGCAAAATAAAATGCATGTCTTAACACATTTCGGCAATCCTTGGATACGTACCAGGTTTATTAGAGGACAATTCAAGGAAAGAGGAAAAGGGGTGGGGTGCCTCCCAAGTAGCGCTACCACTGATTATAGGCCTCTGTCAAGAAAAAGATAAAAAGCGAAATTTTGTTCTCGTGTGCCCTATGTGTGAGTTACAAGAGGCACATTTTGCATAAATAACGTCGCCTTACAAGACAGCACGAAAAGTGACAGACTAAACCCCAAAACATCATGTCCGATGTTTCGGTACACTTTCTGCCAACTGAGTAAATGCCCCAAAATGACAACACAAAATAGCCATCTTAGCTCGAAGCGCACCAAAGGTGTTTGCCTGTCATGTGCTGGCTTTACTGATGATAAACTAACCTTTCGCTTAAGCTAATCATTTTTTCTAGATCTTTGCAGGGATAACAAACAGTAGGTTTGTTACGCTGAAAGATAAGAACCTGCGGCAACCGAAAATATCCGTCAGTTACCATGTCTAATCTCTGCTTCTTGGACGATGGCACATGGGCAGGATTTCTTAAACGGTGGCCCTGTAAGGAATGCAAACCTTTCTTGGATTTTGCACAAAATTTGTCGGGTAGGGTTTGGGTACGGAGAACTACCGAGAGGTAGGGATGGGGAGAACGTTAAAAAACTATCTCATAATAATAACAATAATATAATTTGTTTTTCATAGCGCTTTACACTAACGATAAGCAAATATTACAAATATTACCCTCAACCAGTCAACGGTAAATCATCCTAGAGACAATTCCTCCAGTGCGGCAGCAGCTCTAATGGCGGGCTCCATAACATTTCACCTCACAGGTACCCATTTAAGCCCTGGGCCAAGAGAATTGCAATTTAGATAAAGCATCTTTCTCAAGGACACAACAATGACCCAGGCGGTAGTCGAACCAGCAATCCTTGGATCACAAGCCCAACACCTTAACCAATAGGCCTCCTAAATAGGCTAATAGGCTAGCTGGTAACCAAGGGGCCAGGGGGCCGCCACCCGAGAAAAATTTTCTTGCCCACAGAAAATAACACATGAACAAGACTAACAGAAACTTTGTAGGGTACGCATGTTACGGTTAATTGTTAGGTTTTTCAGTTTGTTAGGTTCTTCAGTTTGCTGTATGAATCCAAAATATAACAGACGACCAAACCATCCCTAAAGAAGGAGAGCGCACAAAATTTGGGGGAAAATTTCGAACAAAATATGTAGAATCTCGGAATATATCGAACCCACACAATGCCATCGTCCAAATTTATTGGGGGTATACTTCACATATCCCACCCACCCATTTTGGTGTGGGGTATATCCCAATATCCCCGGGATCGCCGTCCCTGCCCATACAGTCAGGGTACACCACCCCTACCCTTTCCAGCTTGAACTTTGCAAGGCTTAGAAAGCGTCATTTCCCACGATCTGAAAGGCATCTTTACCTAAAAATTCCTGAGCTAGTGTTGAGGCATTGGGTTTCTCCGTACAGCAGACTTCCTCAAAACAACCCTTTCGCTTCCATTTCTCGACCACATCGCTTAGTCGAAAAGAAGTTGCAGACGCTGTTTCCTTACTCACAACCCTCAATAAACTGGTCTATTGTCATAACCGTTGGAACACTTAAAGGGTCTGTGGCATCCGCCCAAATAAAATCAGAAATAGCCCTATACTTTTAAATAAAACTGGTGACTGCACTCTGACATAAATTCAAACTAAAACAGCACTCTGATTGGTCTATCACTGATGACGCTCAGTAGTGCACAAAGACTCACACACACAAACACACACACACACACAGTCCTTGTGCATATGACCTTGAGCAATTTAAAACTTAGTACATGTTATTGTTGCTCTATCGGGGGTGCACTAAATAAATGTTCTTTGTTAATTTGGAGGATGGGCTAAGAGTAACCCTAGTTGGGAGAAATTTTACTGTTTGGGGTGAGATTTGTTCCCTTTAAGCCACCAACACCGGGGTTCTGAAAGCGGCTACATCCCAGACGCGGTAGGGAATAGCAGGTGGTCAATACCTATCCTTAATCACTAATATCTTTTCAGCTTTTCAAACGATTGCGTGATACAAAACAGAAGAGTTTGGTGGCCACCATATGGCTTCAAAGGAAAGCATTGTCGATGTAATTCCAAAACAGGATAAAATGCAGTTGCCTGCTCGTAGGGTAGCCCCTGCCCTTCCACATTGATACACCTTTAACGAGCCCGCCTTCATGACCTACCTTTCCTAGTTTGGGGATCCCAAACATTCTGCTTTCCTCTTCTCCTTGGTGTTGTGTTTCATCTTCTGTCAGAAGAACAAAATTAGTTCGCTTATCAAATTTGTTTAAAAAATAAAAAATAAATTATAAAAACGGAGCTTACTTTCGTTAAAACCATTTTTATTGGAGGGGGTGGTGTTACGTAGTGCTACATTACTTAATGATACAAGTCCTGTGCGTACCCCGACGTGCAATTCCTATTGAATCAATTGAGACCCATGCATGCATTTACTGAGACAAAGAGTGGCAGACGGAATGCCATATCACAGGCTACGGTAAAACAGTCGGGATAAGGACATTTTGTCGAGCGAATTAGTATAGGTCGGTTATGGTACGATACACTGAGTGTCATTCCCCATATCTGTTCATCTGTTTGCGCTTTTTATGGGTAGAGAATTGTTAGGGTCAGATTTTCCGGGAAATTAAATCATCACAAGAATCCCCCAGTAAACGTAAAGGATGTATATTTTACAAAATATTCAACAAGGGCGGACTAACAATGAACTGAGCCCCGGGGAAAATGGGTATGGGGCCCTCCTCCTTCCCAACGTGAATCAACTTTCCATCACCTCATCCTGCATGGATTTCCGAATTTTCCGATTTTCATGAAAATTTCCTTATGACAGTGTGGGCCCCCTATCTGTGTGGGCCCTCGGGCAGTGCCTGGTTTCCTCGACTGCTCAGTCCGCCCCTGCTACGGCCCCTGATACTTAAAGAGGTATTGAAGGGGACAACTCGCAGGTGAGGAGGGGACGAGGGCCTTGCCCCAACCAAGCAGTGAGGGGCGATACCTTAATTTGGCCCTCCCTATAGTTCATGACAGAAGTAATCAAAATAATCATAATAAAGAGAGAACTTTAAACTGTGGATTACTTTTGCAATGGTAAATGGTGTAAAACACTATAAATACCTTTTAAAATGTTAATTTTTGGCCTTCTTCCCAGTATCCATCACTTACCTTGATTGTCTCAATGTTACTTCCCGCAGCCTGAGCGGAATTATAGCAAAACCCCGTAGGAAGCTGTTCTTAGCTGGGGACTGAATATTGTTTCGGACGGTCGTCCTGAGGGAGGGGTCTAAGGAGAGTGTTCTCCCTCCCCTCTGGGAATTTTTGAAATATTTGAGGATTCTTAGATGCAATTTCTTGAGCTCCCTACGCCTGTTCAAAATCCCGTGCAACCTCTGCGATTTTCAGTCATTATGGAAACAAATAGGCAATTTGTGATTTGTATGGTCTGCGTATTCGATGCTATTTTTAGATGGTTTAATGATATTTATAATGAAGGAAAACATTGCTAAAATGTCTTTATAAGTACTACATTTCAGCGACCTTTAATTTGCGCTCATCCATCGTGCTCGCAGATTGTCTCATAATTACTTCCAGTAGACAGTGTGTGAGAATACTACATAATCTCGTGAAACCTCGACAATTGTCAATCCTCCCCACCTTCAAACCATCATGATATGAAGAAATTGACTCACTTTGTTTAACTGTTTAATATGACAGAGAAAGGAACATTGCGATCCTTATTGTCTGTTAAGTGAGTACTCAGTGCTATTTGTAGATTAGTAAAATGCTTTATTCTAATACCCACAATTCGGTTGTTATACCCCAGGCTTCCTGGGGGCTTCGCCACGCCGCGTGCACGGCGTAGCATGTGCAGCCCCTAACTTAGAGATTTGCGCTTCAGGTATTGAATAGAGGTCGTCATCTTCAACCCCCTCCTTATCACCATCCCTTCAATTAAGTTTTCACCAGTCGGGCCCTCCGTCCTCTACCCTGATAGAGGATATCCTGGCCCCACCCAGCTGAAAATATCAGACCTCAAAATAACGTTTAGAAGCAATTGAAATAACGTTTAGAAGCAATTGAACGGGTTTGGAAAGGATCGTTAACTGTATATCTGGCGCAGTTTGTCAAAATACGTGGCACGCTTTGCACAAACTGATTGTGGCGCTCCGCTTAATTGGCAGCATTACACCATATCTCCAAAGTGAAAAGAAGCTCCACGCCAACGGCGAAGACTAGAAGGCAAACAAATTCAGAAACTATTCCAACCCCCTCCTTGCAAAATATTACGTACCGGTCTTTCTGTTAGGTCAATGCTTGTGAAATTTCACGTTAACTCATATTTGATCTATATTATCATTGAAACCTAAAATTTGGGCAGATGTAAAGGTATTTTTGTTGCGTTAGAGAAATGAGTTTTACATGTACAGTAATAAGTGTAGTAAGTCAAGTTTCGCAACAAAGGCCTAAATTTTGTTGATAGAATAAGAATGTAAATCCAAATCGGGATTAGAAAGTAAGGTTGCTAGTTTGAGACGGACCCAGTAAGTTTACGCTTCACTTACGAATGAAAAGCAAATTAGGTTTTGAACATGAATTATAAACAAGGGCATTAAATTTAGTTGGATAAACTCACCTGATGAAACTAGAGAATTCTCCGTTTGCTTTAAATCGCTTTCAATTTGTGGTTGCAAAGATAAAGTTTCTTGTGGAACTCTTCTCGATACTCTGAAGAAGAACGGCACCGATATCAAAACACAACACACAGTTATCGAAATACCTATATTGCGATAGGATTTTGCGTATCTGGAATCCATTATCATATTTGATTTTCTTCTGTATTGTATATACTGTAGTGAAAGTAAACATATGCTATGTCGTATATCTGAGGTAGGCCTATACACTTCTTAGTGTAGACAAATGTAAGGCTCAATGACGGAAAGTAGCCATAGTTTCGAGGATGTATATAATAGCTTCATTCCTGAGATAAATTCTTTACGAACTTTACTTTGAATGTTGTTAAGGTGTGTTTCTCTCTGACAAGAGAATTTAAACTAGGAAGATATAGGCAATACCTGAACAAAGATAAATAGTGAATAACGTCCACATTCAATTAAGTCAATGAAGAATATCATCAAACTGAAAAACAATAGGCTAGTTGGATGAACAGATTAAGTTATCTTCAGGCTTCATACCTTTCACCCAAACATTTGTAGATCTATTTTAAAACGATTTGTAACATGGTCGTCAAAAGAAGCGGAAGTGTTAATAGAACCCACGGTATGCATGGGGACATTTAACAATGGGATAACAAGTTGAAAGATGCGTTACGGTAGGATGAACTTACTAAAAGTCGCTTTTCAATTTTCACATGGCAGCCTGGTAATACATCTTTGAGCTAAGAGTTCGATGACCCTAGCCCCTAGCTTAACTGTACATTTCAAATGCATTGCATGTTTGCAAGTTTACCTCAGCCTAGCGAACGGCTACACATTAGTTGTTTTAAATAGCACAGAATATTGTGGAATTACTAGGGAATGGCTTGCCACTTTTTTAATTCATTACTAAACATATTTTAAAATCAACAGACTATATCCTTTTTTATAAGCCAATGTTAAACATCTTTAAGAATTAACAGACCATGTCGTCAAGGCCACTAACCTTTGATTTGCCTGTTGTGATCATAGTCACCAAACCAAACTTACATTGAATCCCAGTGACCCGTGACTCTGAGAACTGTCAACTTACTAGGTGAGTTTGTAGGCTAAACTAGCTGCAGTAAGCGTCTTGGTTATTAACTGGCATGCATAGTGTCAACCCATGCTTGTAGGCTGAGCAAAAGAACACTAAAAATACAAGACTGGCATTTGAATGGCGACACTTTTCGATTGCCATTGTTGCCGTAACAGGAGGAATAGTGCATTTAGCGCTTGTTATGAGTTTGCCTTGATATCTGATTATCAGAAGTTAGCGCATTATACTGGCGTTTTAGATCGGTATACTTAGGTAATGTGGTATTGGATATATCTCCGTTTTCAATAAATCACGATTTCGTTGATTAAAGGAAAGGGAAACTGAACATCAAAATGCAGACGTAGCCCTGAACGAGTACACAAAGCCGGGTTGAAGATAGCAGTGTCTTTACCAAAAAATGGGAATACAGCACTAATGATAATCAGAGTTTATTGTGCAAAGCTGGAGAAGGTACGGTAAGAGTCCCACGTCGTATTGTATTTACTATTCAGCTATTTAGATGCAAAATAAGTTTCATCATAATGAGTTTCGTGGAACTGGACATGACATGGTGGTCAAATTGTCATACGTTTTACATTAAGCACCATGCAAGGAGTCATTTTTTCTGTATAGCCAATTGAAATTTTCGATATTCATTAACCAGTGGAAGGAGATTCAGCTGTCGGGCAGTGGTGCAGAGCAAGGAACATCCACCCCTTACAGCAGTGGCGTAGCCAGATTTTTTGTCAGGGGGGTGGGGGGCAAGAGCACCAAGATTTCCCCCAATAAGTGATATGCTTCCTAATAATCAGTGTTCTCCACAGGTCCAAATTTTGTCCGGGTGCTTTCCTCTGACCTGGCTGATGTGACTAATCGCCGTCCTGGGGGAGGGGTCTAAGGGGGATGTCCCCCTCCCCTTTGGAAAATTTTTGTTCATATAAGGTGGGCTAGATGCAAAATGGTGCCACATTTGGTGCTAAATGTAAACTGAATACATCACCAAGAATTCCTATTTTTTTAGGAAGCTTTTTTATCTTGCTTGTCTTCAGGTCTTGGTGAATTTTTCTTGAGTCCTACTGGTAGATCAGAATCACATTGGGTGAAGTACAGTAATTAAGTGAACCCTGGCACACCTTTCCCTACATCAGTTCACCACATTCACCACAATCAGTCCAAATTTTACGAGGACCTGCCCTTGTAGCAGAATATAGCACTTGACCACTGACCCATTCTAACAAACTGCATATACCACAATGCTGCTGCTTTAATTATCAAGAAACATTGGATGTATACAGTAAAAGAACAGAGTCCCTTGTCAGAGGTCCAGAGATCCCATGTTGTATAAGACGGATAGTAAAACATAACTAGTACAACTATAAGCATGGTGTCATCATTCCATCTCTGAATACCTTAATGAGGACTGGTTGTGCCAGTGTGGCATATACTTTTAAATAAGTAAAGTGTACTGGTTGAGAAATTTAAAATTTTACCAGACCATGCGCAAATTTCACCATATATTCACTTTCAAAATTTCCCCCAAGATTTTTCCGGAGGGGGCAACTCGCCCCCTGTCCCCCCCCCGGCCCCCCCTGGCTACGCCACTGCCTTTCAGCCTCTGGGAAAGTGGCCAACGACTGGGGATACACTCACGTTCGTAGGATGGGGACGTTAAATGGCAGTCTCGGGGGCAGGATTGGGAGCGATTAGAACATGCCTGCCTCGTTAGCCTCTGAGCACCATTCGAAAAGAGAAGGCAAATCTTGCCGGTGTTTGTCCAGGCTCACTCGTATAGGGTCCTCGATGAGCCAAGTTCCTGACCCTTAAACGTTAAACTAAACTTCAAAGTTGCTACGCATGGCTAGGTTTGTCTTTCGTAGCGGTACCGACGTACCGTCCTTCCTGCAAGAAACAGACAGCAGTGATCTAACTGTAGCTAAGCTGTTTTTTAACTTAATCCGAATAATTGAGAATACTGTGTGATAAAAATTACTTCGACTGTAAGCCTGGGAGATACTCAATTTACTTATCGGAACATAATTATGATGGCTCTCCTGTTGACCATTTCAACGAGTACGGTAGCCTATAGCTGAGCATATCATACTTGTACCCCAGTCGTAGAGGTGGTGGTAAATATTTCATTTTTATACTTAAAGCATTATGATTAAATTAAAAGTTACCATGTGTACTAGGCAAGAAGTGTAAGTCTTCACGACGGCGTGAGTTTCCTTTGAAATAAACAGTTTTGCTTACAAACTGTGGGTGAAAATAAGATTCTGTAGGTGTAGGTCCCAGACTGGGGGCGTTCGTCAAGAGGGGGATCCCTGTATGGCATCAAAATCTTCCCAAGAGTGACGAGGAGTGGAAAAAGACATCATTGACCAGACTTTGAACAAAGAGCGGCCTCTAGTGGCATTTTCTCGCTTTGAGCGCCTATATATAGCGCTCACCCTAGCCGCTTCAGGGGTCCAGGGCAGGCTTAATTACTTTATCCTTTATTATTGGTTGACCTTTTATAAAGTGGGACTTGTCCGTTACGACTCTGCTTCTTCAGTCCTTCCTCACCCACTTGGAAAGATATTGTATTATAATTATTGCATATTTATACAGTGGAAATAAATTCACACTCATCTCAAGGGCCACTGACAATTAAGTTAGATTCTAGATAAAATATAAATCTGAGAGATTTCCTACCAATTTAATCCATTTTGCAGCACAATCTTAATTTGGAGAGCTTACTTTTATTTTGGACTGTTGGTTTCACAGATTTTGAGTTATGTTTTCAACCACTTCATTTGGGTCAATTCTAGGACTTGAAAGGTTAGGCGAACCAAACTGATATTTCCTCATTTTCAAAAGTGGCAGACATATTCCTCCTCCTCCGTCTGTTGAAGCCCACGGGCAAAACAAGAAAGTATTGATTAGAAATCGGGGAGTATCTTTCACAGTCTTAGTCATGAGCCTGGTGATGGTACCTGCAGTGGTTACAAATACTTAGCAGGCGTCATTGAATGCAATTTAACGGTAGATAGTCGTTACCATCGATGACTAAACTAAGGGAAAATTTCATAACCTTATATACGACAGGTAATATACATCGACCTTAACATTTCTGCTACGAATTTCTCTACTTTGGCCTTGTTTTTTGAAACTCCAATGAACGTCCATGTACTGATGTCATTAGCATTACGTGGTACGGCGTAAGCGTTCTTGTAATAAACCAAGACCATACATTCAGACCATTTTTATCCTTTTGAAACAGCGCCACCAGTTTATCCTACAGACCTCGGCAAATGACGACTTCATGAAGAAAAGTATGAAAAAACTGTGCTGTTTGCTGGTGGCCTCGCTTGGCGTCATAATAGCAATTGAATTCTGCGTTATTTCAAAACCAGTACAAACTCATTCACGCAAAATACATCCACCAGTAGACAGCGACAGCGACAATGATGAAGAGGAATCACGTGACAGGGGCACACTTGAGGAGAAGAACGAGCGTCCCATCGACCCTGAGGCTGAGTCGACGGATAAATATATCCAGCATGTAGGAGCTTTGACAAACGGTAAGTTAGCAAACATGCTGTATGAGTACCAGAGTACGTTGATGAATGATGAAAAATGATTGAATGTTGAAAGATTAGTTAAGTATCGTGTCCTCTGGTGATCTAATTAACTCCAGTTTCAATTTTACAACTGTAATAACAATGTTAATAATTATAATAAAATAATAATTATAATAAAATATAATAAAAATATTACTATTAATTTACACAATATTTATGGCAACATGTTTTTCCAATCGAAATATGTTTTGTTACAGCCAGACTGAAATCATGAACATAAGCGTACGAGGCACGGGGAGGGGGAAGGGGGCATATGCCCTCCTAATTCGGACAGAAATGGTGGATCAATTCGGGCAAATGAGACAGCCAAAAAATAAATTATGCCCTTTTGCAACCGACACAGCGGTATCAACATTCGGCTAACTTTTGCCAAAATTCTAAATTCGGGCAAAAGTTATCCTTGACCCCCAGAAATATTAACCCCCGTACGCCTTTGATTCATGAAATAAATAAAGGGTATTTTTTTCTTTTACAGTTTTTATGTAACTGATTTTACAAAACTCTGCTGTTAATCGCATATTATAGTTTTCCTCTTTTAGTAACTTTGCTTTCATGTTAATTTACAGCCGACTGTTTTTTATCCAAAATTTCAATTTATATTGATGTTTATTGCTTTTTAGCCTTTGTTAAGATTATTACCTCATGTAATGCTGCAGTCATCTAGATCAGATATTTGCCCTGCAACCTACAGTGTCTTCTCCTGGTCGTTTTCAATCAAATCACTCTGACGATACAATTTTGTCATTTTGTTTCAGACTATAATCTTTAGGGAGTTTGTAATTGGAAAGTAAACATTTCTTGTACAATGTAATAATTCTTTAAAAAATAAATACTACAAAGAATACAAATGTATCGGTTGTAAACACTTTCAAATAAGGTAAGTAATCAGTTTATTACTTCCTGATAAAAACAAAAATACATTATGAGAGCATCAGCAATCATTTTTTTATGACAAGGGCTTACTAAAATAAGTATAATGCTGCATTACGTCACAAAGCTGTAAATTTACAGACTTTTTACAGAAAATTTGTGAGACGCTTAAGTTCCATTAAGTGCATAAGCACCTGTGGTGATGATTCTACATTAGTACCTTCTTAGTGTTTTGAAACTAGTACCTTATAGTTTGCTTTTTCTTTTTCTAAATGTGTAATAAAACACCAGGTCTGTAACTTTTGAAACTAAACACAGATGTTTTCCATAATACATGTAAATTCCCATAACTAGTTGCCGAAAATTCGTTTACACACTGAAAGTTTGCAGGACGATGTGTTTTAAAGATTAAACATTTTCGCTTTCCTTCCTTTTTTTGGGGAGGGGGTAGGGGAGGGTTGCTTTTTGAAAGCCGAACCTTATTTAGTTGAAAAACAAATAAATATTTGTTATATGACAGTAAAAACATAAAACACAAACGTACTGTAAAATGTCTGTAAATTTAACGATATTGTTTAAATTAGCAGTGCTATGAATTTACAGAAAATTCTGTTGAAAGACTAAAATTAACAGAGCAGTATGTTCTTAAGATTAAAAAGTTTGTTTTCTTAAAAAAACACAACCTTCACGTCAATTTAGTTACCCTTAAATAAAGACTTACCTTCTAAGGCTTCGTCTCTGATCGAACTGCAAATCTCGCCATTGTTATTACCTTCATTCTTTCGTCGTTCCTTCGCTCATTTGCTTGTATGTTCGTTCAGGGCGGTAGCCCTCTGGAAAGGGGGAGAGTCGTTTTCCCTCGAATTTTCCCTGGGAGATCCTCTGACCCTTTGCTGCAGACGGGCTGTTATGAGGATAACTCGCAGTGACGAATGAACCTTTTTCCTCATGCATGATGCACACAACACAGCTGAAGCCAGCTATACTTTAAAGATCTTTACTTTTGTTTTCCGTGTGCACAGCATGCTTTTATAACATGGGCTATGATTACCTTTAATTACGTGCTGAACTCAATGAACATAAAAGCCACCTTCTAGTCCTGCTTTTTCCTCATAAAGTTAATACGTTTTTCAAGTTAAACTTTGCTTATTGAAGTCTTAGTTTCTACAACATGAAGTCTAAAAAGTGTAAACTTTGACTCAGGGTCTAGAAAATGCCATGTTTGTCTATTTGGGATTCATTTCTTACCACAAATAGACCTACGCTACCCAACAACGGATGGTGGCTCTCCAAGAAGTGCACTAAGGGATCGAACTTCAGCACCGGGAACCATTCTTTGGATGTGGCATGGCACAGTTCCATACCAGAGCCGAAGAAACACTAAACAATGAAACTGTCCAAGATAACAACATTTTGTATCCAAGCAACCTTACAAAGGCGAAAATTCCTCAAAGGGGAGGGGCCATAGACAGCATCCTTCTTTTACACCCAGTCAAAAAGAAAATAGAAAAGGAGCTAAAAGTACAAATTGCTAAACATGTAATAAGTGCAAAGCTTGTCATAAGATGGCATCATTTTGCATTTAAACCATTTTACATACATAAAAACTTTTCAAGGAGAACGTAGGTTCGTCACCTCGTCACTAAGACAACCCCCCTCCAAAATTAGAGAGAAAACATGAAATAATGAAACTTTCTAAAGATATAATCAGTAAGTTAAAAGCCTTGCCAAAGACAGCACAGTGTGCACCTAAATGACCATAAATAAATGGCATGTCCTCCCCTTAGACAACTTCACTGGACTCTTCGATTAACCCCCTCTCTGGATTTCACCTAGGATTCGACCCTGTGTTCACTCCCTTGTACATTCCAAGGCCACAACCTTTATCCACGAGGGTAAAACAAGGGTCTTTGAATTAAATTTAACTCAAACAGTATGAATTTGTTAATGTTTTTACAAATTGAAAAAATGCTCTTGTATACAACCATTAATTTGTTATTTCAAATAATTATATTGTCTTACCGATTATCATTAAGCCATTTTAACTAATCTTAAATAAGAAACCATGATTTGGAATCACTTATTACTAAATATATGATTTTATTATTACAAATTACTTTTTATTACATAGGTAAGATGATATTTTGAAGTAAAACAGTCTATAAACAAAATGGTACTTTTTTACTTGGATAGCGCTGAGGGATTTTAGCTGTAACTTTCATGTCTATGGATAATACGGTAACTAATGGCATATTGTTACCTTAGACAATTTACATCTAGATGATGTCACATCTCAAACATGTACAAGTACGCTGCAATTTATAAAATGGACTGTTTTCAATTCTGTATATTCTCGGCTTTTTGATATATTTTCTCCCTTCAGAATCTTCCTCGAGAGTAAAGACAAGTGAATTCTCTTTAGGAAAAATCAGGAGAGGAAAGGTAAAGGCGAGAACAATTTTCTATTATCATATTCAACTCAGAAAAATAAGTTTGATATGGAGAGCGTTTCACATTTTATACTACGCAAGTTATTTTTAAGTATTTGAATAAGCATATGCCCCTAAGAGACGCATGCATTTAGACTAAGGGTGAACACCAATAACTCGAAAAGTCAATTATATTTCAAAATTGCTTTTATTGTTGAAGTAATATTTTGCTTAATTAAGAATAATAGCATGAGGCATTTGAAGTATTGTTTTTGCAACAATAATATTTTCAGTTTGAAAACTTTCTTCGCAATAAAATCTGAGCATTCGCACAGATATCGGTTTCAAAATAAATCAGCTGACAACATTTTGCCCCCGCTTAAGCAGTAACAATCAATTTAATCATCGACGGAAGAAGGTTCTTTGCCAGCCTTAATCGTTCTCCAAGAATCTTCTAACGCCATTTTATCTGCCGCATGCTTCTATCTGCAAGGGAAAAGCTGTCAGTTTGAGGAGTATGCGAGCAGAATTCGTACACGCGCATGCAAATTGACCAATCAATCGACGTCGGTTTTACTGATGCGCCAAAACACACCATAAATACTCGCCATCGATACAAATTATTGACTAGACGGATAGTTCCATGCTGTGAAAGTGAAGCTTTCAAGTAGGTCACAAGACATGTCCTCTTTTCAAGATGTCGCATAGAAAGGCGCATTCGAATTCGTGCAAATGATAATAACACCTGTATGCGCCTTCGTTGTGTGTTCCCCGTGCGTTGTGGTCTGCAGTTCCATGGTTATCACGGAGGCTATTGATCTAAACTGGGAACACTCTCTCTCAGGACACAAAGTACGCAAACCCACCGAAATATCGCATTTACTCTTGGCTCAATCGTTTCTACTTCTTGGCTTTCAGCATTTTCAGATTAAGATATGAATAAAGAAAAACGGTTGATTTCATAATCTGGACGCATATGCTCAAGGAGAAACAAGACCAAATGTTTGTCTCGACCCACTGGGAGAATTTTTTAAAATAGAATATTATCGTCAGAGGACTTGAGTAAGTAGATTAGGTCAGGGATATCAAATAGCCTTTCTTTGAGTCCTTTAAAATGAGTGCGTCTTTTACATTGGCTCGATCGTCTACTTCAGTGTGGGATAATTTACAACTCACCATCGATATGTAGGCCCTACTATTAACCATATAGTTGTTATTTGGATAACAACTCCCTGTGTTCACTAGAAGGGTGACCCAACACTAAACTCCGGGAGTTAAATAGTCGGCATACTGAAGGCGCTTTAGAATTTAAAGTGTCTTTTCAGGTAAAAACGTGAAAAGACGGTGAAAGTCGGTGATTAAATTAAGTGGACTTTTAGAGTTAGAGTTACCGTAATAAAGGCTACCGAATTTTTATTTATTCATCCCCACGGCCATTTTTAAACGTCATATTATGGTAAAAAACACTCCAGTAAGAGGATCAAGTCAGTAATGTAACCACTCTTTAAGTGTGCTTTAAACTCAGTACGTCTTTTGCATTGACGTGATCCTTGTAGTTCAGTAAAGGATGTCCATGTACTAGATGTGGCCTATCATTCATTGTTTTTACTTTGACTTGCACAATGAACTTGATCTGTGTGGTGGACCTTGAAGCTTTCAGCAGGAACAAGCTACTAATCAGGGTCAGCGAAAGCTTGCTAGTAGGCCCTTGAGGTGTTTACAAGTTTATGTGACACGACAATTCCAATGTTGAGCTACGACAGCGTCTGTAGTAGGATAGGAGTTCAGCTCGACACTTCCCTCAAAATAGCCTTTTCACGTACAGTGAAAAGCTGTAATAGAAAAGAGTGCCCAAAACACCTTCATTTCCATCATTTTTGCACAACGAGTACCTCAATTTATTTTTACTACAAATTGTACATTGAGCAACATGGTATACGCCACGCCCCAAACATTTAGGAACTAAATGTTCTTTCTCTTTTGGCGCGGAGAAAATCTATTGAATTTGTGGTATGCTTCCCTAAATGCCTGTGAGTCCAGTGAGCTTAACTTTAAAAAGCCATGTTTTTTTGTCCAACTTGGTAAGAAAACATGACTCAATGTGAAATAGATATGTAGGGAGGGCTGCGGCGTTCCTCGCCCTACATCTCTTCTCGACTGCTTTCCAATGACGTGAATTTCACCGAATGGAAAATAAGTACTTATTTTCTCTCTATTAAGTAATTCGGATATTTTATTTTATCTCAGAAATATTTACTAATATACAACAACGTACCAAAATGTGGGAGTCGGTCGTTAGCTCATTCGATCAAAGACGTTCTGAAGAAGAACCATGCATTTCATGGAATTGAGATAAAGGTATGTGAAGAAATGTTGATGATAGTACTATATGTTCAAGTTTAATAACAGAGCCGTCGGATGGGCTCTAAGATGCCGGGGGTGGCTTAACCATTTAATTCTAAAGTTTTGGCATCATCTTAGATAATGGTGACGCAGTAAGACAAAACACTCCAAAGGGAGAGAGGGGTGTAGCTCCTACGCTGCTCTTAATCACCCCCGATTCTAACGTCCCTGATCGAGTAGTTGCTTTCGTGAGGTTAAGATGATCAGGGTCTTTTGTTTTTAACCATTAACAAATAGTTGTCCTTGGTTAACATTATTGGTGTAACCTTTGATTTTCAATTTTCAACATGTTCATTACTGTTGGACTGTTGAACTTTTATCCCATAGCTCCTTCTGTTCAAAAGGGAATGGGCAAACTCCGAAATAGTGAAAAAAAGATAACTCTATCGAGTGAGATTCCACTCTTAACTCCGCTTTTAATCGAGTAACATTTTCACTTAATTAGAGTCAATTACCACTCGGATGCGGATTAAAACTTCAATTGATGTCCATTCGATAGAAGAGTGAACACTGTAGTCAGTAGACCAAGGGTGAATTTCACTTTTTCGTGTCAATGGAGTAATATATATATATATATATATATATATATATATATATATATATATATATATATATATATATATATATATATATATATATATATATATATATATATATATATATATAATCATTATTATCTTCCGGGTCTGTACATCACGAACGTAAAATCTTTTTAACAATTTGGAGAAAACAATTATTACATGCTTGTAGATTTCTAGTATCATCCCTTTCGAAATATGATTTTTTAAAGGATAACGGTTATCAAATAAGTCATGATGTGCTAAATTAATGCATATTTAATATTATTCGCAGGGAGATAAAAGAAACGGAAAGGATTTAGCAAAATCTTTTCAAAGAATAAAAACACCGGCATATATATCCGGTCATATGCCATTTGTACAACCCTCAAGGTAAGATATCTGAAAAATACCCGTTTTTATTTTTCGTGTTGGTCTTTTTGGATGCGCCATTTTATTTCGCTGTTCTGTAGTGATAGCTAACATCTTGATGGAAACCGTGTTGAGAATGTTCAGATGACGCCACAATTATGTTTGAAAACATGCTTGATGGCTATATGAAACTCATCACAGTGAACAAGTGCTATACAAACAACTGCTGGAGTCAAGGTGGTCAAAGGCCGTGATCACTGTTTGCCAGGCAGACGGGTGCCTTCCAACATAGTGATGCAAAAATCGGAAATCCATGTAACTTCACATCCTGCACAAACAAATCATCCATACGTATGAGATCGACTAATAAATGAAAAAAAAATATTGTCGTAAAATTGCATCGACATGGCACAGACGGAAAACTAGACTCCATCATTGTACAACCATTCAGTCTTACAGCAAGCTGAAAGGGCAATTCTCGTCATCCCAGACAGTTCCAGTTTGCCAAAATAAGTCACTTGTAGCTTCTTCCATAACTGTATAAAGCTCCTCCTTGTGCAGACACAAAAGTATTTTATTGCTTAAGGCCATGTCCTGGTGAGCATACAAGGCTATAATTTGTGACACGAAAACTCTCTCTGCATTGTGTGAAATGTTAGCTACTCTGCGTCTTTTGAATTTTTAAACTTTGATTTCAATCAAAGAGCAGCCACCAACTGAAAATTTTGATATCCTGACACCCAAAAGGTACCTCCTTAAGGAGTTCGTCAATGAGAATTACTATTTAATCTGAAAACCTGGAGAGTAATGACAGCTACAGATTCTGTAGACTGGTTTTTATTTAAAATTAACGGAAAATATCAGTAAACTGTAATATACACTTTAACAAATCAGTCTGTATCTCATCGATTTCTAAAAAGAAATTCGTGGCCTATTGCATAATTTTTTTTTATTTTCCAGTGCAGAATAAATTTGCACTGTAAAACACTTAACGATACTTACCCGGGAGAAAATTCCTGTTGCATCTGTTGCAATTCCAACAGGATTGAACTGGTATTAACAAGGATGAACAGGTTTTGCAGTTTCCTGTTAGAGTGAATGAAATTAACAGTTCTCAACAGGTACCTATTGAAACCTTGTTTAAACCTGTTGATACTTGTAACCAATTAGCTTTTGTACATGTTCAAACCTGTTCAAAAGTGTTCAACATGTTTTAACAGGAATATTTCGCTGGTATGAATTAAAAATACTTCCAAATCAGTTCGAGCTGTTGAACCAACTACACATGCTATAGTGTAAGTTTAAAAAATATTCCAAAGTACTTACAGGTAAAGATAAAAAGTAATTTATTTTATGACATAGCCTATTTACTGAGATCTGAGCTCATCCACCCCGTCGTTTTTATGTATCAACAGACAGGATATGGTTTACATTAATATGATACGAGATCCGATAGAGCGATTCACATCACTATACTATTTTGCTCTGAATGGAGACGAAAGTGGAGTGAAACCTGAAGCACCAATACGCAAGGTAAAGTGGTCGTTAATTATATACATGGTATTCGTACTTCTAAAAATAGTATTGCTATTTGTAAGTATGGTTATCATTACTTCTTCACATGATATGATATTACTACTTTTTAGTATTCGTTCTACTAAACATGATATCATTATTTCTAAATATGATAATACTATTTCTAAATATGTTATTATTACTGATTAATGTGATATTATTACTTTTTAATGTGGTATTATACCTTCTAAATATGTTGTTATTTTTAAGTATGATATTGTTACTAATATTATAGTCTTACTTCTAAATATGATATTATTACATTATAGGAACTTTAAGATGGAAGCATGGAAGATGTCGTTTGATATTTTGGTAAAAAGTGTTAAAGTCCATTCACATACAGGGGCCGAGGAGCCAATTTTGAAGTGGAGGGGCTAACCATCGAAACGGTCCAACATCTGTTCAGAAAATGAAAGCCTATCATCCCAATTTAAGGCGGTCCAAAATGCGCACGGCAGAAAAAGTGCGGGGGCTAAAGCCCCCTAGCCCCCCCCCCCCCCGTCTCCGCGGTGCATGGACATAGATTGCATGGTTTCACATAAGGTTCACCTTTTTTTTTTTATCGGGACGTTTTCATTTCTTTTGTGTGAATTATGACTTTATTCTCATACCAACACAGAATATTACAATTGATGATTACGTCAAAGGAGGAGCTTCAATTCAGTCTAACATATACTTTCATTTTGACCGAGATGACTTAAACGAAACGTAAGTAACCAAAATTCTTCATAAATCTGATATGGAATTTAATGAGACATTGTGTACTGCAGTGAATTTAGGACTAAAAGTTTCCTACGATGAAATTATCACTTCACAATACCATATATGACTTTTTAATCTTATTTTACATTAACGTAGGTAGACTTGATATCCGTTTTGATTAGAATAGTTTTGGCACAATGTAAACATTTTATGGCAAAGTGCTGTTTTTATGTTATCCTCCTTAGTTATTGTGAATGCCAAAATATTCTGATCTATTTTACGGTCAAGGAAAACATTGAAAACGAAGAAAAAACTGCTTAGCAGTGTGAGGAGATGACATCACTCCTGCTTGCTTCAAGTTTACTTTCGGGTAACAAGTACGGTCACTTCATCTGCCCGTGTCTGGAGAACCACAAGTATGAATGCACAATTCACCCGAGTACCTAGAAAAGACCTTTCTTACTTTTCTAGATGGAATTAAATATAAATTTTACCAGAATGAAGAGATTTACTTCCTGTCTGCCGAATTAAAAATAACTTTTGCGTAAACCCTTCCTTGAATTTATCTCACTTTTGTTCGTCCTATTCAACAGTATTAATTTCAATTGAGTGAGAGGGCTGAGCCCTCTTGCCACAATATCACGCTTTTGCCCGAAAGTAGCACATATTTGCCCTAAAATAGCAAATGTTTTGTCCTAATGGGGTGATGCAGCCTCCAAACCTCCCTCCATCTTACACCTATAATTGACCCCATTCCTTTTAGGGGCATTATTTCTACCGCTGGGCCATACGCTGGATTTTTATGTTACAAATTGAAATAAGTACTTTATTATTGAATACATATTGGCAAGGCTTCTTTGTGTGAAATTGTTCACTTGTTTGGTTGTGCAAATTCTGTTGTTATCAACAGATCGACTCAAAGTACACCAGGAAAGACACAAGGCTTACGTATACACCCTTAGATATTTTCTTGCACGTTATTTGAAGAAAATTATCAAATTCGCAAAATGTTAAATTATAGAGTATTATTAATTTGCCTGTAAGTTATATGGGCTATCAATTAATCCATTTGTTTTATTTAATTGTGATCCTTCCTTTCAGAGATGACAACAGTGAACACTTATTAGAAAGAGCGAAACGAAACATCGAGAGATACTACATTCTAGTTGGACTGACTGAAGAAATTAACGCAACAGTAATACTCTTAGAAAATTTATTACCGGACCTGTTACACGGCCTTCGCAGGGTTTACCGTACTGTAGTAGCGGGTAAGTGTCATTGCGCATGAGTAAGATTCACGACCACAGTGTCGTTCATGTGAATGCGATTTTCGTTTTTAAGTGAGAATTGTATATCCAGTGGTCTTTAAACTATCCACTTCGACCCGATTCGGGTTGCTTACAAACGTATTAGGGTTGCTCGACTAAACAATCCATTTCAAAAGTTTTGATTGCATGATTCTGAGCCGTTATTATTCATTTATAAGGCTACCTATGTGCTCTCTTAAATCATATCGCATTCTGAATCGCTTCCCCAAAGTGGGTGGTAGTGGGTCGAGCAATCCAGTAGCCATGGGGGCAGGGGGAGATCGGGAGCACCTGTCAAGTTTTAACCCCCGACAATTAAAACTTTCCATTGCCTTAATGCATTTTATAGTATTCCTCAGCCCCTATAAAAAGATATCCCCCGTCGAAGCTATCCCTCCCCTTCAGTACATTGTCTGGCTACGGGCCTGGGTAAGGCACAGTTGAAAATCCCTGACTGACACCATTCTTTGCGTTTTTACGATGAGTTACTGGAAAATAAAAGATGAGAATGAAGAAAAAGGGACTACAAAAATGAATGTTTAAGATTAGTATAGCTTCAATAAAGTGAGTCAATGAAACCTTTTGCCAAGACTTCCTTGTTCTGTTTAATTATAATTTTTCATCACTTAGATAAACTAAAGCCATTCATGCACAAGGAACATATCAGGGAGAATAAAAATACAATTGTGTGATTTTGTCCAGGAAAATAACCATACCTCTTCAACAGTTTACTGCCTTGATAAAGGCTTTTGTCTTAACATGTTATTTTTCTTCTTTTTTTTTCTTCAGAGAAACGACATGATTACGCCACAAAGAACAAAGTCCCTCCATCCAACGAAACTATTGCTATTCTAAAGGAAAAACTGAAAGACGAATACGAACTTTATTATTTTGTCAAACAACATTTTTCGAGACTGAAAAAACAATACAAGGTGAAATAGTCGGTATTCATTGTACATTTAGCAATTCGTTTATAAAAGACTTTAACTGAACAATAGACGTTGCTGTTTCAAGCAAGATCATCGTACCATCTCATCCACGGGTGGCGTGTAATCACGGAGTTGTTGATGTTCGAGTTTTACATTTTACACTTGCAGCAAATGTATCTGACTTATTCGTCACATTACCGTGTACATCTTTCTTAGTTGAAACAGACTAAACCGTCAGAGTGATTATGACCTGACTGTTTTGTATGAGGTAGGTTCAAATTGTCGTTAAGAAGTAAATTTACATTTAGCCCATATGACGAATTGGCCTTCTTAAATATTTTTAGCCTTTACTACCATAGTTTTGCCTATGAGGACACCGTTCAGGAGAAACAGTGAGCTCCACAGTCTAAAATCATCCGGTCCAAATTGAACCAAAAACGGATCAAATGGGCACTTAACCGAAAGAGGATCAAATATTTGACTACTTTCGGTTCAAATCTAACTGATTCCTGTTCAAAAGGAACCAAATATAGTCAAATATTTGACCATATTTCTGTTCAGTGCCCATTTGAACGGATTCGGTTTAAATCTAAACCGGACGTTTTTAGAGTGCAAGTCGCGATGATTGGTGCTACCATCTTTTACAGAAATGTATTTCAGAGCTCCCTGCAATTTGCAACGACCTTACACGAGAAGTTGGTAAAAATGACATGCCCCACGTGTACGAGAGAATGGTGGGGTTTCAAAAACATTTTTTCAACGCGGCCATTGTAGCCTGCATGAGATCTACTGTTTCAACAATAATCTGTGTACCTCCTATAATTTCATTGTAAAAGAGCAATGCTGTGGTACATAAAGACACTAGCTTGCCAGCCCTTCTTAACAATGTGCTCTTTTGAAATTTAAAAATCTAAGTGCGTTTCCTTTCTTAAAACTCTCCGCTATTGAACAGCCCTCTGTATCTCTTTGATCAGCACGTGTCGTTGACCAATCAGAGTGGCTACTTCGAAACGTACAATAGACGAGTTGGGAAATGTTTCCACGCAATGCAATATGGGAATGGGTCAAAGGTGAAGTGCACCACGCTTACAGTGTCCCAGCGCGGGTGTTGAATGCTGAGCACACAGAGCTAAACATGTTGCCGTTGTCATGGTACACTTGACCTTGTGACCCGACCGGAAGTACCGAATTTCCCAAGACGTCTATTGGATCCAGGATTTTGCAAAAGAAAATTAAGCTTTGAGGGGGGCATACATAGTGAGAGCGAAACTCGTCATTGACAAATGTGGGAGGCCTGGATGGGGAGGGCTTTGTGAAAAATTTTGAATAGACACTGTCAAAAGGTATTTCCTTGCATCTGGCGATCAAGAGAAGTACACAAGCAATCATCTTTTTCGTTCATCACGGGACCGTGTTATATAGTGATACCACTGCAAGTTCGGAATAGGCGTAAAATTAAGATGCAATTGCCCGAATCGAAATATGCATACAAAGAATCACTTTGTATGGAACAGCTATACGACCGCGTGCTGTTCTGTAATCTGGGCTATACAGCAAACGTATATCAGGCAACATTGCCGAGAAAAGTGTATGGCGAGTCCTTCCTAAGAAATATAAATTGAGATGAAGTTCTGCTAGACTTGAGTTCCTGGCATCTTGCATTCCTGTTAAGTAGTAGGGGAGACCAGTTGGGATATAAGAGGATTACTAGGTTGTACATAGCTACTCCTTTAGCCATCATGAAAGATAAAAAGTTAAATTAATGGGTCGTTATTTACTTTAATAAGGGTCAGAGTCAAAATTGAAGCAGACAGTACATGGATGATATTAGCTCCGTATTGGACTCTCCATTCACTAAAATTTCAAATAACGTTACAAATGGTCAACATCTTTTACCCATGCCTTTTTACAGGGATTAAATTTACATAATCTTAAAGTAGGTTTATTACGAGAAAAGGCAAAAGCCAAACTGAGCCAAGATGCACCAAAGGTGGCACGGTAATGTTAGGAGACCGTACCTTGATTTTGTAATGCAATTTCTAAAGTGACTTAAACAAATGGTTGAAATGGACTTTATCTATCTATCAACAATTATAATCCGAGGATTTATGTTAAGAACGTTACAGATATTAATGTTGAACGACCTCCACCTAGAACCCCCCCCCCCCCCGAATTGTTCAAAACGCTGATGGATGACCGAAGTTCACCCGGGGAATACTGAAAACGTTAGTCACCCCGCTAACACAAAACGTTTTTAAAACGTGTCAAGTGGTGTTATAAAACGTTTTATAACACCACTGGCACATTTTAAAAACGTTTTGTGTTAGCGGGGCAGGACATGAAGCTATTTCGAATGGAGTGCAAGCAGGACTCCTAAAATATAATGAAACACTCATCTAATCCTTTCAATCAAGGACACCCCAACCTCCTCGCCTTTCTAAACCTTTTTGTTTACATACGCCGGGTTTATTACCCAAATCGTCTTTGGCATTTCCTTTGAAGAACCATCATGGGCTCCGCACTGAGCTGTGTTTGTGACACTATACTTGAACAAACGGCTGTTTTCAAATTTTTAAACCTCATGAATATTCGTTGGTGGTATCAAACTGTATGTGCAGTTGTTAATCGTCAGAGCTTCAGTTTTAACGTAACATAACATAATAGGTTAAAGGGCAGAAGAGGGCTAAGGCCCCATAAGATGCCCTGAAGTCCATAAACCCTTAACTGAAAACAAACAACCAACCAACACCAAACGAGCACATGCAATTAGAAATTCTACCACAGTCATGGAAAAACTTGTCAATGTTAACCTTAAAGCAGTGTACTGATGTGGAGTTAGCTACCCACACAGGCAGATTATTCCACTCGTTGACAACTCTATGAGAGAAGCTGAACTTCCTAATGTCAAGCCTTTCAAAACACTTTACTAGCTTCTTACAATGGCCTTGAACCCGAGAATTACTTTGAACCTTTAAATAACTACAACATATCAAAGGATTCCTTTCAGAGAGAAATTTGTATACCTGGAGCATGTCCCCCTAATCCTTATATCATCTCCAGGGTGGTAAGCTCAAAATGCCTAAATCTAACATAATAAGGTAGATGTCTCGGGTATAAGGCGAGAGGCTCTCCTCTGAAATAGGTCTAAAAGAAACTTGTCCTTTTCATAGAAGAGACTCCAAGCCTAGGCTGCATAGTCGAGATGGGGTCTTACCAAGTGCTTATACAGATTTAGTACAATTTCTTTACTAAAACTATTGAAATTCCTCTTGATCAATCCAAGCACCCTATTAGCCCTAGCAGCAGCTTCTGCACACTGTCTAGATGGCTTTAAATCGCCTGTAATAACTACACCCAGATCTTTCTCATATTAAGTCGCATCACTCAAAATACTGCCATTTATGTTATAATAATAGCTGAAAATCTTAGGACAAAAGTGAAGGACGTTGCACGTACCTGTATTAAAAGACAATTGCCAACTTGAGTCTGAGGCTATGAATATGACCTATCCAAGTTTTTTGTTGCAGAAATAAGGCATAATCTTTATCAATAACCTTCCTATAGAGCTTAGCATCATCAGGAAACTTACTTATACTAGATTTCAGAGAGCTATCAATATCATTGATGAAAATTAAGAAAAGAGGTGGGCCAAGAACAGAACCCTGTGGTCCTCCACTTGTGTCTTTTTGTAAGAAGAGAAGTCACCATTAATTTAACAACAACTCTCTGAGATCTGCCATGGAGCCACGAATTTATCCAGTCAGCGCAACTGACCTTGATGCTTAACCTATGCAGTTTAACAATAAGTCTACCTAATGGAACTTTATTAAAGGCTTTTGGTAAATGACATCAACATTGCGACCAGAATGAAGAGATAAAGAAACATCCTCAAGAAAGCTTAGTAAATTAGAAACACAATATCTACTCGGTAGGAAACTATGCTTTGACAGATTAAGTAACCATTATCTAAAAGATATTTAAGCAACCAATCTTTGATTACAGATTCCATAACTTTGCACACAACACTGGTTAAACTGACTGACCTGAAAGGCAAGCTCCGATCCCTCTTTTTGAAAATTGGAGTAACATTAGCTACCCGCCAGTCAGCAGGAACAAATTTTGAATCCAGAAACTTCTGAAAAATAATGCAAAGAGGAACTGACAAAATCTCGGAGCATTCATGAAGAATGACAGCATGGGCGTAAATCCCTGGGGGATGGGGATATATCCCCCAACATTTGACTAGGGGGGATGGCCCATGCAATCACCTACAGATACGTGTATGATGGAAAGCATATTTTATTTTTCATTTTCGTAAGAATTTTTCAATCTCGCTTCCCTTTCTATCACAAATGTTTCTCAAACTATCAGAACTTAAGCAAATCGTTGGCAATCTATCAAAATTTTCGCGCGCTCCCCGCGCTTCCAATCTTACGTCAGTGTCACTCATATTATCAATATCTTCCGAGAGCAACTTTCGGAAAAGCACAGCAGCAAAAAGTTGAAAGTTTACGAATTAATAGGTAAAAGACTGGCTTATGCCAGTGGCTTGTAGGTTTGTTGGGCAATTGAAAGTGTCTCGATGTAGAGTCTGAATGCAGGTTTTGTAATGGAAATATCATTCGTCACTGTTTACACTCCATGTCATGACCATTATTAAGGTAATAATACACGAAACTGTTCCGATCACAACACTTTCCGAAGAACAGAGATACATCTCCAAACATCTGTGGGGACCTCGCATCAGTATGGAATCTTTCAGTCTAATATGTAGCATGATGTAGAAGGTTGAAAATACGTATCTGCCGTTGTACATTATACATTTTTCAAAAATTTTTACCAGAGCTTCGCCAGTTCGCGCTGAGCCATTATCGGTATAGATGGTGATTGTTAATACACTTATGACGAAAACAGCGCACTGTAACGCTCTTATTAGTCCTTTACCCCTTTTGCTACACCTATCATGGAGGTCTAATATCACCTCCCTGCACCTATACTCTCCCTCCCTCTCATTTTCCATTGCTGGCAGCTGTTCGTCCAGATTTTAGTTCAAAAGTAGTAAAAATACGATAGTTGTAAAGTGTTCGGCGTCGTATACTCTATATTATCATTTGGATGTCAGGTAGAATACGCATTTTGTCATCCCCCGCCCCAGTTAATATGATTAATACAGAGCTTCCAGGAGGTCCTATTTAGGTATCTGCTGGCCTTAGATGCCCTTTCATAATGCACAATGAAGGAAAGGACATATTTCGTAATAACTCAAGAATGTTTCTGTGGACTCCACGCACATATGTTTGTGTAAAAAGTTTCCCGAAATAGAAGGCAGTAAAATAGACAGAAGGGAGGGGGCTTCAGGAGACTTGTAGACAACGTATTTGTCTCTTAATAAATAGACAACATATTCTCCTCTTTTACCTTACTAAAAACTAGCATTCACTAAATTATGGACATTTTCCGGCCATATATGATCAGTTCCAAAAACATCCCAAATATAGCACCATTCTGCATCTAATAAAAAAAAATCTCAAAGGGAGGGGGAACACCTTCCCCAGGACGACACCTTTATGTAGTGACAAACGAAAGATCAAAACTGCTGCATGCAAATGCAGGAACGCATGAAAAATAAAGGTGAAATTTACGCAGACTTGGGGGAACTGAGGTATTATTACGATATCATCTATGGTGCCCCAGTCACAAAAAACCTGGCGACGCCACTGATCTCAAGCCAACTTGCAGGTCTTGTAATGATCTCCGAATTCAAAATCCAGTTGTCTGGGATGACCTTATATGTTGATCCCTGTCTTTTTAAGCTTACCAGGACATTGTTGCTCTTGTACAATTTCAATCCAGTGCAGCTTATCAACGAGTTTTTGTGCTCAAAATAGCATTTCCTAAATGTATGAATATACCAATAGCCTCCAAAGAACATTACCACTGAAATTAACCCCTTAAAACAGTCTTCCTGGCACTTCTGAGACATTAAAACCCAGGAGCTTCCGGGGGCTTCGCCCCCTGGACCCCCACCGGGCTTTGCCCCTGGACTCCACCAGGGGCCCTAAGGCGGGCCCCATGGACCCCTGGACCCCACCCGTCATGGGCTCGCGCTTCGCGTGCACATTTTCCACATTTGAGATAATTCACCCCACCCCCCACCCCCAGTTGAAAAGAAATCTACGCCCCTGAATGACAGGATGGATCCATCAGGCCCAGGGCCTTACCAGCTTTTAAACTCTTTAATTCATTACAAACCAGTTCTTCAGAGAAGCAACATCGCTAAATGAAGGAGAGTTATCAGAACCCCTACAAGTCCCCAAAGTAGATGATTCCTTGGTGAAAACAGGTACGAAATAATCATTTAACAAATTAGCCATATCCTGGTGATCATTAACTAGTATGCCTTAATTACCTTGGAGGGGCCCGGCACCCTCCTTAACTTTCTGCTTAGACCTGACATAGGCATGAAAAGATTTCGGATTTACCTTAACCTCCTTTACCAACTGCTTTTCAAACCTAGCTTTATTGTCAATAACCAATTTTTTAACTAAGAGTTCCTGATTCCAGGCTGCAAAGTCATCAAAGTCCTTACTGACCTAATAACGAGGCCAACATTTACGTTTCTTCCTGACTGCTCTTAGTACCTCTCTAAAAAAATCCAAATTGGCCTATTTCTAACCACAGCTTTCTTGCGTGGGATACACAGCTTTGTAGTGTCAGTAACTATATTACGAAAAACACTCCATGCCTCGATCAGCAGGGACTATGTTAGACAAACGTGCAGCTCAATCTATGGTAAGAAGCAGGCCCGTAGTCAAGGGGGAGCAAGGGGGCTTTCGCCCCCCTTGGAAAAGTTTTCGCCCCCCTAGAAGATCAAAAATTACAATTGCTGTAATGCATTTTAGTATATTTCGCCCCCTCTGGAAAATTTTTCGCCCCCTAGAAGCTTTTTCGCCCCCCTCCAGCACCTTGTCTGGCTACGGACCTGGTAAGAAGCTCATACGACATGAGTAAATTTAGCCTTGCTGAAATGTAAAACAGTTTTGTCATTACCTTGAAGTTTGCTGAAACAAAGTAACTCAAAGCTAATAAGGTCATGCATGGTCACTAGATCCTATCTTACCACCACTAGCTACATTGAACGTATTGAAAAGGCTGCGAACATTGGGAAACATAACCTTCATTCCACAAACTACCCTAGAAAAATGCTTCCCCTCGCTACTAACACAATCACTCTGAGCACAATTTAACTCAGAGCCCCTCCCCCCACTTTGCTGACCTCGCTCCTGAACCTAGGTTGACACCTGTGAGTCAACAGCCCGAGAAACCAGCCTAGCCAACTCGTTCGACAAGTGCAACCCATGTTTAGCAAAAAGATCCCTCCTATTTACAAAACCAGCTCAGGTATCAACAAAGAGGAAACCCTCAAGAACACCCTCATATTTCAACCACTTATTAAATCCCAGAATTTTGCCCCAAGAGACCTTTCTATCGAACCGGGGAGAATACCACAAGCAACCCCTTTCGTACGTGTCGACCTTAGCCTACAATTCAGTTCCTTATACTTTGACCTAAGCAAAATTTGATTGTCCCGACTGAGATTATTAGTGCCCATGCACCTGCACAGCTACAACTTCCTCGTCCCCTACAATTTTGCTTTCTCTGGCCGAGATGTCCTCAGTTCTTGCACCAAGGAGACGAAGCCGTACCCTTTTCTTTTGGTCCCTCTTTTTTTGGAAGTGGATGCTCAATTTTTGTCAAATTTGATATCATTATAACGGTCAAAACCCCGCCAAACTCGGTGGTGTGGTTGGAAAATTCTCGTGCTTTGTTAAAAACGAAAACTTTTGTGTTTCAAAAATGTCCCAGAATCTTTTCGAAGAATTTTGGAGCCTTTCTGAAAGTTTTATAGACAAAGGGAATGATTGAGCGAAAAGATAGTTGCTTCATCTTTACTACGGTATGAGTCTTGAATGTATGCGGGTGCGTACTTTTTTGATATAATTTTTTTAAACTTTGCTACTTGTTTGCATTTTGAAGGTCACAAGTTCCCATGCACTAAACAATATCTTGACACATGCCATTCACACTGACTACGTAGAGCTGTCTTTATCTATTACCTAACACTATTTGTCAGTAAGTGTAGATAAATCCCTGAGGGTTTTCAAGGCCCATTACTCTTGGGATGTCGGAACCCATGATAACTTCAAAGAAAGTTTCTCTGCTTGTACTCCATCCGTAAATAGATCCATGGGCAGGGCAAAACCTGCCCAACCTGACTTTAACAAGGTTAAAGTCTTAAAAACTATAGGCCTGCGTAGCCTACAATTTCTAGGTTCGGTCAAAATTAGACTGGTAAACAATTTGTTCTTTTGTGAGCATGTATTCACAGCTGACGATCCGCTAGTTAAAATAGGCTATGGAACGATCGGCCAGTGAAAATAGGGTATGCATGGAAATAAGCAGGTATACAGCCAGCTGGATATCCGCTGTGACTGTCGAACAACTAACAAAACATTTCAATTGCACACAGGTGATACCTGTTGAAGAAACATCACAGCACCGTAGATTAATTATGCAATGATAGGACTGTCGTGATTACCAACCAATCCAATCGGAATGTTTCATTCAATTATCCACTCTGTTTATGCCACCTTTATCCGGACTTGGCTCTAAGGATTGCATCCGTCATTCCTTTATATAATTGAAAGTTCATTGGAAGTACTTGTATATATCATCACAACTGGATAATACGGCCACAGGATTCACGGTAGTTGCTTATTCTACGGAACTTTCCGTATTCCTTTTAGACATCTATAAATCAGCCTTGACTAGAAACATCATGGAATTATTGCATTTGCAAGCAGGTGATGTATGAAATTATGTTAACAATGTTTATGGTTTCAGTTGGAACTTAAATTTTCAGTAAATTCTTCAGCGCTCAACAAAATAAATGTTATCATTATTAAACAGGAAAATAACACTTTGTCTACAACTATGAAGCTAGCCAGCTAGCTTATTTTGAATTTTTGTTCTCAGTGATTCTGCGGTTTCAAAGAAATAAAAGATTCTTACCAGAGTATACAGTATATTACAGTTTCTTACGAGGGTTCTAAAACTTTATAGGAACTTCGTGTACGTATATATTCGCTACTGATGGTTTCACACTGTCAATTGATCATCGGGAGAGTCAGTGAAATTTGACGAACCTTTTTCTTCCTTGCACGGCACAGTGTTTGAGTTGGCTACATGAGGCGGACACAAGTTCCCGACACAAGTTCAGAGCCGGGTTTGTTCAGAAAGAAGGTTGGTCTTTTGCGTTTGAGCAGTGATTATAGTAACTTTTTCTTCCAGGCAATGATTGCATTGTGTGTCGCTCCTTCTGTTGGTGTTGGCCTGTTTTATGATGCTGATTAATTTCCCGAAAAGTTTTCTGTTTTACTTAATAGCCGATCCTCCCTCCCCCTCCAAGGAAATACAATTGCAGTATTTAAATACATCCAGTAATTGCCCCTGGACAGAAATTTTCAAGGTCACTATATGGGTCGGCACACATATCCAGAGAATGTGTTGACCGCCCGACGAATGTGTATTACTCCGGCACCTATATTGGCTGCACACGTATTGCCCGCCCGGCGGACGTGTATTACTCCTGCACCTATATTGGCTGCACTCGTAATACCAGTAGAGAATGTACGCCAAAGAGGAGTACATATTCGACATCTGCTGTGAAGGTAAAAGAATGTGTGGAAGACAATGTAAGCAGACTTTGTTATAAATAAAAACTCCCTGAGTTAAGGCACCCGAAGATTCATTTCGCAATGTAGCATACGAAAACGAAACAGAGCGTAATAAACACATAGGGGTTTAAAACAAAGATAAAGGAAAAGAAATTTCTCGGGATAGGCTACCCCTTAGATTGACACTTACCTTTTAAAGTGAGACGAACCTAAAAACATGAAATCGCAGATGAGGGAGTCTTTACCACCAATTTTGAAGGTCTTTTGAACAGTGGCGTAGCCAGGAATTTTTGAGAAGGGGGCACTGGGGGGTCACGATTTCCTGGGAGGGCACAATTTCTGAATTCTCTCTATAGGACTAATATATATAAAACTTACTGTAAATTCCAAAAATTTCGGTAGGGGGCACCTGGGGGTGGCACGGCTTTATCGTGGGGGCACGTTCCCCTCATACCCCCGTAGCTACGCCACTGTTTTTGACGGGAACAGCCCTTACCGATAATTTAAAAGGCGTTGCAAAAATTTTCTTAAAGGCTTGTAGAAATGTAAATGTCACACCTACCCATGTGATGTAAAAAAACGTAAATGTTAGAATTACCATCAAATTGCATCATATATTGACCATTCACAAGACAATTACGGTTTTTGCACTTATGAACAAACTTAAGTTAAATGCACTCGAAAATTTGTGACGTTAAAAGAGGGACTCATGAGGTATGTGTAATGTTGGCATGTCCTGAGGGGTTTGTTTTGGAAGTAACTATTGACTACTTTGAAAATGTGCACGTTAAAAACCAAAGAAGAAACTCGCTGGTAAAGAACTAACAGATAATTTTGAAAGGATAAATAACAGGAGTACAGACTCTGTACAACACTTCCGGTACGCATCAAAATTTTTGTATGAAAGAGCTCAGAAATGGTAAAACTTTTAAGAGGTATATCTTAAGAGGGGTAAAAGATTTTTAGTAACGGAATTTTCATCAGAGGATCTTAATCTACCGTTGTTGAGTAAAACAACTGTGTTTGTTACATGTTAACAAACTAAACAAACCTTTAATACGCTTAATACGCTACTGTAATTCACAACCCATTTGAGCTGGTTCCATATTTGTGGTCGCTTAGCGTCGTTAAATAACTGCCCTTCAAGGCCTCAAAGTTTTTCAGGGCCTTCAAGGCCTCAAAGTATTCTTTAACAGATGATGTTGCCGACTGCTTAATCACTGTTACATGTTAATTGTTCTCTTTTTATAAAAACGAGCCACTCCATTGAAAAAGCTGCAAACGGGCTGGAAGTAAGTACCACCTCAGGGTCAGATCAGCGATTTTCCCCCCAAAAAAGAAAAGTTGTGGGGGGTAAGGCTAATGTGCATGTGGCAGGGCATAGGGAAATACATAACTGGAAAAGTGAGGTAATGAGTGGTGGCACATGTGGGATTGGAACCAATTTGACACACAATATTATACTTTACCCCACTTTGCCACATGTTTGCCTTTGTAAAAATGTATTTTGGTTCTCCACTCTTTGTCACATGCGGCAAACTGCGGTAATGCAGGTAAAAGCATGGCACCTTAAAAAGTGGGTCAAATCTTTATTAAAATCACACATTGCCCTACAAAAAATCACATAAAATTCACTATTTTTCACACCCAACCATAGTTTTGCACAGTATGACACGGTTTTTCTAGTGTGGTATTGGAACTTTTGCCACACAATTTTTTTGTAAGGGTAAGGCTAACTTTGTGAGGGCGAAGTTTCAAACCCAAAAGCTAAAAATGTAAGAAATCTCGATGTGGGAGGGGGGTCTGGGAAATAGTGAAATTAGGCATTGCTGTATATAAACATGTAGTCCAGCTTTGGGATCATCTCAAAAAATGGCGAAACAGGGGGAGGTGGAGCCGATAGAGCCCTTCTAGATAGCGACTCCACTGCTTTCATAGCCAAGTAATCCTAAAAGAAAGGCCAAAGTTAAGACATGCCTTGACGTGGGGTTCATTAACGACAATGGCCAAGCGTTCATAAAACCAGTTTTCATCAAGTGACTGTAAACAAGCGTATAATGTACTTCTTTGTTTCATTATGACTTTAAGAAAGTATATTGTTCAAGCCTTAACTTTGTTCTCACTTTTGGCAATTTTTCGCGTAACTCAGGGATACATAGGCTATTCCGAGAGTAAGTTCTGAGGAACCGGGGCACCCCTAAGGATCGACGAGTTGGAGTGGAGAGGAGGGGCTGCTGGACCTTTTCCAGACAAGTAAGGGTAGGAGGGTAGAGGGTGCATGGGCACACCCCGAGGCCGAAGGCTTCCAACTTTAGGAGCCGCTTTGGCGGCCTCCCCCCAGTGAGGGTGTAAGGTCTCATTGGAATTAGATGAGATGAGGTTTTACGGCTCAGTTTCTCACCAACTGGTTTAAGTCGGGACGGCCACGACCTTTTTTCCAGTTGTGGCTCACTGGCTTGTTTCCCTACTCAATTGCTTATGCTGAGCACCAAGCACAATGACAGTAGGTTCCATTTTTAAAGTCTTCGGTATGACTCGGCCAGGAGTCGAACCCCAGACCTTCCGGCTGCAAGTCGGATGCTCTAATTAACCACTTGACCATGCAGTTGACACGCCGGTGAGTATGTGTATGTGTGGTGAGGCCTCTGAAGATAATGTCAGTCGAAGCGCGCAATGCGGGTAGGTTTTTGGGGGTCACCGTCTATTTTTGGTACAAACAAGTCGCCTGATAAACCGCGTTAGTTCCGCTCGAAGTGATAACACAGGAGGAATAGGCACGGACTTACAAAAGCCACAGTATAAGCTTTGCCTCGCATACAAGCATCTTCATTACGTAACCGATCTCGAGGATGTTTCATTGGAAGCCATAACCAGCAAAAGTTGCAACATCAGCGGACGGATTAAATCTTACTAGAGGAACAAGAAGTTGCGTAGAAGAGGCGTAACATACCAGGAACAAAGCAACACATCTTTTGATTTACACTGAGATTTGCATTCACCGTTGGTGGCTATAGACGTCTTTCACTGTGTATACTAGCGAGGTGTTTGAAAGCGCTTCCACTCAAATAAACCAAAAGAAATTGATATAAGACCAACGTATATCCCACGTACCGTCTAGACGAGCATACGAACAAGATTTTGGTAAAGCCTCTGTGCAGAAAGCTAGCCAAAATCGGGGTTTTACGTCATGTCTTTTTTCTGCATACGCCATGACAATTTGGTCATTCCCTCTGCGTCATGTATGTGTGTCGAGAAGAGCTCAAACGTAAGTCTGGGATGGAGAAATATTGGCAAAGTCTAAGGGAAATATTTATGACTGAGACAACGAAAAAAGCTAAATATTATCAGAATATAGGAAGAAAGAGCGGACTCATGCCGATAAAATACCACCATGTACGGTCAAACATGTTTCTGCACTGACATTACGAGTCTACACTGCCTTATGACTGCGACATACACCGACGTACTCCCCTCTGCTTCGGCGCTCCATGCGTTGCTCCCCTGCTTCAAGCACACCACTAGGTATGCTCCTCTGCTCCGATTGCCACACATACGCATGCTCATCTGCTCTATACGTGCCTCACTGTATCTGCCTGTGATTGCAGCCCTTTCAGCATGTCTCGTTTTTGCCATATCCGTCAGTTGCCTTTTACGGGAGGCGGGCAATCTCCGTCGGCATATAGAGCGGGTTCACAAACACAGTCGGGGAGACCTCGAGATGAACGGTGGGAACTCTAAGAAGGGCAAAGCGACCTTAACCCTCTTCAGACGAGGGTTCATACGACGATATCTCAGAGAGGGACACTAACGACAGTGTATCAGAGCCTCTGGAGGAAGACACAATGACTGACAGCAGCGATGCTGATAGCAGTGGTACCTACAGAGACACTGAGGGAGCGAAGCTGACAACGCTAATGCCGATAATGAACCCGATGAAGTGTAAGCAAAACGTTGTGATTATAAAATATTTTCACATTTTTGTAGGGCTCCAAGTAAAGATTTTTGTGACAAAGATTTTGGCATTTAAAGAGTTGAAGTTCGACGTTCTCACCCACAGCAATGGCTGGAACCTCCTCCGCCTCCCCGACTCTGCCGGCCCATCACTGCTTCATATTTAATTCCTTTTTGAATCGGGTAAAAAAGGAACCATTCTTTTCCTCTTCAAAGGGAAGTTTCATTTGTTAGTTCGCAAATGTTTAGAGAGTGAAATGGCAGCCAGGGTTTAATCAGTTGTAACACTTGATTTTGCGCTGCGGAACTAGTCTTGTTTAATGTATCACCAGTTAGATTGTATTAACATGCCTTGCTATAGGTGCTATATTGAACTGCCATATTATATAAATGGATTCGATTTGTTCTCGTATTAGGACTCCACTTGAATCATGGAAATTGTTATGAATAAACCGTCCTCTATCTGAGTAAAAGTGATTTATTCCCCTTGTAAACTTTGATATCTGGTGATTGCAGTCATTTTCTGCTTACTCCTGTCATGATCAATTCAATTTAAAATTTTGATTACAGTTTGTAAAGCTTGTCAAGTTACTATCAATAGCTTTGAAAGTTATTTCAAAATGATGGCATTTATCGGGGCCGTCAGGCTGCAGGAAGGTGGGGGGGGGGGGGGGCAACTGCCTCCTGAGATTTCCAAATGGTAAAGTGGATTTAGCCTACAAAAAATACTGAAATGCTGGAAATTTCACTTTCCAAATAATGATTTCAAGGCCCCCAAAACCTGGGAAACCGCTCCTTCCCAAATTTTCCCGGGGTTGCCCCGGATCCCCGCCGTGGATGCATCCTTATTCGGGTTTCTCCTGACGAATGAAGCACCTTCCTCCTAAGAGATACACCGCTGGAATACACCAGCATATACCGTGGCTGACGATAAAATGGCATGTGAATTACCTTTAATTATTAGCTAAGCCCAGTGAACAAGTGAAGGCACTTTTACTTTAAAGGACATAAGTAGTCGTCGCAAAATTAGTTGAAACAGCAGTTTAATCTCACAAATGTCCTCTTCACTTCCAAGTATCTTTCCTGATAATGTAAGCATATAAACATTGCATATTCAAAGTGTACCAAGGAGCTGCGTGTCCTTTCAAAACTCAGTGAGAAACATGCTTCTCACAAGTCTTTCATGACAAAGGATACCCTGGTACATTCATTCAAATTGGGGTGACTGCACTTTCCCTTTAAATCAAATCTAACTTTTCTTTCTTCTTGAAATCTGAACTTTGTTGCTAAAGCATGAAATATAAAAAGAAAGAATGTTTTATGCTAAGAAGCAACTTTAAGGTCTAAAATGTGTCACTCTCTTCTATCTGGGAGACATTTCAACCAAACATTTTCTTGCAGGCCTACGCTACGGCTACGCGCCAATGGTGGTTTCCCCAGTTGCTTTCTAAGAGTGCTATGCGGGGAAGCCAACCTTGTGTACCAGACTTGTAGCCCGAGGGATGTTACGCCAAAGCCGAAAAATTTAGTAAATATTTAAAATTTCAGATTATGTCATCAGTTCGATAACACCATTTTAGTTCTGGAAAAACTTAGAACAGGAAAAAATTTCTGAAAGAATAAAAGTGCCATCCCTCCCCTGAGGCAACATCCCCTTCAATTGCACCCTAGCAAAATAGAAAAACTCCGAAATAATGATGATTCCTGAACGTATATTCAATTCCAAAGCTTTACCAAAGATAGCACCATTTTGCATTCCAAGCCAACTCACACACACACACACACACAAATTCTTTAAGAGTATAGTGTCATTTCCTTCCCCTAGATTGCACCACTTGACTTATGTCCAGGAAAAAGTAGGAAGAATATCACTAAATAATTACAAATTGTAAAAATATATTAAGTTCAGGGCTTTGCAAACGCTACATATTACAATTTTGCACCTGAGCCAGGCCTTACATGTTCCCCTCGCCCTCAGCACCCTCCCCAGGATCACACTCATGCACAGGTGAAAATGGAAGGGTCCTCCCGGGTGTCAACTGTTTGTAGGCACACAACTTGGTGTTCCGCCTAGCTAGCTAGTGTAATGAACTGCCCCCAGAGCTTTCTCTCAGGCTATACCGTCCGGTCAATATATAGGTGAATTCTAATAATGTGATTTTTATGGCAACAATCCACTGCATATTTGCCTTCGTTGTAAAAATGTCAACAGAACCTTTGCTAGAAACAATGACCATATCTTTGGCCGTACTTCCAAACCTTTTTTGTGTGTTTTATTTTTCTTGCAGCTTAAGGAAACTTTGCGATTGTTCTACGAATTCAAAATGGACAAAATATTCCTATTGAAGAGCACAACTGAAGACAACTCTGATACTGAGAAGACCTATCATATACAGTTGTTACACGACTTGAAGAAAAATCTCCTGCCAACAATACCTCGACTACGAGGTGTGTCATATTCGACTTTGTCTTCGTTTGCTATCTCTATAACGAATATTCTCATTTTCTTTACTGGTGAGACGAACCATCCTTTAAAAGTATCCTTGTGGAACAACATTCCTTTGTCTGTCCTTTGTCTTGTGACATTGGCTATCAAACAACCAACATTACCGAACTTTAGCCAAAAAGAGGGTTTTTTGTTAGTTCTGAGTGGATTTTTTAACTCATCTGCATCTGTGTTTGTAACTGCTGCTATTACTGTCTCTAATCCTTCAGATGCAGTTTCTGTGTTCTTTATAACACCAATACTAGTAATGATACTGGATATTATTATAAATGGAGCCAATGTAAGGTGTTTAAGTATTCTTTTTGCTTTATTAAATATTGTTGGTGTTATTTTAGTTATAAGACCTCCTTTGCTATTTCATGGAACCACTGTGGAGGAAATGAACTTCATTGGAATTCTGTTTGCTCTATCAGGTGCCATTTGTTACAGCATTGGGATGTTTACTGTTCAGCGGCTTGAGCAATATAACACTCATCAGTTTTACACAGTTTTGTCAACTACATGCAATGTTGTAGCTATTTCCACTATCTTATGTTTATGTTTTCACGTCCTTACCTTACCGGATAATATTACTGATGGTTTGCTATTTGTTTTCACGGCGTCCGGTTTTTTTGCTGGATATTTCTTTCTTTACCTAGCTTTAGCTGTTGAGAAACCTTCAACTGTATCTGTGATAATAACCTTAGAAGTAGTTTTCACATTTCTATTGCAATGTTTAATACTTTCACTGGAGTTTATTTGGTTATCAGCAGTGGGTAGTGCTATTATTTTTGTAGGGTGTATTGGTGTCACTATAAGCAGAGTCAAATCACCAGAAACTGATGATGAAGAAGACGAAGAAGCACTAATGGAATATTAAACTAGGCAATGGGTGTGGAAGTGGAACATCCGTCATTTAGCTGGTAATCATTGACCAATTCATCCACCGAGAGCTGACTGAGATATCAGAATCATCTGGTCTTTTAGCCTGGATATATAACACCCATAGCCGTGCGGGTAGACAGGCGTTTGCCGAGAAAGTTGTGCTTAATAGCAAAAAAATCATTGACATAATTTAGTACTAAAAAGTACATATGTGACTCTAACATCGATTTCGCTTTTGCTTCAGGCATGTACCCTCCCCCCCCCCCCTTCTACAGACTTTCTACCTCCGTCATGCGTATATATCTGATTAATGTTAGACTACGTACCAACTCTAGAGGTAGTAGGCATGGGCGCATATCCGTCTTGGATAATGATGGGGACGCGTGGCTGTCCCTGATGCTATCTAAGCGGAGCGCGACCATGTTCGCGCGTAACGTACACGAAATGTTTTGGCAAATATACCTCCAAGATCGTCGAAAACAACACTTTCCAGACCCACAGATGCTCCCAAACCTCCTTAATTTTTAGATCTCATGGATTAGAAATTTAATTTGGCGAAATACATGGGCGTCTGCAGAAAAAAAAAAATAAGGAACAAATAATCCAAGTAGACTTTTGTATACGATGGGTCTGGGGTCCTCTCCCAGAAAACAATTATAGACTGCCGCAAATGCAATTTCTGTCCTATATTTAACAACTGTGGATAAATATAATAAAATGAGAACTGGTGATAATTTAAGTTACATGGACTTACATGAATGCTGCTCCTGCATGCTCATCTTAGAAAGCTCATACGTCTCACAGTACGATGAAAAGTGTACTATAGTGTAACACGTTGTACGGTCCAGTTTATTCTTTCTTCAGAGACATAATCTGAAACATCCAAATACTTTCCTCCGTGTATCAAAGTTCAATACAGAAGAATTCGAAATGCAACGTTCAAGTTAAGACAAACTGGTGAGGACACGGTATATCATGTCCCCATCACTGAAAAAGTTGGTGGGGATGCGTCCCGCTGTCTCCACCAGGATCTGCGCCCATGGGTATAGGCCTATGATATACATGGGGTCAATCAATGTTGCTTAAATTTAACTGAAAATGCGGTATCTTTTTATTAAAACCCTGCAGCTCCATTCAATGTAAGGTAGATACATTTGGTATGACTGATCATGATGAATTTCTCTGAAATTATCAAGATTCCCATCTGACCAAGAAAAAACATTTAGACTTTGTTCCAATATCACTATGATATCGAAATCCTTCATAATTTTTTTTTTGTATATCGTGCCAACGCATACTCTTAAAACAATATCTATTAATCAATTACCCTCTACACACTGTCTTCTTGTAATAGTATCAGCGAAGCGAGGGGGAGCGAGTTGCTTTTACACATCGCATTTGTTTACTGATTTTCTCAGTGAAAGCTTTTCGACTGATAACGAACTTTTCGTGCTCAAAGTGAAAAAAAAAAAACTTCCTCCTGTATGGTTATGTAGGCCTAAAGGTGTGTAAATAGAACTCGAAGTCTCGCAATTTCACGTACACGTGTGTAACTTTTGATATCAATTATGTTTTCAAAGCATATTAAATCATACTTCATTACCACATGTCCATGAACACGCAGGCGCGGATCCAGGGGGCTTTCCCGGCCTCACCTCCCCCTTTTTAGCCACATCAATAATAAAAAATATGCGAAAATTATTAGCATAATATTTATCTAGGAGAATATTCAAGGGGCTTTCAGCCCCCCTTTCGAAATGTCTGGGGATCCGCGCCTGACACGGGTGCAAGTATTTAAAACTGATAAGATATCACCATACACGGTGTTAGAACTGTAATTTCTCTTAAAAATAATTTTCTAAGTGATTATTGTGAATAAATGGATTTGTCCTTTTTTCCTTTTCATTCTCTCGTTATCAATTGCTTTCTTCTAAGTGGACTGTTCGAATCAGCGCCAATTCTTAAGTTCTCCACCACCACGTAAAGACTGAGGATCTTCACGATACATGCGTGGAGATAAACTTGAAGGGAGTAAGAAGGCAATTCCTCCTTTTCCAAGTAACAATGCTTACCTCCGTGTCAATAAGTCACCATTCATGCATAGCGAAGGATAAATTTATGTGTCTGCATTTTGAATTATTTGGCTTGTTGCACCCAGGGGAATTGGAATGAATTCCATACAACGCAAAAAGTCTGGAAATGCAACTATAGGAAAACGTTACTCTGTCGGAAAAGGCAAAGTAGAAGAGATTTCTATAGCTTCTTCAAGAGGTTTACATTTTTCCCTACTGGACAGTGCTGTAGTCGAGTCCCCCACCTCCGAGTCCGAGCCCTCACCTGCCGAGTCCGAGACCGAGTCACTGGGTTTCGAGTCCGAGACCGAGTCACAAGCTCCGAGTCCGAGTCCCCATATGGAAAAGTGTGCACTAAGAAAAAGGAATTTACAAATGATCATTTTTTACACTGCCTTTTATACAACGTTGTGTGTTCTCACATGCGGAATTTCGAGGGGGAACAAGGGTAGGCACTTGTCCCCCATTTTTTCCTAGACCTTAAAAATTAATAAAAAAAAATTAAAAAAAATAAAACTAAAGAAAGCGTAGCTAGAGAAATTATGGGGGAATTTTTAACATGATGGTCAATTTTGCAATGTTAAATGAAGGGAAAACGTTTATTTCAAATATCAAACAATTCCAGATTTTTTTTCCTCTGAGCACTTCGCCCGCACCCGCAATGGGTACTAACTAATACAGTGCGGAACTCAAAGGTGGGGAGGCAAGGGCCATTTTCCTGAATTAATTGTCCTGAAATAAGGGTTACTCAGACTACTAAATGTACGCCATTACGCCCACCATGCATGGTTCTTGAATGCACAATTCAGAACCCTACCCCTGTGTAGGGAATCGTGATTCTCAATACATTTTTCGGCATACTTCGTGCAAGCTCAGTGCTTGAGTAAATTACTATTTCAAAACCCTTACAACCCCTCCTGCTGTTCACTTTCCACACCAACTTCCACCATCCTCATACAACTGACCAAAAGTTACTATCTGAAATTTGCAACCACGATCGATAAGAAAAGTATTCTTTAGCATTTCAAACTATAGCTGGGATCGAGAGGGGGTTTTTCTCTAGAAATGGTCCAGAATGTCCGCAAAAGCCATCAAAATCAAAAAGAATTTTCGGGAGGATCCCCACCCTTCGGCTTCTCATAGTTAAACGATTCACTGAACGTACCTTACGAAGGTGCAGGCTCCAATCAAAATGTCTTCTCTGGAATCTTTTACTGTGGAAACCCATGGCCATTGGCTATGTCTTCTTAAGAGTTACCCATAGCACTTCATTCATTTTGAAAAGTATTATACACCATCACCCTCAACCTTTCATCGTCCTTACAAATTTATGCTTTAACCTGTATTTTCGACACCATCTTATTTTTCATTAGTAGTGGAGAACTTGAGGGGTCCCTTGTCATAGACAGTGGACAAAAAAGGAAACAAAGAGAGAGAGAAGAGCCTGGCAGGGGAAAGTAGGAGAGTTTTTACCGTAATGGATAATATTGCATTTAAAAATAAAGAAAAACAATGGACTGCAATAAAATGCGGTTTTCTTCGGCGTGCTTAGCGCACACCCGTTTTAAATATTGGTTCATAATTACTTCCTATAGAACAACTTGCATGTCATCAAAACAATTGTGCCGACAACCCGACAAACACATCAGGTTTGGAAGCAAAAGAGGATGAGCTAGAAGTGAGGTGTCTGGCTATATCTTGGTTAAATTAAGGCCTATAGATTGACCTGTACGGACTACCACAGTTCCACATCTCTGGTCTCAAACCACCTTGAATTTCAAGCTCCTACATACATCCCCCTGCTACATCCCTGTCTGCAAACCAGTGGCGCCGGCAGGGGGGGGGCATGGGGGGCGTGCCCCCCATGAAATTTTTTTGAAAATTTTAAACGATCCCAAAAGGCCATTACGCTACAGATTTCTGTAAAGGTTAGGGTGAGGTGTGCTTTAACCGAGTGATAGAACTATTTAATCACTTTCTATCACAAAAGTTTCTCAAACTATCAGAATTTTCGCAAATTCTTTGCAAACTATCAAAACTTTCGCGCGCTCCGCGCGCTTCAACCCTTACCACAATGTTCTTATTATCAATATCTTCTGACAGCAACTAGCAAAAGTTGAAAGCTGTTCACGAATTACCAGGTAAAAGACTGGCTTTTTGAGTAGCATGTAGCTTTGTTGGACAATTGAAAGTGCCTCGATGCAGATTCTGAATGCAGGTTTTGTCATGGAAATCTTATTTAATGAAAACTTTCGCGCGCTTTGCGCGCATGCTTTACGATTTGCACTCCATCTCATGACTATTGTTAAGGTAATAATACATGGAACTATAATAACAACATCTGTAGGGACCTAGCATCAATATGGGATCTTTCAATCTAAGTTGTAGCATCAGTGATTTGGAAAGTTGAAATTACGTATTTACCGTTATACATTTAAAAAAAAAAAATCCGAGCGCCTTGCGCGCAGGCATCATCGGTATAGATGGCAGGCGCGTAACCAAGGGGGGGGGGGGGGAGGGGCAGCCCCTCTTGAACATATTTTTGGTATTTTCAAGACAGGCAGTCATCACTCCAAAGTGTATTTTTAGTGTGGGGGTATCAAAATTCTCAGTTGGTGACTGCTCTTTGATTGACATCAAAGTTTGAAAATTTGAAAGATGCAGAAGAGCTCACATTCCACACAAGGCAGAGAGAGTGCTTTTATTACATTTTATAGCCTTGTATGCTCACCAGGACATGGTCTTAAGCAATAAAACAGGTTTATTCCCGCACAAGGAGGATCTTCATACAGTTATGGGAGGAGCTAGAAGTTGCATAGTTGGGGGAATTGGAACGTCTGGGATCATGAAAATTCCCCTTTAATGTTTACTTTTACAATATTGATAGTGTTTCCCCTATTTATATGCGGTAAATAGGCCTGGGAAGTGCCATTTCCAGCGATCTGGGAGGCATTTTGGGCCAAAATTTTCTTGCGCTTTGCGCCAACCCATGGTGGCGAGAAGCGCTGAGAGTTTCTCTATGGGCTTCGCCCCCCCCCCCCCCACTTGACAAATTCCTGGCTACGCCCCTGATAGATGATTTTTAATACACTCAAGACAAAAAAGCATTTTGAAAACGAGCTAGTTAGTCCTTCACCTCTTTTGCTATACCTGTCAGGGAGGTCTAATATCACCTTCCTGCACCGTCCTATACTTTCCCTCTCGCCCGTTCCTCATTGCTGGAAGCTGTTCATCTGGATTTTCGTTCAAAATTAGTAAAAATATGATAGTGTTAAAGTGCTCTGTGTCATACTCTATAATTATCATTTGGATGCCATGTAATAAGCATTATGTCATTGTTCCATTTTATGAACTTGATCCAGACATTCCAGGAAGCTCTAATGCAGGTATCTGCCAGCCTTGTATGCCTTTTATATTGCACAATGAATTAAGGGGAGGAAGAAAGCGTTATAGTCCAACAATGTTTCTGTGGACTCCACGCACGTATTTTCGGGTGACAACTTTGCCTGAATAGAAAGCGGTAAAGTAGCCAAAAGGGAGCAACTTTGCCTGAACAGAAAGCGGTGAAGTAGCCAAAAGGGAGCCTTCAGGAGGTTTGTTGACAACGTTTTCTTCTCTTAGACAACATACTCTCCTCTTTCACTTAACCAAAAATTAGAATTCACTAAATTACGGACATTTTCCGGCTATATATGAACAGCTCCAAAAGTACTCCAAAGATAGCACCATTTTGCACAACCTTAAATAAACAAAAATTTCTCAACCTTAGACCCCTCCTCCAGGACGGCACCTTTATGTAGTGACACCTGACAAAGGAAGGATCCAAACTGTGTGTACGGACGCAGGGGGCACACAAAAAAAAAACGCATTTTGCGCAGATTTGGGAGGTTAACTGAAGTGCCTTTACGACATTATCTGCCCCCCCCCCCCCCATCACCAATTCCTGGCGGTGCCACTGCTGCAAACCGTAACATAATCCAATAATCCCCACCCATCCATCCACTCACGTGCTCACTCAGGCTGCAGTCAAATCGACGGATCATATAGTTTGACATATGTAATCCAGTGGTGGTGAGGGGGAGCTGGCAGGCCAGTTGGAAGAACTTACGAAATCTTAGGAGAGCATATGCCCATCGATGGAAACATATTTAGGCCACACATTACTTTCTTTCTTATTTGTCTTTTCTTATTTGAACTGTGCATTTCTAAGTAATGATATCTCAGAATAAAGAATACGTACGGTATCGAGGTACAACTTTTCTAGCCTGGTAATGTGCCACTCACGACAATCTAGGAGGCTTTTTTGGCAAAAAATATTCTTGTTATGCTATACGAGCCAATAGATAGTGACGCTCCACTCAGATAAAGTCACGCTAAACCACCTCCTGCAGCCATACACTTTTCAAAAAAGATTTGCGCCACTTAATCTGACATAATTTTATTTGTTACCCACTCTGTCAGTCTGTCAGGCCTGTATTGGGCCTAATGGTCAAATTGTTATACTTGTGATTATCAATTGAGTGCGCATTGAATGTTATTTACAGATAGCGAACGTAAATGTTCAGGTCTATGTCCGCTATTTTGTGAATACCCTCAGAGCTTCAGGGCTACGCCCTTTTTATTCCATTCGGTGCTGCTCTTAACCAGGGACCTTTCGAAAGACCCCTATACACCACACATTCAGGTGAAACGCTAACCATTTCAAAATGAGACCTGAAGGCAATATCAAGGATAGGCGTCTGGCTGTGGCCCGTGAGATCTTCCCTATTAAACATGTGGGCCACCAGCAGAAATAAGTAAGGAAAATGGCGTGTGTTGAATAGAAACTGCAATGTTCAAGGTAAAGCTATGTGACAACGGATTAAATGCATAAAATTGATTCCCAAGTTCTGCCGGTCTCGGGAAATTTTGAGCCGAGTCACGAGTCCGGACTGTACGAGACCGAGTCCGAGTCCTTAAAATCGTGACTCGAGACGGTCTCGCGTCCGAGACCCGGTCTTGAGTACTACAGCACTCCTAATAGAAGGGCTAATGATAGCATGGATATCAAAATAACTAGTCTATGCCTATCCAGTGCTTGTATAGGTTCAGGGAGAGGCATTGGCTCATTTTAATCACACTGTGAGTAACAAAAGAACATATGCACAAGTAGAAAGACAATCGGACACAATTTTCTAAAATTCATTTTTTGGTTTTATTTTTCTTTCTCTCAGACCGTGAACAAGTTTGTCTAAAAGGTAAACTGTAATAGTAACTTCATGACACACCATTCTTCATGACTTATGAATTTACATTGTAAATTATGCAACACTGTGCAAAGATCCATCAGTAACTCGCATACACACTTTAAATCCATTTTTCCCTGACATAAAAAACAGGAAAATATGGTGTCATATTATTTGCAGATATCCATCAAAATTGTGATAATTTTGCTGAGGAGATTTCTATGAAACTATAAGCATTTCGGTCATCATTCAGGTCAAGCAAGTTGCTTTCACATCTGACATGTGGTTCTGATAACATTCAAATGATCCTTGCTGGAAAAACACTGAAAATGGGAGGTTTTGCTAAGAAAATCATCCACTTTGAAGCATAACACTTGCCAAAAGGAGCGTCAATCGAAAACTTAAAATTTAACTTCTCCACAATTGGGCCAACCTTGTAAAGAGTAGCAGAGGTAGAGCATGTATTCAGCTATGATTTAACACACCTATAGATACCACTCATGAATATGCAAGTTCCCACCACAGGTTCTTAGTCTTTACCTGGAAATATTTTTGCCACTTCAGATAACTATTCATGAGGAAACAGTTCTCTACTGAGTCCCGATTGTGAGTTCACTCAAAACATACTTTACTCCAGCAGTTATCTAGCAAATTGCAACCCACACAGAAGGAAGATTGTTCCACAAGATGCCAAATAACTTACCTGATCACAACACTAAATAAAGTGAAAAGTGTTTCCCCCAGAACATTTGCAATAATGATAATCTAAATAGCCATATGTCACCAAAGGAAAAATCTTTGGATTATTTAAAAATATTTCAAATGCTATGCTTTTTCTTCTTTATTCTTTTCTGCTGTAGCAATGGGGGTACACGCATTTCTGCATTACCTTTGAACCAAAGAGTTGCCACTCTGAGTGGCAACTCACCTCTGAGTGGCGACTCAACTCTGAGTGGCGACTCAACTCTGAGTGGCGACTCCCTGTTTGAACCCCCACATAAATACATTTAGTAAATGTTTGTTACAACTTCTGGGGTTGTAAATTTTTTTCTTAAATTCATATTAAGTTGATACCGACTTCTACTCCAAAAATAAAAACAATTTCACAGAATATTTAATTAAAAGCCCCTGCCCAATGCAAGGCTTTTAACTTTTAAATTTATTATTAAGTTCAGGTAATTACCATTCCCTACACTGGAAAACTCTGTCTGTGAAACATTGTGTACAGAATTCTATAGGTAAGGTTTTAAGGGGAATCCCTCTTTTATTGAATGAAAGCTTTCATAAATAATGACTGTGTTTAGAAGACAGAATATCATATTCAGCAAGCTCAACGATCCACTTCCCCAAACACGACATCCAGTGTTCCTGAGAATAAGAAAGAAAAATAGCAAACTCAGCATTGATAGGGGGTACTGTACAGAAAGAGTTTTGAAGGTAAAACAAAACCTGCATGCAAAGACTATTCAAATGAAACAAAGCAAACATTACCACGATAATCTCTGCCAGCATTTATTACAAAAAAAGCAACGAACTCAAGGTAAATAATAATAATTATACCTACATGATTTAAAAGAACTTTAAATCAATTACCACTCCTGGTCCCTATTTCATAAAGGGTTAGGATCGATCTTAAGCTTGATTTCAATGGCACGATTGCATGGCAGATCAAACTTAAGATCGATCATTACTCTTTATTAAACAGGGCCCTGGTGTGTAAATGCACATTAGAGTCAGGGCATATTTACTTTAAAGAATATTGCAAGGGCTTGAAATACATAGATTATTCACATGTATAGAATACCATGATTTATAGATAAAGAATCAAAGGAAATTAAAAATAACAAAAAAGGATAACTTTTTATTCCAGAAATATTCCCACAGAAAGAATTTTACTGCTTTGCAACTCAAGGATACAGTATTTTTTTTCACCTATTTTTTTCACCTAAACTTTATAAAATTTTAAAATATTGCAACTCTAACAAGTCTTGTGGGGCATAATAATCAGAGCCAGAGATGCCAATCTTAATTATTGCTGTTCAGGAGCAGTCATGATATTTCTCCAGAACAATTGTTATTTTGACCAGAAGGCTAAAAAATTTCATTTGCAAGCCTTGGTCCATGTTGCACACACACTCACATGAAGCCTAGCACTGACCTTGCTTAACCATGCATTTTTACTTGCAGCACTGGTCATTCTGTAATGCATTCTGGTCTATATACTTGCCACCCTGCCTAATTTTTACCTTTCACTTTTTCTACTGGTATTTTTTACAACAGGATGATAATGTGTAATGGACCATGATACTCAAAGGATTCCTCTTTGACATGCACTCTTTGCCACATTGAAACCTACCTAGCCTTCTAGTCCTGCAGGATAAGCTACGTACACTCATGCACACCAAAACAGTTGGTTATACGGAGTTATACCAATACACCAATGCACAGAGTGTATACATGTGCATCTCTTGCACAGTTATATTGTACTTTGACAGGGCTCTAATATACAGTGAATGAGAGTTCACACAGCAGCTTGATATTCTTAGTCATGAAGGACAGTCATCTGTACGTCAGAATTACAGCCATTTAAAATACAAATTCTGCAGGGGAGGCTGCAGGATATCACAAAAGGGATGGGGGGGGGGGGGTGGCAGCTAACGCCATGAGAGCAAAGTCTGCACCTACGGACCATCAAATGTACGAAGCCTTGTTAGATTTTTATATTAGTAAGATTCTAACTTTTCCTGCTGTTTTCTAACTTTGTAATGTTAATCCCTGCATGCAATTTGAGGCTTCACGTGCAGTATGCTCAAAGAAAGCTTAGCCTTTAACAAATGGTCCTACACTAGTGACCACAACATTTGCCACCTGACGGCCCTTTCCCTAGTCTTGGCTTTTTGATTTATCCACCACCACATTAAGTCTGACCCTTAACATCCTGGCCCTGTTACAGTAGGCCAACATTTTAACCTAGGTCCCTTTCCCATCACCTCATAGGCCTATTGTCTTATCAGAGCATTATTACGATTTAATTTTACAAAGCTGATAACTACCCATTTTCCTAACATACTATATGCTTAACCCTCCAAAAGATTAAAAAATTTACACTGAAGAATGCACATTCGATACTAAGATTTGTGACGATTGCTTGTAGTCTCGATCCCCACCACGCAACTTTTAGCTGTGCATCTGTGCATTTAGCTGTGCATCTTTCAGGTACAGTCACATGCATGTACAGTTCCTTCATAGCCTAACATTAATACAGTAGTTTGTCGTACTGAGTAAATCGGTGAAAAAGAAACCTAATGCCATTTGTAAAACACTGTGGAGTGGGTAACGGTACTCATAATAGGTTGTATACCAACAGAAGAGGGTGGTATTCTTTCAATTTGTAGTCCCAAAAATGCTGCTTGATATCAGTGAAAAATCCGCTCATGAAATTTCCATCAACAGTTTTTTGAAGGGGTTGCTTGATTTCAACATCAGGGATAAATGTCCTTATTAATCATGAACGTAAAATCATCCATCATAGGCAACAGTAGGTGTAGACAACACGACAGAAAGACAATTGTAAACAAACTGTTTAGCTTTATGGCTTCTGTACTAAATACACATGCAGAGTACATACTGCAATGAACTGAAGAGTACAGCAAAAAGCAATGATAAACACTTGAATAGTAAACCTTGAGGGTAACAGAACTGCCATGCAGAAAAAACAGACAAATGTATGAAACCTTTTGGCAGTAAATCATGTGCAGACTTCTGGTTTGTTATAATTGCTACAGGATAGAAGAAACTCTTGCTTCTTGGTTCTGATTGATCAATATATCTTTTATGTCCCCACACTGAGTGTTCTTTGAGTTTAGCCTTTTATGGGTTGCCAAAATATTGCCAGTTTTTCTTAGCCAGTTTTTCTTATCTGAGAATGTTATAGAATAGTGCATAGTACTGAGCTTTGTCAATGCATAAATATCAGTGGCTCTACAAAAGACAATAAATCTCCAGATTGATGAAATCATTGTGACATGTCTCATGGAATTTTGAACTTTGGTCAAAAAGAAAATATTTGCAATCCTGAATGCATTCCTGTGTTAAGGACTCCTTGATGTGCTGACTCTGTATTTCTTCTGCTGTAAAGCATGAGGAAGGAAGATTTTTCACCCAGAAAATAATTGCCACACAGATGTGATAAAACACACAGATAGTAGTTTTGTACACAAGGTTTTCAGTGTATCCTGAGCACAGATTTTATTTGCAATCCCTATAAACTTAGCTGCACCTTACATATCAACAATGAAACAATGAAACCAAATAGAGATCACTTCCATTGCTTACAACAGAGATAGTGCACATGTAAGTGAGCAGGCACTCGTCAATTATATTAAACTCATCAAGGTCAGCTTGTGTGTAGTTTACAGGAAATTTCATCTTGTCAAACTCATCATGCTTCATGGAAGTTCCTTAGATTCTGTTGCCCAAGAGACGCAATCCCAACTACAACAGGATAGTACTGTAGAAGCATGCTGAATATGCTACGTGTGTGTTTCTTTAGGCTTTTGGTCCTATAGGACAGGGGTCTCCAAACTATTTTGCTTGGTGGCCCCAACTTTGTACTCTGGAATCTTGGTGGCCCTCAAATTGATGGGTGGGTGAGAGGAGTTTGATTTGACTTGGTTATGTAGTGTTAATAAAGCAGATCACTGGTTCTGAGATTAGGATCACTCCCATTGCTTATTTTTAATGAGAAATTTGGCAATTATTTTTAGCTCCCGAATCTTTTTAGCGACCCTTCGAAATATTTTGGCGACCCTCAAAAGGGTCACGACTCCTAGTTTGTCAACCCCTGCTATAGGGAACTTTTTGAGCTTTTCCGTAACAACTGAACATGACAAGAAAACGTAATAGGGCCTAAATACCAAGCAAATAGAATAGCTGGCATCTCTGCATGGCTCATGGTAAGACCAAATGGTTTAATAAAGATGAAACCTATCTTCTGTTTGTGCCATGTTGATGCAGCATAAACATCTAGTTTCCCTTTAAAGAACCTCTTTCATGTTAATGTCAACATGTGCACCAAATCAATGTACCAGTCACTTTAATGTGGACCTTCATCTGTGGACCTTCAACTGTGGACCTTCAACTGCAAGAACACGTGACAGAGGCTCTCATTTCTCTAACTCTTATCTTCATACCTTATTCAGTAGCTGAGATGTAAAATGTTGAAATTTATTTACTTCATATTTATGTGCAATTGTTTCTGATGTACCCCTCACACTACTCACATTATCTGCTTTTGATTGCATTTGCAATAAGAATCTTTACATGGCCTCAGAAAACTACCTATTTTGTGAACAATATAATGTGAGGAGAGGTCCACTACAGTCATTTTTTAGAAAGGGATCACATTTTTGATCAAGGTATAGGAGCTTAAAGGAAAGCAGAGTGACATCACAAGTTGTTATACAAAGTACCTCTTTCAAATATGTGAATATAAACTCCATCATCTCATATCTCAGCCCATAAATGTCACATGAAGATGAGGCTATACCCATGAGGCTAATCTTGCATCTTTATTCTTAAATATTACTCTGAGATTTTTATACTTAAGGTACGCTTTAATATAAATGTAAATTGCTTACCTATAAGGGCTACCACATCTGCCAACATATGCCCCTTGGCAACTTTATCCAGGCCAGCCAAATGGACAAATCCAGGTGCCCTGATTTTACACCTGTAAGGTCGGCTGGAGCCATCCGAGACGAGATAAACACCAAACTCACCCTGTAAGTAATGCAGAGAGAATATTTTAAATGTCATATCAGACATTAACGTTGACACCACTTATTTCCTTTTTTCAGGATTGCTTTTGAGATGCTGAAATTCAAGACTTTGGGAAAACCAGGGCCCTCTTTCATAAAGGGTGAAGACTGATCTTAAGTTTAATTTCAACAGGGCTCAGGCTGGATGGCCACTGCCCAAACATAATAAAAGAATTTTGTTGGAAAGTAAAATAAAACCAACAGACCTTACATATGGATGTCATCCCCTACTTAATCCCCCCAACCCCCTTTATAGAGGGCATACTACACTTCTGGGTCTACAAAAGTGTGTACATGTGAGTCCTCTGAACACGCACTGTTTGATTTCTATGAGATTGTGACATGTGTACAGAGGCTGCTGTCATGACTCCTTCATGCACTATGGATACATGTATCAACATTCATCTCAAACCTTGTGTAAACAAAGGGTATTGAAGGTTTCCAATTTTCGAGAAATTGTGGCATTTTTTTTTTCTAGACCAAGCAGTTAATAAATCAATAATTTCAAGCCATTCTTAAGTTCCAGACTTTTCCCAAGCTCCCTACTGTGTGGAACCTGCTTATATCAGTTGTTCCATTCAATAAGAACTATAGAAAGATCCTGTACAATGAACACCTCAAGGAACAAATGGTGTGTAAATGAAAGATGTTTACAAATACTATTTAATCAGTAGCAAATACATTGAATTGAAGGTTTTTGTTATTGCTCTTTTAAAACTACATTGAACAGCTGAACTAAGTCTTTGCACTTTAGAGTACAGAGACAGATGGAACTCCCTACAAATTTCCAGAACGCATTAAGAATTATTTTGCCAAAATAATTAAAGACACCAGAAATTAAACTTCCCCTCTTCCAGGGGGCAGTGGCCACCACTTGCTTGCAACTGACACCTTTTTGACCAACCCAGCTGAGGATGACTCACAAGCATTGTAATAAGGGAGGGGTAAGACTTCCTGGCCCTTCCAGTAAACTACTAGACTCACACACACTTCAATCATCTTGCACATGACAGAGCTAACAATTCTACACACAAAGGCCCAGTGTTCCTGTTAACCCTTTCAAGACCCCACACCTGCACCCTATCTTCACACTGGACCAACCACTTTGTAAAGTGTGGTAACACATATAGGATTAGGATTTCAGTCTTCCTTTTCTATAAGAAATCATCTTCCTACAAAAAAGTGTTGCAGACAAGTTTTGCTAAGAATTCAATAATCTTTCATTTGATACAAAAATATTTTGTAAACAGATAACCTTTCTTAAACTCTTGGGCCAGAAACAAACCTTGGCTGAAACCCCTTGGAGCTACAGGCTATATTGTGCATACGCTGTACGGTGGCATATTGGTTAGGCCTTAGCCTAGTCTCGGTGCACGTTATTTTGGAAATTTTCAATAGCAACATGCACCATACCATACATCATGTAACAACTTCAAGTTTGTTCTATGCAATGAATGTAGACTCCAAAGTGATGATGCTATGTACGTATTCTTTTCTTCTAGAGAAAAATGTCTGGGTGGCTGTTGCCAAAAGGTGACTATGCATGGTATTTTGCGGGTGTCACCCAACAATATGGTGGTCCTGAAAGGGTTACTCAAAAGTGCACTGAAGATATTCATATATGTAGGTGCAGCATGAGCACAGTCCATGTACATGTGTTAAAATACATCCTGAAAGGGTTACTCAAAAGTGCACTGAAGATATTCATATATGTAGGTGCAGTGTGAGCACAGTCCATGTACATGTATTAAAATACATACTGAAAATTTGCTCAGCTCATTAAATCTTTCATACATTTAACACCAACAGTCTTCTCCAAATATAGTTTAAAGGAGAAGCAAAGGTCTAGATTTTGATAAGCTGTTTAAAAGAAGAGCAAAATGCCCCGTGCAACGAAGTGCATTTGTACATCTTGTTTGGAATTTGAGATATTCCAGTTCTTGTGCTTCAGAAGGAAGCTGTCAATTCCCATGCACATGACTTTACTCACTGACATCATTTCACCAAAATGCCACATTCTTCTTTAAAATTTACTTCCATATATGTTTCAGAGATGCCACATCATTGCAATAATGACTTCAGGCATGCATACATCAAAAACCGAATTTTTAAAAAGTTGGAATGAAGAATTACATGCTGTAAGTCAGAAACATGGCATTTAACTTGTGAATCACAATGCTAATCAGTATTTCTTACTTTTTCTCTCTCTTTTTTTTATCCTACTGACATAGGAAGCATTTTCTTGTCCTCTCAATATGATAGTTCATACACCTACACAAATTATCTGCTGTTTTGGCTGATAGCCAAGGTAAAATAATCAGAATGCTCAGTTGTGAAGTAATAACAAAATATTTACCTTTGGAGCTTCAATGGCTGTGTAAGTTGCTCCTGGTGGAACTTGAAATCCTTCTGTAAATAGCTTGAAATGGTGGATAAGGGCTTCCATAGATTCCTAAAAAGACCAGGAACAAAATATTAATGTACAAGAGAAAGACATTTGGCTGAACATTATTCAAGTAGTCAGTTCATACCACAGCACCTGTACAAAAGTAGTGCTAAATTAGTTTCAAATCTTTCCTTCAAAATTTCTGCCTAATGGACTTTTTCTTTCAAGGACAGTCAGAAGAGTTATGTTTGGGTTATGATCCTAAACTGGGCCATGGTGAAAAAGAATGATATAATCAGGATCAAAACTCTGAATAAAATAGGGCATGAGAAGGATTTTGTAGGCCAAAAATGAGACAAAACTAAGAATTTTACAGGCTTTTAGGAGTGTTTATACACCTTAACACACAACTATTGACAGTACTTTATGACTCTTTGAGACACCAAATGTAAATAAAATAACCCCTTTATTTATTTTCCTGAAAGATGAAGGGGCCATTATGTTTTTAGAACAGTGACCAACTGATAAACTAAGATTCTCAAGAAAATAGAGGAAGGAGGAGGAACGGTCAAAGTATACAAGAATGTACGATAAGTATTTAAAGTCATTTGAAAACCTGTCTCTCTTAACTGCAACAAGTTTGGAAAAATATTTTGTTATGTCACTAGGAGGGCTTGAATTTTTTAAGGCTTAGTACCAATGTATCCCATGGGCTTTTGAAAACTTATTCCACTAACCCGAAGGACATTTGAACAAGTCCCAAAATACACAGGGTAGAGTACAACTGCATTGCTGTACAGTTTGCTGTACTAGCTCATTTGGGCTTTTCATAGCAAACTGACACTAACCCAAGTGTGATTTGAGCACTTCCTGGGCTAGCAGGCTTACATATTTGTCAAGCCCTGTCACTATGACGAGGTAGAGGTAGATGAGGTTTTACAGCTCAGTTTCTAACCAATTGCTTTAAGCTGGACCAGCCATGACCTTTTTCCAGTTGTATTTCACTGGCTTGTTTTCCCTACTCCATTGCTTATGCTGAGCACCAAGCACAATGGCAGTAGGTTCCATTTTAAACTCTTCGGTGTGACCCGGCCAGGAGTCAAACCACAGACCTTCCGGCTGCAATTCAGATGCTCTAACCACTCGACCATGCAGTCGGTCCTGTCACTATGACAGACTTGTTGTGAGAATGTACTCATACTCACATTTGAATATACTACACTGTACTTGCACTATTGAGAATGGATTTGTACTTAAACACAAACAGTTTTAATGTTTAACATTATTGCTAATGGACAAGTATGTACTAATATTACCAAGCTTCACAACCAGAAACAACTCCCCTACACTTATACCAAGACACTGTACAATACTTACACTACAAGTGTACAACTGAGAGATTACAATCCACTAGTAATATTTGCATTGAGAGCCACTTTGCTTTGTTCCAAAATGTTACAAAGTTTTACTGCTATAAAGTGATATGATTTCAAAAGCTGACCACTCAAAGAATGCTCTGTGAGGAAAAGGTGACTTTCCAAGATTACCAAGGCATTTTAATTTCAGTAGTTCACATAAGTAAATGATGGGAGTAGTACAAAAGTGATATCACAAATACGGCACAACATACAGTTTTCAATTAAGTGTGTAAATGGAAATATTTAAGACCACAGAATTCTAATAGGCCATAAAGAGGGGACTTTGATCAGTCACTGAGTTTCATTTTTACTAGACTAGATCACCACATCTGTAATCACCACAATTCTTTATGATAGTTGTTTGATTTTTTTTTTTTTTTTTTTTACATTTTGGTAGCATTTTCTAGGTGCTCTTGAGAGCTACAGGTCTAAAATTTGGTGAGGAGAAGACAACATAGGGCAACTCCTATCTATAAAATTTTGTACTAATCCATGAATATTTGGAGTCACCTGAGGTCATTTTCAAATTAAGTCTTACGAGACATTCCCCAGGGTTGCCAGCAGGGTTTGCCTCCAGGGCCCGAAAAATTTATCGACCGCCAGCCTCGGGGAGGGGTCTAAGGGGAGGGGTGTCCCCCTCCTGTTTGGAAAAATTTTGAATATTTGAGGGTCTTCAGATGCAATTTAATGCAACTACTGTGCAAATTTTTAAGGAAATCCCTGCAACACTTTTGAGTTTTTTAAGGTGAACAAATATGGGGTTCTAACATAAAAAAAAAAATATGGGGTCTCATAATGGTTCAAAAGGATAAAAAAGGAAAAAAAGGGGGGGGGACAAACACATACACACAAAACTGTCTATCATTTTGAGGAACAGAGGACAGAGTGGCAGGCAGATGAGACTGTTTTCCTGTACTTTCTATACTTACTTTCATCTCTCCTCTACTAGGGGGTACAATCTTGTTGTCATCTACCTTAACTTCACCCTCTGGCATTTTGTTCAAAGCCTGCAGGCAGATTCTCAAGCTTTGTCTCATCTCTTCAACTCTGCAAAGGTACCTGGAAATGTTAAGATTATACACTGAAAAATTGCATTCAAAATACTTTGTGTATCAAACAGTCAATAACACAAACAAAGAAATCATGGTGGGGGATGGGAAGGAGAAATATTTTTCAGGAACAACTAATACGTTTAGACATGAATACAAATTACGTCATTAGTAATTTTGTTCTTAAAAATTTTCTGGGAGCAGAAATTTTTCCCAAAGGCTCTGCACCCCTCCCTCTACCTCTTCAACTGTACACCTGAGGTGGCATTCCTCTGGTTATGCATTTAAATAAAAAAATTTGAATTCTAGCTAGTCTGCTGATAGTAACAATTTAGAAACCAACCTGTCATAAGTGTCTCCATTTGATCCTATGGGTATGTCAAAGTCCACCTTGTCATATGCATCATACGGTTGCACTTTCCTTAGATCCCATTTGATACCAGAACCACGGAGCATAACACCACTGTATGTGAAAGCAAAAAGAAGAAAAATGTATCTATCTCAGAATTTTATGATAAGGCAGGGGATGCTGTATTCCTAAGTGAAGCCTCTCAAGGCTTTTACAAACACAATACTTAAAGGCATTGTCTGGTGGCATTTTGTAGGGGTCTTATATGAAAGATAAAAATTTTCATTAAATGTCATCCAAACCCCATATCAAAACTCCATTCCTAACTCCAGATATCTCTTCCTAAAGATTGGTTACTTTTAATAAGAAATACCTCCAAGTTTCCTCAAGGTCACAAAACGTGATCCAAAGTGGGCAAATTGCCTCAGATTCCTTTTGTTACTCTTTATAATTGGCTCCCTTGTTTGTCCTTGAAATTTGATACCGTTGGAATGTTTAGATGTTTTTCTGTGTAGATATAGTGAAAAACTGTCCCACACTTATGGTACAGCAAATAAAGTTATGGAATATTCAATATAGTGATATCAACATTATAAAGAAATACAAAAGCTACATCAAATCCATTTGCCCAGATGACATCACAGATTTCCCATCATGCACTAGGGAAACTGAAAATGCAGTATTTTTCAAAAATTTGTATCTTCCGAATGCAAAATGCTATTGAGATGGGGTTTTCACTGCCTAAAACAGAAAATTTTTCTGCTTTTCTTGAAATCATCAAATTTGGTCACCATACCATGCTTTTAACATAAGGAAAGTCAACAGTCTTCACATGTTAGTTGAGTAAGGAATTGTTTAAAACAAGTTTCAAGTGCAGGGAAGCGGGATACACTAGTGTAAGTGGGTAGCAATTCCAGAAATTTTCTCAGTGGGGTATGCCAGTATTCTGACTTGGCTTAATTTAGTCTGCTGTATAAAAGCTGTCATGTCAGTATGCCTTGCACACAGCTACAGTACTCATTTAGCTGAGGTGCTTGAGTAAAGTTAAAAAGTGCTGTATTTACATTTTACTACGATATTTTGGAGCTCAAGAGTAGGAGTGACCAGGACTATAGGACTGTAGAGAATAAAGCAGCTGGTACTGGATGTGCTACAAAGTTCCAGGGGGTGACAAAACGAATGTTTTGGCAGTAAAACAATCTTCTAGTTACTTTGAGCCCAAGTGTATAATTATGGGAAAGTTTGCTTCCTTTGAAGATGGACATTCTCTAGTGGACAACTGCCCTTTCCAAACCTCATAAAAAACACCACAACAAACTTGAATTGTCTTGGGAACTAAAAAAATACCAAAACAGCACTTCAAGTATTCATCTATGTAAGCTACACACCTACCAAGTTTTACTGGCTTGTTTGTGTTGGGTTGGTCAGATGTCCAACGTGGATGAAACTGACTGAGGCCCGCAGGGAGTAAAACCATGACTGCTACCATTTCACCAGCGTTCACTATGGAAATGTAGTATTTCTACCTCCCCCCTCCCCCTATCAAGTACTTTCATGATCCTACTGGATCAATGCTGCAGCCTTACCACCAACTAAAACTGAAGTAAAATCTTTGAGTACATTTCAATTGAATTACAACATACATACTTTTGGTTCTCAAGTGGCTGCCACCAGGCCATCTGCAGCCCACAATCTTCATGAAAATGGTCATAGAAGACGGGAGGAGCATAAAATTAGAAAAAAGAAAACACGCTACCTACAAACTCATACAAACCTGAATCCATAATTGAGAGCATCTGAGTCTGTCACCACACCAATTCCAATTGTTCTGTCTTTCCAGATTCTGTTGGCCGTCAACATCTCTTCCAGCTCATCAATTCTAAGAGAGAACTTTTTGATCCAGTCATATACATCATCCATGTACCCAAGAGGAAGGTCCTGAGGATTCAGAGAGAAAGAAAGAAAAGTGATCATATGTCTGTATCACTGGATTCCACTTCAAAGTTTTCACGAATGCCAGTTTTCTTTGAAATCCAAATAACAGAAGAGGTTTAGGAGTTATCTGTAGTCAAATGGCTACAAATTTTGAACAATCGTATAAAATTCTGGGGTCATCAGTAGTTTTTGAAATGCAGGAAAAATGGGTTGGGTGGGGGGAGGGAACTGAGGTACCATTCATGCTCAGTGATGGCAGTCACCAAGTCAAATATTTCCAAACTGCTAGATAAGAAAATACAGTACCTGTATGAATTATTAGGTCTGAAAAACAATCACAACTATGGTATTTCACTAATTGAAATGAAGAAAGCTGCTGCAACTAACAATAATTCTGTATTTTGCATTTCCTCAGTTTTTTTTTTTTTTTTGAAGCTTGTCTGGACAAATTAACTGTGGAGAATATCCATGAATACAACTGATTATGACTCCAGCCACTGAAATATGAAAAATTCAAACTTCGAAAATCCCTACATGAGTTCATGTGGCCCAAGTTCTACAGATGGATTAGCTAACCTATAATCATCCCTTATGGTACACAGTATTTAAGCTACTACCCATAAACATGCATACCCATATTACTTGACTCCCTTACAATTATGTGACTCAATAAGACTGGAACTTGACAGACATTTTTCACTGTAACTGCTTATGGAGCAATAACTACTGGTTCAAAACAACCATGTTTCTTTGTTGGAAAATACTACTTTATTTAATGCTATTAATATTCCCAAAACAGCAGACCAACATTTGTATTTAATCATACCCACATCCTACTCCAAACCCTACCATCCTCAAACTTAACATACAGAATCTCAAATGGAAACCTTATCATTTACTAATGTTTCATCACATATTCTTGGTTTTTTTCTTACCAATAACCTTCTCTTGTTAATCTTTTAGTCTCGGAACTGTTTCTACCAAAGTTATGAAACCACACTCACCTGTGAGACCCCTCCTGGACGAATGTACGCTGCATGCATCCTAGCTCCACTTACTCTCTCTGACAACTCAAATAACTGCAACAGTAATGCAAAATCATTAGTTCATATGGGCAAAATTCAAAAAATCTGTTCACATGTGTATGCTAATGCTAGTCTTCAGTTTTACAGAATTTCTGTCTTGTTTATTTCTGTCTTGTTTATAGCTTCAAAAGGAACCACATAAGTTCCTCAGATGTCTAGTTGTATATTCACTGCCAAATAATAAAACATGCCTTTAAATAAAAAAAAAAAGAAAAAGCCTTATGGTAAAATAAATCATTTTAACCTTATTCAAATTTCAAGAATGGCTGGACAAGAAACTGCAGTAAAAATGATCTGAGTTCTATTTTCCTCCAATGACCAGAAAACCTCTCTGATGGTAAAGAAGACTTTGGATTTAAATAAACTTGTAAGGTAATCCAATGAGCAGAAAACCTTTCTGATGGTAAAATATTATATAATGACTACTGAATTTTTAAAGACCATCTCAGGTCCTGAAATTTCAAACTAACATCACTTTCACAAATTTTCCCAACAGTGACATCCCGGTATTTCTGAGGTCCCCTTCATAGTTAACTGAGAAATGATCACTTTTGATCTCTCAATTATTACTTTCATGTTATAAGTAAACTTTACAACATGGTCAGACTTACCTTTTCTCTTTCCTCAAAAAGCCAGAAGAATGGTGTCATGGCACCAACATCTAAGGCATGGCACCCGACAGCCACCATATGATTAGCACAGCGAGTCATCTCAGCCATAAGCACTAAATAACAAAAACAAAATTGACGTAAACATACAGCACTAATAAATATTTAGGTAATCAAAACAAATAAAACAGTCATTATCAACAAAAATAAAATGTACCTCAACATACAACACTTATAAATACAGGAAATCACAACAAACAAAACAGTCATTGCCAACAAAAATAAAATAGACTTCAACATATGACACTACTAGGTAGAGTAATCACAACAAATAAAAATCATTACCAAAAGAATAAAATAGACCTCAACATACAACACTACTGAATACAGGTTATCACAACATGATAAACAGTCATCAACAAAAATAGAATGCATTTCAACATACAACACTAATGAATACATGTTATCACAACATGATACACAGTCTTGATTAAATACTATACACACCAATGGAACCACAGCCAAACTGCCATTCCTTGGTCACTTTGTATCATGTGCACACATGGACATCTTCATCTCCCTCAAATTCCCCTCACATGACAGGTTTTTGTGTTGCCATTAGAACCCTTTTGTACAGTAGGTAAAATGGGTGCAGGTACTTTGCTGCTATATCACTAAGTTCATTCCTATTAGGTGGTCTACCAACTGGTACTTCACTAGCCCTCAGCTCATGATTCTTTGATAGGTCAAGTTTGGTATATAAAAGTCACTGAACCTGAGTGAAGCTCAATCCTTACTAATGCAACCTACAGTAGATCACATACCTGTATTAAAGCAAGGGATTTTTACATGGTCCAACTCAATGATTCTCTTTTTTGAGATCAGGGCCAAATGCAGAAGCAGTGCTAAGGCTAAGGGCATCAAGGGGATGATTAATCAAGGTTCAAGGTGAATTGAGGTCCTTTTGGAAGGAGAAACCTATACTTGGCCCAACTGAAACTGCAAGCCTACAGACAATAATCGATTTAGCACACTAAGACGTGACTTGATTCTCACTTTACACATCTCAAATAACTACTGTACACTAAGTCAATAAGTAGTCTGCATGTTGGTGTAGAGTTCAAATTACTTTGTCATCCTGGGTCTCATGTAAGCAAAGTTTTGCAAAACAACATTTAACTATATAAAGTTGTTCTAATTACCTCTAATCCATTTTGCTCTTTCTGGTATTTGAATATTCAGCATTTTCTCAATGGCCAATGAAAAAGCTTGTTCATTGCACATCATGGAGACATAGTCGAGTCTGTCAAAGTATGGTAAGGCTTGGAGGTAGGTCTTGTACTCAATTAGTTTCTCTGTACCCCGATGAAGCAAGCCAATGTGTGGATCACAGCGAACAACAGTCTAATGAGAACCCAACAAAGAAAGGTAAACTTTATCAAATTAACTTTAGCACAAAGGAAAGATAAATAAATATCTCTCAATATTTAAGTAAAATATTGTATTTGAACCAGGGATGGCAGTTTTTGCCACAGGTAGATTTTACTAGTAAAAATGTCCTGGTAAACATAGGTTTCTGCTGAAAAAATGGTAAAACCTATTCTGCTGCAATGAATAAAAAAGTGTTAAAAACTACTTTTCATACTTGTTTTCACAGTCCAAGGATGGAAGTCATTTTTAAATATACACTAGATTAACAATATGAGGCAACATTATAGTCCACAAAGGAAGTTATAGTGAAATATTGCATTTGAACTGAACAACATGTATCCAGCACATTGTCTTTAAAAAACAATGATTCACAGATAGAGAAAAGGCAATTCAAAACAAGGAACAGTAACTGGGTAACTTTATTTTCAAGAAATAAGAAAGTCACTGCTTTGTAACTTTGGAAATTTGAAAGAGTAGAACTTTACATAAGTTTACTGTTTATTATGTGACTTAAGTAATAACTACTGCACTGTACTCTGTAACACTAAAACTGAGGACCCAATCAGATATAAAAGGCAGTCCCTAAATTATCTCAGCAAACAATTTGTGTAATCTCATAATACTGCACCTATAGGTTTTAGTTTCATTTGTCTCCTAGTGAGGATAAATGATCATGAAAATTTCTTGGAACCAGATATATAGTATCTACAGTAGGAATTCTGGTCATCAAAAATTGAGTGACATGTCAGCTACTGATACAGACCATCAGTGATAAGCCAAGGATTTTCTGCAGGCTGATATATTGATCAGCATCCTGGGGGCTGAGTTTAAGTGTACGGGGTGTTTGCTTGCCACATGTAGAATTTTGAACATTCTATCTGGAATATACTGAGATGTGCCCATGCAATATGGATGTATATAACTGCAGGGCAGGATTCATGATTTTTAAGGGTTTCACCAAAAAATTAATTTTCATATTTGAAAGAGGAACTAAATCTAAGTAATGTGGTAAAACTTCCATTCAATTTGGACATGCAGTTCTCAAGATATCAGAAAATGAAGTTATTACATTTGCGACCCAAAGTGAGCTTGAGGCAAACAGGTTATATCACCTCCTCACACTGATGAGCAATGCTTTGTGTTTTTTTTTTTTTCAGTTTGTATGGTAAACTTTGAAGTTAATAGGGTAGGGACAGGAGCTCGCCAAGGGGAATCTAAAGTTTGTAAAATTCCCATGCCTCCCATGCATTCACATTCCGATCTCATGGAATTATGGAGGAGAAAATTGGTTGTTACTGTATGTTTAAAGAAAAACAAAAGAGTGCTCATTAATGTGAGATTATGATATCATATGAGCTTGCTTCAAGTTCACTTTGTGATGAAATGCGACAACTTTATATGCTAAAATCTTGAGAACCACACATCTGATTTCAATACAAATTTCACCAGAATGCTTAGAATAAGAACCCTTAACATATCAATACTGGAGTCGAGCCCAGACCATTCTTTTAAAGGGTCATCCAGAGTAAGTACATCACTGCTGGTATACAAGAAAATGATGTCAATCTAATTAAAAGAAGAGGCTCACTTCTCCACTGAGTTCCATCACAAGCCGAAGCACGCCATGAGCAGCAGGATGTTGTGGTCCAAAATTTATCACCAAGTTTGCAACATCTTTTTCAGGGACCATATTTCGATCTAACAACAAAACAAAAAGAAAATCACACCATTATTTAACTATTTGCAAAATAATGAGGGAAAATTGGGTGCATGAAGGACCATGGAAATTCCTACAGAAGAAAAGTGTAACAACTTTGCTTTCTATTGGGTAAGAGTTCAGGATTCTGGCAGCTTCCAAATGCTGTTTTAAAATTTTTTCAACAAGAAATTTCAAGTTAAGAAATGGCCGAAAAGATATATAAAGAAGAAGAGAAAATGAATATTTCCTGAGAACATGGGTTTTTAGACTTAATATTGTACTTTAGTTTGCAATTTTAAGTTGATAGCAAAAGCTAGCATTTTTTCCTTTTTTCCCAAGTTTCCTGGCAATAGCTTGCAACACTTCTGACCCATTCAATCTGTATCTTTTTGGAATTCTTTCAAAATGTTTAAATGTAGGGCACTGAAACTGATTTCCTTTCTGTTACTGTATACACCTGCTATAAATCTTGGCACTCACTTACATACCTCTGTGTGCCAGTAAGACAGTGATCAACTGTGTCCCATACTAGTGTTAGGCAATACTTAATTTTTACAATCAAGACTACAGTAGTACTGTAACTCCAAAAGCAAATGCCATATACTGTATGTTGATTACTTATATCCATAATTACCCAGAAACAGATTTGATGTGAAAATGTTTTCTGCTTACTGTAGCTGACAGATGTACAGGTCTGTATTTGGCTAAAAACACTTTAAGGGTTTTACAATAGCTTTGTGTGGTTTTCAAATTTTATAACCTTAAAAATAACTAGTTTGTGAGACGAAATATTCTGTATAAAAATATACTTTGTCCCTTTATTTCGTAAGTACAATATTCTTCCAAATGTTCATTAATTACAAATAAAAGAAATGTGCTCTTAATGAGAAAAACAAAACTTCAGCACAAACAGTAAATTAATGTTACAGTATGTCAATACATTTTACAATCAAACCCTTTGACAAGAACCTCCCATGACCTCTGACCTCTCCCCAAAACAACAGGGTTCTTCCTCTCAATATGATAAGCCCATAGAACCAAGTATGAAAAGGTACATACTACCACTCCTATCTTGAGAAATTGTTTTTGAGGGTTTAGTTTTTGATTTCTAGTGACCTCACATTACCTCTGCCCTCTACCAGAAATAACAGGTTCTCCCTCTCAATACGGTAAATCCATTTAACAACTATGAAGAGCGTCCATCATTCCTACAGGTGTATATTGCAAAATCTTCCTTATCTGGCCTCAGATAACCTTTGACCTCTACCAAAAATGAAAGGGTTCATCTTCTGACTGTAAGTTATCCACATGCCATTGAAAGAGGGGCTGACAAATACTGTATGTCTCATGTTATCCTTTGCTTTTCCAACCTTTTTTTCAAGGACAGTTGTACAGTAACATTGTGAGGTCTCAGCGATTATCTTTTAAGTTATACTTGTTTTCTTGAAAACTGTCATATCACTCACCAAACTGTAAACTATCTGATGAGTAATTACAGTGGAGATAATTTACATAGTATTTACTGTACACACAAAAAAATTCTCACAGTATGTAATCCTCAACATCATTATTTTTGCATGGGCAATGAGTTACTGAAACGGTCAGTAACTAACCAGTAACTGAAAGTTACTCCAGAAACGGTCAAACTTTGAAAAGGTACTGTACAGTACAGTATATCTGGCAAAAGGTAAAAGCTATTGAAATGATATCAACTGATCTTTCACTGGGGGAATTTATTCTTTAATTGCCTTGAGTAAAACCATCTATTGGCATGTCACCATAACTTTAACGAGTACTTATTCCAGAACATCCTCAATCTACCACCTTTCCAAAGTGCTGCTGATTCTTTTGAAAAGGGATGATGGACTCAAGCTAAAATACTTTTTTAGAATTTTGTTGGAGCAGAGAACCTTTTGTTTCAATGACTTTGAGGGATGAAAAATGCCAAGTGTCAAAATAAAATGAAGGTAACTGATTGTGCCTCCAGAGTTGTGAAGAAGCCATCCTGTTGGTCAGGCATTTTCCTGAGCTGTACTGTGGCATTCACGGAGGCTGAAAATTTCTTGGTTTCACTTGGGGAGATAATTTAGGGCCAGGTGTATTCTACGTAAGTGGCAAGTTCATTATTAAAATCTCAAGAACTTTACATGTAAAGGAAGGAAATGTCCCAATCCCAGTAACTGACTAATATTGCCATGATTTGGACACATACTGTACATACACAGTACACCATGAACACAAAAACCATCTTTATTGTGTAGAGTAGCTCAGTGTCTTACCATCCCAAGGGGGTGCAGCCCACTTTGATGTTACCTCATCTGGGTACATCACAGCTTTTGTGAAAGGTTCCACATATTTGACATCAGGTTGCCACTGCTTGCATCTGAAGAAGGAAGCGGATAAAAACATGGATGACATTTACAGAAGATCTATACCACTAAGAAATTAGAATAGTTTGATTTTGTTCAAACTAAAGAGCAGATTCTCAGACTAGAGCAAAAAACATGAGTGAAAATATTGTACTGCAAGTATGGAAATGTACTGTAGGGTCAAGAACAGTCATATCAAGCATTAAATTAACACAAACACTTACATATATTTGTGTTGTTGATCTGGATGCCAATTATTGAAGGGCCCTCAATGTTTAACAAAACTTCCAATGCAAAATGTGTACAGGTATTCGTGTACCATACAAACAACTAAATTGTATCCTTCATCATACTATTTAATTGCAATATGTTTACAGTACTTTTACCGATGAATTAAAGTGGTACTGTAACAAAAGACAATTACTTTTGAGCATACACGTAGTGGATGACTGCCTATTACTGTAAAGATTGTCTGTGCTATATGGATATTAAAACTTGCAATGCACGCCAGGAATTTGCTGTACGTCTGTCAACAGACCAATTCAGCGACTTGGATGCAACAAACCCTTCAGGTGATGACTTTTTGTTTCTTTCTGCATACTGTAGAAACATTACCACATTTGCCCTTTGCACTTCAAGTTTAAGAGATTTTTACTTTAAGTTTCACGCCAATTAATATACCACAGGATCCATGATGAAAACCAAGATTTTAATGCTAAGACTGTGTCTGTTCATTAATGCAATACCCTGCTGTACTTTGGCTGGTCACTGCAGTTGGCACAGTGTACAGCAAAAGTGCAAACCTCCCTCATACAGGTCTCTTAATCCTGTAATGTACACTCCTGAAGAACTCAGTTATATTACCTGAGCTCCAGGTGGTGTTGAAGTGGGAGGGGAATCCCTTCGATCAACTACCCAGAGAGCTTCACCAGAACTTTTAACATGGCTCAAAGTTGAAACACCTAAAACATTTGATACTGTTCCAACCTGAATGATTCTACTATGTGTACAGAGTCACAGAAGCAATACACACGTGTGCTGCCATGAAATTTATCATTCCAAGTGAAAAGAAACATAAAATTGAATCAAATTCAATCCACACACAAATTGATAATGGGCCCTAAAATGTGTGTATCCGCACACCTGTGTTTAGGCCTACTGCATTTGTACAGTCTTCACATACAGTACGTTTCTTCATGTGTACTGTACTACTGTAAGTTTATATCTCAGTATAGATCTACACTGACAGTATACTGTATCTGTACAGTAAGAAGGCAGCTGTTTGACAAGCTTTGCGAGAAGGAAAATTTTGTAAGACCACATACAATGCAGTACAGTACTTACTAAATTTTCTGATTGTCTTTTGCTGAATATTTGTATTTTACAGAACTTTACAGGTACAATATTTATGAGAATGGATCACGTCCGAACTTCTTTATTCATAGAACATCATATCAATGCTCTGCAGGAGAAGCTGCAATTCTTTGGGGACACTGGTTGCATCTGGAAACCATATTGACAATGAGAAAAGTAATAACAATGGTTCATGCCTTTGCGGCATCAAAGTACAGTAGGGTATGGAAAATTCACTACTTAATGGTACAGGTATCTCCAAAAGTCAAACCAACCATCTTCAGTATTTTCAGAACATTGCAGCAGGAATGACAGATACAGTACTGTAGGATTTCGCCATCTTTTCATATCACTCAAAGACAGCTGCACTGGCGAACTCTTTTCAAATTGTCACTTTATGAGTTTATGTACACAGGGACTTACTGACGTACAGTACTGTAAGTGAGGCTCTAAAAGTCTGTGCCTGTCAGACTGTACAAAGTGGTGATACATGGGTCCTCAGATCAACTTTGAAAAAAATACAGGGATACTGTACCTTATTAAACCAATATGACAAAGCATAAATTTTAGGTTCATTGCACTTTCAGTATTGTCATATTAAAGAAAATAGTGAAATTTAATGTAAAATAAATCATTGAAATGATTAGCAAATTACCCATAAGTTTTGGTACAAATTGAGTTTATAATTTGTTGTTCATATTTTTGGCCAAGTTACAAATACAACCATCATTAAAACAGGGAGTAATACTGTAAGTTATACTGTACTAACTTTAATCCTAGCTCCAGTTCTATGCAGCTGGCTGTGGTATAAATGTAGGCCTATAGATACAAACTCTAATGTAGGATATGGGCTATCCATTACTTGCAATGACTGTCTACGTAGTTAATTCTAGACCCTGACATTTTTCCAGCCGATTGTTGACAGAGCCTTGTGAAAAAGTATTGCAATGATGTGTTTCAATCTTCCTTCATTTATTTCTTTTAGTTTTTCTCAAAACTATCTACAATACACACAAAATGTTTCTCTATGTCTATAAAAGAGTAAAAATTTACAATATATAAGCCTATGGTCTTACTTTCTGCAATGGAGCTCCCCCCATGTGTCCGTGTAGGATATGGCATAGTACTGTATAGTGCAAACTGTATAGTACAGTGCATGTAGGAACATGATGTAGACCGAAGATTTTGCGTATTGCCAGTCCAAATCACTAAACTGTGCGGAAACAGACATTGCACTGTTGCACTGCATATCCTAACACATGTTGTGTATGTACTCTACTGCCTATGCTGCACACGTGTTCCTTTTTGCTAACTTTTATGTGTATGAATGAAACATAAATGACACTGTACGTCCACATGGAAGCTCCTATTATCACATAATGCAAATAAACCAGTGGTTTTCTGTCTTTGCAGTCTTCTTTTTTCAATCTCCAACCATATTTAAAGAGTACCTAAAGTCTAAAATTTCAAAACAATATGTTACAAAGCTTGGAAAATGCAACTAAAAGGTCAAACTCCCAACTTCACAGGACATTCCTGAGCTGAGATATAAAATGTTGAAGCTTATTCACTCAATTTAAAATGGTGGATCGTGCAATAATTTGTGATGGCATTCTTGTACTACTCAAATTACAGTCTTTGTTGCTCTTTGTTTTTTGGAAAGACAATGCACCTTGTGCCAAAATGTGATCATTGTCTCACTGTTAGGGTGACTTGGTTATGTAAGTCCTTTCTGTATAACATACCATGCAAGGGAACTGTAATTGTTTCAAGGTCCTATAAACATTTTTATTTCAAAAGGAAACAAAAGCAGTTCATGTGATTTGTACAAGGACTTCACAAATTATTGAACACCTGACTATTTCAAATTAAGTAATTTCAACATTTCATACAGTATCTCAGCAATGGAGTAAGAGCTACTGTATGAAATAAGAGATGGATGAATCGAATTCATTTTCCAACCTCTACTATATATATTCTTGTAATTCTAGACTTAAGGTCCACTTTAAGTTGGAGAAACCCCCACTTGAATGAAGGATGATTTTTGTCAAGATAAGACCAATTTTTGTGCCTCCTTATTTCATTTCTGAGAGTATACCTTGCCGTTAAAAGTTAGGGTAAATTCCTCCTTATTTTCCAAGTTTATCTAGCCTAAATGCAGGTGTACTTATCGGGTACATAACTACAATAATGTGGCTGCACGGCAATTGAGTTGGTGTTTGTGGCTACAGTATGTATTTTTGTTAACAGTTTATTTGGCAGGCACATCTTTTATATGTCTCATCTTACTAGCAGATTATCACACTGTAAATGTTCGTAAATATAGTGTGGTCACACCAGGGATTTGTACTGATACTGTCAGCTGCGTGTAGGGTTGTTGTGATTAGAAGTTTTTGTTACCGATATCGCGAAAACTTTTCCTTCAATACCCAAACAATATCGCAATATTGCGTGATACTGTTCGTGTTTACTAAGGCACCATATGTCAAAAATTACAGTACATGACACTGGCCCTGTCGATGGGGCATCCCCAGTGCCGATGGAATTTGTGACAAAGACTGCCTCAGCTATGTGAAAATGTCGTGTGCATGGATAATCACGATATGGTTTGGGCACTTTCATAAACGATATCGGGAGCAAAATTACATATCGATACTTTTGGCCGATACCGTCATATCGTAAAAACCCTAGCTGTGTGTAGTTGCACTGAGGTGCAAATTTGCTTGTTGAAGTAATGCAGTGATTAGGGATGTAGCTAGCCAAATTTGAGTGCCCGTTAATTGTCTTATCTGGGGAAAGCACCTCATCCCACCCCATGGCATCTACAGGTGTACCCCATTTTTCAGCCATTAATTTTTCATTTTTCCCCCATTTTACTTTAGGGAGTAAATTTAGGGCTAGTTTTAGGTCTTGGTGGGCGGGGAGACGTGTGTTTGCCTGGAGTGCCAGGCAGGAATACTGAGTGCTGGGTGTCACCGCCCAGTGCCACCCACTGTAGCTACATCCCTGGCAGTGATAGATCGTGTATATCATAGCAGATTTGAAACATGCCATAAATCGAAAGTTGTCTTTCATTTTAACAATTAGACCTGGCGATTATTAAAATCGCTAACTGCTGACGGCACTATCACAAACAGATATCATGCTGGTATCTCTTTGCACGTACAGTGTTAGGTACATCTACTGTACAATGCTTTTGGGAGTGCGTCAATACATCTCAAACGGGGCAGTAGCTAGAAAGATCTGAGTGTGGAACGGAAATCACGGGGATGACTACCTAAGCATAATGTAGCAGCACCATCAGTTGGCTTGAAGCGTACAGAAAATTTTTGGCAAAAACATGCTTCGCAGATTGCAGGAAATGACACTTCCTGTCTTTTTTTCTAAGTTTAACATCCTATATTACTATATAGCCTACCTGTATTATACTATAGGCCTATTTGTGAGGGTCGGAGGGGCTTCATTTTAGCGCAAGTCTGGGTTGGCAAAACCCAGTACCGGTCATTACCGTGCCTCACCGACCAATGTAGCTACAACCCTGATCTCAAATAGTGTTATATCAGGCCTTTACGTTTGGAAAATGAAGGCGAGTAAAAAATGACTCGCCTGGATTGAGTAAGATGAGCTATTTTGTTAATTGAAAAATACAACTTGTGTGCCACAGTGTACTGTACTAAATACCATGGAACTTTCACTTTAGGACCTTCATACAGTAAAACCCCATTTATCTATTATAGTACCATACGCAGTGGGCACTGTATTAATATACTGTACCTGCAGTACATTGGGGGTGGGGGTGCAACTCAGTGTTCGAATTAGTGAAATATTCTGGTGGTCTGGTGGAGCAAAAAGTGCAACACAAAAATGATTCTGTACAGCCATTTTTCATTTTGGTGTACATAGCAATTTTGCCTGACAATGAGTTAAAAGCATGTAGGGGCCTACTTCTGACTGACTTACTGTATCTGTGTGCGAAGATTCGTTAATTACAAAGAACGTTGTTTCACCAATTTATACACAGTAGGTCAACGTGGGTTATCTGTTGACTTACATAACTAAGTGAAAGAAATCACAGTTAAATCCCATGGTACTCACGATTGCTTGGGATCAGACTTACTTACGTTGATGTAAATACGTACTAGCTTGAGGGAATTTTGTTCATGGAAACCCCTTTCTAGAACTACGTAGTAGCCTCCCTTCTGAAACAATATCAATGTACAGCTCTTTGGATTAAATACACCCTGTAGTGAAGTATGATGTCATATGCCACATACTATACAGGAATGGGATTGTTACTAAATTATAGGCCGATGTAGGTATGGACTTTCATTTGTGTGGGCAAAGGTCCATTTAACGTTACATTGTAACGCCGATGCCATACTGACTGTACAGCATATGCATATACTGTACAGTATAACACACATAGGCTAGATTGGACATGCAGATCATGTGTTTGTGAAGGCACTGCATGGAGCTCTTGAAGCTCCCGTTATGTGTGATTGATCAAAATACATATGGGTTTATACGGGTGCAGAAATATGGGTTCATTGTGGGCATTGCATTACTACGCTATGCATTTCAAGAAGTACATCGCATGCGTGTGCAAGAAAGTGTCGCATTTTGCGATGCAATACCGGCTATTTTGAATGCTGGTACAACTGTTCCTCCCATGAGAGAATTGAACTTTAAAAGTTGAATTATTAGGTTGCAGAAGAATTCATCGTTACTCAAATGACTTCCAAAATTGTGATCTTCCTATGTACATTTCTGTATAACTCTCCCGCGGTCCACTTGGGAGTTGGGTATGTTGCTCACGTGCCTCGCACAAAATAAACAAATCCCACACAGTACATACTGTACTGTGTGGGCTCTTATCTCACACATCCTGCAGTGCAATACTGTATAAGTGTAAGCATTGTGGCTTCGTGAACTGCCACACAATGTGCGATGCTTGTAGTAACTAATTATAAGCAAGAATTTTTACTGCAAAGGCATGCCCAGACTTGAACTACTGTACAGCATATATGGTACTGTATAGTACATGGCCTTGGCGCACGTAACATACACAGCACAAGGTCAATGTCATTTTGAATGCACTGTAGCATAGGCCCTACGTTGTATTTTTACAATAAGAATCACATACTTAAGCATATTGGCTAGATTAAACAGTACAGTGTGATGTGGTATTTCGCGCTGCCTTGGGAATTATGGAATTATACGCAAAGATCAAACGGCATTTGTTTCATTTTTCAGGGATTTGTCTGTAAGTTATACTGGAGTTTTACTGTTTTGGCAGGATTTTAACAATTTGTCAAGCTTAGCTACAGGGTAGTTGAAGTGACGTAGAAACTCAGCAGGTACTGTATTTGGTAGATACAATGGCGGCTTATACTGTTATGCCTATCACTTGACATTAATTTTTAAGTGCGAGCTATCGTTTGTACATTCCATTAGCAATGTAAGCACATGGCTTCACAGGCCTACCGTAGCAAACGTAGCTTGACTTAATGCAGTGTTTGCGCTAAGGTGCGGGATTGCGTGAATCCCGCTTTTGTCTTTGGAATCCCGCACAAAATAAATTTTATGCGGGAAAATCCCGCACACTTTTCTGCAGCTGAGATACTAACTACAATTATAACACACACATTAAATTACAATAGTATCTTTACCAAGTGATAACCCCCTCCTTGATTTTGAAAATCCCTCCCAAAAAATTTCTAGAGAGGGAATTCCCTCCCAGGTTCAATTCCTTAGCGCGAACACTGACTTAATGTTTTACTTTGTTATCTGTATCGGTATCAGGCTGATATCAAGTTTGACTTATTGGTTATTGGCAAGTTCCGATATCACCGTTATCGGCTCAACACTATGGCATACAATAGATGTTGACATCAACAACCAGGGATTCCGCCAGAAACTCAAAAAAGAGGGGACTTATTACTGCTAAACCCTGAGTCCAACTTGATGATGGCCTAGGCCAAAGTTACAAGTGGGTTCAGGGGGAGAAAAGCTTGTTTCAAGGCCCCTGTTTGGTGTAGGCTAATTTGAAGGGTTTTAAAGGCCATTTATTTATGTAAGTTCAAACATTGTTGCAAAAGTGTCTTTTTCTTAAGTAATAAACCAAGATATTGGCAATTTTTTATGTTTTTATGGAAATGAAAGGGGAGATTTTACCCACCTTCTTCTGGAAAGGTGGGGACAAATCCCCTCCCCCCCCTCCTTGCCAGAAACCCAACAACAAGCAGCATGCCTTTAGAAGATCACACAGCTGTGATACTCAACTGGTGTCAGTCATTGAAGACTGGGCTTCATCCCTGGATAAGAACAAACAAACGGATGTTTTCATTCTGGATTTTGAAAAGGCTTTTGACACTGTGCCTCATGAGCTACTAAAAACCAAGCTCTTTAGCCTAGGTGTATCGAACCAGATCCTCCAGTGGGTTGACGATTTCCTATCTGATCGTAAACAGGCTGTTGTAGTGAATGGTACTCGGTCTTCTTTTGAGGATGTCGTGTCTGGAGTCCCTCAAGGGTCCGTCTTAGGACCCATTCTCTTTTTGGCGCACATTAATGATATCGTAAATGTTGCCAGTTCTAATGTCAGGCTTTTCGCCGATGATTGTGTTTGCTATCGAATCACTGATGATGATAGTGACTGTCGTAGGCTCCAGGATGACATTGATAATCTAGGTCTCTGGGCTAAGACGTGGGGTATGAGATTCCAGCCTTCAAAGTGTAATATCATCACTTTTGCCAGGAAAAAGAAGCCTGTTTGTTTCGATTATGTCTTGAATGGTGAAAAGTTACTTAAGGTTGACTCAATTAACTACTTAGGGGTTTCTATCACTAACGACCTTAGTTGGGATAAGCATGTCCAATTTATTTGTAATAAAGGTAACAAAATCTTAGGGGTACTTCAAAGGAACCTATCGTTTTGCTCTAGTGATGTAAAGCTAGCTGCTTATAAGGGTCTTCTCAGACCAGTTTTGGAATACGCAAGTTCTGTGTGGGATCCACACCAGATTTATTTACAGGATAAGCTTGAGAATATTCAAAGGAGATCGGCTCGCTTTATCAGCTCAAACTTCTCCCGGGAGCCAGGGTCTATGACTTCTGTTCTGAAGGACCTTAATCTCCCTACGTTAGCGGAACGTCGTAGACAAAACAGATTGATCCTGTTCTCTAAGGGTGTTTTTGGTAAGGCACAAATTCCTGTGGATAGAATTCGGCATCCCACTCGTAGAACACGCTGGATGCATAATCTGCATTTTTGCCACCTCTTTACTAGGACAAACTGCTACAAGTATAGTTTCCTCCCTAATACGGTTAAGGATTGGAATAGTCTCCCTGCTTCTGTAGTTGCAAATTCCCTTGATCATAAGGACCCTGCCCAGTTTATTGCTAACAACATTAGGGCTTGATACCTCTCGACGCATGCGTGGTGAAGTAATGTCCTTCTGGATGTGTCACCATATTTCGAAAGAAGAAGAAGAAGACAACTGGTGTAAAACTATGGTGTGGGAATTTCAGACTTTCCAGTACGGACTTGGCACAAGGGCTGTGTTGGAGGTAGTGCAACACAAACACACAGCACTGTGCAAGGGCTAATTCAGAGTCATGACTGAAGTTCCTCAATGGTTGACAAGCCTCAAATTTTGTAAGCCCTGGGTGGTAACGTTGTAAAAAAACAAAAAACAAAAAAAGAAACAGTTCTGCCCTTTTGCTACAGCACACAGTAAAGCACGCTATGTTACATATTTATTAAACAAAACCGACGAAGTAGTAATAGTATTGCCACAACATTACATAACATTAGGCTTGCCCAGTAACATTAGGCTAGCACATACTGTAGTAAGGGCCTATTAACATTAGGCTAGTAACTTATGCAAGAGAGTGCAGCGATGTTATCTTACCTCACACTTGACACAACCGGACTGTACTTAGCAACTGGTTTACCAAGGAGTTGCTGAAAGGAGTTCTTTGGGAAGACTTTCAAAGTTTTCCCTAGGAAAGATGCCATCTTTTCGGCAGTCCACGCAGCTTAACTGCGAGTCATCGGGTATCAACTCTGTGTAATGTGTACATACCATAGAAACAAAAGTAAGGGAGAATGACGTCAGCCGATCTGGACTGAAGCCATTGATTTGGCTAGGTTGTACGGCAACAGAGCATCTGCTCCGTAATGCAAATATCACGTCATTGCTTTTGCCCCAAGTATTGGCAAAGAAACTACAAGTTTTCAAGTTAGGAGTATAAAACAAAATACTTAAGGCACCATGACTTATTTCTGTTGTGAAAATTACTCCTAATCTTTCGCAAAACGGATAAAATAAGCTATAACATCTGCAGCAGAATGCACACTGTACGTACGGAGACACACCAATCAACCGGTCTTTTGCCGTACAACGAAAGCGCCCTCACATAGTCGTTGCTTCACCGGTTGAACATGCATGGATGCATTGTGTTAGCTTTCTCCCTTTCTTTTATTTCTATGGTACATACAGCATCGATCACGAACTTAACCGACACTTGAGTGATTCCACAAATCAACATTTTTTTTGTAATACCTGTACAGTAATATACAGTTGTAATTGGGGGGGGGGGGGGGGGGGGGGCGGACGTAATGTTAGTGTCCTGGGGAGGGGTCTAAGGGAAGGGATATCCCCCCCCCCCTTTGGAAATTTCAAGTGCAGACTATTTAAAGTGCCTTACGTGAAAAATGGTGCAATGTTTGACAAACGTCGAAGTAATTGCGTCCCATTCAATGCCATATTTTGGCAGCATGTCATCCAAAGTGGGGGGGGGGGACGACAGATTGCCCCATGACCTCACATTGCATTTGATACTACAATTCAGTTTAGATATTTGTCTGCAAACCTAACGGTATCGCTATGGTAATCGTCAGTACTTGCAGAACGTTTGTCTTACAAATGTGGAAATACTGCAAGGCCAAAGTTTATGTAACATTCTTCTAGCTGATCGCACTATAGGATTTCATGTGACGTCACGCGCGTGGGATTCCCAGGCACTGAAATTGAAGGGCAGAAGCCTCAAAACACACACGCAGAAAGCGTATCTACAGCCCACGCACACGACATATCCATAGATACTACTCTTCTTCTTCTTTCGAAATATGGTGACACATCCAGAAGGACATTACTTCACCACGCATGCGTCGAGTGGTATCAAGCCCTAATGTTGTTAGCAATAAACTGGGCAGGGTCCTTATGATCAAGGGAATTAGCAACTACAGAAGCAGGAAGACTATTCCAATCCTTAACCGTATTAGAGAGGAAACTATACTTGTAGCAGTTTGTCCTAGTAAAGAGGTGGAAAAAATGCAGATTATGCATCCAGCGTGTTCTACGAGTGGGATGCCGAAGTCTATCCACAGGAATTTGTGCTTTACCAAAAACACCCTTAGAGACTACTGTGACATAATGGATACGTGCCCGTCAAAACCATCGTTTGTCATGGCTTTTCTGCCATTTATTATCCCTCCTTTGTTATTTCATGGAGTTACCACCTACCTCCGAGGTGGTAACTCCATGGTTATTTCGATTCGAATATTTGCGTTCACCTAGCCGGCCTGGTATTTACTGCGCCTCCACGAATCTAGCCTCGGCATCAAATTTCCGGCGTAGCGCATACGGAGTATAAGGCTACGTGCACACTTGTCCGGCAACGGTAACGGCAACGGCAACGGCAAACGCTGCGGCAACGGCAACGGTAACGACAATCCGGTATAACTGTTCACATTGATACGGCAAAAAGTGATTACCGCACGGACGGTATAATGTGCATCTGTCAGTGCATCAGTACACTTTTTACTGTGAGGGCAAAGCATAAGCGTGAGGGGGGTTAAGTTCGGAGTGCCAAGGGAATGCGCAAGAATGTCGCTATGAGGGAATGGGGTGTCTCATAAGAATGAATTTAGTGTCCAGTTATTGCATAGGTGTAATGGGATGATTGCACTGATCCGATTAAATTCATGGGCGTGCGAAGAGAGGCTGCAGGGGCCTGCAGCAATCTCCTCCCCATCTGGGCAGAAATGTTATTTTCGAGCAAAATAGGTCTGTGTGTTAATTTTTGAAAAGGTCGAATTAAATTTTTTGGTAAAAGTGCTACAGCTCCCCAAAAAAGAAATAGTCCCGTTCATTTGTTGAATATTCTAACGTTATTTGTTCAAAACATTACGAAATACTTTCTCATTTAAATACCAATTTGACCAGCTTTTTCTCAATTAGCTTCGATACTAGATAAATTATTTCCTTTTCACTCCCAGTCTTAGTAAGATTGAAGATCTTGCTGAAAAATCAGTAGGTCAGTCGGAATTTTCAACTGCCTCTCTTCTCTAGGCCACTCTGTTATTTTACTATAGCCTCAGCAAAATAGGATTCTTTGAGTGGGTCAGTGAAATTAAAATTTTAAGGCACGCACAACCCTATATATCACCTACAACGGTTTCTTTTTTCCACATTTATGTAACGAGGGCCAGGATTGGCCGCCATAGATGCACCTTTGATTCGATATTGTAATGTGAGGTTTCCCATTTCTGTTATACCTGGAGATAGTTAAATGCTTCAATTCTGTGGGTAACAATTTTGTTAATACCCGAAAACCGGCTTTCCCTCTCCCCAAATTCCACAGGGGAGAAGCCCTACGGTGGGCCATAGACCCCACCACGTGGACCGCCTCGCATCATTAGGATGCCTTCAGCGCCGCTCAGTCCTTCATGTTGGTATGCCCCTCTGGCGAAGTGTCCCCACCACCCAGTGCACTCCCACTTCGAAATCCTGACATCGCCACTGCTGGCAGTTAGGCTATGCGATATTTGTTTGCCATATCCTACGAAGTATTCTTTGTGATGATGTACCAGATGTCTGGAATTGTACTGCTCTTTGTTTTACTTTTCATTTCCGGAGATGTGGCCGAGTGGATAAAGGCGGTCGCATTTGAAGCGATGAAGCTTGGCAACCGGGAGGTTCGGGGTTCGATCCACGGACGGGTCAAAGTAAGTGGGTTTTTCATCCAAGAGCAATCGACTGTTTTTCCATCTGAACTGGCTTTTCAAAAGAAACCTAATTTGATCTTAATTGTTAAGTTGGTTGGCCACCCGACGTGAAGTTGTAATCCATAAGCCATATAGGCTTCTACCACATTTGTGGTCGCTTAGCGTTGTAAAACATCTGCCCTTTGAAGGCCTGAATTATTACTTCGAAACAGGTTGGAATTTATCAAACAGTTGGGAAATCAAAGTAGCTTATGCGGAGTCTGGGATCTCCCGACAAGTTTCACACTTTGGGCTGGTGTGGCATGGGGAGTCAATTCGAACGGCCGATAGACATCTTCAAATTATTTTCATCACAAATCCCTTAAAAGAGACTATGCCAAGACAAGTTAAACGAATCAAGAGTAACCTTTTTAATAAGAAAACCGATGTTCAAAAGTATTTTCATCACCCACATAGCTTAAACCATTGTAGAGTAATTGGGATTTTAAAATTCGCGCCCAGAAATCGTCAACTCAAAAATAAGGGTTTCACATCAACTACATGATGACGTCACTTTAGGAACACCTTCAGTGACCTGAACGGAAATTTGCGTCATTCATGCACAAAAAAAAAAAAATCAATCGCATAACCAGGGTAAGGTGCGGATCCAGGTTGGGGCTGGAGAACCCTTTCCTCTGTTTTTCGCAGACTGCTGTTGTTTACAATGATTGCTAGTGAAAATGCTAAAAATTTTAGTCCTAATCATGACTTAAGTTCCTCTCAATGAACCCGGGAAGTCGCATGTTTTTTCACATTACCCCTAGTGGGTAAAATGCTCCCCCAATCATAGATGGGCCTATGTCGTTAATGCGCATTATGTTGCAGTTTTTTCAACCACGCATGAAAGTGTGTATGAAGGGGGGGGGGTTAAGGTTGTGAACCCAAATCTCTGCAGATAAAAGCCATTATAGGAACTTTCAAGGGGCTGTCATATTAACAATTGGGCATAGGAATGATTTCAAAGGTCAAGAAAGGTTTGGAAGCTCCACTTTACTTTTGTTTAATTTTTTCCTTCCTTTAATTTTTGTGTCCTTTTCTTTGAACAATTTCTCCCATTTGAGTGGTTGCACTAAATTATTAAAAATCAATTGGACCATGCCGTAGTCTGTAGAAGAAAGGGATACACTTCACGCCTGCAAGGAGATATGTTTTCATGTGTGTATTCAATAATTGCTTGAAGAGACTAATCATATTTCACAAAATAAATGGTATTTATTCTGAACCACTTTTATATTTGAATGTCTTTATTAACATTGGCCTGTAACTATTTGGGAGCACAGCCAGTTACGAACCCCTCATTAAGGTACCGTATACTGGTATACGCCTACATGGAAAGAGGCATTGAAAAGTTATTCATAATCCATTATAGATACAGATATACAGAATCGGCGATCACTGAAGGTGTCCATAAAGAGTCCTAAATTTTCTATTGCTCAAGAAGTTAAGAAATTAAGACATCTGGTTCCTATGACTCTCTGCGAACAGGGACGTCACTATACCGTCGGGTGTAGGGTTGCTACACCCCCAGAAATTTTTAAAGAGCCGCCTGTCGGGAAAATTTTGCGGACCTTAGGGAAAAATAGCCACTTTCTTTTGCAATTAATTTAATTTGTCAGAAAAATCTTTTATTTGGAGCAACAGAAAGGTCGGGAAATTTTTATAAATCCAGGCTGTCGGGGAAATGGTATAGTGCCTGTAATGTATAATAGTCTGCCATGAAATAGACACCGTGTCCAAAACTGTGAACAGAAGTCTTGGAATGTGATGCGACTCAACCAGACTGTTCGTCGGGGGTGTCACTTGTAGGTGTTCGTTTTCAGTTGCGTCGGGTCGCACTCGGATTAATTGTAGGTTAAATGCGCAACACACTGTCGGCATTGATATGAGTCTATCTACTGTTCATCAATCACATGTAGGGGCGAGCACACTGCCTTTCTACAAACGTCGTCTGATTTCGTAACCCCCTCTTTGTTGGGTAATTCATAAAAAAAAAAATGGGTGTCAGTTGGGTCATAGGTGTAGGAAGCTTTTCGAGACTGGGAGGGGGGCTGAACATTTTGCAACATTTTGGACAAATTTTAAGGAAAATTACTGCAAATTTTTGACATTTCTTACAGAAGAGACAACTAAGGGGTTTTTGGCCTTGGATCTTGGGGGGCGCCTCCCACATTTTTGACTGGGGGCTAAAGCCCCCAGCTCCCCCCCCCCCGCTTCCTACGCCTATGAGTTGGGTTGATGACAGCTGCACACTACAACGACTTTACTCAAATGCGACGCGACTCCCACTCCCTTCCCCGACTGCACTATAATGACTCTACGAGTATCAAGCAGGTTGCGGATATTTCCGATGTAGTCATGGAGTAGACTGCCGGATCGCAATCGGGACCGAAAGTCGGGTAGCGAACAAAATTTGAAACACTCTTAACCTACCCGGCTTGTTAACCACACCCAGCCCCCCCCCCCCCCTTATCGATCCTTAGGAACCGCCTGTTTGCGAAAAAGTGTTATCAGTGCGAATATGGCCATCTTGTTTGTAAAAACGGAGCTGTTACAACTTTACCCTTTGGGAAGTCCATAGTTTACAACTTCATGGAAACATGGAACCGTTTTGCAAGCTAAGTAAGGTCCACAATAATAATGACCTTCTTCGCGAACAACTCTCTTGTTTGATACAGGTAGGCTCCGACGGAGCTATGCTTGTGCTATGTGCTAACTACACTGTTAAAAATGTCTCTGAATTGTTGTAGAATTACAGAACAAAAAATAAAGAAATACAAAGAGAATAGTACAGCAAAAGTGCTTTCAATTTTTGAAACTAATGACAGCATTCTTGCTGTATTCTTTATGTTCCTCTTTATTTTTTGTTCTGTAATTCTACAGAAATTTTTAACAGTGTAGAAAGAAATTACCACATGAGGCTCCATGTATTACCAGGGAATAATATATTGCTTATTTCCCCCAGTATGTTTTGAAGGTTATTTTCAGTTACAACAATGCAATTAACATGCCATAATTATAAGTTTGCTGACAGCGTACTTTTCCTTCTATCGTCTCGATTTTCTCTCATTCAAAATCCTTATAGAGTCAGTGAGTCCTTCAAGAGGAGGTCCAGCTCTAGTCTTGGTTTCCATATGCAATGAAATCGCATACAGTAGTGCCTAACTCTGTTTTAAAAAATGGGAACGCGACTCCAGCTTTTCGCTTGTACTCTCGCTAAAAAATTCAAATATTGTGTTGTCTGAAAGTGGTTCTCGTTGAATTGGAATCACTTAATACAATCAGAAATCGAGAAGGCAAATCATACTTTGGACATCCGTTGGATGTAAAGAAGTTCAGGGAAAATTAGACTGTTCAGTTGGAACCTACATCTAAAGAAGTTACCATTGTTCTGGAAGGTATTATATTCCAAAATTCGCTTATATACTGAATCCCTTTCATTCGTTTCACAAGATATATTCCTTTTTTACCAAGAGTACGTTATGACCAAGATCACGTTTAAACATTATTCCATGCAAAAGTTAGATGGGATTTTACGACACACCAACACTATTGTGTTATATAGTGTTACCTAGAGAAGAAAATGGTGCAATGTTGCGGTATAAATAGGTAAAAAAAAGTTGGGGTACAGTTCAGATTCCTCTGAATTGTTCAGGCAAATGTTGGAGTCGTGTCAATAGTTTCTGTACAGTTTGCTTTCCTTGAGAAAGCCCAGAATAAGGGAAGAACCTGTCTGCTCAAATAAAGTTTTCAGGTCTGGCACAACATAGTACTTCTGGCGAACATGGGAGTATTCACAACAGTCAACGAGAATGTGACTGACAAAAGAAAACAGTAAAGGGGTAAAATTCAACAAAAAATCTAGTTGAATGCAGGAGACATGTCAAAAATTTCTATACAGACCACTTTCCTTCAGAAAGCCCAGAATGAGAGAAGGGTCTCTCAGACAATGTCTCCATGCAAAAGAGTGGGTGTTTGCCTGGAGTTTCTTGCACATGGGAAGTGCCAGTGACCCGTAGGCGGTATTTTAGCATATTTTCCTTCGTGCCTCTAGACAACATGGTTGTAGGTACAGCAAGGGAAGGTATCAAAGAAACGTAATGTTTCCATGGAAATGACTAACATACAAAACATGAAGGTGGCCTAAGTATAGATTGTAAGGTCTGAGAAGGGTCAATTTTTCTTGGTTCACGCCGCGCAGTGATGGCGCCAGGTGGGGGACAGGGGGGGCCATTACCCCCGTCGGGGAATTATTACAGTTTTTTCAGTCTGGGAGTCTTAGTCGATACGGTAAAGTGTGTAGTCCCCAACGCAACAAGTCGCCCCGACGGTTTACCTGTTTTTTTTGCTCTCAAGAGGACAATTTCCCTTAAGAGAACCCAAAATTTTCGGCGCGCTAGACGCGCGGTAGAGTCACTCCAGTTTCTTCAGTACTTCCATTCTACGTTGCTAGATAGCACAAGACCTGTCAAACTTAACAAGTAACATGTAGGTAGAGTACGCAGTTTATGTAGAGGTCGTAAATTCCATCCCATATCGCAAAGTCTACTTGCTGTTGTCTTGTGTGCAGTGTCATGCGGTACGGTCAGTTGGTGAGCGACTCAAGGAGAAAAGTTTGGGTATTTCATAGGGTAGTCCAGGTGGTTTCAATGTATGTTATCCCTGATATGGTCTACAACCCATACAGTTTTATTTTCTTTTTGTTCTTAATGATTACATATATTTCTTGTGTAAAAACAAAAAACAAAAACAAAAAAAAAAATTCGCGCGCTTCGCGCGCTTTGCAATTTTACGTTTCAGATTCAAATGTTCACTATCAGTGCGCAACTCGGCTCATGAAGTATTCAGTGATATTATGCAAAATATGTGCTGCAATGACAGAATGACTTGGGATATTTAGGCTCCTTCATATCCCCTCCTTACCACCCCCTCGGCATAGGGGCTGTCGGAACTTCGGGTCACTGCATGATCCGGCCCCCTGTCGGGAAAATGCTGTCGCTAAAGACCTGGTCGGTTTACTTATTTTGGCTTTCAAAAGGGTCATTTTTGCGATAAAACCCAAACTTTTCGGTCCACTTTGCCCACTCTTCCTCAGTTCCGTTACTACTGATAGCTAAATATAGTACAAACCCTTTCACCTTTTCAAGTAACTTAATATAAGTAGAATACATGGATTTATGTAAATGTCGGTCATTTCATCTTATTTTGCTAAACCTAGTTAATGTTCTCTTGTGTCTGTCGTGTGGTACTGCTAGTGACTCGAGGAGGGAAGTTCAGCGTAGGTTATGCCCAATATGGCCCAACTGCCTTGACAATTGACCTATATATATGCTTCAAATAAGTACAGATTCTTTTTAGCGTAGGCCTATCCAAAAAAATTTCGCGCGCTTCGCTCGCTTTGAAATTCCACAGTTTAGATTCTAGGAAAAACGATAAATCAAGGCGTAAATATATTTCTCTAGTATATACAAATATCATGAAATATATGCCCCGCAATGTCATACTCTAGTACCGGTACACAAGTTTTCTTCAAATCCCTTCTCACCAATTCCTCGACGACATCATGGCTGTCGGGGCTTCGGGTCGCTGGCCCGCCGTCGGTTAGTCTGCTCCACCCCCGTCGGGCAAATCCTGGCGCCACCCCTGACGCCGCGCCAACCGATGGTCGCGCTCCGCCGCTTAGATAGCCAGACAACCAAAAATCACATGCATGCGATTAAGCCTACTAGTTGAATTTTACGGCCCCAATACCAAAATACTTTCAGAAGATTTCAATAAGAGAAACCAATTTTTTTTTATTGAGCACCGTCCAAGCGAGCAACTTTGAGTGAGTCACTGTGAGTGCCTAGAGAGAGTACAACAAATGACTGAATGCTCCGAACTACTGACGCCCAAGATTGTTATCAGGCTGTATAGCATGCATCTCTCACAAGAAGGAAGACAACTTTTTGACAGGACATTTATCATAAAATTTCTGACACAGGGAATTTCAATGAAAACTTGTTTTTATATGTTAACAAAGAGCCTAGGAAACGCGTGGGAAATGCCATTTCCTGCAATCTGGGGGTCTTCTGGACCAAACATTTTCTCTGTACGCTTCGCGCCAACGCATGGTGGCGCTCCGCTTAGATAGTAACTATATTGCAACCCCCCCTTTAATCAAAACCTCCATCCGCCCCGGGGGGGGGGGTGGACAGAACAATCCTTTTTACCCGTATTCTTAAGTATTCGTAACGTACTTTATATTGCCTGAAACACGCCTAAATGATAATTTTTCAATATGCTTGAATTGTCATACGTTTTTCTGTTAATGTTGATGGCATGGCGTGTAAATGTTTCGTAGTTTGCCCTATAAATGACATCAATAGGGGTGGGACGGGGGAAGTCAAGGAAAGCACCTTAGGTCGTGGTCTTCTCGGTCGCAGAATTTTCCAATTTTTTCGGTACACATGTAGTCAGGATAGTAGGAAGGCTACGATAAAATGAGTAAGCCCGACACTGGCCGGGTACGTGGCCAGAATTGCGCGACAGGGGTCAAAGCTTATCTACGTGGGACTGTGGCGTGAAGCCCCGATAAGGGCATCTGGTTGCTGAAAGGTTTTCGACAGCTAAATTCAAAAACAGTCGGCGTGATATTTGATTTTTTAGTCGTGAAATATGAATATTTATGGTTTTTTACAGAGTCTGCCCTCATTTCAGTCAAAACATTAGTACGTCACAGAAGCGAATGACTTTTTGGTTCTACTTCATATTTTATCGTTTCCCGACTACACTGGAAAGTTTACCCGACCGTGGGGGATCCTTCCTCGACGAGGGGTCCCTCCCGGCCCCATCTGCTGTCACGTACCACTGTCCCGCTGTTCATAGTGTTTTCATATGTGTTTAACATGACCACTGGAATTTTGAGTATAGAGGGCGTCTATAATAAGATGGAGTATTATCATTTGACCCTTCACTGATCAAATGCATTTTCCTGTAGTGGAAGGATATAAAGTAAAACGTTGCCTAACGTACCTTCAATTGTCACCATTTTTGTGAAATGATTACGTGAGTTCATTTGCTACAACATCCAAATCACATGGTATACACTGCAGCCTAGAAAAATATTTGGGATTAAATTTGTGAGTCAATATTTTTGCGCGGAGGAAAGTTTTTAAATTAATGCATTGACTTACTTACTAATTTTGGTCCGTCTCGTGGCCTCTAGACCCTTGAAGAAGTTCAACGGTTAAGATTAAGCTACCTCTTATATGAAAGCTTACGAGAAGGCCTTTTACAATGATTTCAAATTTGTGTAACATGACCGTTGAGATTTTGAGCTAGGAGAGCTTGTTGTTCCTACTTTTACTTGAAAATGCCATTACATCGCGGAAGGATATATTGCAAAAGGTGCCTGAAATATCTTCAATTTTCTTCGTTTTTACCTGATGAGTACTTCAACTCCTTTCCTACAGCATACACATCACAAATTGAACACATCTTTTCAACAACATGGTCTTTACTTTCCTCCATTTTTTTTTCTTAGGTGTTAACGTTGATAACCTCCTTCGGATTTAGTGGTTCTTAGAATATTAGCATAAACTGCACCTTCCGTTCAATCTCCTTCCAAAGTAACATCTCCCTGGCTTAATATGTGATGTTATTATTTAAAAAATAGACAACCATTACTCCCAAAATAAGGTAACTCGTCAGAATCGGCGTTACAACTGTCAATGAACATGGGAAAACAAATTCTTTTTTTATCATGATTTACTTGTAAAACCACAATCCTTTACATGATATCATGCTTGAGACTTCTAACCGTAACTTTATTTCATGTCTCTAACCCTAACCTACCCTCGAGACATGATATCTTACATGACCCATTACAATAAAAGACGTGAGGATATGGTGTGTAAAACAGGCACGGTTTTGGTTGGCCGGGTGGACATACTGACATAAGACGGACTTATTTCTACTCATGGAAAAACACAATATGGTACCCCAAAGGTAACATAATGGAGTTCATTTGAAGGCATTGCATGCATGAATTTCTTTTAAGACGAAAATATTACTGAATTAGAGGATATAGCGTAGACGTTCGATATATCATATTACATTAATTAGCATAAAGGATAGGCCTATACACAAAAAGAATCATGTTTAAAGTGGAATTTAGGAGCAAATGTGAAAAGCTGCACGTTGCAATATGCTTTAAGAATGAACTTGACAATCATTTTCTTACTTAAAAGAATCTGTAATTCTGGATGTGAGGTCAAATGATGATGGGCTGGATTGTAGAGGATGTAGGTGTAGAAACGAGTAGTGTTTCTTATCAACGTGTAATAAAGAGGATATATACTTGACCAAACCATAGGCGTAGGGAAGTGTTTTTAACTGGGGCTGAACGTTGTTTCGAACCACTGTCGAGAGGAGATGTTTAAGGAAATGGGGTCTCCGGACCCCTCACTTTGGGAAATTTTTAATTATATGCGGTTACTTAGGTGCAATGTGGTGGGACATATTGTGCCAACGTTAAGGAAAATTACTATTCTGACATTTTTTAAGGAGGAAACAAATCACGGTGTTCTCCCTTGAATTGTGGGGACGGGGCACACTTCCCAGCAAATTTTTGAGCAAGGGCCTCAACACAACCCTCCGCTATGAACCATAAATGGGCAGTATTGGGCCGAAGGGTAGCATATAGGTCGATTTTTTTGTTTTTTATATCCAAATTATATTCCAGCCCACTTTTGGTGACTCTGACGAGAGGAAATGTAATAAATTACATTCAAAATGCAAGTTATATTTATGTCCTAAATACGACACTTGCCCCATAATATCAATATACTTAAAGCAGTCATCAGCGTGAGGAGCGTCAATTCAAACCGAAAAAAAGATGAACGAGAATAAATAAGTGGAAGCTGTCATAAACTAACGGGGACATGTCCGAGGGTTCGGGAAAACGTTTAAGTGAGGAGTCTTGGAACTCGCTTTTGAGCCTCTGGTAGGATCCAGGGGCAGCATTCTGATGAGGCCCAGAGTGCAAGGCCCTCTTCAAATGACATCAGACCCCAAGTTACAATTTGATGTGTTCATAGAAGTCGAATCAACAGGAAGGGGGGGGGGGAGTAGATTTGATAAGGGAGAACTTGCTACGTTCTGACGAGGCCAGATATTGTTAAGGGGAGGGGGCACCACAGGGAATTCTGTAGTAAGCCCACCCAGATAGCACCGATGAATCCATGTAAAGCTTGCGTATCAGCCGTTAAGCTTACATATTATTCTTTTATTTCTCCCTCTCTGAGATAAGTTCGCCCACAGTAAATTAATTAAGGAAGATACGAGCAGACGCCGCAAGGGAGAAGAGACTTCTTCGGAAGGCTCCAGAGGTCAGCAAAAGGGCAACAGGTAAAGTTCAACGTACTCTGATTGCCAGAGGTCCAAGGCAAACCATAAGAAACGTTGGGGTCACTAACATGAAACTCATGTTAACACCTTAATTTTAAGGATTCTAAAGGCTCATTCTGAAATTTGGGGGTACACACAATATTTTCATGGGCTGTCAACCAGTTTTGAGACTGGCTAGTAAAAGGGCAAGTGCCAGGACAATTTATGCTTCCAGGCTTCCTCCCACCGGAGCTACCGAATTCCCTAAGCTACAAAGTATGGGGAGCAGGGGAGGGTGGTTGAGATTGTGAAGATCGGTCCGAGGAGGGACCAAGCAAGTAGCCGGGGGAAGCCGACCCCTGGAAAAATTTCTCCCTCGTAGAAGATCAAAAACTACCCTTGCCTTAATGCATTTTAGTGTGTCTCCCCCTCCGTGAAAAGAATATTTCGTCCCCTGGAAGCTTAGTTTCTCCACCTTCAGCGCCTTGTCGGGCTAAGAGTCTGGGAGGGAGTGTGTTGTATAAAGGGAGCACGGGGATGATGGCTGAGTTTAGGTATAACCGTTTGCATGACAACCTCACATGTGAGCAAAGGTCTCTGCAGGCTTACTAGTTGGACCAAGGACGCAGTGGAGTCCCAGACTTTTCGACGTGGGAGCACTGGGGGTTTAGCATTCCGTCAAAGAGACACCAAAGTGAAGGGCCGGGCGCTTCTGGAGGCGTCGTAGAGACGCACAGTGCTCCCCTGTTGGCGTTTGGCCGAGGGACCCACTATAGGGCCCTTAGTGGATCTAGGGACAATGCTCAATTGGGGTCCAAGGGGCGCATCCCCGGAGGCTCTAATGTATTCATAAATTCTTACCATTAGATTGAAGCATTTGACAATTTTCAAAATGGCATTGGATGTGCACTAAAAAGGCCACCAAATTAGAAATTCAAAATTTGACATTTTTTGTTAGTCTTACTCGCACAAACGATTTGAAGATTGGGGGAACTGGTGAGTGTTGACTGGGGACGATAGATGATGTTAAGGTTTTCATTGAGCTTGAAACATAATCCACTCATCCACTCATGCTGCGCAATAGGAGTTAAAGTTTAGACAACTATCTTCCAGGTGTGTCACTGAGGGAAGGACTCCACTTTAGAGCATCGAAGGTGCTTGCTTCTATGGCTGCGGAACCCTGGCTAGCCAGGAACATTTTGAAAAAAGAAATGTGGTTCAATTGAATTTGGGTTTTTGAAAATTATAATTGTGACAGGTACATTTCCTGCATTTTCTTTAATTTAGCAATAAATATAAAGGTGGCTAGCGCCAGCTGAGATCTGGTTAGGTATTAAGTATCTACGGAACTTTCGTTCAAGTTCTTATAGTCCTTTCGGCGGCATCACCACTTTATGATGGCTGATGTGTGCTTGGCTTCTCGGCTCGGCAAGGAATTTTGGAGAAGAAAGTCCCCCTGGCAAATGCGAAGGCACCGCAGTTTAAAATAAACTGACATCACAGGAACAGCCAACGTTTTGGGACACGTGCTCCAGGGCTGTCAACTTTAAGTGACTAGTGAGAGTGAGATTCGCTGGGAGATTACTGACGCGGAGCGCGACCATCCTTTCGCCCGGAGCGTCCCGCCAGGCGGACTTTTTGCAAAGATACCCGTAGATTGCAGGAAATGGCACTTCCCGTGCCTCATTACTACATGCTTGCAATTGCCAGTTTTCAGATGTTTCATGTTCCTGGAAATTTTTAAGGGGACATTTTGTTCACATTATAAATAGGCCCACGAAAAATTGGAATTTCTGAGGCCTACCGGTATGTATTGCTGGCAGCCCCAAATCGAATATAAATGTATCCAGTGGACTCAGATATAATTGTTCACATTTGGGTTGAAAGAGGCTAGCTCGATGATGGCAAGATTAATTATACTATAAAACTGCAGTACTGTCAGTTTACTGCAGACTATGATCAGTTGAAGAAACTCAGGAAGCGTAATAGCTGGCGTTTTACCAACACCCGACGGATCGTTGCGTTATGAGTGATTTGTTTTTCACCATATTGAGACATTAATATTGCGTGAGAAACTAATGCTTCATCGTGAGAGCGTGAGATTGCCCCGAAATGCGTGACTCTCACGCTGAATGCCTGAGAGTTGACAGCCCTGGTGCCCCCCCCCCCCGAGCGGCTCCACTATATAAGCACGCCTGATGGAAGGATCCAGCTGCCCCAGGACTCTCCCGCAGAGACGGGTGGGACCGGTTACGAACGTACCCGGTATGAGTCCGAGTAAGACGAGTCAGACGGTTTCCCCTCCGTAATGCCTCGCCAGTCCCGATGAATTCTGGGACTGGTTATCCCTGGAGTCCTTTTCATGGCTCATGGCTCCCAGACGACCCTTTGTCAGACGTTCGGAACTACTGGGGCTCTTACCCGGGACAGCGAATGGTTTCGATTTGGCCTGTTTTCCGGTATCCGAGGCAGAAGCCTAGGAGCCAGCTCTGGAGCCCGGCCCTGAAGCTCTGGGACACATGGCCATGTCCAAGAACACGAAGGTTGTTCCCAGGTTTCTTCATCCATCCATCCTTACCCTACCGACATCCACGCTGCATCATGCACCATTAAATCTCATTCCGTTTACACAGTGCCATGGTCCCTTCAAAGAAAGGCCCTGGAGGTAAAAAATGGTTGGACCCGGTCCACAGACTCTCTTCCAACGAGCCCACGCTTGATCAAATCGAGGGGTCTCAGGTCTTAGACAGGTTGTTTGAAAAATAGTTCATATTATGGTTCTTGTGACTTGTTTAGTTTAAATATCAGGTGATTTTAAATTTAAATATTTCGTGCTAATAATGCCCACAAGTACGCACATCACAGCTCCTGCGTGAGTTTCGTCCCCGTCCCCGTGCACGAGGTGTTGCCCTAGACTTGTCACCCTTCTGGTGTGAGGATAATAACGTATCCACCGTTAGCTTTAAAATCTTGATAAGTCTGGACGGCTTGGTATGGTAATTTGGTGAGAAATTGAATGGTGGGATGGTTTTAGAACTTAATAATTTTGGCTCCTATTTTAAAAATTTTTAAACTGAAAATACTTGAGGTACTATTTTGAAAAAAAGCCTGTGGGTGATATACATTAAGAAAGTCTTGAAGGTACAGTGTTGACCATAATTTGGTGAAATATACCGGGAGCAAAATTTTTGATTGTTTGGAAATAGTTGTGGCAGAAAATAAATTAAAATACATAAATTATTCTTTCGAAAAACACATTTTTCTAATGAACATCCACAGAAAATCTATTTTAACATCCTTTGTGCTCAAAACATGTTTCAAATTGTTCTAGCATATTGTCAAGGGTGTCGTATAAAAACTATCATACTAACAAAATCCTGGTGCCATTTAAAATGAAATCCTAAAGTACTGCACACCTTAAGGCTCTATAATAAATTTTACACTAGTTTACATTGCAAAAGATATCCATAACATTTCAAGTCTATAAAACCATTACTGGAATGATTATTTATGAAATAAACAAGTTATTATGTTAGCCCGATGATCCTAGCGCCTTCAACGGCAGACACTAAACCTAGGAACATAGTGTAATTGTCTTTCTCCCATAATTTCAAAGTGAGATGGCAATTTCCTGTGTCTTCCAATGCTTGACGCTCGTATTTATCTTTATACATTTAAGTGAGGACTTCAGCAGACTTAGCCTATAGTAACCCGATTTTGAAATAAACTCCGCTACAGTGAAAGGAACTGCCCAGGGTATAAACTTCCTTTCAAGTGGGGTCCGGCAGTGGCGGCACCAAGGGGGCATGGGGCATTTTCCCCCAGTCAGAAGCGCTGCCCCCAGATCCCCCCCCCCCACTCAGCTCCTAAAGTAAAGTGGCCTGACGCGAGGAATAGCCTAATACATTGGAATTATTTTGAATCTTTGCAATGGATGATGTATTATAATCCAAAATATCCAGTCCTGAGGTTTAATTTTTTTACCAAGAGATATGCTAAAACCTCAGAGCTTCCGGGGGCTTTCCTCCAGGAACCCCACCAGGGGCTCTAAGGTGGGCCACCTAGACCCCAACCGCTTAAAGGTATAGTGCTCTGGAAGGAGAAATAACATAATACCTTAAAACTATTTGGAATCTTTGCATTTGATGATGCATTATGAACCGAAATATATCCATCCCGAGACTTAATTTTTCACCCACATATATGCTAGAAAATCATGTTCTGAGCAGAAGGTGTTAAACCGGCCTTGTTTTGAGTTACTTAGGTAATAGGCATAGTATACAGGGGCGTAGCCAGGAATTCGTCAAGGGGAGGCGAAGCCGCATAGACAGACTCTCAGCGTTCCACGCCACCATGGGTTGGCGCAAATTAAAGCGCAAGAAGATTTTGGCCCAAAAATGCCTCCCAGATCGCTGGAAATAGCACTTCCCAGGCGCAGGCCTATTACCGCACATAAATAGGGGAAACACTAGCAATATTGTAAAAATAAACGTAAAAAAATACCAAAAATATGCTAAAAGGGGGGGGCTACGTCCTTCGCCCCCTGGCTACGCGCCTGATAATATATACCACAATTATTGACCATTTTATTTGCATGAACTCGTTAGAACCAACACGGACTGCGTGGTATTTTTTACGCCCGTCTGATGGAATTTTACAAGTTTTCATTTTAACCTGCACGCAGCCTGCAAAATGACATATGATATATCTTTGCAACGTGCGTGTATCCAGAATTCGCCCTGAAATTCTGAAATTATTATACAGTATACTCTTTTCTTTGCCGTATAACCCATTTTACTGCACCCGATGTTGTTTTCTAGTACGAGCTCGTTGTTCTTGTGTATTTTGGTCTGCATGCGTCCCAAACACACTGTCTGCCTTTTCAGCTAATGGTATGAACTTAGTTTGTGTACTATTTCACCATATTGAGAGATACCCTTTTAAAACAGTTTAAAATACTATTTTGTAGTTCCGCTAGACACTAACCGATGTGGAAGTGTAAGAATACATCAATCATACCACACCAAAATGATTTCATAATTTCCCTCTGTTTTAAATGGATTCTAGCATGAAACACTGCGTAACGGTATAACCAACGATCCTTGGATTAGATTAGCATATGGTACGTTGAATTCTGTGTTATGTCCAACCCCGGCCGCGAGGTTTTTTTTTTCGTAGGATGGAAATGGAAGAATCATGCCAATGGACGAATCAGCTTCTTGGAAATTGGCCACTCCCCTAATTCCAAAATAACTGCTTTTCAGCTAATTTTTTGTAATTCTGACGCCGGATTATGAAAGAACAGGTCAAATATCCCTTGTCCACGTAACCCTAACCTTAATACTAACCCTAACCATGATTAAGAAACAAATTTAACAACTTTTGAAAAACTGATTTTTCCATCACCATCCTACGAATAAAAAAATAGCACCCCGGCCAATCATACACGGCCTTCAATAATGCGGGTGAGGTCCTATATGGTAGATTTTGGGACGCGCGGCTCATAATTTTTCACGTTTTCAACATTTCACATATAGGAAACAGTTGTCACATTTTCATGACCTACGTAGACGTGTAAAACGTTCATGAAAGGCCGAGACAACTGCAACGGTGCACAAAATATGGAGAAGGAATTACTGCTTCCCTTTGTAGCGGTTTTGTTGCGAAAAAGCAGCTCGGGGCGGAACTATAAAGAAAGCATCGCGCAGTACGTTTTCTCATCGAAGAGGTGAAGGGATAAAAGTTCTGAAAATCTCTCACACGCTGGAACCATGCAGGGAGGTGCTGGAACGGTCTCAATAAGATTGGCCTTCAACTTCGCATGCTTAGTTTGTACTGCGTAGCGAAGTTTTGAGCACTACTCTAACTACACTCAGAATCGTCGTATGCTTCCCAAGGATAGAAAAAAAAAAAAACAATCAGAGCAATTACATTACGACATCCGTAAGAACGCATGGATGTACATATTTTTTTTAGGACAGCTATCACTATCGACAAATTAGTTCAAATTTTAGTCAAGATAGTCTTTTCAGATGAAAGAAAAACGAAAGAAAGAAAAGCAAAAAACAGCAGAAAGTAGATTGGCAGTGAGAAATCCACCATACTGTGAACTGTTACCTCATTGGGAATCACATACCTATGAGAAAAAAATTTACAAGTGGGCATAAGGTATTTACAATAAATTTTCCCTAATTGGCAAGCCATGATGCAAGCATTATCCACGAAAAAGACCTTTTCGTGTCCTGATATCGCCTCATTTTTGCCCGGGAGGGGGCTGCTGCCTCAAGAATTCCGTCTCACACACCTATGCCGGGAATTGTAGACAGATTGATCAATGGCTTATAGCCTTATTGTTTCGTATAGCCCCGCCTTAATTCATTCAGCCATAACACTGGATCAATTACTGTCTTTTCTTATACACGAAGTTTACTTAATGAGAGTAAAAGCTTAAGTTCGTATATCATCGACAAGATCGTTTTTTTTTTTTTTTTTGCTCTACTATTTTGAAAAATGCATACAGCCACTGAACAGCTAAAATATACCGCTGACGTCAGTGAATTTTTTTTCTACTTTTGACGCCATAGAATCAACACCCTCTTGAATGCTACTCTGTAAGAAGCATTTGTTACTCCATAAATAAAGGGATTTATAGCAGAATTTGCATAAAACAGAATCTGAAAAATGGTGTAGATGGCGTAACTTGGAACTAAGTCTTTATCAAAGAGACGTAAGATAAAAGATAATGTGGTATAGAAATTTATAGGGGAATAGCACAAAAAATACGCAAATCCATTAATGAGCAGCATTTTTGATACGTTTGTCTGGTTTTCTCGAGACTTTTTCCCTAGTCTCTTGCCCCCGATTGAAACTTTATATTTCCTTGAATATTTTGAAAAGAATTTGCCCTTAGGTTTAGATTCTTCGTGAGCAACTGCTGATGAAATGGAGTAAACGGACGATACCATCTTTTTGTTGGAGCAAAACGCCACCCCACTTGTGGAAGATGACGTCATCGCGTTTTCATCGTCACGTGATCCTCTGCGAATGATAGTCCCCATCACAATGGTGTGCTCTCTTTTCCATCGTATCACCAGGTATGCGTTGTAAATATGAAAGAAGATATTGACGAACAGAGCCATGTAAAATGGCAGCAATTGAACGACTTGACTGATTGAGACAACTAACTTGCTATCAGAATAACAAAGGATCACATGAGGAGAATAGTTGTACTGGCCGTCTGGGGGATACTCAATGCAGGCCGGTTTCGATATACCGCGGTATGGAATCAACAGCAAAGCCGTACATAAAGCTAGTGAGAGGGCTCCTTTTATGTGACGTTTGGTCCTCTTACCACTGACGACAGTCCTATGTGACAAAGGCTTACAGATTGCTTGGTAACGATCCAATGATATCAGTGTAATGAGCATAAGAGAGGAATAATGAGTGACTTCCACCAAAAGACTGAACGGGCAACTTACCAGCCCGAGGGTTGGTGGATGAACATCCAAGGTTATTGGTGGAAAATAGTTAAAATATCGATCAGTGAGTCCAAAAACGAAAATGGAAATATCAACAGCGGCTAAAGCGGCTAAATATTGGTTCAAGTTTGTGCGCATGGCACGGATTCTCCAAACAACAAACAGAAAGCATGAATTAGCCAGCAGACCAACCAATGCGATCAACAGAATAACAATATCGAACAATATAGAGAAATGACCATATGATGATAGTATTTCAGTGATATTGTAGCCAATATCAAATGTAGAATTACCGCACTGATCACTCACGAAACCGATTGCAGGACTACTTTGTATCGTGGGTATTTGTGTTGTCATTTCTGCCATTTTGACAGATGCAACTTGATATGGCTACAGTGATTGAGAGAAACAAGAACTGTTTTAAAAATGACATGCAAATTTATAACTTGCAATGGATTTGAATACACTAATCTCAGTTTAAGCGTTCATTCTACTGGAACAGGTCTTCCTACCGACTTCACTGAACACTCAAATTATACTTCAAGCATTAGCCATGAAAACCATAAGTATGCCACGTCCGTTCACTTTTTTGCCTACGATTGGATTCTATACCCTCCGTCTCTTTTTATAGGCTATCCATCACCCCGAGCTTTCTCCGTAAACGTAGATAACTGTCTTTTAACACTGTTTTTCTGTCAAATAAATCTAAAGTAATCTAAACCATCTTTTGTTTGCAAAGAGACACTTTACTGCGTACAGTCGTAGTCATTTCTTCTGAAACCTTACACAATCATGATTCATACAGCCTTTAAAACAAGAACATTCAGTTTTAAAATTCAAGGTTTGGAAATAAGCACCAGCGATGTTGGTTATGTCGGAAACAAGCCTTTGTTAAAAAGATCAATATATCCATTGGTCTATCAATTCTGTAAGCTGAACGTCGGTTATCCTCAAGATTAAGAGTAAAATGAGCAAAGTTGATGCTGAAATTATCTTCAGGTGATTCCATGCCATACTATCAAGTGAAATGAAAAATTTGTAGCTGTTCGGTTTCTTATAGTTTTTCCCAGATTAATCTGCATTTACTTGGAGTAAACCGTTTCGTACCATTTTAGTGTACGAATGCAATTCAGACAAATGTCGTAAAGCAATGACGTCGACAGCACCACTGACTTTTAGCACATGCATTAAAAATACTTACTCAGAGAAAATAAACCCCAAACGTTTACGGGTATGAAAATCTTTATTTTTAAGGTCTTGTAAAGTACATATCAGCAACGATTATAACACCACAGTTAACAAACAAACGAAATAACAAAGGTATAAGTTAATCTTGATCAAGATGTGATCAATTTAAAGTTCTCATATATGCACTGAACTTTAATTAAAGTTACAGACTCCGCGAGAAAGTTGATAAAACGTGATTTTCACAACTGAAATCATCCGGTCTTATTCTTGACTTTCCTCAGAGACAATATTTCAAAGTCAATATTTATTGTATTTACTGAGATAATTGAGTACGATTAAAAATGCATGAGTGTTTGTAGTTGCCTTGGTGCTTACACTTTATCATAATGTACATAACTCAATCACATCTACGAAGATTTACGATCAAAAAGTGAGATAGAGTGCAAGTAAAATTAAAATATTGTAAGTTGTAAAAACCACCTTTCTCTGTTTAACAGCTAAGAGATCATTCTTCCATTATATATATATATATATATATATATATATATATATATATATATATATATATATATATATATATATATATATATATATATATCAGTTAGTCCAAAAAGGAGCATCGCCCGAAACATTTAAATAAGCCTTCATTGGAACACATATTCAAACCCAAAATATATATTTCCGAATCAGGAATATTCGTACAAATTTTCCGAACAATAGTGCCTTTATCCAAGCGTAGCCAAGGTGGTGGGGGGCGAAGGCGGCAGCCGCTCCCCCTTGAGCAAAATTTTGGTATTTTTTATGTCTTTTTTTACAATATTACTAGTGTTTCCCTTATTTATATGCGGTAAATAGGTCTGGGAAGTGCCATTTCCAGCGATCTGGGAGGCATTTTGGACCAAAATTTTCTCCCGCTCCGCGGAAACCCATGGGTTGGCGCGGAGCACTGGCAGCATACTTGCCAACTTTACCGATATCGTAAGGGGACAGACAAATTGTAGGCCTACCATATCAGGAACACGTGGTATCTACTGGTAGGTCTATGTACAAAAGCAACACCTTACACTTGTTTGAAGCTGTTATGTGCAAGGTTGTTCCCGTTACACTTTAAAAGGAACTCGTTATAGTTACAGTTAACTTCATCAAATTGTAACTCGTTAAAGTTACTAGCTACAATGTTGAAAAAGTCACTAGTTACATTTACTTTTAACTGAAAAGTAACTAGCTACATTTCAAAAGTAACTAGTTACTTCAAGGTGAATGTACGGTACCTCGGTACCTGAAATGGAGGGGGGGGGGCATAATTAGATAGTAAGAAGGGGCACATGAGACGACAGAACCTCATTTGTGCCGGTTATTCTTAGGTGTTCCCCGAAGAAAGCCAATGATGCCAGCTGATCTTTACTGGGGATTCAGGCAGAGGCTTCTAATGCTCATCATGAAGCAGCGAATCATGATAGTATGTGGGAGCTTACGCAAACTATTTGTTAGACGAATATGGTTGTAACCAAAACTTTTCCAGTTACGACAATACTTCTTTGAGGGTGGAAATCTTTATACTTCCATCACAATTTAGAGAGGTTAGCGGCTATTAAAGGGTGGAGAGAGCATTGTTTTAGCAGTAATTAAAGTCTTTACCCCCCCCCCCCCGGGCATAAATATGGTAATACGATGCTCTATATTTGTTAACGGTAAAATTTTAAAAGCTCACTGCTAAGGTTGGACTAAGTGATATTTCGGCACAAATTTCAAGTTTCACATTGTGTCGATATAAAACAATGCATAGAAATGGTGAGACTATGTAGTTTACACATGCAGACCATATACCCATAATTCACTTTCTTTTTTACAATAAATAGGTGAAGCTTTAAGTCGGACACTTCTCTCCTCTTTCAATTAGCTTTGTTAGGATACTTTTAACGTCATTTGACCATCTCAATATTCTGCTGTTTTTTATATTAACCTTACTACTATTCCAGTTTTAAGGAGTTACGGGCATTGAAAAGAATATGATATAGCCTAAATTCATACGTTTGATTCATCAAATAAGGATACCATACATGTTAAATTAGATACATAAATGGATGCACGGTGTTTTCCGACGGTTGGCACCGTATAATTTACTGGGCTCCAACGCGCACAAGTCCGGAATCAACTAGCTTAATGCCGGTCTCAAGAGCGTTTTTCTAGATTAGAAATTTGCCCGGGGTTCCGGAATGGAAATTTTTCCGGAATGTGATTTAACCGGTTAACTGGACTTGTACTCGGAGCTCATTCCAGTCGAGTTCTCAAATATGACAGTTACATTAAAAGTGTTTAAAGTGCCATTGTAATTTGTGCACAATATATATACAGATGTAAAGTATTGTCACACATGATCAACTAAATTATTGAGGAGGCCAGGCTATGGAAGTGATTACAAATGATGACTTTATTAACGGTGGACATGTACAATAGAATTAAAACATCTGTAAGTTTCTTATGTCATACATTGGCAAAATGACTGGTCTCGGAACTGGTGCCATTGGAATCAGAACTGGCCGGAACTTGAGGGGTACGTACCATGCTCGGAAAGATTAGGGAATCTAGAATGGCAGTTAGCTCCGACTAGGATAGGGTGGACTCGGGTCCAGCCCTAAAGTCTCAAAAGGCAATGATGAAACTTTCAAAGTAAGCCTAGTATTTGGATGCCTATGGGCCAACCTGTTTCTCACGGTGCACTATCTCCAATGTGTTCTCTAAATGACAATATGAGTAAACTAAGACCCAGCTGACGTCACTTAGTATATATAATAGGCTATATAAAGTCAGCTGGGCCTTAGTTTGCTAGAGGACCGTTCAGTATTTTTCAACTAATTGCACAAAGATTCGGTCTCATGCATAATAAGCAAATATTGATCCGTCTAATAAGTGAATTGACACACATATCAATTTTAAACTTATAGTTTAACCGACAATCAAGTGGCCCTGTAAGCCTGCAGCATGTGCATCTAATACCAACTGCTGATTCTAATCGTGAATAAAATTTTGATGTCGGTGAGGGCGACGTCGATAATAGAGATGAATGATAAATAAATCGCAAATAATATTACTACCAAAGTGTCATCAATTGAAAATTTTCTGTTACTACTTCGATTAAAATACAATTTGTAGTCATTTTGACTATTTGTAACGGGGAAGTAACGGGACCCAAATTTAACGCCGTTACAGTTACTTTAACACAGAATTGTAACTAGTTTCTTGCTCCGTTACTGAAATGCAAATGTAACTCGTTGCAGGGTTCCGTTACACAAAATGTAACTTGTTATATTACAGTAACGGCATAACTTGTAACTCGTTACTTTCCAGGGTTGGGAAGTAACGAGTTACAAGTAACGCCGTTACTGTAACGAGTTACATTTTGTGTAACGGAACCCTGTAACGAGTTACATTTGCATTTCAGTAACGGAGCAAGTAACTAGTTACAATTCTGTGTAAAAGTAACTGTAACGGCGTTACATTTGGGTCCCGTTACTTTCCCGTTACAAATAGTCAAAATGACCACAAATTGCATTTTCTTTGAGCTAATAACAGAATAACAGAAAATTTTCAAATTGATGACACTTTGGTAGTAAAATGTAAAATTATTTTCGATATAGGCTATTTATCATTCATCGCTATTATCGACGTCGCCCTCACCGACATCAAATTTTATTCACGATTAGAATCAGAAGTTGATATTAGATGCACACGCTGCAGGCTTACAGGCCGGGCCACTTGATTGTCTATTGAACCAGGGAGTTGTCAAATAGCAACTCCCTGATTGAAATAAGTTTAAAATTGATCTGTATGTCAAAATACTTATTAGACAGATCAATGCTTATTATCCATGAGACCGATTTGTGCGATTATTTGAAAAATACTGAACGGTCCTCTAAGGCTCAGCTGACTTTATGTATTCTAAGTAAAGTCAGCTGAGCCTTGGTTTACTCATATTGTCCTTTAGAGGACACAGTGGAGACAGTGTACCGTGAGAAACGGGTTGGCCCATGGGCATTCAAATACCAGCTTACTTTGAAAGTTTAATCATTGCCTCTTGAGACGTTAGGGCTGGACCCGTGTTCACCCTATCCGAGTCGGAGCTAACTGCGATTCTAGATTCCCGAATCTTTCCGAGCATGGTACTACTCAGGATCCTCAAATTTCTGCCAGTTTTGATTCCAATGGCACCAATTCCGAGACCAGTCTTTTTGCCAATGTATATCATATCACACATACAGATGTTTTAATTCTATCGTACATGTCCACCATTAATTAACAAAGTCATCGTTTGTACTCACTTCCATAGCCTGGCCTCCTGAGTAATTTAGTTGATTGTATGTGACAATACCTTAGATCTGTACATTGTGCACAAATGGAACTTTAAACACTTTTAATGTAACTTTCATATTTGAGAACTCGGCTGGAATGAACTCCGAGTCCGAGTCCAGTTACATCACATTCCTTAAAAATTTCGATTCCGGAACCTTCTATCCCGGGCAAATTCCTAATCTAGAAAAACGCTCTTGAGACCGGCATTAAGCTAACCGAATCCGGACTCTTGCGTTGGAGCCCAGTAAATCTATACGGTGCCAAGCGTTGGTAAACACCGTGCATCCATTTATGCATCTAATTTAACATGTATGGTATCTTTATTTGATGAATCAAACGTATGAATTTAGGCTATATCATATTCTTTTCAATGTCCGTAACTCCTTACACTGGAATAATAGTACGGTTAATATAAAAAAACAGCAGAATATTGAAATGGTCAATGGCGTTAAAAGTATCCTAACAAAGCTAATTGGAAAGAGAAGTGTCCGACTTAAAGCTTTACCTATTGTAAAGGGAAAGTGAATTATGTGCACATGATCTGCATGTATAAACTGCATAGTATCACCATTTCTATGCACTGTTTTATATCGACACAATGTGAAACTTGAAATTTATGGGGAAATATCACTTAGCCCAACCTTAGCGGTGAGGTTTTAAAATTTTACTGCTAACAAATGTATTCATCCTCTTATTATACCATATTTATGCTCTTGAGGGGTGAAGACTTTACTGCTGAAACAACGCTCTTCCCCTTTCCGGCATAGCCGCTAACCTCTCTAAATTAGCCGACTGTGTGATGGGAGTATAAAGATTTCAACCCTCAAAGAAGTACTTTGGTAACTGGAAAAGTTTTGGTTATAACCATATTCCTCTAACAAATAGTTTGCGTAAGCTCCGACACAGTATCATGATTCGCTGCTTCATGTTGAGCATTAGGAGCCTCTGCGACAATGCCCATTGAAGATCAGCTAGCTTCATTGACTTTCTTTGGGGAACACCTAAGGATAACCGGCACAAATGAGGTGTCGGTCGTCTCATGTGCCCCCGTCTTACTATCTAATTCAGGTACCGAGGTACCGTATATTCACCTTGAAGTAACGAGTTACTTTTGAAATGTAGCTAGTTACTTTTTAGTCAAAAGTAACTGTAACTAGTTACTTTTTCAACATTGTAACTAGTAACTGTAACGAGTTACAATTTTACGGAATTAACTGTAACTATAACGAGTTACTTTCAAAGCGTAACGGGAACAACCCTGTTACTTTCATACCCTGGTTATGTGATTCTGCATACTTGTAGAATGATAAATTATTTGCCAGCAATATGTGTGTATTTGATTTCTATATGGTTAGGCCTATTTCTACAAAATATTTCATAAAATACATAACAACATGTCTTCTTATGCATAAAAAATACCATATAAAGTATGCACCTAATCACATATTTTCACATTAAAACACACAAAAGCTTCTCACCGTTCGAGCTCGGTCGCTTCTCTCCCTCGCAAAATCTATCACTTCGTCCCCCTCCCTTGCCAAATTTCTGGCTACGCGCCTGATAATAGGGGACATATGTAATAAGGGTTTGTGCCTTTGTAGAATTTCCTTTAGATTAGGTAGCCCTGGATGGTATTCAATGACCAAAGGGACCCTTTGAGAGACGCCCTCTTCCCGATCGGACCTCCTTGAACCATGAGCTTCTTTGAGAGCTTGGGAAATGCCCCGCTTAATCCTGTGGTATGAGTGACCTCTTTTCAGCAAGGCCGTAAATAAGTTCATCGCAGCGTTTCTTAACCAATTCCTATATATATACATATATATATATATATATATATATATATATATATATATATATATATATATATATATATATATATATATATATATATATATATATATATATATATATATATAAATTAAATAGGAGAGTTCCACGTGTACTCCGAGAAAATAAATCGTAAAACAGGAAACAAATAAATGCATCACTAGTTGACTTACAGAGTACGAAATAATCCAAGATTTAATTCTGATTTAATGCTGGTCATTATGTTTGGATACTGGATACTGAAGGGGGCGAGATATCGCAATGTACCTGTCCACGGTTATGACTTCACTGTCTGATCTCGCTGATGAAGGTTCCAGGGGAACCGAAAATTTCGAATTAAATCTTGGATTATTTCGTACTCTTTAAGTCAACTAGTGATGCATTTATTTGTTTCCTGTTTTACGATATATATATATATATATATATATATATATATATATATATATATATATATATATATATATATATACATACCATGTTTTCTATTTCTTTAACTATGGATGAGCAAGATTCCTTGTTAATATGTTGCATGTTACGCACTTACCTGTACAAACTCTGATGCCCCCTAGACCCTAGTTACGCAAGAAGGAGACGTGTCGCAACTTCATTCTGCAGTGATTGCGTTAAAAAGTGTTTTTAAACCCCACCATTCTATTTTCGAACTGGGGTATATCAACTAACTCGCAAATGTTCCAAATACAAGGAGCTATGAAATTCACTTTTGTGTAAGATGTAGGTGTTAGTCAATTGTCTCGTCAATCTCGCTGCTTCGGTTGATCTGTGCACCCATAGGCTAAAGTAGGATCTTAATAGCTAGCCATTGTAGGAATTTCAAAGCGTATTTATCATATCGTTATAAAGCTTTAAATAACCATTTCTAAAAGTAAAAAAAGTGTTATTGAATTAAATTCAGGCGACGTATGCAATTTGGCAAAACGTTCAAGTGGGGCTACTCCAAGAGAGTTAAATACAGTTATACAAATTTAATACAACTCTCACAACAATTTAGCATGTATTACATTAGGCCTATAACATATTATTGGAACGAGTTTTCGTTAAAGAATATAACTTTCCCACAAGTAGCGCTTCGAATAACTGGATTATTCTGGGATTTGCGTAGCGCATTGTCAAAAACAGTAGCTTATCTCTGCCGAGACGTGCAGATTCTACAAACTATTCACTCTATCGTTATTTTATGTTATTCGTTAGGAGTGGGAATGTATAAAGTTATAACAAAGTTTGAAGTTACTGGTAGAGAGTGTTATTAAGTATATGTACCGTACATTACTTACTACGCATGTGCGTCATACAGCTGTTCTCAGACCACTACACGCCCGGCATAAGCAATATGAAGCAATTTGAGCTATATGTATACATCTTTAGCGTTCAGTAGGCCATATATAATAATTCACTTTCGACTTGAAATGCAAAATTTCTTCTCGAGGCGAACTTGCGTCTGAAGTTTCTCATTGTAATTTAAAAGATATAGCTGACAAATTGACGTTTTTAGGCTCAGTCTGACCACGAAGGTTTTTCGGTTTCCTTTGGTAACCGAAACAGTTTCTGAAAATTTTCTTGTAAGCCTCTCTGAACTGATGATTTCTCCAACCATATATCATTGGGTTTATACAACAGTTAATGTAGCATAACTGCTCACAGGCGGTTTGGATAGTCAACAAGGATTTCAAGTCTCTTGCTAGGTAATTTTCAAATAAATTCTTAAAACTATTAGGTATCCAACAGATACTGAATGCTGCTACTATAAGACCACATGTGACTGTTGTGCGCGTGCGCATTTGGTCATGAGTTGACTTTGAGGCAGCCGATCGAGACCACGAGATCGTGCTTTTCTTTAGGTATGCGATGAAGATAATGCGCCCATATGCAACCAAAATGAACACGATGACCATTGTTATTCCGACGGAACCAGAAAGAGAATGTCCAGTAATAAGCTCAGATTCATACAGGTCAAGTTCACACACCCATTGATAGCGATCACTTCCAAAATTCAAACTAGGCAAAGATCCAAACCCCAAGCCCAAAATCCACATCAGCAAAACGATTTTTATTGTTTTCCGTCTGGTCATTATGTTTGGATACCGAAGGGGTCGAGATATCGCAATGTACCTGTCCACGGTTATGGCCACCAATAATAACACCGATACTGATGTCAGCATATAAGCCGGTAGAAAGAACAGGGTACGGGTGCCAGCTTGACAAGTGAAATCACTGATAATTAATCGGTTCGAAATTGTCAGAGGTATAGCTATTAAACCGGTTAGAAAGTCTGCAATCGCTAAACAGAAAATGTAATAATTATTCACTTTTCGTACCTTTTTGAAGCGTAAGAATGTTACTATAACAAGACTGTTACCAAAGATTATCGAAATTATAATCAACATATAAATACCGATGTAGAATATAAGTCCAATAAGACCCACCCTTAGGTAAATCCTTCCTCCTTCCGGTGTTGCATTCTCGAGTGATTGGATTGACGTTAGCCTAAAGTTATCTTCCAGCGAATCCATTGGTTTTAAAGTTTATAATTAGTGTGAGTATAAGTTGAGATAACACAACAATAAAGACTGTTCATTTTACGATTAATATATAATGTAATCTCACAGTGATATCCTTCTCCTTGATTTTTGGCAACAAAATAGTTCACAAAACATGAAAGATGAGAAACAAAAATCACCTTCACTTAATGACGTCAAGTTTTAGACTGCATCCAGGTGATAATTTTAACGTATGATGAAGCAAGATCAACCTTTGAAAAACTCATCATTGCATTACCCTTACCAAAGATAATTTACTCCTCTGACTTAAGTTATGATTTTCGACTGGGGTTTCATAATTCTAGCAGAGCAAGTTTCTTTAGACCTAAGATGGATCGTGTTACTACTACATGCAATTATCATCTACTGTTATTTCACCAAACCTGCCTCATTGATCATTCAGTGAGTTTCAATCTCATTTTAATAACCTTTACTTCCTCAAAATGACTCAAGAAATGAAACATTCCTTTTAGAGTCTCCGTTAGCATTTACCTCGATATATCATATCTTGAAGATAATAGCAATTTGCTTGGAGCCAAAACTAATGACATTTCTATAACTTCATTACAACTGAGTTGTATTAGGCGCGTAACCAGGATTTCCTAAAGGGGGTTGAGTATGATGGATCAGGAAGCTGGAAGCAGTGGCGCCGCCAGGATATGGTGACTGGGGGGCACCGCAGATAACGTCGTAATGCGTCTGCGTAAGTTAGTTGTACCTTTTTATGCGCCCCTGTGATTGTATACAGCAGTGGGGATCCTTTCTTTGTCACTACATAAAGGTGCCGTTCTGGGGGAGGGGTCTAAGGGGAGGGATACTGTCCCCTCCCCTTTGAGAAATTTTTGTTAATTTAAGGTTGCATAGATGCAAAAAATGGCGCTATTATTGGGATATTTTTTGGAGCTGATCATATATGGCTAGGAAATGTTCTTAATTAAGTGAATTCTAATTTTTCCTACTGGCTGTAGGATGCATGTCTTTTCCAACTGAGTGGGGGCGGGTAAATTGCACCTTCTTTTTTCTGTTTTTATGCGTCTTGCGATTGTATACAGCAGTGGGGATCCTTTCTTGTCACTAAATAAAGGTGCCGTCCTGGGGGGGTGTCACTACATAAAGGTGCCGTCCTGGGGGAGGGGTCTAAGGGGTAGTCCCCTCCCCTTTGATAAATTTTTATTAATTTAAGGTTGCATAGATGCAAAATGGTGCTATCTTTGGGATATGTTTGGGAATTACCATAAATAGTTGGAAAATGTCCATAATTTAGTGAAGCCCCCCTTTTAGCTACTTTACTGCTTTCTGTTCGGGGAAAGTTTTTAAGCTAAAATACGTGCGTGGAGTTCACAGAAACATTCTTGGGGTATTACGAAAAATTTCCTTTGCTTAATTGTGCATTATAAAAGGGTGTTTAAGCCCGGCAGACACTGGCATAGGCCTGGAAGCTCTGGATTTATTATATAAATTGGGTCACTGACATAATGCTTATTAGTTGACATCCAAATGATAGAGTATGATGCGGAGCACCTTAAAACTATCGTATTCTTACCAAGTTTGAAAAACATCAAGACGAACAGCTTCCAACAATGGGGAATGGGCGTGAGGGAGGGTATAGGTGCAGGGAGGTGATTTTAGACCCAACTGATAGGTACAGCAAAAGGGGTGAAGGACTAACAAACGCGTTTAAGAATGCTTTTTCGCCGTAAGTGTATACTAACGATCACATCTATACCTATAATGGCTGCGCGCAAAGGGGCGCGGTAAAAATTTTTTGAAAAAATATATAAAACGGCAAAAACGTACTTTTAACCTTCCACATCATGCTACATATTAGTTTGAAAGATTCCATATCGATGCGATGCCCGTACAGAGGTTGGAGATGTACTTACTTTTTTTTCAGAAAAGTGTGATGAGAAAAGTTGCATGTATAATTATTACCTTGATAATGGTCATGAAATGGAGATCAGACTGCAAACCGTGAAGAATGCGCGCCAAGCGCGCAGAAATCTTTCATTACATATGGCCGTTTCCATGACAAGACCTATATTTATGCTCTGCATCGAGACACTTTCAAATCCCCAACAAACCTATATGCCAATCACAAAGCCAGTGTTTACCTGAGAATTCGTAAACAGCTTTCAACTGTTACTAGTGCTGTGCTTTTAAGCGGGAGTTGCTACCGGAAGATGTTGATAATAAGAGCAATACTGAGGTAAGGTTTAAAGACAGACAGTCATCACCCCAAAGTATATTTTTAGTGTATGTATATCAAAATTCTCAGTTGGTGACTGCTCTTTGATTGACATCAAAGTTTGAAAATTTGAAAGATGCAGAGTAGCTCACATTCCACACAAGGCAGAGAGAGTACTTTTATTACATTTTATAGCCTTGTATGCTCACCAGGACATGGCCTTAAAACAGGTTTATTCTTGCAAAAGGAAGAGCCTCATACAGTTATGGGAGGAGCTAGAAGATGCATAGTTGGGAGAATTGGAACTGTCTGGGATCATGAAAATTCCCCTTTAAGGCGCTCGGAGCGCGCGAAAATTTTGATAGTTTGCGAAGGATTTGCGAAAATTCTGATAGTTTGAGAACCATTTGTGATAGGAAATGATTACAATAAATCCATCATTCGGTCGAAAACACACCTCACCCTACCCCCTACAGAAATCTATACCTTAAACGCCTTTTGAGATCATTTTAAAAATTTTCCCAAAAAATTGTGAAATCGATTGGGGGGGGCACGCGCCCTCATGACCCCGTGCCGGCGCCACTGGCTGGAAGAGGGACAAGGGATGGCGCCATGATTTGCCAGTTCGAGGCAAGTTTGCTGACGGAGGCCACTAACCCAAGGCCCCGACAAAGGTGACGGGTTGCCGGATCGAACACGAAAGTAATTATCTGGGATCTCGACCGGACCAACAATGTTGGAATTTTGTGAAACGGAATTTGACAAATTTGGTGCTTTATAGTAAAGAGAGTTTGCAAAACTGGAAATTTTTTGCACAGAATTTACGTACTTTATTAACGAATCTACATTCCTTGAGAGCTAAGCGATGTAAACCATCAGGACGATTCATCTCTGTTGAGGATTACGTGTTTTTAAAAGGCTCCTAAAAGAAGTTGGAAAAGTTCGCTGACGGGTGGGGGCAGTTTTCCCCTAGGGGGCATCGCACCCACTTATCGCCACCCCTGAGAAGAGCTACATCTATAGCTCTACAAATAGACTGGAAAAGAAACAGAAGATGGAATAGGGTGGCGCCAGGATTTGATAAATGATGGGCGGCAGCTGGTGAGTTAATTTGGATGTAAGTGATTTTTGCACTTTGCCATTTCATGTCAGTATAGACTACATTTGGAAGTAAGTATGCAATTAAGAAGTGCCAAGCTTTGTGAACGTTGTATTTTCCAGAATATCTGACATATAGAATACATCAAATGCCCCCGCAGTGCACCAAATCGCAAACGACAAAAAAAAAAAAAAAAAAAAAAAAAAATTAGAGGCAAAAACTTGTCGGGGGCTGGCCCTAACGGGGATAACACGCATTGCATAGTATCAAACCTTTCACGAGACAAAGTAGCTCATCCCACCTTCGCCCGAAAACTGTATGTGACACTTACATTTGAATAACTATGGACTGATCGTAATTTTGGTCGACCATTACAGAAACTTGCTCCGGGTAAGGCAGGTACAGGTTACTGGATGGTGTGCTTCAGTAGATTCTACGCACGGGGAGAAGAACGCACAGAAAGTTTTGCTTGAAGAATACAGATAGGTCCACCAAGATCCGATCCAGGATCGGGTAAATTGGATCTAACAACTGGCCCCCTCTGATTTTCGGAATGACGGAAAGGGGTTCTATGACAAAGAAAATCTTAAGGTATAGGCCACATGCCCGTATGGCATGAATTGGACTACCTATGCAAATTCAGTGGCATATTTAGAGAGACTTGCCAAAATGGGGCAAAGGCTCTTGCTCTTGATCAGGGCCGAAGTCATGAGCTGTGTGGGCACATAGATACTAAAAGGTATCACACGTCATCAGGGGCGGCGCCAGGGTATTTTGAAAGGGGTGGCAAACATGGGGTGAGTAATAGCCGTCCTGCGAGAGGGGTCGAAGGGGAGAAAGATACCCCTCCTTTTTTAAAAAATTTTGTAAATTTTAGGTTGTTTAGATGCCAAATGGTGCTTTCTTTTGTTATATTTTTTGTACTGTCACCCCACCCCCACAAAATTATGTCTTAAAATGTTATTTAGACGATTTTATTTTTTTGAGCTAAAAGCCATAGGGGTGGCAAATGCCTACCCTGCCACCCCTGTGGCGCCGCCTCTGCACGTCATGATTGCTAGAATGCGTACGTGGAAGTTCAAGTTGGAATCACCGAAAGATGCAGCAAAGTCCCTGGAACTCCAGCCTAGTGCTACCTTAAGTTTGGGGTCAAGGAGACCGTCACATTCCTTGAGAAAGCAGAGGGCAAAGCCGTGTAAACTCTGGCTGTTTACAGTATTGTGGTCATCAGAATAAAGAACTTATATTTTCCTTACAAGGTCAAGTTGAGCAGCATGCGAATTGCAAAGCACACCTTAATTTTCACTGACGCATAGGAGAATTTTCTATTAAGAACAGACTTACAGAACAGAGTTGCCCCTTTATTACGGGATTAACAAGCATTTTAATAAATTCACCCCATCTCGCAGTTGCTATGGTCAGACTTCCAGACTTGTTAACAATACCTGCAACCAGCCACAAAGAGAAATGAAAATACCTGTCTAAAAAGGAAACCGTGTATCTTGGATTCTTAAATGACGGCCCGCGAGGCGATCCCTTCCGGCCGCGAAGATATTGAGGTCTAAAACAAAATGAGGTTGGAAAAATAAATTCGCCAACAATAATCACATACCTTTTCGAGATATAGTTTGGTGCGGAATAATCACCTTTGTTACTTAAAATGAAGTAGAGCAGGAGTTCTTCATTGTTTCGTGGGGGGAGGGGGGGGGGCACATTTTCAGCATGAAAATCTCGCGGACCACAAACGGGGCGGTAATTAGTTTCTGCCAGAGGGGGATTCTGTTTTGAAATGTTCAAACGACGCCAATACGGGAACGCGAAGCCTTCCTTTTAATAGCGCGGAGTGTCTAGGGGTCCGTCAGAGGGTCACTAGTGGCATGGGGTCCTGGGCAACACTCCTGTGAAAAACGGAGATGAAGCCAAGCTCTCATGTATGGACGAAACATATGGCCGAAACGTAAAATTATCTTCAAATTCCATATATATGAGGCGTACGTACTGAACAGATCACTGACGTAACTGAAGGGGGAAGGAGGCGGTCGCCCCCCACTTGTCGCCCTGGGACGGTCTGTCGGTACATTTGCTAATCTTGTCGGTACATCCGCCCCGTGTGAACGGCGACTAGTTTCCCCGACGGTTTACCTGTTTTTGCTCTCAAGAGGACAATTTCTCTAGTAGGAACCTAAAATTTCCAGCGCGCTACGCGCGCTGTAGAGTTACTCCAGTTTCTCCAATAGTTCCATTCTACATAGCTAAATAGCATAAGTCCTGTCACCCTTACCAAGTAACATAAAGGCAGAGTACACAGGCTATGTAGAGGTCGTAAATTTCATCCCATATAGCAAAGCCTAGTTACTGTTCTCTTGTGTGTATGTGTCATGCGGTAAGGTTTGTTGGTAAGGGACTCACGGAGCACAGTTTGGCTATTTCAGAGGGTAGTCCAGGTGGTTTCGATGCAATGTATGTTAACGTTATCCCCGATACGGTCTACAGCCCCTACAGTTTTTAGTTTTTTTTTTCCTTTTTGCTCGTAATGATTGCGTACGTTTTTAGTGTAAGCCGACAAAAATTTTCTCGCGCTTCGCGCGCCTTGCAATATTGGGGACGCTTTACCCAATCTTCCTCAGTTCCATTACGTATAGCTAAATTTAGCACAAACCCTTTCCATCTTTTCAAGTAACTTAATAAGAAGAATACATGGATTTATGTAAATATCGGGAATTTCATCTCATTTCGCTGAACTAAGTTTATGTTCTCTTGTGTCTGTAGGGCGGTGCAGTTAGTGACTCGAGGAGGGAAGTAGGCTACAATGTAAGTTGTACCCGATAGGGTACAACTGCAAGGACAATTGACCTATATATCAGCTTTAAATAAGTATAAATTCTTTTTAGTGTAGGCTTATCCCCCAAAATTTCGCGCGCTTCGCGCGTATTTTCACAGTTTAGATTCCAGGAAAAACATTAAATCAGCGCGGAACTATTTTCCTCTAGTTTATACAAATTTTATGCAATATATGCCCCGCACGGTGGCATAGTATAATACACAGGTATTCCCCAAACCCTCCCTCACCAACAACTTGACGCGATCGGGGCTGTCGGGGCTTCGGGTCGTTGGCCCTCCCGTCGGGAATCTGCCTCCCGTCAGGCAAATCCTGGCGCCAGCCCTGGGTGGATGGAGGGGGGGGGGTCACGGGTGCGACTATGATTGTTAAGTGATAACCCTTTGAAAAAGTGTCGGAATTGACTTAATGCTGTCGGTAAATTTACCTTATTTTCATCCCTGCCCCCCCCCCCCACCTCTATCATCCCAGTTACCGGATATTAAACTTCGTGCTAGATTCAGAATATCCACTGGCACCTAGTTGAAAAGAATGTGTTTGGGTGGGGCCTAGGATCTTTATCATGACACTTATACTGACGGGAGGGTCTCCATCTGTCGGTACACATAACTTGCCAAGAACATAATTGTTAAAAATATCCTCCAGATTGGCTCAAGCCTTGCCTTGTAAGATGTATCTAAACAATCGTTCACTTCAACTTCAAGATCTCATTATTGTGAAAAAAAAAACACTTCGAATAAAGCTAGCCGTACACTCAGTGTTGTAAAGAGTCATGGCTCGGGTCACTTCTTCTCAAAATGATAGTGACTCGAGAGAATTCAGGAGTAATTTCCCCACTGAAATAGTACAGTGACTCGAGTCAATGACTCGACTCGAGTCACTTAAAAGTTTGACAATTAATGACTAGAGTGACGAATCTAGTGACTCGATTACAACTCTGCGTACACTACACGACTTAGCACACCGCAATCCAACTCGATCGTCGGGTCGCCAACAGTCGTGAGGTATGCAAGAGTTTAAGACTGCAATTGGCGTTTTAAGATCAGTTTTTAGTCGCGCCGACTTCAGTCGGGAAGAACCAACATGTTGGTTCTTCCCGACTGAAGTCGTCGCGACTTAAAACTGTTCCTAAAACTTCCAGTCGCAGTAATAAACTATTGCACACTATACGACTGTTGGAGATTCGACGATCGAGTTGAGTTTCGGTGTGCAAAGTCGTGTAGTGTACGGCTGGCGTAAGGCAAACATAAGGCAACTTTAAGGCCTTCTTTTCTTCTACCAAGAAGCATGCGTCCTTCAAAATAAGTTGGAAGGCCATGCAACTTGGTCTGGCTGACTGGCTTTCCCGATCATCCCTCACTGAGATCTGGCCCAGGGGCGGATCCAGGATTTCTGAAAAGGGGGGGGGGCGAAGTTGTTCGACCTGCGATTGATGGCACTATACCATCTAAGCGGAGCGCCACCACCGGTTGGCGCGGAGCGTACAAGAAAATTTTTGACAAAATAGACCTCCCAGATCGCCGGAAATAGCACTTCCCATGTCTCATTTTTGCATTTTCTGCTTCATATAATTTCATGTCTCAACTCTCAACACATTAATTTTTTCCACAAGTTATTAACAGAAGACAGTTATCACAGGCACAGCGCCTTACTACAATGCATCCTGTTCAAGGCGTCTAATCAGATCATTAGTAGTCATGTTCTAATTTGGTGAATATTGAAAGACTTCCTTGAGAAATTTGCGGCCCATATCTTAGTTCGACTTGATTCCAGGACACAGGTACCTTGCATTGACATGTGGGCGTAAATGTACGTTTTATCACGTGCATGTTCCCCTCTGCCTAATTTCTCTGTGTGGACTCAGTGAGAAAGTAAAAATGACCCAAAATGCACGAGACTTGGCAGCCCTGTCATTGTCTTGGGGGTACGTCCAGGCAGTTTAATCATGGTATTATTGTAGGCCTTACATAGTATCAAAACTGCGCTGTAGGCCAATCGTGTCCTCCCCCGTTTCCCCGCTTCCGCCGCCTATGCGTAGCATACCAGAAAATTTGGGTAAAAACACATCCCAGATAGCCGGAAAAGACACTTCTAAGGCCTTGTAACTCGCATGATTTTCCATCTTAATTCTCTTTTGCAGTGGCGTAGCTAGGATTTTTTTTGTTTGGGTGGCTCTGGGGGCTGGAGAGTTTTGTGGGGCTCCCGTTTACTATCTAAGCGGAGCGCCACCATAAGTTGGCGCGGAGCGTACCCAAAAAATTTGAGATTTTAATACATACCACATTGCCGGAAATGGCACTTGCCAGGCTTGACAGCAGCCATCAAGAAGTGCAATTTTTGTGAACAAAACGTAAAGTTTGATTTTAGTTTAGGACGGATTAGCTCAGCTGGTGGGACTTTTTTGTCCAAGTTTGAATCCCGTTTTACTCAGTGGCATACGTAGGATTTCTCTCACGGGGGGCATGCAGTATGTTGTGTGATCGCCGGCCTGGGGGAGGGGTCTAAGGGGTGCCCCTCCCCTTTGAAAATTTTTGAAAAATTAGGTGTACTTACATGCAATCTGGTGCCACATATGTTACTTTCTGAAGTAAAATTTGTGTTAAAAATTTACTTATTTTTAGGAACTAAAAAAAAATCGGCATCAGTGGGGGGGGGGGGGGGCATGGCCCAGTGGCCTTCCCCCTGTGTACGCCAATGCGTTTACTATCTAACCGGAGCGCCACCATAGGTCGGCGTGGATAGTTCCAAGAAAACGTGAGGTTTTAATACATCCCAGATGGCCGGAAATGGCACTTGCCAGGCTTGATAGCAGCCCATCTCACCTGATGCGCACTGTCTCGTAAGGTATTTTTCGATTGGCGGATGGTATTGTATCGGTATTGTATCGTATTGATTGTATCCAATCATGTGCAGTAAGATAGCATGCGTGTGAACTGTCCAAATCGACACAAACTGATCTGCTGTGCGCTATGACTCCCATGCTTCGAGGTTGCTAATTACAGCTTCCGTCATTCTCTATCACTCCACTCTCTGTCCTTCTCTCTATCTCTTCTTCTTTCCGTTTTTTCCCTCTTTTTTCCCTTTCATTTTTTTTTTTTTTGCATTTTCAAAAAGGGGGGGGGGCCGGGGCCGGGTCGGGCCCCCCTAGATCCGCCCCTGTGGCCAATCATTGTCGGACAACCGCCCATCGTTTTGATTTCACAGTGGGCTTGTATAGATAAGTTAGTCTATTCATTTTAAATTCTGAAATGAACTTTAATGGAAAGCGCCCGCCCGAGGCGCGTGATGATTTTGGGTAGTCTGTGAAGATTTTTGACTGAGATCAATTGATCCAGGGGCCATGGAGCCATTTTTGAAGGGGGGGGGGGGGCTCATCATCGAAGCGACCCAATATATGTTCAAGAAAATAAAGCCTGTCATCCCAGTTAAAGGCTGCCCAAAATGTAAACGTCAGAAAAAGTGCGGGGACTAAAGCCCCCTACCACCCTCCGTCGTGCAATTATTCGAAGAGGTAATTTATGCAGGCTACCTTACCCGCATGCAGTGCTCCCCTCTTCTTTGATTTTCCAATTTGTCTATTCGTCAATTTCTTGTCATCCGAAAGTAATTAACCGAAAACAGCTCCGCCGTTTCATATATAAACTGTAGGCCCTATATAAGTCTCCATCATACTGCCCGGACCAGGGAGGTTCGTTTAGGCAAAAAATGATCCAACAGACTTAAAAGGTAAACACGGTCGCACTTTTTATGATTTCGGTGGTAGGAATATTCATTTCACTGACACGAAAATCGGATTTTTCTCTTACAGGAATCTGCGAATTGGCGTAGACTGGAAAATTTAGTGTGCGGCAGTCGAAATTCCGGATTACCAATTTTCCATGTTTTATCAGTTTTACCAAGTGGGTGGGGTAACCCTGTAGTGGCTAATATTTCTACGCTACCCAATAACCTGGCCTCGGTCCGAAATTGCTACTCTGTGCTAGTCATCACTCATAGGCATTTGATTAAGTCTCTTGCACCCGCGTTTCCATTGGTTCACCGTACCTGTGCAAGCAAACAAGCCAGCAGCTCTCCATGATTACATTATTTGTATTTTATACTTACTGGGGACAGATTGCACGTCATACTCACTTCAGGGATATTCGCACTTATTGCCTCAGTTACACTATCGCAGGTACTTATTTGTTTCGACGTTATTTCTCGATTATTTTAATGTCTGGTTCTCGAGTTTTGGAGCTGTACATCCTACTGTGTTAACGTTACGTACGTACAGCTTAGGCCAGGCTTATCAGAAAGCCCCGTGTACACTATCATTATCAACATTTCGGGACGCATGTGTCGACACATGTTGCTGACACACCTGGACACAGGAATTTTGACCTTGTATAAACTAGACACATGTCACGGACACATGTTGCGACACACTTGAGCAACATGTTGTCAAAAATGAGCGGGAAAGCAGGATTTAGGAAATGAGATCTAGGCCTAGAGGATTCAGAAAGGAAAAGATGTGTTTGGGAGCAGCTGAAGTAATATTGGCAATTGTCCATGGGGGTCCACGTTCCCTGAGGGGGTCCAGCAGTTTCATGCCCTGAGGTGCACCTCATGTACCCCTACACTAACCAGGGATGGCACCAGGATTTGCCCGACATTGGGGAAAAGCTCCCCGGCGGAGGGGGGGGGGGAAGCAACCCGAACCCTCGACGAAACAATGTCTGAAGTGAAATTTTGGTTTGGGCTCTTATTGGAGAAAATTTGAAAAAGCTGAGCTTTTAACATAGCAAATTTTTTAAAAAAAAATGGTTTTCAACTAAGAAAATTGGAAATTTTGTTTTTTTTTTTTTGTAGAATTTGCCCTAATTTTGAGCTAAAAGGGCTTGTATAATAGAGTGGAGTTTCTTCTTTTTTACTCATTCAAAATGTCATTTTGGATCGCGGAAGGATATTGCAAAAAAGTGCCTGAAATGTCTTCAGTTTTCTCTATTTTTGCAGGATGAGTACTTCAGTTTCTTTCCTACCATATACATGTATCACAAATTGAACACATCTCTTCAGCAACATGGTCTAAACTGTCCCCCCCCCCAAATTTTTGTAGGGTGTTAAATTCGTAGCGTGACATCCTCGGTGGATATTCTCCTTGAATTAGTGGTGCACTACCTACAGGTGGATCAGCTGCTGATTCAAAAACGATTTCTGATTGGGCAGACCTTGGACACATGTTGCTGGAAAATTGATTTTGAATTATTTGACAACATGTGTCGATACATGTTGGGACACATGTTGCCAATTTTTTTGCTCTGTACACACTTTCAACATTTTTGGTACAGTATTAAACAAGGTGTTGTAGCAACTTGTGTCGACACATGTCTGAAATGTTGAAAGTGTACACAGGCCTTAAGCCGAAAGGCTGCCATTGCGTTACGCTTCAGTTGTATTTCATTGCCTAATCAGTTCATTCTCATTACATCTGGTTATCTACTGGCATATACAGTATGTTCTTTGTATCAGCCCTCGTGCTCATGGTATTACGGAGACACCATACTGTACATGTCAGTCGCCAGGTAGCCTACAGCCTGGCTACACTGCAATTACGTAGGCACAGCATACATTATCATAGGCTAGCACCACTTCATTTCATCTGTGGATGGTCTATTCAATTATTTGTCATTGATCAGCATATGTAGCTTAACTGCGGACTCATTAGCATGAAGCTCATAGTTTAAAGTCGCATCGTGCCAAAGCTTCCCTCTTCAATAATTTACACTTGGTTCACTTGGCCACTCCGACATGGAGGTTGCGTAAATAGCCAAGTTCACATCATCACTACTCTAAACCTTGTTGTAATCAACACCTCTGTCCCTAGCTTCTTTTTAGTGTCCAGATCCCTGGAGCATCTCCCCCTCCCCAGTCCTTCTCAACTCCAGGGTCGTATGTAAGCCCAAGATGTTTAAGTCTAACATGATAAGGCAAATGTCTCACCTCGGGTATAAGACAAGTGGCTCTCCTCTGAACTTGCTCTGAAAGAAACTTGTCCTTTTCATAGAAGGGACTCCAAGCCTGGGCTGCACAGTCGAGATGGGGTCTTACCGTACCAAAGTGCTTACACCAATTTAGTATATACTGTATAATTTCTTTCCTAAAACTACTGAAATTACTCTTAATTAATAAGTCCAAGCACTCTATTAGCCTTACAGTAGCATGGAATGGACTTAAAAAATTTTGAAAAAGTTTCATTTTCACTCTGCATCTGAGCATCCATGCATCCGCCCAAAAATACCGTAGTTGCAGCGGACTTAGGAAAAAATTACCGAAAATTCCATCCATATTTGTAAGATGCCCTTATTTATGTCGGTAAACATCTTTACTCCGCATCTGATCATCGGGTCCAGTGGAGGGAGTGATTGCTATGGGCTTAGAAAATTTTTGAAAAGTTTCTGCATAGAGCCAACACATTATTATGGACTACTGTAATGAGTTTCCCAAACTTTGACTTGGCACCCGCGCATCTGGATGCTCAGAATGAGATACAACCCTCCAGGCTCGAGTGGCCCTGTACTCTATACTGTAGTTACTCCCGTTGGCATTTCCAAATCATGTTGAAAATTACCATAGGCCTACATGGCAATGGCCACAGTATAGAGGTTGCGATAATTAGGCTATTGATTATGCTGCCGCCCTATCAGTGGGGCATCCCTAGTGCTGATGTAATTTGTGAACAATTGACTGCCATAGTAACGGGCATAAGAAATTTGCCCATTGCTACCCTTGTAGTCCTCATTCTTGCTATTGGTAATCCTTTGTTACAGCGACAACTTTAAAATGAGGGTGGAAATATCCAATAACAAAACAGTTCCGGCAAGGGATATGCTGAATAGGTCACAGGTTTGTTATCGGGCGATCAGCATACGTAGTAACAAACAAAAGTGGAACAGGTTAATGTGTTTGAAAGACCTTCAAATTACATTCTATAAAGAATGTCTTAGCAAATGAAATATAGCTCCTCACAACCGATTTTAAATTTAATACCACACTTGTTTCCGTTCCACCACAGAAATGTTGGGCAATCACCATGGATACCCCAAAAGCTATTGACTACAGTGCTACTGTAGAATCTACAACAGGGTAATTGAGTAAATCTGGACATGAACATTTCAGACAGTTTGTTACCCTGACTATTAACAGTACTGTATATAGTGGGGCTTCTTTTGTTTCATGTTTTAGTCAACTTTGATTATGTTGAATGTTTGCCATTTCCAGGATGGATATAAAGAGTGGATCTGGAGCAGTCTGTTCCTCTTCTTCATACGTATGTCAGACTCGGCTGTTCAAACCAAACGATAAGTTCTTTGAGGATGGGGATGTTTATTGCAGTTTACAATCCAAGCAGCATTTCATCGAAGAAGAGGATGTGTCACAGAGGTTACAGTAAGTGCTTTCTATAACATAATTCACTTGTAGCACACTGCAGGTATGCTATAAGACTGATGGGTAGTGAGTTCAGTGCTTCTACAGAATCTGTAATTTGGACCGCTTCTTATATCTGCAGGACCCAATGCTACCCACTCTATCCATCAATCCTATTAAAGGAGTCTATGGGACTGCATTCAATTGACAGAATTGGGGCAGGTATTCACTAACATTTGCGTAAGTTCTTGGGTAAGTGAAAGTACTTATGGACTGCAAGAACTTCCTTAATGGGATTTGCCAGTGACAAAAGTCAATGACTTCAAAAAATGCAGAAAATTTTTTTCTTCTAGGAGGTGAAAATTGCATCTCAATAGCTTGTAGCGTTTGGAAGATACAGTACTAATTTTCAAAGAAATGCAATTTTCTCTCAAGATAAAGTGCATTATGGGAAATCTGTGATGTCATCGTGGCACATTAATCTGACAAAGCATTGAATTTCTTTATGATATTTACACTAGTTGTAGGGAATATTTAGAACCTTTGTTTGTTATGCCTTACATATGGTGTAGATTTATACTTAACCTACTGTACATAGAAAGATATTCAAACATTCCAACAGTATCAAATTTCAAGGACAATGTTCAGGATATTCAATTATACACTAAAGGAAAACAAAATAAATCTGAGGCAATGTGCCCACTTTACATAGCATTCTGTGACCTTGATGAGAACTGGAGGTATTTTTTGACAAAAATTTCCTGTAGTCTTTAATATAAGATATCTCGAGTTAGAGAAAGAGTATTGCTACAGGGTTGAGGGGGTATTTATTAACGTGAAATTTTTACTCTTTCTCAATTCTCATGGGACCCTGAAAGCCACTGGAAAGTGCCTTTAAGTCATATTCACGAAAGCAACTCATGCAGTTCGTAGAAGATATTCTGTGTAGCGGCAATACATGCACATGGACCAATCGTGTGTGCGGTTGCATCTCTCTTTGTCACATTTTGTGCCAATCACATTGACTGTTATTGTTAAAACGACGCGCATGGTCTTCTGTGGTTACTCCTGCGGCCCTATGTCATGTACTCAACCATTTGGTACAATGTGTCTCTTTATAGTATGTGTTACCATGGCTTTTTGTTCGTACGACAACTCTGAAGCTTGCATAAAATGATGCAGAATTTAAAAAAGTTGCGAATGCCGACTAAGCAAGATATGCTTCGCAAGTCTGACTTAGGCCAGTTTTTGTGGGAAGTCTTTGTGAATCTGGCCCCCTGAGCACTTCTATTGCATATATTTTTTGCCCAAACATGGCCTATGTTCTGCTGCAGTTTGAGAGCTTGGCTCCCCTCTCTCTCCCCAGATACCATCTACAGTACTGTACCATGTATATACATTTTCTTTATGTTGTAAGTGCTGCATGCATTCATTGACACATTGTGGTGAAAGGTATGACACAATGGTCATCATGTGGGGCTGTTTTTAACCACTAGCTACGAAGTTTAAAATGCAGGTCACGCTAGAGCAATTTCGGATAGGATTGCAGTCCGATTTTTGTGAGTTTTAGTAAAAATCTTCTAGATCCCTGGTCAGAAAGAGCCAAAAATTCACCATCCTGTGAAACTATATGGTTTGCATCAGAGGACTACGAAAATGAAATGAAAACTAATTATTTCGTGACGTCACATTGGCAGACAGCATTTATCGGACAGGCATGCAAAAAATCGAATTGAATAAAGAAGTACCGCTCTGTTGAGGGGTATAAGGTACAGTATATAATGGTAGGAGAACAGTTTATCGTGAGACAAACTGGGATCAGTTATCCATATTGCATGACCAGCCTTTGGGCAAAGTCTGAATAAAAAACTATTGGTCCAATTTAGAAAAAAGATTCGGATCGGATTTTGGATTGAAAATCGCTGTAGTGTGACCTGCCCTTAAGGGTTTTCATGGGCAATTGTGTGAAATCCTTAAACATGCCTTACCAGTTCTTGAAAGTTGTTTTCCTTGGGCAGCTGTTCTTCTGTGTGTACAAGAATTTCAGATATAGCTCACTTACTTTATTGTCAATAGAGTGGGAATGATAGTATCTAATTCAACCCATTATAGCTAATGAATCATGGCTTGGACAGCATTTCTTTAATATCCAGTAGATGGAAGCCCCGGTGGGCCATGAGGGACCGATCATCTGGTGCGTTGTGAAGTGGGTCACAGAAAACAAAATAATTGGAGAAGTCTTACATTTTGTCAAAACTTTCAATATACTGTACAGTAGTTTACTGTACATCATCCAGCAAAGACAGGAAGTTAGGACTATACACTGCTAAAGTGTTGAAACACATGGTTTAGTTTTAAATATAGGTGAAACATCATGCATTAGTGAGAAGTGGGCCTTGAGCTACAAAAGGTGGAGAAACTCTAGTCTAGCTAGAACAAGGTATATGGATACTGTACAAGCATCTATCTTCTGATCCCAGATAGTTAAAATTCTACGTTTTCTTCCAGTGTTGCCCCCATTTATAAATGTCAGTATGTGGTGCATCCTGGACAAAGGCCTAGTAATTTTTAAATAAGTGCCCAAGGCCATATTCTACCCACAGTACAGGAAGTACACCTGTCAGCATTATGGAATTTAATTGAAGCAAAGTGCGGTCATCAGTTGTGAATTTACACACTTGATTTGATGTGTCAAGAAGGGGTGATGCAAGAGTAACGCCGGTACTGAAAGTTTGTTATTGATGTAATAAATGCACACAGTATGTAGCCATCACTTGTTGCTCAACAAAGGTTTGTTGTTAATGTAATAAATACCTGTATGAACACAGTATGTAGCCATTATACTTGTTGCTCAACACAAGTTTGTAGAGAGACATAACAGAGTGAAAGAGGTTACTGCAAAGAGCTACAAAAATGAAGTGCAGCTACTGTAAGCTTTCCTTGATTAGCTGCTGAAGGTTAGTTCTGTTTCTATTTTATTTCCAGAGTTTGTGAGTTTCATTGTCACATAGCCAGCTGCAGTCAAGTATTCATATCCCTGACAGACTATGAGAGCCATTACAACAGTGTTCACCGCAATGTATGTAGAATCTGCCATCGTGTGTTGCCGTCCAATCATTTGCTGGAGATCCATGTCTTAGAGTGGCACGATACACTATTTGATGTACTTGCTGAGAGGCAACCAATGGTAATCACCACTACTTCCACCTCCTCCCCCTTCATTCTTTATTTTAAAAATGAACAGGTAAACTATTATCCTAGCTATACACAGGCACAAGTATGGAATGGGAAGGTGGGGGTTAGGGGTGGGGGAAGGAAGGTAGAGCAGGTACAGTAGAATTGCTGTGTATTTTGCAGGGGTGAGAGAAACAGTTGCAACTGTGATTTTGAATAATATTGTCATCTCATTTGGGTGTTTGGGTAACAAGGGAAATCCCTCCACAATTCCCCCACACCCATCTACAGTAGCTACTGTATGCCCCTGAGGTTGACAGGAAGTACAGCAAGTGGGGTGATGCTCTTACCCTATTAAGCTTTAAGGTCCAGATCTTCTTTCCAAACTTAGCTCAGCATGTTGTACTAGCTTCAAGTTCTCCCACTAGCCTCTGTTCAATATTTAACTTGAAAGGAAGGAGGCATTACCTTAGTATCAGGTATCAGGAATTCTTTGTTCTAAGAAGTGAGTCTTTCGTGTCAGTTTATTGTTGTGACTCCTAGTTTTGAACTACACATGGACATCCAGGATTGCCCCTCAAAGCTAGACAAAAAAACAAAACAAAAAACAGTGAATATGTATCTGGCTTTGTTTTGGTTTCATGGATGAATGCTGGATGAATGCAGCTGGATGAATGCTGGATGAATGCTGGAGAGTGTTGTGTAAAGCCATGGAGGTGTTTTAACTTTCACATCATACATTGTATATCAGTTTGTATTGCATCACATCTTAATATCGTATGGTACAGTACCATACCCTATCACATTGTATCCTTTTATATGCCCATCAGTAAAGTTCTTCAACAGTTGGCACTTCATTTATACATACTTGTATCCTCACAGTTGCCATGCAATTTGCTCTATAGTTTACCAAAACTTCACATATGCATTTGTTTGGTTGTTTGCAGTTCCAGTGTCTTGTACAGGGATGTCCAGAGAGGTTTCTCAACCAGGGAGCAAGAAAAGATCATTTAGTATCAAGTCACCACTATCCCCGAAATTTTAGGTTTGACAAGAAGCTCAGCTACAAAAGGTTTGTAAGAACTTAGGCTGTAGGTGGCTTCAATTGCTACTATAAAACAGAAATCATTGAATTTTAATTCTTTTTCTTTCTTATCCTCTTATGTTCCATAGCAGGTCTGCCTTTTGGCTTTTTCAGCCAAATTTGAAAATATTGTGTCAGTTGCATAGTAAGAAATGAAATATTGAGAGTAATGTTGAAGGTATACCATACAGTACATAGCAGATTTTGAATTTGGCTGAATCTTTTTGAACATTCGGCCATTGGATAGATTTGATCTGTGAACCAGGGTTTTCACTCAGAATTTTTTTCAGGAGTCACAGACCCTTCAAAATAAATTTACAAGAGTCAAATTAAAAAGAGAAGGGGTCAAAATAAATTTGAGTTTAATACAACAAACTTTATTCCTGTTTTTTGTTTATTTTCCAGATTTGTGATGCTTTTCCACTATCCTTTTCTTGTAAGACATGATATTCAATCTGTTGATAATCAATATGGGAACTGGAAAGTACTACATTTTGTGAATTAATTTGCACAATGAATGTATTGGCAAAATTGCATTATCATTACTGATTGTTGGGGCGAAAAAGCTGTGCGTCAGTTTGACCCCAGAGGTTTTGTGTCTGTGCGTCAAAATGAAAAGTTGTGCTTCATTGACCCGGGTGCCCGAGTCAGTGAAATCACTGGTGAACCTTTTCCCAGACTTGCTGTACTTGATGTGTAGTAGGATCTTTTCTTCGCTGTATATGTGTGTAATGTGGTTGTAAGTTTACTGTTTATTTACAAACTTTGACTACTGTACTGTAAAGCAGAACTGGTGAAATCAGAAAGTTGTCACTGTTGTCAGAACTGAACAGAATTGATGCATGCTGTTGCTGGGAAGGGGTCTGCCAAATATCCATCCTAAGATTCACATTAACTTTTGGAAAATGAAGGTTTCAAACCATATTACTCCTAAATGGAGGACAGCATTTCAATGTTTATTCAAAGACATCTTTATCAGTCCAACCTGATGGTTGCAAACAAATAACATTAGTTTCTACTTTTAATTATTAATGATTTATGCTTTCAGCTGCAAACATCTTTTGGGAGGCAACTTATCATTAGTGGTGTAGTAAAGGTCCCCTTCTTTGAAGTCCTAGTCCGAGACAGTTCTTTGAGTCCGATTTCTAGTCTGATTCCCAATCCAGGGCCTTAGAGTCAGAGTCCGAGACTGAGTGACAGGGTTATAGTACAAGTCTAAGATGGAGTCGTGTACATAGCAAAATTTAGGCCTACATTAAAAATAATGTACATTTGTTAAAGCAGAACTTTTTTTTATACTACCTTCCATTGAATATTCATGTATGGTATGATATAGAAATTAACAATACATGGTTATTACATTTCAAAGAGAGTGCTTCATTCACCAAATTTGGAGTTGTGATAATTTGATTTGGGCCTTACCATGTCACCAGTGGGCCGTACCTCTGGTCTCTTGTTAGGGGAGTGCGTACATGTACTGTATGTATATATACCATGTCACCAGTAGGCCATACCTGTACCTCTGGTCTTGTGTCAGGGGCATACCTGTATATGTATATACTATGTCACCAGTGGCCATACCTCTGGTCTCTTGTCAGGGGAGTGAATACATACATACCATTTTTTGTTTCCCATAGAAAGTTTTACACTCAAATTATTCTATTTCAAAAACTAAGATCAGCATTTTTATTTTGAAGAAAAAGCAGCTGGTGCATGGGTAATGATACAGATTAAATGCAATCCCTTAACTCATGGTAGTGCTACCTCTGAGGTAGTACTTCTATGATTAAATTACCATCAAAACAATAAACTTTCCTTTTGTGTAACTATTTACTGTATATGGACAAGGGATTAATTTTCCAATGGGATATTCTGTATGGTTAGCCTTCAACCGCTGAAGAGGTGGTTGTCGAGAAGCGTACATAGCGTACATTGACAAATACTGTATTTGCCATATCTTAGCTTAGTTTAAGTATGTTAATTATGAATGGGAATGCACTATATTGCATATTGGAACTGGGTTGATGTTTTAGAATTTGTGATGATTAATCGTTGAAAAAAATGCACTGAGTGATGACTGTGAAATGTGAAACTCTGCAGAATTTGCTCATCAGAATTTTTGTGCAACATTCTGCTTGGTTTATATGAGACAAAAGTCAAACAGGGAGGATCTGGCTAAATGACTGATACTGACTCTTGTTTAAATATGCACTAGTTATCCACCAGATCCTTCATGAGTACGGCATTTTAAGGAAAATACTGCATTTGTGATACTGTACATAAAATTATCTATAAAACCGTTATTGATACAAATAGAATGATAAGTAATTCTCAACAAGATGTGAAGCTCAAACACCTCATTTTGAAGAAAATAGGTTTCCACAAAACGAAATTCATTGTTTGGTAGGTATAATATGGTCACTGAACGTCCAGTTGTTAAATGCATGACATCCCACCTCTTGTGAAGTGTAATGTTTTTTGTAAGAAAAGCTACCTGTATTGTTTAGATGTTGTTGGTTGGACTCAATAATTAGCCTAAATAATGATGAAAGGCACTAGTTTGTGTCCTGAAAATTGTTGCAATGCAAACAATATTTTCCTTGAAATTGGTTAGCCTGGTGCTTCGGTTGAGGAGGTGGCTTCTTCAGGGAGTCATTACCATGTGAGTGCATACAATACTGTATGCTGCAGCTACTGTACATGTAAGCAGTGGATTAAGGACCATCATAGATAGATAGTGATGTGAAGTGTCATACTCCTTAACATCTTTTCACAGTGAGGGTGGGGAAGGTGCCATAAAGTTTGACTCTAAGGGAAACAGGGAGGATATCAGTTTATACTGTATGCATTTCTTTTGTAACAATTTCAAATTAGAGTTGAAATATTTGTCCTGAAATTTTGAAAAATTTTCAGGGAAATATCAGGGAAAAGTCAGGTCATCTGAGGTCACTAGAAGTCAAACATTGAAAATCATGTTTACCAAATATCTCAGTATATGAATCATGAATAATGTTCACACCCAGCATTTGTTACATTGAGTAGATTAATTCTGGTGTTTTTAGTGGAGATCAAAGGTCATCTGAGGTCAAACACTGAAAATCTTGTTTGCACAATATGTCAAGGTAGGAAGCAAATCTTTTTCATAGTTAATCTGTAGATGTGGTGTGTTGTATAGAAGACCCTGTAATTACTGTGGGACATTTTTGGTGAGTAGATGCCATCTGATACCTGTGTAAATCTGTCAACCCGACTCACACATCTCGCTGAATAGGAACGTGGATACAGGGGCGTAAATACAGGGGTGTGACACCTCCCCCCCATGGAGATCAAAGGCGGTCTCTGAGCTCCAAAACGTTTGTCTCATAGCCAGTTCAGTATGCCGTTGTAACAGTAGACCAGACATTAACAACATTTGAAGTGAAAATTTTGCCCCCGAAAAGCCGAACAGCAAAAAAAAAGAAAGGTCTCCAGAATTTACGATACAACTATGGCAATGGGAGTCGGTCTCCAAGAAATGCAGTTGGTTCCAAAAGTTCACACCCCCCTGCAAATTCAAGAATATACGCCCCTGCATGGATAGTTTTCAGTCTTAGCATGTGAATACATTATATTGAATGGAAAAAGCATTCTGTTTGTATGGAGGTCAAAGGTCACTTGAGTTCATAGAAGTGAAACTGAAAACATTGTAAACATGGTATCTCAAGGTAGGGATCCTAGATGGTTTTTATACTTGATTTGGTGATTTAGCATTTAGACCAAAATATTGGCATGACAAGTAGTTTTCTACTTTGAGAGCTATTTCTTGTGAAAAAGTAAAATTCTAGTGCAATGAAGTCATCAAAACCTCACTGCATGTTTGCATTCTGGTTAATTGCAGCACATATTCCCAATGACATCTTTCGTTGCCATGCCTTAGTTACAGTATCTAGTTTTCTGTCCATAAGTTATGGCAGCCATAGACACCACACCATAGCATGAAGTATAATATACTGTAGCTCTGTAAAGTGATGGTCATATATGGTTATATAAAGTAAATACTTGTCTTTACTTTTGTAGTGAGCCTTCCAATGACTGTGGAGATGATGTAATGGAGGTTGGGATGGATGATGAAGACAAAGAAAGGGAGAGAAAGAAAAGGTTACCACGGAAACAAAGGTAGGACTACTATGAGTGGCATTTTGTGCTAGGTGAAACCATAATGACAAGCAAAAGTTGATGTGAATAACAACAATGTATAAAGTAAAGTTAAGCTATAAATTGAAATACAAGCTGTCAAGTATTAATTTGAACCAATTGAGTGACATGTTTTCTGGATTTAGTGTATCAGAAAATTCAGCTGCCAGTTTGGGAGCACTAAACACTAGTCCAAGTGAGATGCATTTTTGTTAGAAGGGCATTAGCTAGCAATGCCTCTCCTCAACTTTGAGAGAGCCAGAAACATTGTTAGGCACAGCTTTGCATCTGAGCATAAATCTGATTTTGTAAGTATACACACAGATCAAAAACTCAGTGATATTTCAAAAACAAAATTATTCCACTAAATTGTATGTAACATAAATATTTTGGAATCACATGGACAACTCTTTTCAAAACAGTGTGATGGGAAGCATTTCAAATGCAAATGAGACTTCCAGTTTATGAATTTTGGGAATGGCCATGCTTGTTAGGACTTAATGTACTGTACAGTGGTCATGTGTTTGCTAAGCCTTGAAGTAATCTTGTTGATTCTTGACAGCTTTGCTGAAGTATACCATTTTCATTGATGCATTTATATCACTGCTTTCTCTTCTGGTGCTGAATTTATTTGGAAATTTTAACATCACCCCTCCTCTCAATAGGTTTGTAAATGCACAAAGTTACTGATAGGTTTTAAGTAAGACTTGTGTACGGTAGCTCCAAGTTTACCATAGTGGTTGCCATTCAACAACATTTCTGGAAAACTGAGGTAATTCTAACTTAAAAAGTGCACTTCACCACATTTAAACTATTAGACATGCTTGAACTTAAAACAGATTTGATGTCCTCTTTATCACTGACACCATCAGTTCCTACAGATGGGTCCCCTGGCTTAGACCAAGGTGTAACAACACCTCAAATTCAGTTGCAGGGTTTTTAAGTCTGTCAAGAGGTGAAAATCCAGTTGTCACTTTAATAAATCTTTCTATGTACAGTAGTCAGCAGAAGACATATGTTCTTAGTCATCGGTGGCAGTTAAGTTCATTTTTGACGACTAAATGTTGTCCAAATTAGTTAACAAAAGTCATAGTTTAAAAAAGGTCTCCCCAATTTCAAAAGCTGTAATTGCCATCTTAACTCCTCACTTTGTGTAGCCAATAGCAGTAATGAAACCCACCCAAGCTAAGTGTTACTGTGTGCCACAAAATGGTAAAATTAGAAAAAATCTTTCAATAGTTTATGCCGCCTATTTGCACATTGCATAAAACCCAGTGAAACTAGAGAAGAAAGTAAACACTTATATAATAGTTAGTACCAAATAATTCATTGTGCTTTTATTCAGACATGGCCAGAAACAAAATGTTAGCAAGTTTAAACAAACAATTAAGGGTACACATAGACAGACAATATTTATAGCCAAATAAAATGTGAATACTTGAAAGAACAGAATAAAACTGCATACTAGTAAGTGTAAATTTGCTATGAGACACACATACTTGGAAATGGTTACAGAGTGGAATATACACAGGATGTTAGAACAACAGATTTCTGGGGTAAATGGGGTTCCTGGAGTTCACTGGGGTACACGGCTCTACTCAGGACATTAGTCACAGAGAAAATTAAAGTAGCTAGCTAATTGTGTACTTGCTTTTAATATTACATACTCCAAAAATGAACAGTATGATGGTCTGCTGGGCTGAAACTAAACCTCTCGATTCATGAGCTCACAATGCATATGATGATGATAGTCAAAAGTCACCGACACAACTAAATGAAAAAAGCATCTCATGAATACATCTATAATCATGAAACATTGGATGTATACAGTAAAAAATAACATAGAAAGAAGACTGGACAGCTTAGATATAAGATATTAACAATGTTACAAAGAGGATGCAGGACTAACAACAGAACAGAGTTACTGTAGCAACAGAAGTGACCATGCATGCAGCTTACATAGGGCCATGGAGTATCCACCTGAAAAACATGGAAAAAAAAATGAAATTTCCTTTCTGCATGGAATTTTACTGAATTTAGCAAAAATTGTCAGGTTCAAAATACATGTAAATTTTTGACAAAAAACTGAGTTATTTTCCTTCAGAACTATGTTAAATGAATGCCTGCATACATCAAATATATACACAGACATTTGACCATCTGAAATGGTGGGAAATTCACCTTAAAACCATCAGAACCCCTTGAAGTTACGATCAGAAAACAAGCAGGACATAAAGGAAAATCGGCAAAATTTTGCTAGTGTAGGCTCCAGTTTGCTTGTACTATAGTGTGTTAGGCTATGTCGCTTGTGTGTTGCAAGTGGTTGCTGCCTTCAGGATCATAACCAGACAAGTTTAGGACTTGTTTTCAACATAATTACTCCAAAAACCGAAAATCGTGGAAAGCAGTTGTGCTTGAAACAGAATTTTACGGATTTGGAAAGCTTAAACGGAATTTTGTGGTTTGTGAAGCAGAAAATCAGTGGCCCTACTTACAGGCCCTTACATGGCCTCATGGTTACCAACCTTTACAGGAACCCCTAGCTTCATGCATTTCTCCACACATTTAGCAAAGGAGAAATTGAAACCTTGTCATGTAATTATATAATCCTTTACATAGTACATGAAATACATATCATTGTAATCACGTTTACTTATTGACTGGACTACATTCATAATGATGATGAAGGTTGAACAAAACATACAACACTGAAATATTACCCTCCAAGGCAATGTACCTCTTGGCATACAATTCCACAACAACATTTACAGTACACTTATTTCTACTGTTTTTATATACTGAAGTTTGCACAGGTAGCAATGGCAATAATGATACATATTATTATCATTACCGTATTTATCATACCATGGGCGTCGATCCTTACTCGAAGTGTGGGGGGGACATGGCCACTTCTGCCAAAAAGTCACTTTGTAAAAATCTTAAGTCAATGGGTGTATTTCCAAAATGTGGGGGGGATGTGTCCCCCTGTCCCCCCCCCCCCCAGGATTGACGCTCATGTATCAGACAACATCACCATTCTATAAACAACGGGCTGAAAAGTAGACTTGACTCTTTAAAGGGAAATATGTTTATATTGCATCAACATAGCATCGATGGGAAATGACTGTTATTATTCTTCAACAATTCAGTCACATCAGTAAACTATTTCCCAAAGATATTATGAATTATAAGAGTTTTGAAGTTGCATCATTGGAAAATGTAAAAGTGTGGATGAATAAACTATTTGTATGCTATGAAGTACAGTACTGAATTTCTTCCTGTGAAAATTTCTTTCTTCAAACAAAGCATTTATCCAGGCACATTTTCTGAATTGGCTATCATTCTTTACCCATAAATCATAGTTTTGAAGGATTTAAAATTTTCAGTGTCCAACATGCAATATTTCTGGTTCATAAATATAATATTTATAGCCCCGCATTGCTATTTAAATGAAGAGCATTGTACCCCCCTCCCCCTTCCCGGTGCAAGTGACTTTGTCAGCTTCAAAAATGAATTTTAACTGTTGGGATTAACTGTTTTAGGTGAGTAGATCTATCCTAGAGAAAATAGCCTTTCCTAGAGTTAGTTTGCCTTAAATGTCCTACAGGTTTCTCACAGCATGCATGAGGAATGATGCTTCGTTAATAGTCTGCACAATACATTTGTTTTAGTACGATATCAATACACCTGAACCTGTCTGCTTTCTAAGTATTATAATTCATCTGTCTGTTGGCCCGTACCTACGTACAGGTTTAGCTAATATGTCAATGAAAGATGGGAATATAAAAGAGGATACAGATACAAGCAAATGCTGCCAAAAGGAGTGACAATTTCATTTTGTGGATACTTAATTGGTATTCACTTTTTCATCCTTTGATTGTTATCACTTGTCACTTCTAAGACATTTGATTGCATTACACACTGGAATTGTATAGCTCCATGTATGTGAACAGCTGTGTACACATTATCCAGCTGGAACAATACATGTAGGAAAATGTTGTGCTCCTTTTTACTTACAAATAGCTAGCTTCTTGAAGCTACCTAAATTTATAAATATGAAAAAAATAAATGTTGTCTTCAAAATAGAAGATTTGAGCACCCCCTCTATGTCCAATTTTGGAATGGCAATGACTCTCACTGATGTATTTTATTGATACAAATTCTGGTTTCTCAGTATATTGCAGATTATGTTCACAAGTCTAGAATTGCACTGTATTTCTTTAGCTGTGCACAGAGAAATTAACAAGAAAAATTAAATACTCTAGCCACTAAACTGGGATATTTGTATAGTAGGCTGTTTAGCTACAGCATACGTTTTCAGAAACAGCAAATGTTTAAGTAAGCCATTAGAGCTGCCTATAGTCAATTAGGCTGAAGTGCATGGAATATTCATCTATATATTTGGACTTACTTCTATTAGGGTTCCAGCTCACATCAGCTTTGGTAGAGGAGGATCAAGAACCTTTCAGAGAAAGTCAAGAAACCAAGTGAAGGAAGAACTTACCCCTGGGAATATAAAAGGAAAAAAAGAAAATCCCCAATTGGTTGTCGACTCTGAATGCACCGAGGAGGTGAGAGGGAATGGGAGACAGGGGGGGGGGACTTTTTTGTTTTTGTTGACATGAATTACATCTTTAGGTACAGTAGTCAGAACTTTTCCGTACTTTTAGGTAGTCAGTTGATATTATTCTTGTGGAAATTTGATTGTGTTCCTAAAAACAGTTGCTGTAATTTGCACAAGAATGAAGTATTTTTCCCACATTATTGGACGTAAATTGATAAATTTTCCCCAATTTCTAATGTACAGTGTTATCAGTCACATTACTTCGTTTCAATGGTTTTGGTAATATCTTGTAAGATTCTGATGAATCTTCTGCAGAGTATTTGTATCTCCATCGTACAAGTTTGATTTGAGAGGAAATTCAGACAGGATGTCCCTCCTTTCTGGATGAGGATAAGATGTTCCATCTATGTTGTGAATATCTGTAGCACTGTTTTCCAAACCAAACTGAACAACTGATAACTTTACCATGTTTGCCATGGTATTTTCCAACTTGTTCATTTGTCCTGGACTATTACAATTTTTCTCTTCCTTACAGTCTGCCATGGATGAAAGTTAAGTGACATTTGCATGGATCATTTTTGTATTCTAACTAGATGATGGTGTAAAAGCAACTGTTTGGAGGAAAGGTTTCTCTCATAGCTATGGTGAGTTCAGTGGTGTGTGTCTAATAGTTATCTTTTAAAATTGGTTGGCCTTTACATTATATGCTATTTGTGTAACTCGCCTTCACATTGAATGTATTACAGTGAAAGGAACAAGCCTTCTCATCCCAATAGCAGTCTTCATTCCAAATGTGTGCATAACAATTACACATTATTAACAGTAACTATTCAGAATGTAACAGTTATGCACCTGCATGTATTGCATCCACAGCCCCCGCATGTATTGCATCCACAGCCCCCAATGGACTTTTGCAACACTCTTGCTGGGGATGTTTGATTTATGTAGTCCCCTCTTACTGAGAACTTGACATTACTTTTATCTGGGATGTACATCATGAAGAATGGGCCGGCAATATTGTGGGGCTTTGTAGAGAAATTTACACACACTTTCAGACTATCCGGGGACTTTGCGTAGATGTGAGCTGGGATTTGCATCCAAATGATGCTCTCTACCAGGACTTATTTAGAATATAGCCAGGAATGAAAGACCCTTGTTCATTTTCAAAATGCACATCCCTTACAAAGTTCCTGCTATTCTCAGATATGAAGGGGCTGTGGTTACAATTGAGAAATGCATTATACAGTATGTATGTCTTTATTCTGTACTTATACATCATAAACAGTTATACAGTATGTGAGTGCTGTAATAATTTAGTGTGTTTACAATCATACATTATGTAAGTACTGCAATTATATGTATCAATTAGAGAGTATAGTGTACAACCTGTCATTATGCAGTATGTAACAATAAGAGAGTATGCACACATTTTAACTAAACAGTATGTAACAATCCAACAGTAGGTTAGTGGAAGTAAGTCAACCATTAAATTCTTGTTAATTTTAGCTCATAAAAGCAAATCTGCAGATTCATCTCATGATTTGCAGCTACCATCACATTACTATTTTGTTCTTAGATTTTCAGTAGTTTTCAATACCATTTTCCACTAAGCAACTTGTAGTTAAAAGCTGTTTACCAAACTGATTGTCTGGTATTAATATTTCCAAAAAGTGGAGGGGATATATCCTCCCCACCTCCCTCCCCATTCCTCACAGGATTTCCGACTGTGGATTTGATGGACATCCCCCCCCCACCCCCCCCCCCCCCCACCCCCCCCCCCCCCCACCCCCCCCCCCCCCCACCCCCCCCCCCCCCCACCCCCCCCCCCCCCCACCCCCCCCCCCCCCCACCCCCCCCCCCCCCCACCCCCCCCCCCCCCCACCCCCCCCCCCCCCCACCCCCCCCCCCCCCCACCCCCCCCCCCCCCCACCCCCCCCCCCCCCCACCCCCCCCCCCCCCCACCCCCCCCCCCCCCCACCCCCCCCCCCCCCCACCCCCCCCCCCCCCCACCCCCCCCCCCCCCCACCCCCCCCCCCCCCCACCCCCCCCCCCCCCCACCCCCCCCCCCCCCCACCCCCCCCCCCCCCCACCCAAAGCACTAATATTACGTATGTCCGGTCTCACGAGTCAACCGAAACCTCTTATCTTAATCGGGGTGCTGGAAGACAACTCAATTCCGCCTTTGTGGCTAAAATTACCGTTTCCCCTCTAATTAAGATAAACAACCTCGTGAGATCCCAGAAAACAAAAGCACATTTTGTTACAATACTATCGCACTCATAAACATTCATTATTTGTATATTAACGTGCAGTTTCGACTCAGTTGGATATATCTTAAATGGAGGAGAAACCAGAGCGACCTGGTTATCTGTTTCGAAGGAACACTACATCTAATATAAAAAAGCAACACAGAGATGAATTTGCTACTCCAAAAATGAGAAGACAACTATCTGTTATCAAGGAAGGGCTTAGGCCTGTCATGTCGGACCCGTCCAGCTTGCATACACAGTAAGAAAATTCAGCTTTATAACGAGTTCTCTTACCATAATCAAAACGTTGCATGTACCCTGAACAACTCAGGAGTCATTGACTGACTAAAATGCAAAGCCAAAGCTGTTACAAACTTTTCACTAGTGCGTTCTCAGGCGCGGATCCAGGGGGGCCTGGGGGGCCTGGGGGGCCTGGGGGGCCTGGGGGGCCTGGGGGGCCTGGGGGCCCGCCCCCCCCCCCGCCACGCCAAAAAAAAATGGAGAAAAAAAAGACAGAACTAGGTTCTCTGTGCATCAAATTAAGAGCAAAAAATGAATAAAAGGGTCTAAGAACGTATTCAAAGTATATATTTCTGTAGGGGTTGGGTAGCCTACGTAGCGCCTCTGTGGCTGCCGCCCCTCAGTTTGTTTTTTTCGCAGCGATGAGCTGAACGAAAAAACTTCGTCCGCTCCGCGGGGTACCTGTTTTCGAGCATTGTAGCTCTGCTTTCGTCGCCAACCACTTTGAAAGATATGTAAAGAGATAATCCAGCGATAGCTCCACTCAACCCTTACCCCGCGGAGCGGACGAAGTTTTTTCGTTCAGCTCATCGCTGCGAAAAAACAAACTGAGGGGCGGCAGCCTACAAAAGGGGCGGCAGCCACAGAGGCGCTACGTAGGCTAGAAAACAGGTGAATAGCTGAGTAATGGTCCTTGACTTAAGATCTAAATAAGTAAACATCGTGACATATGTAGTATGGGCTCGGCTAGCTGCACTGAAATTTAGTAACAATTTTGTGTTAAAGAGTGAATTTTTTTTGTAATCCAGAGGGATTGAGAGGCAAAGTTTTCGCCATACAGACCTTGCAGAATGAATACAGAAGACAAGCTGTCAGGTGACGTGCTATTGTGCACAGTGGCACCAGCTGTTGCAGGCAAAGTAGCGGCGTGCATACCCTATTCGATTTCGAAACTGTCTGAAAAGTTTTAAAATGAACTCAAAAGGCTTTTAAGCTACAGACAGTGGTGTCGGCACAGTGGGCAATGGGTGACGTGTGTCCCCCTCCCCCATCGATTCTTGAAAATTTTTAAAATGGTCCCAAAAGTCGTTTAAGCTACAGATTTCTGTGGAGGGTGTAGGGTGAGATGTATTTTTGATGACTGGTTTATTTGTTCTAAACATTTTCTTTCACAAACTGTTCTCAAACTACCATAAGTTTTGGAAATTCTTGACAAATTCAAATTTTCGCACGCTCCGCTAGCGTCAAGCCTTGTGTCAGAGTTGTCCTTATTATCAATAGCTTTCGGTAACTACTCACGGGGAACAAAGGAGCAAAAGTGCTTTTTAAGAATTCTCAGTCAGAAGATTCGTTTCTGAATAGCATAGGTTGGTGGGAAAGTGACAGTGTCCGATGCAGGTTCTGAAATGCAGGTTTTGTAATGGACTAATATTTTATCCAAAATTTCGGCCCACTTCGCGCGCATACGACAGGGTTTACACCCGATTTTATATACCATTGACAATACTATGACGCAAGAATTTATTACAAGGCAACATTTTTCTAAAAAGTACATCTCCTTCTCTTGTAGGGCTCTCATCATTATGGGATCTTTGACTAATCTAGTCTAGCACATGATTTGAAAGATTGAAAGTACGTATTTGCCGTTGCTTATTTTCCAAACATCTTACCGCGACGTTCAATAATGACGAAAATCTTTTCTCAAACGAATTTTGCCTGTCCACTATTCCTCTTGCTACACCTAAAAAGAAGGTGATATATCATATCTCCTCCCATATGGATGTCGGGTAGTGAGAATCCCGCTGGTCCCTCTTTTGTATACTGTAACTAATTTAGAGCTCCCGGGAGGTTCTATACTGTTCTTTGTCAACCTTGGATATCCTTTTGAAATGTAAAGGAAAAATTTTATTATAGTTCAAGAATGTTTCTGTGGACTCCACGCAGGTATAATTGCGTGTACAATTTTCCCATGGGCGTGGATCATGGGGGACGCGTACTTCTCACTTTTTTGGAAGGGGGGACATCGTCAAAAAGTCCGCCACACTTTTTCAAAAATGATGAAACAACCTGCAAATACCTAGGAAAACGAAGTTTTTAGAATAAAAATTACCTAAAAATCGTACACTTTTGTTGCACCAAATCGCATCTGAGGGCATTCAGTTCTAGAATAATTTCCCTTAGACCCCTCCCCCATGCCGAAGATCACAAAACTAATTGCCTCCCCATGACGCAAATTCTGACTACCACCAACTGCTTCTTCCGCGCCACCAGGACGGCGATTCACAAATGTGAAAGTCCCCCCGACACACACACACACACACTTTTGGAGATGGATCCACGCCATGATTTTTCCTGGGACTTAAGGAGGTTTGAAGACAATATGTTAACCGTCTCTTACTCCCCTTTTTCACCCGAACAAAAGTTAGAATTCACTAAATTGTGGACATTTTCTAAACATACAATCACTTTAGAATGACCCAAAGATACCACCATTTTGTATATAGGCCCCCATAAAATTAACAAAAATTTCTCAAAGGGGAGGGTGAACCCCTTCCTGGGATTGCACTCTCATGTACTAATAAGAAAAGGCTCTCCCACTCTTGTATATAGCGTATACAAAATTCCACTGCCTAAAAAGGCACGGTTTAGCAGTTATCTGCGGTTCCCCCAATCACCAACTCCCGCCGACACCATCGGTCATAGATTTCTGAAGGGTATACCCTTCAGAAGTCCATAAAGAAGCTGATATATCATCTCTCCTCCCATATGGATGTAAGGTTGTGAGAGTCCTTTTGGTCCCCCTTTTCAGTGTACAATTAATGCAGAGCTCCCGGGAGGCTCTACACCGAAAATTTTCGGCGCGCTTCGCGCGCAATTGTTTACGCTCACGGAGAGAGGTACGTTTTTATTGAGTGATGGATTTATTTTTATCACTTTTTACCAAAAGTCATTTGAAATCTTTCACGATTTTTGCAAAGTTTTCTCAATATTTCTTGATTTTTGCTTGATCTGCGCACTGTTAGCCTTGAATTGCTCCTTTTACTATCAGTAAGGTCCCAAACGTATTCGCATTAGTCATCGGTTCTACCATAAGCCAATTATTCGTGTGCGTAAACGTGATTTCAGAGTCAGCATTGTAAGGATGTAAAACAACTGATATTCATTTTTTCACCCTCCTCTTCTTATGAGAACTGAAAACTTAGTATAGAACCCACCTTCCAATTGATAGACACACATAAAGGGAATTGAAACCGTTAGTCATAGCAATGATTTTAAATGTAAACTCAAATTTTCGGCGCGCTCCGCGCGCAATTGTTTCATCTGACGTCCTATACCCGAATACCGTATAACGAAAATAAAACACTCATTATGGCAAAAATCATTTCAAATTACCTACGCGGGCTCATAATGTTGGCGTGTAAGTTTTAAGATAACTTAGATTCTCCGTAACTTCTGCAGGTACATATAGTAACTTATACTGAGCCATACACATCAAATTCCATGCAACATGGAAAGGTATAAAATCTCACTGACATAAGAAGTGGAGCCGATTTCTGTGCTCTTTAAATGCGGCAATATTGCGAGAGCTTCCGGGGGCTTCGCCCGCCTGGACCCCCACCGGGGCTCCGCCCCTAGACCCCGCCAGGGGCCCTAACGCGGGCCCCTGGACCCCACGCGTAGGGACTCGCGCTTCCCGCTCGTGGTGCACCTTCGGTGCACATGAGGTTTTCCATCTTGGCCCCCCTCAAAATTTCTGGATCCGCGCCTGTATATTGGAGCACGGTTAAGTTGGTGAAATCGGGGAATGGTCCAAATTTTCTTTTTATGAAGAAGTCAAAATAAATGCTTGGCAGATGAAGAATGCTGGGTATGTCCATAGTGATCGTGTTCAAATGGAGAAGTATCACACTGAAAACATTCATACGCCGAGCCATAAAAGAAGGGACACATTCACATGACAAACTGAGCACATCCAATAATCGACGCTGGAGGATTCGATTGATTACTACGCGCCAGTACCATAGCAACCACCTCCGTCATATGTATTGGTTATTTGTGGACTGTGGTATCGATTCTCAAGGCCGGTAATCAAGTAGCTTCCACTATGTGAGGTCTCTCTGCATGAAAGGCTGTGAGATTGCACAGACTTAAAGGGGCACATTGAGTTGGTTCAAGTAATTCATGATTTTTTATCACGCCTGTTGAGTTTTACTCACATCTCGATAGTAAATGGTCAAACTAAGAAATTCTGCCCATAAGACACGCAACTGAATTGGTAATGATAGGGTAATTAATGATTAAAATTTCTTACAAATTCGTGACCAGACACTTTTTACCGTTAGGTATTAATCATATGTAGCCCCAGCTGTTCAAAGACAACCAATGAGTGAGGCTTATGGCAACTGGACTGAAGGCTTGCAACTCCTCAGACCAACAGCTGTTGTGACTGAAGGCCACAGTTGTTTATAAATGTTGTTTATTCAGGAAAGGCTGGTCTATTATGGGCTTGGACAAGTTTGGAAAACTGCAAGCTCTTAAGCCCATAAAAACTACAATTTTTCACATTTTTGGTCACTATAGGAAGTGAAACATGAGCAATGAGGTTAATTAGAAGCATTGCCATGCAATGATTCCCTTCAAACTCATCACAAAATAATTGATATCAACTCAATGAGCCCCTTTAAAGCATGATTTGAACAGGATATGTACTTGGCAGTGAGAACAGCCAAGCGCCATTGACAGTACTAGGTTACTCTCTGTGCATCAAACGGTATTACGTGAGCACTGAGGGAATAATCGGAATTATTCACATGGAAGGTATGTGTTCATACTCACGATGTTATGATCTCATTCATTTCATTTATTTTGCCAACACAAATAAAGAGGTAAAGTATATAAATATAGACAGGATACCTGCAGAACAAACAAAACGTTAACAAGGTAGTAACCTATAGGCTAAGTTTCTTGACTTTCCTAAATTGCCGGAAGCAAAATCTGTTTGTCCAAGAGAACCACTAACGTGTCAAGAATCCAGATGGAATTTACAAGGCAGTTACAAGGGAAGAGGGAATGCTCAAGGAATAAGGGCGTGCTCTACTAATTAGAGATCGCGTGGCAATGTACCGGTACAGTCTGTACTGGTTTATCGTTAAAAAGCGATCATGGTCTTTATCATAAGACGAAGACGTAAACAGAACTGTTAAAGCAGAAGGTAGGTCTTGTGTAACCGAAACGGTTAACCTTCGAACAGGGAGCTGCCACGGAACAAGCCGGCTGTTTCATGTATAGTGACCTCCTCCCTACTATAGGGCCTAGTGTAATTTTGTGTGGAGCACAGGTGTAACTCAGGCTGTGAAACACTTGCTGTTTAGCCCTTTAGTGTAATCGGCTACTTCCCTTGTGTAAGTTCCTACTTTTCATCACCCCAGTTGTGCATTTGAACAGAGAGCTGAAAGACATCCAGCTTCGTGATTTGAATCAGCAATTCTAAAATTCTCATTCTGTTGACACAGAATAATCATGTGACTGGCTAAAAAGGAGTTTCGTGGTAGGTTGTTCTTGAAGTCAACTTGATCCTATTCATCATGGTGTCATCCTATTTATGATAATGTGATCTCACATTTTTACTGGATTTTAATAAACTTTCTTGGGACGTGAAAGACGAAGGGAATAACAGCGTACTTTTACCCTTTTACAGATGTAGCCTACGTATGGTGTACTATTTTCGTGCTAGGAACGGGCACCGGGAGACGGACACGCGCTCAAGCTAACTGAAAACAAATCCTGGCCGGGTTTGAATGGTAATGAACTGTAAAGTTTATTTTCGGCCTTGACGGTTGGAACTGTTGAATGCAAAGTATGGTACTTCTGTATGTCATATCGCCAAATTATGGGAGTTAGTAGGCTGACAAAACACGAACTAATGTATATACCACCAAAGAGCTACTAATTTGTTATGCCTAGGCCTATATAACACAATCAGTGAAACATACAACACCTAGAGTGGGAGAATGACTTTAGCTGTTCAAATTTGTCACCTTATGACTAAATTTTAAACGGTACTTTGAACATAGCATAAAAGAATTTATGTCATGTCATGATATTTTATATATTATCAACCCTATGATACCAGGGAGTTGCTATAAAAAGGATATACATCGGAAACTTTAATTTATGGTAATCTGATTAGATCCACCTCATTCTTAACATAGTTTCAATTCATGAGTGATTACAGCTTAGGGTACACACTTCTTTTGTCTGATCTGATCCTTTTCAGTTGATACATAATACCCAAGTAAACATTTTATACACCTACTCATACCGTATGAATAAGATTAGGAGGAACAATGCTTTGATCCGAAGGTTTTTACCGACAGTCAAGTAAGAAACACTGTCTAATAAATCAAAACGGCTGCTAATTCCTAATTGAGTCTAGAAAGACTTGCTTAAAAGAAGGTCTTACACAGGCACAATGGGTAAATGACTAAAGAGAGGTGTGAGACTATAATTTGTTTTAAGATTATATTACTTTCCGCAAACTTTCGCAATTTCCGAATGGTAAGTGTATGGTCAACATGTTACATAAAATTTAACTAGCCTATTGTGATAAGCGTTGCATCGCGTTGGAAGCTGCAAATTAATCTTGAAGGAAAGCGACTGGCAATGCTATAGCATATAGACTTGTATCTTCAAATGCTGTAGAAAGCAAGTGACCTTAGCGGCAACTGGGTGGGTACAAAGGGGGAGAGCTGACGTTTTGTCTCCTTCTAAATAGCAACTCCCTGATGATACTTTACTACTTGATCGTACTGGTACAGTCATTCGTGGGAATCGTTAGTGCAGGTTCTGCATTCAAAATAATATTCCTTGTAACCAGTGGCGCCGGTAAGGGGGGGGGGGCATGGGAGCGTGGCTCCAAATCGATTTCTGACAAAAATTCTGAAAATTTTAAAATAATTCCAAAAGGCGTTTAAGCATAGATTTCTGTAGGGGTAGGATGAGGTGTGTTTCAACCGAGTAATGGATCTATTTTAATCATTTTCGATCACAAGTGGTTCTCAAACTATCAGAATTTTCGCAAATATTTCGCCAACAACCAAACTTTTTGCGCGCTCGATCCACCCTACCTCATATTGCCCTTATTATCAATATGTTCCGATAACAGCTCCCGAGAAGCACAGCAGCAAAACTGGAAAGCTTTTTACGAATTTACAGGTAGAAGACTGGCTTTTTGATTGGCAGATAAGTTTTGTTATGTTTCTCGATGCAGAGTCTGAATGCAGGTCTTGTCATGGAAATCATATTTAATGAAAAGTTTCGGTGAGCTTAATTCGTGTGCATTTGTCACGATTCACACCCCATCTCATGACCATTATTAAGGTAATAACAAATGGAGCTATTCTGATCTCAACACTTTTCCGAAAATCAGAGGTACATCTCGAACCTCTGTAAGGGCCTCGCATCACTGTGGGATCTTTCAATATAATTTGTAGCATGATGTGGGACGTTGAAAGTATGTATTTTCCGTTATACAAAAAAAAAATACCGAGCGCTTTGCGGGCATCCATTATCGGTATAGATGTTGAATGTTAATACGCTTGCGACGAAAAAGCATTCTGAAACGCGCTTGTTAGTCCTCCACCCCTTTTGCTGTATCTTTCAGGGAGGTCTAATATCACCTCCCTGCACATATACTCTCCCTTACTCCCATTTGTCATTGCTGGTAGCTGTTCGTCTGGATTTTCGTTCAAAATTAGTAAAAATACCTTCCTTGTAAAGTGTTTGGCGTCATACTATATAGTAACATTTGGATGTCGGGTAATAAGCATCATGTCAGTGCCCCATTTTATATACTTAACTCAGAGCTTCCATGAGTCTCTATACCGTCGTCTGCCATCCTCGGGTACCCTTTTATAATGCACAAGGAAAAATTTCGTAATTGTCCAAGAATGTTTGTGTGGAATCCACGCAGGTATTTTTGCAAAAACGTTTTCCCCGAATAGGACGCAGTAAAGTCACAAGGGGCTTCAGGAGGTTTTTTGACAACATACCATTCTCTTAGACACCATACTCTCCTCTTTCTCCTAACCAAAAATTAGAATTCACTAATTTATGGACATTTTCCAACCATATGATCAGTTAACAAATATCCCAAAGATAGCACATTTTGCATCTAATTCACCAACCTTGAATTAACAAAAATTTCTCAAAGAGGAGGGAGCACACCCTCCCCTTAAACCTCCCCAGGATGTCACCTTTATGTAGAGACAAAGGAAGGATCCTTCACTGCTGTATACATTGCGGAGACGCATAAAAAAGTACAATTTACGCAGACTTGAGGATTTAACTTACGTGGCATCACGACGTCATCTGTGATGCCTCCTTGCCCCAATCACCAAACCGTGGCGAAGCCACTACTTGTAATATTCCTAATGTAGTCACAGAATAAATACAAAATAATGTCGAACAAAGCCTCTTATCTACCGTTTTTGAAAGCTGGATAAGGTCGAAAACATTACATTGAACTTTAGACCGCCTGGGTAAACGATCCGTTAAAATACAAACTGATTTGATATCATGCACAGTATATTGGTGGTTTCCGTTGATGCTGCGGGCAGCTGCTAAGACGATTGAAACTCTAGATAGAGAGAATGGATAGGCTATGAAACTTGCAGTATGCTGGTATTGAAAACATATGTAAGTCGATTTTGGTACACTTAAATTTCCCTATTCAAATTTGATAATACATTAGATGCAGAACATTGCCTTTTTTAATAACATTTGAATCTCTCTACGATTCTAATTGGTTTTTAGTATTTCACACTTAAGAGGTGACAACGGAGATCATATTTGGGTGGATAAAACATTTTATTGATCAATTTGCAACTTTGGTCATGAAAAAATTTGTTATAAACTCTTGTTCAGATATACGCTTGAACTGTACGAAGCAACGCTTCAAGAGAATAGTTCGAAACTGTACATGCATACTGAATCTATAAAGATGACAAGTAGTAATTTTCAACAGTTTCCAAGCAGGATGTTCTTTCATCGATGAGATGTTGTTTTATACCAGGGAGTTACTATTTAGCAACTCCCTGCTTATACCACAGTCGGAGCTAGCTAAGGTATTCAGTCAGGAGGAGAGCGAGCTTAAAGGTATTCAGTCAGATGGAGAGCTAGCTAAGGTATTCAGTCAGAGGGGGCGAGAATGGCCTGCATGCAGGGGCGTTTTGTAATAGGTAGATACCTTATGCCTTAACACGATCTAAGTCTTTGCTTCTCAACCTTTTCCAGTACAAGATTTTTCCACCTGGAATTAAACTGTTCCTCCATCTTCTTCCCTTAATATTTCTGTTAAATATATCATGTAACCTATTTCAGTCCCTTTTTTTCACATGGTGTAAAGGCGAACATTGTACCTTAAGTTACTCAAAGGTAAACATTGCCTTTAGTCACATTTCACCAGATTGGCAAAGACAGAACACAGCTATCATTATTATTTAACCATTCAGTGTCTCTCATATACTCTGGCAATAGCTTTTCTTCCCAAAATATCATAAGCACAAGAGTTAAGAATGATGCATATTATTTGAAAATTTGAAAGTTTTGTCCAAAAAATTGTTTATAAGCTACAAAATACTAAATTTCTTTTGGTGAGAACCTTATTTGTTGAGACTAAAATTACCCAGCTATCATTCTTTGAATTACCTGTGATTCCATATCAATATGTTATGGTTTTCAGGAAACGAACATTTTTTCTGTATTACAAACGCACTATCTTTCTTCAATGCTCATGTGTCAGGCGCAGATCCAGGATTTTGCAAAAAAAAACCTTGGGGTCGGGGGTTGGTAGGCTTACCTTGAGAACGATTAAACTTGCTAGAGCAAAAGGCATGAATCCCTAAAGACACTTTAATCTCACAGACAGAAACAATTTTCCCTAATAAGTTAACTTCTAGCCCCTCTTCCAATTTAAAGTAAACCTGCCAAGTACATCTCTAACACACAGCCACAGTAGCCTGCACTAAGTTTAAATTTCTCGAGGCAATATGGTCAAACTCAGCTGACTGTACAAGTCATAGTGACCAACCAGAGTGAGAGTGTGTTGTCTGAATGAATTCAAAGTGCACTTATGAACTGTATTTGTAACTCCAGGGCTATTCTTAAATATGTTTGGGAAAAGAGTTGCTAGCAACTCCCTGGTTTGAGCGGATGCCATATCCTCTTTAAAAAGTGGTCTAAGGGTCCTACCCCAGAAAAAAGTTTGAAAATTTGGACTGAATTCTGGCATATGGTCATGAAGGTAAAAACGTAGAGGAGTATAATATTTCCTGAAATCGTACATCATTATCATTACGTGACCTCTTTGCAATACATGCAGTTAATATGGTCACGAGTCTCTCAAATAGCCGAAGGTTTGCCGATCCTTAGATTTAGAGTATCTTCCCCAGCCCAAATAAAGGAACTCTGCTACGTGTGATTCCTTGACATTTGTAATTTAAAAGAAGCGTAGTATACCTGTACTTTGAAGCATTTCTATGACATCAATTATTATGCAGTGTGAGGTGACCACTTTGCACTTTCTAAATGGGCGAGTCAGTCGTTATGTCCATGTACCTTCCAAAATGATAACTTGAGGAAAAGCAAAAAGACAACTTTTCCTCAGGGCTACTCAAAAGTCTGGAATTGGATACGAATTTAATATTTTCAATCGGGAGCTCTTTTCCACTTTTTCGGAAAAAAATATGTGTGGCTATTTTGGGATCTACATGTGCTACTTTAGTGTTCATTTTGGTTACAATTGTATAGTAGGAGAGAGGAAGATATTTGTAGCATGTGCAGTCCTTTTGTGCCCTTATTCTCAACATCTTTTTCGGACGTTTTTGGTTACTGGCGGTCGAATCAACTGTCTCTCCTTAAATTTTTAATGCAATATAACCTAGCCCAGCCTGGTAACTTATGACCCACGCAAGGCTTTACCACACATGCATGGGCGTGTAGGATGTGGACTTTTTGTGGCTAAAATTACTTCACCCCAGACCGCAGAAAATGTCACCTCTCACTAGCATATGGTGCAGACTTTTGACGTGCTTCGAGACAAAAATTTTCAGCTTTTATTAAAAAAATTGAGATGTCTGTGCTTTTAATGCAGGTAAATTAAACATTTGGTTTTTACCACTTACCGATGTGGGGGCCACTTTTGAGTTTTCATTGAAGAATTTGTTCTTCTTGACAGCAAAACCAAGTAAACAGTCGGAGTTGGGTTTACATGTTAATTACTTATCGCACTCTGTAAGCTCCTCTAAGAAGTGGAAAATCTTCCCGACGGAAGAGCCAGCTAAATTTCGTAGGTGAGGGGTCCATGGCTCCCCTCCCCCGCGCGGCGCATCCGTTATTCCTAAATAAAGTGAACTGAAAATCTGATATGATTGAATGAATGAAAAGTTAGAAATCTGAATATTTGAGGGTGTATAGTAGTGGAAACTCAAAGAACGTGTGATATAAGGACAGTCCATTCCACGGATGCCCCATGAGTGAAAATAAGAGTAAATGTGACCTTTAAACCCTATCCTGCTTTAGAGAGGATTCTAAGAGTCTTTAATTGCTTTTGTACTTCTCTTCCCAAGCAATGGTTATCATAATGCCTATCACCCAACTTGAACTTAAGTTAAAACCATGGTATCAACATCAGGTGTTTTTAACTTTTTTATTTCTTATCTCAAGCTTTTTTTTTTAAATTATCTAGGTTATCCATAGGCGTATGAATCGGGGTTGGGGAGTCAGCACCCCTACCCCGGACAGGGCAATTGTCGATTTCCAAAAAAAAAAAAAAAATGAGGAAAGTTTATATTTTGACCGTGTTCCAATTAGGGAAAATTGCACAGCGCAGAACTGTCAGGGTTGGAGGACTCGAGTCCAGATTTTTGTGGACTCAGAGAAGATTTGGACTCGGATTTCTCTGGACTCTGACTCGGCTAGACTCGGACTTCTCTGGCCTCAAATTTGAGGCCCAGTTCAGTCGAGTCCACCCCATCATTTACTTTCACAATTTGGCAAAATGCAGATTTCGGCTCTTTGTGTGATCAGGATTTTTATCTTAACAAGCATATCACAGCCGCAAAGTTGAACCATTGGCTTCTGCAGTGCTGTACATGTTGTGTGAACCATGAATACGTTGCACAGCCTGTAGTATCTACAGTAATACCACAATCAAAGCCATGGAATTCCAGGTTTACAACAAAGCAGTAATTAGTTTTTTGGGGTCTGAAATTTTAAGATGGGGGAGGGGGTACACAGATCTCAAATTACTTTAAGATCCAAGGAGAATAGAACCAATGCCTTGAACCTAGCAGCTTCCATTCACTGATACAACAGTAGAGTTCTACTGATTATTACACACCTTGCACAGTGCAAACAATAAACAGTCTGTGCCTTACCTGGCAGTGCATTGTCAGTGATCTTGAATCTCCTAAAAGCCCTCTATTCAAACCATGGTGTTATCATGGACTCGGGGGGGGGGGGGGCAAAATTGCTCCCTGTGCTTTTACACATTTTACAAACAAAAGACGCTACTGTGTAGACTGCTGCATAAGCAAGGCTTAATCCTGCTAACACGATGCTTCTTGTTTTCAGAAGTTACCCTGATCAGATGTGAATAAATTCACTAGTAGCATAGGTCAATGGTTGCTGCTGGTATGTTTACATGAATTTTGTTGAGTAACTTATTATGTACAGATAAATTTTGTTGAGTAACTTATTATGTACAGATTAGTCATTTATTAGTCATGTACTAGTCCTTGATCAGCAGTGTTGTGCGTATATATCTGTTGCACTCCTAGTCATGTACACGTACTCACATTATAGAGCTTGAATTTTAATTCAGGGCAAAATTGTTCTGTATATTGGTCGATGTGGGTGCGTACAGGGAGAGGCTGGGTAGGGATAAACAGAGTGAGTAGGCCTTTGAGATATCGTCCACATCACAAAGATTGGGTACAATTTAAGCCAGAGTTTCATCTAGTTAAACTAGGCCTACATGAAATAGTATTTAACTACATTTTGTACATCACGCTGGGACATCACACTGTAGAAAACTATTTTAGGCTGCAATGCCATGTCTGAACAGCAGTTTTATGCACAGGCAGTTCTAACATTATTTATTGCATGGGGATCCTGCTCAGGCTATGCCCCAGTTCTAATGATTACGTACTTTTTTACACATAATAACACATGATACCAGTTCTGCTCGAAAATCCTCTGCTATATTAAGTTATACAGTAGCCCGTTGCTAGACCTTACGTAAAACCTTATCTGACAGCTTTATAGTACACTGTTAAAAATTTCTGTAGAATAACAGAACAAAAAATTTTAACAGTGTATGTTTCATTTGTAAAAACTTCACCATGGTCACTCCTCTAGCCTGCAGAGCTCCCCTCTCCCACGGAAGACACAGTATCAGTGCTGTAGTCGAGTCCTGCACCTTCCGAGTCTGAGTCACTAGTATTGGAGTTCGAGTCCGAGTCACAAGTCCCATTTATGGAAAAGTATAACCTAAGAATAAGTATTCATAGGCATAGGAATGTATTTTAGAGTGATGATGAGAAATGAAAATATATGGCCATCGATCTCTTCATGGGTTTGTAATATTATCTAAGCGGAGCACCAACGTAAGTTGGCGCGTAGCAAACCAAGAAAATTTTATCCCAAAATGGCTATCAGATTGAAGGAAATGGCCTTTTCTAGACCTTGTAGGTGCTTCTAAACGTCCGTCCTTTTGATATTTTATGCTATAGAAATTTAGTACACTTCCAAAAGAGGTAAATTAATTTTTCGCTACAGATATAATCCGGCCTGGGGAAACTTTCCTATGAAAGACTACTTGGACATTCGAGTCGATCGTCCTTGGAGAGGGATTTGTGAGGAGGCCTCGTCTCAGTGAAAATATTTGCACTTAGAAAAAGCCCAGATGCAAGCAACATGGTGCTTAATTATTTAATTTATCTACTAACGTGTGTTCATCCACTAGAATTTACCATTTCTATTGTCCAGATAGAAACCAACATGTTTTGTGCTGACTGGGTGCTATTTTACTATAAATTAGTCTCCAGAGCTGCAAAAATTGAAATACATGGTGAAAAATCTGTGTTGATGGTGAGCAAAATATAATCTGCCCCTACAGTAGATCATTTTGTTTGTATTGTATCGTGTTACATACAAGGGAACAACTACCGTATGCCACTCGGGATAAATTTTACGAACACTTAACAAATACTGTTGGACAACCCATGTATCTTGGTTACTAGGCAAGGTGGTAGGACTCCATCTAAGTAAGTTGCTATTCACTGAAAGTGTTGTAGTGACTGGTATAGCTAGTAGATCCGAAAATAATTCCACTCGTCTCAGGATTTGCAGAGAGCTTTAGCAACAGTTGGGCATTCATTACAGGAATATGGCAAATAAACACAAAATATTGTGATGACAAAAGCCCTTTATAGATTTAGGTATCCATTTTAATATTTCTAACCCTCCAAGATGATATTGTTAAAAACGAACTCAGCAATAACATGACCTAACACAAAAACACACGTAATCATGAAACATGAACTTCTAATACTACATTAGGCTGTAGCAGTGGCGTAGCCAGAATTTCTTTGTTTGGGGGCAAGACTTTTCTCAAGGGGGGAGGGGGAACCAAAATAAGCTTTTTATGCACTTACTGTACTGAAGCCTGGTGCAGCGTGCAGCAGCATGTACAGTATTGTACATATGGTACGGTATATGTTGATACTGCATGCATGCGGTTAAGCTATGTTTTAAGAAATTAGACCAGGGCGCCGTCATATTTTGTTATTGTTTTCAATGAAGATCTCACCTGCCAACTGGCCAGATTGGCCAAGCTGGTCATATCTATCAAAGTTTGTATGTAATGTACATGTTTTTTTTTTTTTTTGTCTGTCAAAGAAAACTCTTACCGGTTTTTTTTCTTTTCAACGCATTACTTGAAATTATTTGGTTGGGAGGGGGCAAGAGCGTGTTACAAAAAATATTAGGGGCGTGCCCCCTCTGCTCCCGTGGCTACGCCACTGGGCTGTAGAAAATGTTCTAACGCCGTTTTGAATGCCTTAAAATGAACCCCTCGATCCCATGTTCGAATATCTCGAAGTTCGCGAACAGAAGCGCGAGCTTTTTAAGTACGTAGAAACAGGCACTGAGAAACTAAATATTCCCAAACCCAAACAAAGACCCTGTCCGATCACAAACAATGCCCAAACAAACTATACACACCATGCAACAGGGAACAAAAGAAGCGTTACTTAGAACGGGCACTTTTCACTGGATGTTTCACAATTCTTCATGAATATAAGACGTTTCTTGTACGAGAAAATGGTAATCATGGGATTGCTAAAAATGTCAGTATATACCATAAAATAACCCCCAAAGCCAAACAAGCCCCAAAATCCGTCAGCAAAGCAAAAACCGCCCAGAAACTGCAATCCGCCTGAGCTTTAAAAATCCGCCGGACCAGAAAAAAAAAAACGCCCAATTGGGTGGGAAAACCGCCCACGTGGCTACACTGCTTCCGGGATTGGCCAAAAATTTGGATTGAAATCAGCAAATCTTTGGCGCCAAAATTTTTACTGTTTAACTAAGGAACTTTGTTTACATCAGTATGCTAAAAGCCTTAAAGTTACGTCATTATGAAACGCTTGTAAAGTCAATTTGCCGTGTGATCATTGTATAGTTACCTACAGAGATCAAAAGTTTCTTGTGACCTCACAATGTTACGCACACGACATTCTGATTTCAACAAATATTTCAAGCGCCACAGTAAATTCTACTAATTAATAAAGTTGATAATTTCATTTCAGATTTTCGTACTTTTTCAGAGGTGATATCCTAGTCAGGTAAAACACTCGATTCCGTCACTGAGACGGACTCCGGCCGTTACTGATTCTACTATAGCTAATTTATCGTACAGTAAAACAGAACTAAAAGTGGTCTTTGGCTCAAATTACTGGAGAACTGTTGCTGTAGGTGAATAATATAGAGAAAAAAAAGGGAAATAGCCAAACTAGGCTTCACATTTTCTTTTTACTATTGGATATAAGGCTGTTTTGTACTCATTACAGGATTTGTTTTTAACCCTTTTTGGACCACACCCAGAAGTAGTGATGAAATAATTATTTCCTTGTAACTGTAAGTTGCCTAGGGTCCACTGAACACATTTTGGGGATTTTTTTTCATGTGGACCTCATTGTTTACAAAATACCAGTTGTAACCATATGGCAACATTGCTCTGAAAAGTCTCAAAAAGTACACATTTTTTAACTTTTTACTGTCTTTGCACATGCTTGTACATGTTTTATTCTTTAAGCTTTATCATGTTATGTACTTGTCAATTATTGTGTAACCCCAGACTAACCCCCACATGGAGCATCAATACTAGTCCATGCCAATAAGTCACATAAATGTGACCCACTCTTGCGTCACTTCCCTTGACATATCGGTCACTAAAGTGACTCAGGTGTGAGTCATTTTCACATTCATAACACTATGTTATTTCTTGCATTGATAAATAGATGTGTTATTTGTACATGACCTAGATGTAAGTGAGCAGAATGACTGATGAAAGTCAGGGACGTATGATAGCTATGTACGCAAGGTAAACCTGTTGATTATACAAAACTGTTATGAAATAAGACTTTACAATATCTCAAATGATAATGAGTAAAGTCAAACACCAGTGGTTAAAACGCAAACATTTCAATGAAACTGGTATGTTTTACAAAAAAATAAGGGCCATTATCCTGCTTGTAATGGTACATTGTATAGAATAACAACAAGAATAATACTATTTTACTGTGATAGGCCTACAATATATACAACTACAATATAATACAAATATAAAAGTTGCAGGCCTATGACAATTGTACAGCCGTGGTCAACTGAGTACAACCACTGATATCATAGCAATGGGACAATATAAATAGGCTACTACACCACGCCATATCATAGACTTTTAAAACTTAGAAAGGTTATTGTACTGTATTACTCCAGCCAAATTACATGCCTATCTGCCATTCTCATAGCATCCAATTGCCAACAGGCCACATACTGATTCACCCTTACAAAATGAGCAAAACACCAACCACTCACATCCACATAGTAATATTGTTACTTTCCAACTGACAAGCCACAAAGGGACAATGTTGCCATATGGCACAGCCCATCATGCTACCAGTTGCCATTTGGCTACATGTGTTTTATTACTCAAATAATAATTTTATGCCTCAAATTTATGCTAAACGTTTATGGTCACTATGATCTATGCTGTTTTATGTGTAAGATTCCAAAATTTTACTTCAATGGTAGATGTTTAGCCTGATTTATTGCAAAAAGTATTTGACCACTATCTGCAACTTGAAATGTTCATGGGGGCAGCCATTTTGAGATTGTTTCATGGAGAAAAGATGGCAGCATTCTGAAATATTTTTGGTGTTGAGTGTACAACGTAATGGGATAGGGTCAATGAACTTTTTGAGTGTAGCCATATGGCAACAAAGCACAAAGAGGGTTAAGACTTCTGTGCATGACTCTGACTGGTAATTTGGGTTTCAATGGTTCGACACCTTCATCGTGACTCGCGATTTCTTCTTTCTCCAAAGCAAAAGCTACAGTGCACATTTAATGACCATTGTGGCCTTTTCTTTTTGGTTTGGATAAAAGAGAAACCGCTTCAGTGATGATGGCGTGTGTATGTGTGTGTGTGTGTCTGTGACGCTAAGCTCGTTTACACGATATCTCAAGAAGGGAAACTTCGAAAGTTCTCATACTTGGTGCATGGATTCCCCATATTGAGAGAAAGAACCGTATTGTTTTTGGTGGAGGTCAAAGGTCATCTGAGGTCATAAGAACTCTGTTAACACGATATCTCAAGATGCGAAGTATTAGTAATCTCCATACGTACCACGTGGACGCATTTTATCACAAAAAGGGACTGTGTTGTTTTGGTGGAGGTCAAAGGTCACCACACGTCATCGGAGGTCAGACTCTGAAAATCTTGTTCACACGATATCTATAGGAAGGAAGGAAAGAAGCATGGAAAGTAGCCATACTTAATATGTAGATACATAATATTGAAGGCACTATGGCATCGCGCCAGATACATTTAGACATAGCACCACAGTTCTAGCTAAATCCAGTTGGTGACTGTAGTTTGATTGGCATTCATTCAAGCAATGATAGCACCACTCTGGTTGGTAACGATGACTTGGGCAGTCAGTTGTGTTCCTAATTAGGCTCACAGCCACATAGTTTGTTTTTCAGTGTTGTCTCAAGCAATTGAAACTCAGTGCAGGCTACTGTGGCTGCTCTGTCTTGGAAGTGTTCTACTACTAGACAGTTGTTTGTGTTTAAATTGGAGGCGGGACTAGAAGTTAGGTTAGTTGGGAGAATTGTTACTGTCTGGGGTGAGCTGAGAGGGCCTTTAAGAAAAAGAGCCCTATTGATTTTGTTGGAGGTGGATGGTCATCCCAAACTCTGAAAACCTTTGTAACACAATATCTCAAGATAGAAAGCATGGATAATCTCCGTACTTACCATGTGGAAGCATTACACCAAAGGAAAAGACTATTGTTTTTGGTGGAGGTCAAAGGTCACCAGGGGTCATCGGAGGTCGGACTCTGAAATAATTCTGAACACGATATATCCATGTAGGAAACAAGGAAACTAGTCATACTTAAATTGTACATGCATTAAATTAAGAGAAAACACCCTATTGATTTTGGTGGGGGTCAAAGGTCATCTGAGGTCACCAGGGGTCTTACTCTGAAAACATTGTTCACACTGTATCTCAAGGAAGGAAGCATGGATACTCTTCATACTTCCCATGTAGATGCATTGTATCAAAAGGAAAGACTATTTTCTGGTGGAGGTTAAAGATCATCAGGGGTCATGGGATTTCAAAATCTGAAAATCTTGTTAACACGATATCTCCAAATAGGAAGCATGGATAGTCTTCGTACTTAGCATGAACACACATCATATCAAGAGGAAGAACCCTGTCAATTTTGGTGGAGGTCAAGGGTCATCTGGGGTCATCAGATTTCACACTCTGAAAACCTTGTTACAACGATACGGCACAGTATCTCAAGGTGGAAAGCATGCATAGTGTCCTAACTTTGCATGCAGATGCATTACATAACTTAGAGAAAGTATTCTATAATTTCGATGAGGGTCAAAGGTCACCTGACGTCACCAGGGGTCAAACTCGATGGAGTAGGGCTGACTTTGCAAACTGCAAGAGCGGATGACAAGGATGAGGGAGATAAAACGGGGGGGGGGGTGGCATCGAAATGGCGAGAAATCAGAACGGAAGATCTAGGGACGAAAGAGTGAGCCGAGCAGCAGTTTCAGATAAAAGGAAACGGACTGTGGGAACGAAATTTATAATAAATTATAATAAAAAATATATAGACATGCGATTTTCACACAGAAAAAAAGGATTGATTAAAGGGTGGGGGACTGAAGAACAAATTAAAGAGGTAGAGAGTGTGAGAGAATGAGGAAAGAGAACTGTAAGCTGAAGGTGTTTATCGCGAATTCTTCGGCCGAGATATTAAATCACTTTTATTTCATTGAAAGATTGTCAGGCAATGAAAAAGGGAGAAATCGCTGCAGTTCCATGCCAATATTCTCCATGAAGGGTTTTAGGGGGCGGCCAGCTCACAGAGTAAAATTTCCGCCCCGTGAAAAAGCGACCGCCCCCTGAAAATAGCGATCCGGCCCTCTAAAAAATCCATCCAATCAAAAAATGTTATCATTTAGCATCTCAATTATCAATGATTTTTAGAGATGAAGGGGACCGCCCCCCTTTCTCTTGAAAATTTATGTAGAACACTACATGCCCCTCCCGTTCGGCATCAATCTGAGACATCAAAGCGGCCCAGAAATTTTGGGTTTGGGAGTCCTCTCTGCTAAATTGGAGGGGGGTATAAACTTTCCCCCTGTACGATAAATATATACTGCCACTGGTTGAATTGGGGTCTGCTAAAATTTAAAACATAGACAATCTTAAATAGAATATGCAGTCGCCCCAATCAAAATTAATATACCCCGACATCCTAATTCATGGATGGCTTTTTAATCATGTGACAATCCTTGCGTAACTGTCTGAATTATTAAATTCATGGCAAATAATACCTTGCTTTTCCGATTTGTTTGTAGTTGTTATGTTAAAAACATCTTAAAGGGTACTTGTAAGACAGATAATTAAGGGACGTCTGCAGGAGCCTGATTTTTAGCTCATACCAGCATGCTGGTGTGAGCTATTGTAATCATGCAGCGTCACTCTATCTATCTATCTATCTATCTATCTATCTATCTATCTATCTATCTATCTATCTATCTATCTATCTATCCTTCTATCTGTCCACACTTGTTCAAAATGCTTCTCCTCCCGCATGCTTTCATCGATTTGTTTGAAACTTGGACACAATGTTCCTTGGGTGGTGGGCCATTTGGGGTGTTCAGGAATTTTTGGTCCTAGGTCCCATGTGGGCCCTATGGCCCTTTTTATGAAATTCTGCAAAATGCTTCTCCTCCTACAGATTCTCTTGTACAATGTTGGTGGTTCGTCATAATGTTACTCTGTTAGTGGTCCCTTCAGGGTGTTCAGGAATTTTGGGTCCAAGGCCCAAGATGGGCTGTAGGGTCCCTTTTGTGAAATATTGCAAAATGGTCAACCCCTCCTCCAGTTAATGTTAAGTAGAGTTGACAGTTTGTGATAATGATGCTTGCTTAGTGATCTGTGTATGGCATCCTTGAATTTTGGTTGAAGGTCCCATGTGGGCCCCAGTGGCTCATTTTATGAAATTTTACAAAATGCTTTTTCTCCTACAAATTGTGTTGTACAATGTTGATGATTTGTCATAATGAAGCTCTGTTAATGGTTCTTACAAATTACTTCTCTAATTTGGGATAAAGAATACTTTTGATACCTTTCTAACCAATGATGTGCCACCCCTCTATTTTACCAGTCTCACAAAATCACTTTACTACCTATATATTTCTCTGTACTGCACTCTCTTTAAAACTGTCTGTGTACAAGAGGTCAGTCTTGTGCAGTTGTTTAGGTTAGTTTAAAGGGACCTGCTGGACAGTATGAACAATTCCTGTATTGTAGGTCTGTTGGCATCATAATTCATCATCGTGCATGAGTGGTAATTGACAATGCCTCTTCCTTCCAAAGTTACCTGTTCCTTGATAACTATTCTAAGTTCCATCTGAGGTAGTACTTTCATGGTTCCATGTGGCAGCCAGAGAGCTAATACTAGATTGTTTACAAACTGTTAACTTATCAATAATGTGTGTAAAAACCAGAAGCTACTGGACTTTTAGATGTTGTAATCTAGCAGTTGAAAGCAAGGATTGCACTGCTACTGTAAGGTCAGACAGTAATCAATTATAGTGTGTTCTCACGTACCCCGCGCTCGGGGTAACACCGTGTTACCCTGAGCGCGAGTAACGTGAGAACGCGGGTTTACTCGGGGTCGGTGTTAAAATTTCGATCCACCTCCGAACGGAGGGTTCTGCGGTTTTAAACACTGTGTTTGTGTAATTAATCATGCATCACTGGTGGTCTACGGAGCTATGTTACCTCTAATTCCGTTTCAGGAAATGTGCATTGGGATAAGAGGCTGTAGTAGAGTGGCAGCTCCCTGGTAGTAGTAAGTATATGGCAATGTTACGCAATAGTACAGTGCACAATGCGAGGTTCGTAAAGTTAATAGTTAATTGTAAATGCCGTTGTACTCCTCGAATACAATATTTGAAGCTGTATTTCTTACTTCACCAAAAATGGCTCCCATTGTTCGGAACTCGGCGTTCGTGGCCAATCTCCAGAGTGTTATATAGCTCCTCTTCTCAACACATACGGCCCTCCTCATGACGGTGTCCTGTTTTTCTATAGTAGGTCTCAATCGGTCACACATGAATGTAAACGTCTCCCGATCCACCCGAAAGTTCTCCTTCCATTCCTAATCGTTGAAATTTGCCCACATTGTTTCAAACACTGCCGATGTACGCGGCCTCATCCGTACTGATCTTGCTCTTGCATTTCGCTTGCTTGTGAGCATCAGCATGACAATGTGCCGCACTTGACCATTCATATTAACTTGTCGACTGAAGTTTTTCCTAAGCAGCAGTTGTTGTTTTACGGCAGTTTCCCTATATTTTCTTCTTCGACGGTTCAATTCATTCCTCGGAATTCGCATCCGACGGAAAGCAAAGCACAGAAATGCAAACGATGCCAACAGGGAGATGGTGGTTACTTCCATGTTGTAGGCATTTACGCTACAAGCTATAATGAATGATTTAAGTTTCACCGGCAATGTACACAGTACAGATGATAACCACGACAAAATCCCCGTGAAATATTTGACCTCGTTACTATGGTAGCACAACCCAATCAACTGAACTCGGGGCACGTGAGAACGCAGGCTTAAAATCTCGGTGTTAACTTGCGGTTTTGCCTTGGTATATAAACACGGGGTAACACGGGGTACGTGAGACCAAGCCTTTAGACTTACAGAGTTGATACAAAAGAGGTCAGTCCTCTGCTACTTGTCAAGTAGGACTTTGGGACTTTCTCCACTGTAGCCCACTGTGATATTGAATAACATCTTTCTTCATAGATATTAGATAATTGGTATGTTAATGCTTTGAACTTAAAATAGCATAATTCTGTTATTTTGACTGGGGACGAAGGGAATTTCCTTACCTTGCTTTTGAGAATGGGGGGGGGGGGAGGAGGATGGTAGGTCTCAGTTTATTTGCATTTTACTAATGTTGGGAAAGACATGTATTTGTTTTGATCATGTGTGTTTCCTGCAGTCACACCATACAGTGATGTGCACAGGATTTTGCGGAGGGGGTGGAGCGGAGAAGAGCTGACCCCAAAGTTTGCCAGGGGGGAGACATTCACCATGGATGATATTACTACACTTTTACACAGTACACACTTTACAATAGTTTCCCATGCCTCTTATGCAATCATATTTATATGATAACATTTGATTGTTGAGGAGAAACTTGGTGATAAAAAAAAATGAAAAACAAAGGTCTGCTCATGAATGTGAGGGTATGACACCACATGTTCTTGCTTCAAGTCACTTTGTGTTGAAAATGTGAAAACTTTATCTGCTGATATCTTGAGAACCAAACATTGGATTTCAATGGAAATTTCACTAGATTGGTTAGAATATTAAGTACCCCTCTAATATATAAAAGGACACAATATTCCTTGAGTGGTGGGCCATTTGGGGTGTTCAGGAATTTTTGGTCTTAGGTCCCCTGTGGGCCCTATGGCCCTTTTTATGAAATTCTGCAAAATGCTTCTCCTCCTACAGATTCCCTTGTACAATGTTGGTGGTTTATTATAATGTTACTCCATTAGTGGTCCCTTCAGCTACTCACCTAGTGCCAACACTCTTTGTTCATCAGAATCAATTCAATTAAGTCTTATGACAATTTCACTATCATGCCACCCCACCCCCACCACAAATAATAAACATCATACGACAACAATCATCAAAAGTATGAGCTTCTGCACCATTGGTGCTCTAGTTTAAAGCAATTTGGGGGCGACGGAGTATCACCTTTCAGTGGCGTATCCAGGGGGAACAAACGCCCGCCCCCTATTGGCCGTGACAAAAAAAAAAAGAAACTGTGATAAAAAAAAACTGTGAGCAAAAAAAAAAAAAAAATGACAGTTGTGCCGACCATGCGAAGTGCCAGGCTTACCTCACCCCTCCATTAACTCTTTGGCCACCCAAAAACTTTGTAATGCCGCGAATCGCCTAAGAAAATATGACTAGCACGTTACTCTGCTCTAGCTTCTTTCGTATAGTGTGAGAGTGATAATTTTAGACAAGTTGGTTGTTGTTCGTGAATGTCTACTTTTCGTTATACAGTATGTGCACAAATGCGTGAAGCAGCTTATGTGTGGCGTTACTCCGACCGAACATCTAATCAGATGTGTTTGTCAGTCACAGACATAGATCTGTGTTTTCAGTTGATAAAGTTAATTGAGCTATCTTACATGAACAAAATTTCTCAAAGGGGGACACCCCTCCCCTTATACCCCTTCCCCCAAGACATTACCTGCATAAGGAGACAAAGGAAGATGACTATGATCAAGACATGAGATCTCAAAATAAAGGATGTTCAGAAAACTAACGAGCAACTTTCAAGGCCTGGGATGTGTCACTTACGGCGATCTGGGAGGCCTTTTTAGCCAAAATTTCCGGATGTGTTGCCTGCCAACCAATAGTGGCGCTCCGCTATGATAGGAACCAGTGGCGTATGGGGACATTGGGCCATGCACCCTCACTGATTCTGCTTTTTTTAGTTCCTTAAAATCGTAAATTATTTAACACAAATTTTACTTCAAATGGTAGCATATGTGGCACCAGATTGCATGTTTAGGACACCTAATTTTTAAAAAATTTTCAAAGGGGAGGGAGACACCCCCTCCCCTTACACATCTCCCCAGGCCGGCAATTACACAACATACTGCATATCCCCCGGGAGAAAAATCCTGTATATTTCACTAGTAACAAGGTGCCCTCCCATGAAAATTCGTAACAAAACTGCCAAAATAAACAAACCAAGTTCGATACCTACTGATGAATGCACTTCAATTGCAAATTCTTCGTCTGCCATATTGATGAAATGTGTTTTTTCTCTTTACAAGATGAAAATACAGCACATACATAGGCTTAAAAATGGGGCATATATAGCACCATTTTCATTTTAGCCCTCCTACAAAAGCAACAGTTTTCCAGGGGGACACCCCCTCCCCTTAGACCCCTCCCCCAGGACGGCGATCAGTCATGCTTTCGCCCCTATTAGAAAATCCTGGATACGCCCCTGCCTTTTAGTCTCGAACACAAAGGGAAGGGGTAAATCTATTACTTTGAGTATGCTTCGGAAGCAACTAACCATACACGTTGGGGAAAATTACTCATCAAGCCCAGAATACGCAGGAAATGAACCACCTCTTAGCCAAGTTCCTCACTAGCAGGCCCTGTCCCTGCTTTGATGCTGACATGCATGGAAGTGTATGATTTACCAAGTGAGGACATAGCACAGATCATGGACTGTTGTTACAGAATGAGAGTCATTCCCGACTCCGTGCATACGACACTACCATGTCAAGCTCGGGGTAGGAACTCAATAGTTTGGGTTGCTGAGGCGGCGAAAAATGTGGTACGGCCGTAACATACTTCCGTGTCGGCGAAACCACAACTTTTTAAGGACAGTAATGTCCTTTTTCCATCTGTAAAGAACTCTGACTACATGGAGCTAACCCCCCTTTAAAATCCTGGATCAGCCCTTGGGAAAGGTACATGAAAATTCTGTAATTTAACCCCCCCCCCCCTCACCGGCCCAGCTGTAAGTTTCTGTTTTATAATATATCGGAGGTCTTCTTTCTTGCATTCACCGTTCCTTTAAAACTGACAATAACCGCCCAAAGCAAAGAGGCACATCATTTGAAGGTGGGGGAAGGGGAGGGGAGGAGAGCTGGAACGGACAACCCTTTCAACGGTATTTTAAAGTAATAGTAAACTTGAAGTCACCTCTCCCTCTTCATTGAAAGATCCTGCACTCGCGGATGTATGGGAATGTATTTAACAAACCTGAATCAATTCCTTTATTATCAACTGTAGCAAATAAAATTTGATCTGTTTCGAGGCCTCTGGATCCTTGTAGAGGTTTTCAACTGGCACACTGTTTCCCAGTCGTTACTGTACCAAAGTTTCCGAGTCTGACTGTCCATATATAGTGTTTCCAAATGTGTGTATAGTAATGACCATTGGAAGTTTTGGCATCGGGAGGAGCGTCTATAATTATTAGGTAATGTCTTACAGTTATAACACTACTGATCAAATGTATTTTTCCATAGCGGAAGGATGTAAGGGAAAACGTTGCCTAAAGTTCCTTCATTTTCCACTTATTTTGCCTTGGCCAACGATCGAGTACTTGAATTCATCTGCTTCAATATCCAAGACACAGGTTGAGGTGATACCCTCAACAACATGGTATACACTGCACCTAACAAAAAATGTTAGGGACTAAATTTGTCAGTCAATATTTTGCGCGGAAGAAATTTCTTCAGTAAATAATGCTTTGACTTACGAACTTGATCCGTTTTGTGGCCTCTGGATCATTCCGGAAGTTTTCAACGGGTACCGATTTAGCTACCCATCATACGAAAGCTAACGGGTAGTCCTTTTACAATGATTTCAGATTTGTGTATCATGATCGTTGACATTTTGAGCTGGGAGAGCTTGTGGTTCAAGCTTCTTTACTTCATTCAAAATGCCATTTTTCATCGCCGAAGGATATAATTATTGCCAAAAAAGTGCCTGAAATAACTTACACTTTTTTTGCAGGATGAGTACTTCAATTACTAGACGGGGATTCCCCCAGCACTGTTGAAGGGATTCCCCTTCAACAGTGCTGTGATCGAGAAAACGCGGAGAGAACTTGAAGATTTGGTCAACTTAGTTAGAGAAACCGCTGTCTCCGTTGTCAAATCAGGGCACCATCAAACAAGGACAATGGTCACCCATTGTTATCAGTGTTTAACCTACCCCCTAAGCGCTTTTAATCCATAGTTGCAATAGAAAAACGTATTTTGAGGTCGATAACTTATGAATATTCACTCCAAAGTGGCTTTCCAGTAAAACCAACAGTTGTTTCTTGAAGATATGCAAATTTGGTATCGATAATGACAGAGCACTCGGCGACTTTCGTCGCCGAGTGCTCTGTCATTATCGATACCTTTCGTATCAAATGCTATCTAGATAAAGTTTGGAATCGGATTCATCTCATAATGGGAAAATATTCATCAAACTATTTCTAACTGAAACCGAAAAAGCGTTTTGCAGAATGTGTGTGTGTGTGTGGGGAGGGGGTGCAATACGCCTTGATAATATAAGCAAGGTGCAACAGGGTGTGTTGAACTGATTTGAAAATTTACGGTAAGACATGAGTTAACGTACGAAGAATAATTATAACAAAAATGTGGGAACACAGAAAAGTCAATAAAAGCAAGGAAAAGAGGAATCAGTTATGACAGAGAAAACAACTGCAAAAAAATCGACCGTTCCAAAATTTTCTAACTGCAGAACAAAAATATGGCACATTGCCAAGCCTTTGAGAGGACTTGAACTCTCGTGGGCTAGCATGTTTCCTGTCCAGCGTGGACATTTCACACCTGAGTGCACATTCTTGCTTGACTGCCAGTCAAAATAAACAAAGTCTATGTTTCGACTCGTTCTGTGCAGAGGAGTTCTCATGAACAATTACTGTAGGAAAGGAAGCATATTATATACTTCCCATACTGAGCCATGTAAATATATAACACCGAGTGAAAGTGACCTACTGTATTTGGTAGAGGTCAAAGGTCATCTGAGGTCACTGAATGTCAACATGTAAAGAACTTGCATTACATGATATTTTATGATTTAAAACTCAAAGAAACTTTTATACATGGTGTTCATTAACCATATTTTTTGTTCAATGAAAGGTCGAGGTCAGTGAAAGGTCAAAGTCAAGGTCACCAGAGATCACAGTCTGAAAACCTTGTCAGCATTATATTTCAGGGCAGATGCATTGCAACTTCTCATGCATGGTCAGTGGCGTGTGCAGAATTTCGAAGGTGGGGGGGCACAACCTGTGATTCCCCCGACTGACATGGAGGGGTGTGACAAGTGCACCGAATTAAGGTGCACCACGAGCGCGAAGCGCGAGTTTGCAAGCGTGGGGTCCAGGGGCCCGCGTCAGGGCCCCTGGAGGGGTCCAGGGGCAGAGCCCCTGTGGGGGTCCAGGGGGCGAAGCCCCCGAAAGCTCCTGCAACATAAGCTACTAAGACCGCCCTAAATTGGTTCTAGAGGCCTTATTGATCAGGTTTCGTTTGTTTCAGATTTTGCAAATTCGGTGTCAGTGACGGAGAGTTCAGGTTATCCTCTATGCGTTGAAAGCTGCAGTGTGTCACATACATTGACAGGACTACGTTAAAGAACACGAGGCCAGTCAAGAAGGCTGCTTGAGATGATCGCAAAAGTTAACAGCGCTGTTTCATCCTTAAACCTATATAGTTTACCATTACAAAAGTGACTAGCTCGAAGGGCGAAGGGCGAAGGGAACTTAATGATAGTAGGCCTGCCTGCACCATATGAGGCAGATATTGATATTAATAGCATCCTGTCTGATTATTCACTGGAGGACAATTGGAAGAGCTCTATCCTTTAGTAAACGACCAAAAAGTGAAAAAAATTCTCTTCTAACATCATTCTGTAGGCTACTTCTAAGTTTTGAGTGCCAGGGATGGCGCCAGGATTTGCCCGACAGGTGGCCAGACGGGCGAAGGCAGCGACCTGAAGCCCCGACAGCCCCGATGCCGTCAAGGGGATGGTACGGAGGGATCTGAAGAAAATCTGTGTACTAAACCATGCCATTGCGGGACATATATTTCATAAAAATGGGTGTATATACTAGAGGAACGTAATTTCGGGGCTGATTTAATGTTTTCCCAAGAATCTAAAGTGTGAAATTGCAAAGCGAGCGAAAATTTTTTGGGTTATCCTTCACTAAAAAGAATCGGTGTAATTATTAAAAGCTAATAAAGGTCAATTGTCCGGGCAGTTGGTCCCTATCGGGCATAACTTACATTGTACTTCTCTCCTCTTGTTACTATGGCCGTATCGCACAACAGACCCAAGAGAACATTGACTGAATAACGTGAAATGAGGTGAAATTCCCAACTTTTACATAAATTCATGAATTCTACTTCTTCAGTTACTTGAAAAGGTGGAAATGGTGTGTATTATATTTAGCTATAAGTAACAGAACTGTGGAAGAGTGGGCAAAGCGTACCGGAAATCTTGGGTTTCATTGTAGAAATGACCCTTTGAAAGCCAAAATAAGTAAACAGATCATGGCTGGCGACAGAATTTTCAGAGGGCTGGGCCATGCCAGCCACCCCAAGCTTCGACAGCCCCTCTTTCGAAGAGGTGGTGACAAGGGGATATGACTTATTATCCCATGCCATTTCAGGGCATATTTTACATGATATCACTTGAAACTTCATGAGCCGAGTTGCGCACTTTATATAGTGTTCTTTCGAATCTGAAACTTGAATTTGCAAAGCGCGCGAAAATTTTTCGTAGGCTTACACAAAAAAGATATGTGATCAAGAACATAAAGAAAACAAAAAAGAAAAACTGTAGGGGTTCTAGACCATATTGGGGATAACATACATATTATCGAAACACTTGGACTACCCAATGAAACAGCCAAACTTTGATCCGTGAGTCGCTCACAAACTGACCGTACCGCATGACACACATTAGAGAACAGTAACTAGGCTTAGCGACACGCGATGAAATTTTCGACCTCCACATGAACAGTGTTCTCTGCCTTCATGTTTCGTGGTAAGGTTGGCAGGACATGTACTTTCTAGCAATGTGGAATGGAACTGCTGAAGATCCTGGAGTAACTATACAGCGCGCGTAGCGCGCCGAAAAATTTGGGTTCTTGTTAGAGAAATTGTCCTCTCTCAGGCGCCGTCGGGGACTGCCTGCATACTCTATCGTATCGATTCAGACTCCCCGATGGGGCTCCCCGCCCCCACCTGGCGCCATCCCTGTTGAGTGCTTAGTGTCTCTTCAATCTTTTTCTCTTCCCCTAACCCTTAAATCCCCCGACTAAGAGATTTTCCCCCGACTGGCTTCAGAGGTGGGGGGCCAGTGCCCCCTGCCCCCCCCCCCTTTGAACACGCTACTGTGCATGGTGGGGTATTGGTCCAGAACATTGTAAAGCCTTTGCAGTTCTGTGTGAAGCTCTTAAGGCTACCGAAATGAGTTCTTCGAAGCCTCAATTCATTTTTGCATTCTTGTTTATGTTTAGCTTTAGGAAGTAATGGTAGCGGCAAAAAGGTACATACTTTATAATGTGACAATGAGTTAATACTCGAGCATTACTATTTTGGGCTGCAATATGGACACTTTTGTCCTTTTATGGAACAGTTGAGATCGAAGTGACATATGCCGCCACGGCCCCAAACATGATGGGCAAAATTAACATATTCCTTGAATTTATTTTCACTAAATAACCATCATACCTGTCCATTTCCAAACTATGTAATTCTCTTTGGTGGGACATCAAAGTGGTCGTAGGGAAAGCCCTACTCTCAATGAGTGGCTATGCCCTGTATGATTGTTCTGTACCAATTTCACTCCCCTTCCTTTCATATAATGAATAGGCTACCAGGGGCACCTGAAAGTAAAAGTGCCCCCCCCCCCCCCGCGGGAGATGTTTGCACCCCATCAGGGGAAGTTTTCAATTTTATCTGGAGCCTTACTGGGTATGATAAAGTATGTTTTCCCCGTCAGAGACGAGTCACCAAGACAGTTTGTTTTTGTTTTCAAGAAGGGCATATTCTTTGATAAATCTCCCTACACTTTAATAAATTTTCCAATTTCAATTAAAGCACAAATTTTTCAAATTTCTAATGAAAGTCCAAAATTTTTCAATTTATTTTTATTGAAATCCCAGATTTCTGGCTACAATTTCACCCATACTTTTGGCATTCTTAAAACTTTTGGCATACTTTTAACAACCCATCACCCTTTTGGCTTCAAGTTGCTGCGCCCTCTCCCCCTCGGGGACCTTGCCGTCCACTCGGGCAAATGCTGGTACCACGGATAGTCTACAGCTCTATTCTCAGTTGGAAGTGTTTTTTGTGGATCCATTTTAGACATACTGTACAGGTCTCAGCTAGTCAGCAAGAGGTTTTAACCCTCCCTTGTCTTGCCTAAATTACCCTATCACAAAAGGGGTTCAACAATGCAGTTGGACTCGGAACCGGATCCTGGCGGACTCGACTTAGGCTTGGATTCAATGCCTTCTGGAATCGGGCTGGGCTTGGAGTTGGGATGGGTGTACTCGAATCCAACCCTGGCAACTGTCACCCCCTTGTGAAATGCCTTCAAGCACGCCTAACTCTGGATTTATCACACAAATTACAGTTGTTTCGATTTCTCTCTTTCAGATACTTAACTGAAACATGTGAATACAGTACAGTATGGGAGTTCGAGGACTAACAACCTTTATCAATCGGGAAAAACGATTCTACGAAAATTACCGACTCCATTCCACAAAACTTGTTATAGATGGATGTGGCCTGGCTCCAGCAATATATTATGACTCTGACTTAAACATTGACCCTGGAAATCATGGAGGGGAACACCAAACGTATTACATTCATTGTGCGCAATTTTTCCGGAACATGTTATCTTGTGGGGTAGAATGCTACGTTATTTTTGATGGGGGTTACGACAGGAATGGATTAAAATTTGAGACTCTGAAAAAGAGGGAGCAAGAATCAATTGACAGCATGAAAGAACTGAATGAAACAGGGGAAGGTGTTCAAACAATTGCTACCTACTACATGTTAGTTTTTACAAGAGTGCTAGATGATTTAGACGTAGACTGGATTTCCAGTGAATTTGAAGCTGACAGAGACATAGCCGTTTTAGCCAATGAGTTCAAATGCCCTGTCCTGGGACAAGACAGTGATTTCTTCATTATGAATATTGAGGAAGGTTACATACCTCTCGACAGTTTGAATTGGAGGAAGCTGTGTAGTATCCCTTATCAAAGTGGGACTGAGTCTTGCCAACCACTTCCATCTAAATGTCAAGCAGCTCAGAATTACTTGGAATCCAAGAGGTTTAGGTTGAGAGCATTCTCTACCTATTTTCAAGTTATGCCATCTATAATGCCTATCTTTGCTTCCCTAAGTGGCAATGATTATTTGCAGGGTTTCAACCTCAGTGAGTTCTACGCAGGGATTAAACAACGTCATCAGAAACCAGACGGCAGACCTCACCCACATCGAAAAGGATATTGGCGCTTCTGCAATCTTCTGCATCACCTGACTTACTTTACAACTGTTGCTGAATGTATAGAAGAGGTTTTACAGTATGTCCATATCGATGAGAGGTCAAAGATTAAAGCAGCTCTGCAAGAATCATGTTCTATGTATGATGTCACCAGTTTTTCTGATGTCGCACAGTTTTTCAGAGAGCAAAACCTCTCGTCTCAGTCAGATGAAACCCTTTCAAACGATCCAAAGAATCCTTCTACAGGTAAAGGCACAGATGATGAAGACGTCGAAGAAGGTATACTCATGCCTGGAGTTTGTGAAAGCATATTACGTCAAAAGACGGTTTTCTTAAATGTTCAGACCGAAAAGTTGTCGAATCCCAGAGCAAGTGCCTGCTGTGATCATCTTATCAGAATTTTGGCAGGTATTATGCTTGAGAATAAGGTCGCGGAAGAGGACAAAAATGAAAGAAGAATGTTAACATTTGATGTCTTTCATCGTGAAAAATATACCCTTACATGTACCAAAATGGAGCCAGTGTGGAATGTGACTGGATTTGGAAATGTCCCTTTCTACAAAGAGGTTCCCAGAATGTCAAAGTCTTCACGCCTTTCCTTTCTCCTAGCTGCTTTAAACGTTCAAAATGTACATTTTAATAACATTCCTGAAAGTTTCCATCTGATGCTGTTAGCATCAATTTATTGCTACAAGAATGCCGACCCACCAGTGTCAGCAACTCTTCTTCATGCATTGGTTCTGGGGTGGATCCAGGGAGTGGCATGGTACCAAGATAATACCCAGAAACTTCAAGAGGAAGGTCGACTCCAAACAGATGAAAAAGAATTTGACATTTCATGGGATGGTTATGAGGTACAAACTGTCTTGCAAAATTATGAACCACTTACTAGAAAAAGTCTCCGGGAATCTCTTGACTTTGATATCAGTCATGCCTTTATGCAATGGATCTCTTGCAACAAATATACCAGATTTCTCAACATTATGCTCCAAGATTTTCTACCTAGACTCGATGTAAGAATTTGGTACAATGGAATTTTAATACATAACCTGTACTTCAGACTCACTGACATACATCCCAGCAGGCATCAAAACTGGATCGAGAATGGCCTCTTGCTCGACGCACCTTCGGCTTATGATTTTTACCGAGATTTAATGTCATTCCTTACCCAGAATTTAAACTTTCCAACAAATTTAAAGGGAGATAATGTACCTCTTCCATCGAAAGAATCTGCAGGAAAGCACCAATGTAGTCCCCAGAGAGAGATTAGAGGGCACAATGAAGCGACCTCCAAAGGATCTAAAGAATCGAGCACTTTGGATTTTTCATGTCCAAAATCGGGAAGAAAAAAACACAGAAGATCCAAAAAGAATCGAGGGAAAAAAGCAAAGTGATTTAATGAATTCTTTAAGTTCATTCTCATATTTAAATGTCTTTTTTTGTTGTACACTTTAAAAATGTCTGTGCCAGGACACATTAAACTTATAGAAAGCAAAGTGATAACAGAAGAACTATTAACAGCACTTTGTCTGTTACCACTTGACGTTAAAAGATATCAGTGTTATACCAAGGTACATCTGTTTCATAAACATATTGCTGTCAAGCCCAGTTCGACATCTCTCACAGTAGTACCGTTATTTTCTGTATCGTCTTTAAAGTTAGGTAAACTTTGACATGCGAAGGCATATTCAAAGTTCTCCTTTGTTTACTTTTAGTCTTAGATCCATTTCTCATTACGTTATTTCTGGTTTCGATGAAAAGGGAAGCTGTTAGTATGCGTTGTTGATAGCGTGTGTATGCGTATTTTTGAAGCTTAGCTCATTAAAACTAAATCTCAAGAGGGTAAAATCCTGCAGTTTACTTACTTGGAATGTGGATACCCTGTATTGAGAGTAAGAACCCTATTGTCGAGAGGAAGGGTCCTATGGCTTTGGGGGAAGCTCAAAGGACATCCAGGGCCACCAGAAGTCAAACGCTGAAAACCTTTTCACAATATCTCACGATAGAAAGCATGAGTACTCTTCATTCTTTGCATGTAGATGCATAATGTCAAGAGAAAGAACTCTTTTGATTTTGGAGGACGTGAAGGTCATCTGGGGTCATTAGAAGTCAAATTCTGCAAACCTTGATAACAATTCTGAAGATAGGAAGTATGGCTGCTCTTCAAACGTAGCTTACAGATGCATTGTGTAAAGAGAAACGCCTTATTGTGTTTGGTGGAAGTCAAAGGTCACTCACCAGATAGGGTAGCTTATGTCTTTTTTTTTTTGGCGTTTCAGGGCGTACGTTAGGTAAAAGGTTATGTTTACGCTGCTCGCCAGCTGGTATTTGGAGCCCAGGCCAACTAATGGGGAGATCCACTTAGATGGTGACGCGAAATTTAGAGTCCCACTCAAAAATAATTCTCCAAGCCTGACTTAATACAACCCCCAGCACTGTTAATGAAACTTTGGTAACGCCATACATTGCAAGGTATCTTGTGGTGGGTTATTTTACGGTGGATGACTTGACTCAGTAGCGCTGTAAAAAGTTTTATGTGGTGGCGGGGCGGGTCTGTTAGTCACAATGCCCCGTAGTCGCAGATTATTAACCCAATGAACAGTGGTCAAGTAACCTAATAAAATTATATGATATCGATGCGATGGAAAGTTTGCTGTCCTCCATAAAACCGCAATACTGTCTTTGTGTATTGGTTCTTTTGATGAATGAAGACTTTGGCTTTTCAAGGTTTGGGGACAAATGACCTCCTGTGCGCCTATGCCGAGCCACATATGACTTGGTTTGGTTTGGCTTAGCTCAACTTCATTTCACTTCACTTAACGGCATATATCTTGTAAGTACTCCTTTCATTTCCTTCCATGCCAATTTTTAAAATAGATTACAAACTAGCCTTTTTGTTTCCTTGCCGAAGGTGAAAGGAATCTATGCCAATCACGCGCGAGTGTATGTATATGCGTATGTGTAAGTGTGTGTGTTTGTACGTGTTTGTTTGTAACGTTTAGCTCGTGAACATGTTTTCTCAAGATAGGAATGATGGATACTTCTCATGCATGGTGTATGGATTTAATAGTGGGCCGTACCCTCAATTTTTGTCGTTTCGTGACCATCAAAAAGACAGGGCGGAATTTTGTACAATTAAAAGGATAAAGTTATTAAGATCAACATATATCATTTTACAAGCATAAGTCTGATACATTAATTATTTATTTTAATTTTAATTACCTGATTACGAACACGTTCGAAGGATTTTATGACTGTAATACGATTAGAAATTCCTTGTAAACAATGTGTATGTTGATGGTGTAGTGGAAAGTGCTCGGATTCTTATTCTGTCGGCCCGGTTTCGAATCCCATCACAGACATTTATTTCTTCATTTTTTTTTATTGCTTACCATACTCAAAATACATTTTTCAAGCTTGTTCTGTGCCTGGAAGATCTATACATAGCAATCTTTTGTTAATCAGAGACATCATAGATTTCTCTACTATAAAGAACGGTCCGTGTGCTCTTGTCTCCATAGACCCGGAGAAAGCTTTTGATCGTGTTAATTGGAAATTCTTATTAAAGGTTCTTCAGAAACTTAATTTTGGCGATAACTTTTGCAAGTGGGTTTCTATTCTTTATAGGGACATTTACGGTCAATTACTTATTAATGGAAGTCTCTCCGACCCCGTCCTCATTGAGCGGGAGGGAGGGGGGTGAGGCAGGGGTGCCCTTTGTCTCCGTCCCTTTATGTTTTGTTTATCGAACCCATTGCTTGCTATATCAACCAATGTGATAATATTAGTGGCTTTATCATCCCTGGGGGAAATGCTCGTGTAAAGTTTTAACAGTACGCTGACGACGCCACTTGTGTAGCCACCAGTATTTCAGATATTTAATGTATTTAACTTGTTCCATTCAGCCACTGGGGCTTCAATTAATATGAGAAAGACTAAAGGTTTAAAGCTCGAGAGGTTTGCAATACAAAATTTACAAAACAATATTGAATGGAGTACTACCTCGATTCAGATTACCGGGGTCGTTTTTGGATCTGACCACGCTGTTCAAGACAATTGGGAGGAGAGAGAGTTAAAAGTGTTGAAAAGCGCCTCAAATTGTGGAAAACAGACATTACACTCTTCTTGGCAAGGTGCTTGTAATTAACACGATAATTTACCCCTTACTCTACTTCGTAGCCCCCGTTTTTCATGTTCCGGACAGTGTTGTTAGGGCTGTCTACAGAATAGTTTTTGCTTTCGTTTGGGGGGAGAATAAAACTGACCTCGTCTCTAGGACGGTCATCTCGTTGCAATCGGGGGATGGCGGCCTCAGCTTAGACAATTTTAGACTTAAGTTAGATGCGTTGCTAGTGAAGCCACTACTAAACAAATTTATTGATGATACTCCTCCAGTCCACCTCACGCTGACTCTTTTCTTTGTTGCGAAGCAACTCCGGAAATACTATCCTCATGTTTGGTCTAACATGAGACCAAATTCCAATGTGTGTACCGACTCCTTGGTCAAAGCAAGTAATGTTTATTAAGATGCTTTATAGCTTAGAGAAAGATTTTGCCAATAATGTTTGTAGGGTCAAAGACATTACTAAGAGGTTACAGCCTTCTAATGTTTGCATTATAGCGGTAAGGGACAATCCGTGTTATCCATGGAAGGAAATATGGAGACTATGTTTTCATGGGTTACTTGATAATAAGCTGAAAGACTTTCAATGGCGCTTGGTTCATGGTATTCTGTACACGGGGCAAAGGATTAATAAATGGGGCATGGGTGACGGTGTTTGTCCTTTCGAAGTTTGCACTGAGATTGAAACGACTTCCCACCTTCTTTGGGATTGTCCAAAGATTCAACTAGTTTTAAAATGGGTTAAGAAAGTCTTCAATGATTTGACAAAGGAAACTTCTCACCCCAATCTAGGTGAAAACGTTTTCTTATATGGATTCCCAAGTAAAAGCATTGAAACTTCGGTATTTGATAAAATTTGGTTTGTGTTTTGTATTACTAAGTTTATATTGTGGAAATCTAGGTGTCTGCTAGTGTTTGAATCAAAGAATCAATCTCCCCATGAAATTCTTTCCATTATCATCTTTGAGATCAAAACCCGTGTCGCTGAGGATTTCAATCGTTTTACTAAAACTAAATTTGAAAAGCTTTGGGTGAGCAAACATTCTTTCGTTCACATAAGGAACAATAAGTTGAAATTCAGAATTCCTAGTATGTGAACCCCCTATTGTGTTATTTGCTTCAATGGAAATTCATGTAAACTAAGTACTCATTACATTTTAACACTGTATATAATTGTTTCCCTTCAAGCGGAAACAAAGTAGGAAAAATTGATTAAAATTATAGATTAATTTGTACATACTGTAAATTAAACTGTACATAAAATTGTATAATGATGTACATACTTTCCATGAAATAACAAAGTTTCTTCTTATTCCGCTTCCGCAAATAGTGTAAATATGTCAATGATTTGAAATAAAGTTTCAATTAAAAAAAAAAGAAAGAAAGAAAAGTACATTTTTCAAAGAAATCTCCAATTCCTTTTAAGGTACTTCGAAAAGGGCCAGAGATTAAAATCATGTTACTTTTTCTGATGGAAATGGTTTGTAAATAAAATTAAAAACTACCATACTCAAAATATAGATTTTTCATACTGATAGGAAGGTTGCCATTGTTCTTGGTGGAGGTCAGAGGTCATTTCGAGGCCTGCTGCGCAGAGGTTAAAAACCGAAAACCTTGTGAATACGATATTTCAAGACAAGCTTTTATAGAATGATGGACATCCTGCACTTCACAACACAAATTTAAAAAAAAAATGACAAGGACTACCTTTTCAGCAAGGAATCATAGAAGGGACGTTTTGGTTAAAATCTAGTTCCACTTTGCCATTTCTTATTAACAATTGTAGCATCATATATTATTTCTGAAAATTGGTATCATTCACATCATTTTGTCGATCAACGTGTTTATTTTTTACTCAGGAAAATTACTGCAACTAGTAGGTACCAAATAATTGCTTATTTTAAATTACATTACCTAACATGTCGAAGAAATTACGCTAAATACCGAACGGGTACTCTTGTCTTAAAAGTTTCAATCATAACTCATGTCGTATCTAGCATGTCAGATTAAACATTTAATCCCGTTCTTACTCCTGGTCGTAAACAGGTAAAAGGCAAAGCTGTACATGATATGTCCTTTACTTTGTTTAAGTTAGTAATTAAAATTATAGAATCGTCAATTCCTTTTAAATGTAAGAATCTTATATGTATATTTTTTTGTTTAAGGATTTTGTCATTGCACACTCATAATTACTACTTATTGCCAAAATCTTAAAAGGATTTATTGGTAGATGAAATTTTACGGCTCAGTTTCTAACCAAATGGTTAAGTCGGCCGGCCAAGGCCTTTTTTCCAGTTGTGGCTCACTGGCTTGTTTTCCCTACTCCATTGCTTAAAGTCTTCGGTAGGAAGGCAACCTTAATAGCCTTACTGATACTACCCCAAAGGGTAGAAAGGATTTTCACAGTCAGTGAATTAATGTCTTTGCTCATAAGTTTGACTTTATATAATTGCCATGTCTGTCTCTAATAAATGATTTGGATCATAACTTTATACAAACAATGAATAATTAGTGCAGATTTACTGGCCCTGCTGGCATTGAAAAATACTGCCTTGAGATGGACTATGCATTTTTCTTTAATAGATGAAGGATATGCTCTCTGAACTTTCCGACTTAAATAATTTTATCGTAGCCAAACTTGACTACATTTAAAGTAATTGTGACACTTTATGCATTACAACAATTGAATTTATAAATGCATTTAACACGTTGGTACATGTTGCCCATTCTCTAGCATACAGTATATTTTATAGCCAGAAATTTCTGAGGAACTATGATTGCTAAGGTTTAAGCTATGAGGACTTAGTATAAAATAAAAAGAAACAGCCGTTGTTCTGTACATAGCATCTGGGTTTGCATGGTTTTATTAACGGAGGGCGTGACTTCAGCTTTGACAAACGCTGAGAGTAGCGACTATGGGAGAGTGTAGGCAGCGGTTTTTTCAGCCCGGGCGCCCCAACACTCCCCCTTGGATAGTGTCTGTAAACACTAAAAGTGCCAACATTCTGAATACTTCAGGTAGCACGTATACGAACAATCATTTCCCATTAATTGACAAACTAAACATTGGTTTGTATGAATGCATCTAAAACCCTTACAGCCTATACAAGTCATCCCTCCCATATAGATTTTCAAGCCATTTTAACACATCTGAAAGGCTTTTACAGACCCTTTACACCGTGTTTTCAAATATTGTGACAACTCAAATACTGAGTCACAACAAGAGGTGTAAGTGTGGCGGATCATGCAGCTTCCCCTCCCCAACTCCTCCACCTTTGACGCTTCACTCAGAATATAATTTTGCAAAGCGGACAGATGTTATTTTAACAACTAAGAAATATCCGAAGAAAACTTGACATACTTAGGTTCCGTTGTCATTATTGCTCCCACTTTTCAATCACAAATGAAGCACGTACTTTGAACAGCATGGCCTATAATAAGACCCTCTCTTCAAAAATGGTATGTACGCTACCCACGCAAACAAGTGTTTCATGTTTTCTTCGAGTATACCTGCACCTCTGCTAGCAAAACACTGTTAAAAGTCAACACATTTCTTTATAAATATTCTATCAACTAACAAAAGCGTCAGAAATCTAGACCACAGGCATCTTCTTGCACGTCATAAGTTAAACACTAGAGTACTAGTATTATATTACCTCAAAAACGAATTAGCTTTTTTGTAAGTCAGTTGTTAAGGCGCTTGCATCCGAATGCTCGGTACACTGGTTCAAGTTCACGGGAGGGGGTGGGGGCAGTTCAATTTTTTCTCGTTGTGCGGTTTGGGCTTATGCTATGTTTCAGTCTTTAAACCATAAGAGTACTGGAACACTTCTGATTGAAGGGGTAGGGTGAGGGGCTGCAGCATTATAGACTACAGACTGATGTCACCTATTATTCAGAATCACACAACTTGCTAAAGAACATTTACAGAGCCCAATATCAATACGGACTGACAATTTCCTGGTGTGAAGGAGGAACTTTGAGCAGACTTGCTCAGTGCTGTATGGAGACGTTAGGCTTACTAGCCAAATAATCCCAGTCGGTGCTTCTTGAGTTCTTCTTCTGTCTCTGCAATCCTCTCTTCCCATTTACTTTAAATCTCCCAATTGAGTGGGTTTCCTCGGACTGGTCATGGAGGTGAAGATGTTGGCCTGTTCCCCTTCCCCGGCCCTGCCCTCCCCCTTTCAACATGTCACGAAGTAGAAGATTCAAAGTGAAAGAACCCCAGAATAAAATCTATAAACATTTTGTGGTATGGTCCAGGTTCAATTACTGGAAAAATACACTGGGCCGATAAATGGAGGTTAAACCATGGAGCTACTACTTACAAGTAGTAGCTCCATGGTTAAACGAGGCAAAAGCAAAGTCGGCTAGTTTACTGGTAGGCCCGTGGGTGCTTCAGTCTAGTACGTAACCGACTTCGTCTGCTAGGCCCTAGGTTTTTTCGTAGGATGAAAATGGAAAAATCGGTTTTTCAAAAATTTTTAACTTTGTTTCAAAATCATGGTTAGGGTTAGAATTAAGGTTAGGGTTACGTGGACAGGGGATATTTGACCTGTTCTTTCTTAATCCGGCGTCAGAATTACAAAAATTAGTCGAAAAGCTGTTATTTTGGAATTAGGGGTGTGGCCAATTTCCAAGAAGCTGATTCGTCCATTGGCATGATTCTTCCATTTTCATCCTACTAAAAAGAAAAACTCGCCTGCTGGGCAACCGATTTTAATAGCAAGCCCTTGCCAAGTGGGAGGAAAGCCGGAATACCCGAAGAAAAGTCCACGTACAATACTGTACCGTCCTCCAGAGGGATTGGACCCAATGCACTTGTGAAACACACTGGTGAACAGCAGCTGGAATAAACCAACCCGCCACTAGAGAACCCTTCGCTAACCCTTTTTTTATGATTGCCAGCTTGATATTTTATCTGGACTCTTTTATTAGGTCTACTTAGAGCCCGACACTAAGATTGGTCTGGCTGCCACACGAGTGTAAACAGTAACACACGTTAGTGCTTTATGTTTAATCTTCGTCTGCCTAGGCTATATTGTTTATAAGGTACATAGTTCTAACTGTGGTAGGGGAGGGGAGGAGCTTCAGTAACTTTTCCGCAATTTTAGGTCATGTTTCCCGAAAAAGGGTATATTTTGCCTGCAAGTAGCAAATTTTCTTGCCCGAATAAAGGGGGATGGGGTGCTGTCCCAAGTCCCCGGCTCGTAAGTCTACGAAGCAAAAATTGATCGTATAGTTGGGGTTAAATTTGTTGTCAATATGTGGTCCAACCAATAAACGTATGAAGTCAACCAAAACTGAAGCATTTTTATGTGTTTTTGTGTGTTTTACAAGAGTTATATTTTGCATGTAGTAACTGGAAGATTAACAGATCTTTTGTTATCGTCTACGAGCACGAAACAAACTGTTTTTAAATCTGATGGATTTGTTAATGTGGGGGAGACATTGCTCTTACTTGGGAAAAACAGTTCTCAACATGGGGACAGCGAAAATAAAGAAATAGTGAATGTTTTTTCTGATTTATATGACAAAGAGAACACAACGGGGATTGAAATAATTTTAGCAACAGATCGCGCCATTTAACCGAAAATACTATGAGTGACACAAAAAAGACTCACAACAGCGGAAGTTGGAATGAATAATTCAAATTTTCAGAAGAAACTTCATGGGCATGCGTCTTTTGCATAGAGTTGGGTTTGATATTATTTTTGAATTGACAGAGAGAGCTTTAAAACAACTAATTAATTGTAAAGGGATACATGCAGTTTAAAAAGCGAAGATAACTGCGCGCGGGATTAACAACTAAACAAATCCATTTTTCCCTACAGCATGCATGAATCCTTCCAGTGAGTGAATTGAAGGTAATCCCGAATTACCCGAAGATAAAAAAGTATATGTTTGGAAAACCACGCTTTGAAAAAGCGGCACTTATTTGAACAATTTTGTCGATAGTAAGAATTTGCTAACTTGATAAAAGAATTACTAATAAAATATCAGGCATCTGACATTGCAAAAGGCGCAGTATGAAAGAAATCATCCCTAAAATTTCAAAACATTACTAAAACTGATTATTTTTGTTGGAAATATTCACTCGATGCAAAATTGCAGGTAAATAGTGAATGTCTCCCGAAACTGGGAAGGGTTATACCGCCCAGTGCAAAATTGTTCAGTTCACTTTAAGTCTTCGGGCTACAATTTTCACATGGGTCATACCAAAACCACCAGGCATTTTACTTTTCATTAGGAACAAGGTTATACTAAAATAATAAGTAGGATTCATGAACCCCAGTATGCCTATTTCTCCGAATACACATCAAAACCTTTAAAAGACTCTCGTGGATTTGGTAATTCAGTCAATAAATAACCGAGCTGAGAGATTTCTAGAGCTTTTCTTATTACAATTTGTTTTTCAGTCCCTCGTGCGCTATGTAAATTGTAAAGTACACTCTTGTATATCCTGGACAGCTTGGGTCGAATTATTAAACGTAAATAGTCCCCATTTTGCGTGGAAGTAACGCCTGTAGTTTGCTATACGTACAGAACAACATATAATTAGGGCGGACGGAGGGGTATTCCAGGGTGCCCCCAGGAAAATGTACACATTATTGTTCGTTTGGTCAGAAAATATTTTAAAAATGAGACTCTCCCTCCATCAAATTGCACCAGCTAACGTCTTTTATATAGCCACATTTTCCTCGATATCTGGCCTTCGGCCTACCATCCTGAGATCTTACTCATTTGGAACTGTAAACATGTAAAACATGCAATCTCAAAATTTGTATGCAAGTTGGCGTAACGTTACGTTACGCACAGGCCCTAGACATTTTTAAGCACTGCAGTTTGATTCTATCTGGGTCAAAAAATTCTCACCGATGCCCTAACGTTACAAAATGCAAAGTCGGCTAGTTAACTTTTTTTTTTTTGAAGGAAATCTTTATTTCCGTCATACAATATATGTGCACTTTTTACAATTTTATAAACAATGCCTCTTCCAATCACCTTCGAATTTAAAGAGGCAGTTTTAGAGTTACAATTATATACAATGATAAAATAATATGTACATGAAGAAAAGAGGGTAAGTTTACATGACTTATACATTTACAAACACTTATTGCCTCCTCTTTAAATAACAGTTCCACAGCTTTCGAAACACTGAATTTCGATCCGTGAAAATATTTACACTATTTACATTTAAGTTACACTTCATTTATTCCAATTTACAAGGAAAAATTTTAAATTCCATCAATGCATTATATACAGCTCAACTATGTACAAAGAAGTGGACAAAATAATGATAATTACATTAACTACAATTGAGAAAAGAATGAATTGTAATGAAGAAATTCATCTGTATAAAGACTGGTAAACTTTCACTGCATGAACAAACAGACCAAATTCATACCCGACTATAAACATGAAGGTTTAACGCCTATGTCACAAATGAAAATTAAGTTTGTTGTTACAAACAGAAACAAAAGAGCTTTGGTGGATCCAGAGCTTGTTAAAATTGTCTATCTTAAAACGAATTCTATCAGCTCTTACTCTGTCCTTAATTTCACAAACGATTTTACTTAAAACTATAGAGCTACTTTGTTCATGTCCCTCAAAAATATGTATACACCTTGACTTCCATAAAATAAATCTGGACAAACAAAATAGAAACCAGATTCTTTGAAGTACAGGCTTGGAAACATTAATTTCTGGGAAACCATACAGAAACAAGCTAGCCTGTAACTTAAAATTGCCAATCATACTTTTAACCACGCTAGAAACCCATTGCACAATAGGCTTAGCCTTATCGCACTCCCAGAAAATGTGATCGATGGTCTCAATTTCTGAACACTTGCCAAAGGGACAGATACCATCCCCCATGCCCCAATCTTTAATCCTCTTACCGGTGTACAAAACCCCATGCGCCAGCCGCCATTGAAAATCCTGAAGCTTGTTGTCCAGAAGATCGTTTGCAGCCAAATCCCAAATACGGTCCCATGGAAACGAAGGGTTTTTCCTAACAGCAGAAATACTGAGAACAACTTCGGAGTTTAACAGTGTAACAATATGTTTCGTGCGACTGCAAGAACTAAAGAAAGAACTATCCAGGGAGAACAGCTTCTTTATAACGGAACAAACGTGGCTTAACGTGAAAGTGCAAGTCGCGGAGTTTGGACGAGAATTAGACCACAGATGTGGAAACAAACCCCGTAACGATCTTGCCACAAAAAAACGGATCAACATCAAATGAATTTGAGTATTATTGCACTCTTTTAATAAAGAAAATATTGGTTTAACCAACAAAGCATCCATTTTCAACTTAAGATTGTCCAAACCCAACCCACCCTCCCTTTTACTAGCAGAAGTGGTTTCCCTTTTGACCAAATCAGGCCTGTTGCGGCCCCATAAAAAGGAAAACACAATTTTGTTCACTTCTTTAACAACTGGAGCAGGGATAGGGATCACAGGGGCCACGTAATAAAAGGAGGGATACAATAAAGTGTTAATAACAACCACCTTTCCAATCAAGGTTAGACGCCGGTTACTCCATCCGCTGACCTGATTTCTGATCCTTTCGACCTTTTCAGACCAATTAGTGTAAATTGCATCATTTGATCCGAATGTTATACCAGTAACCTTAATTGACGTACTACTCCACTTAATTTCCTGCGAAAAGCCATTAGTAGCTAATCCGTTTAACGTCAGACCATACGTTTTAGACATATTAATGGTGGCCCCTGTAGCACGTTCAAATTGGCTAAGGACAGATTTGAAGTGGCTTATGTCAGACGAGCTCGTAGCGATGCAAGTCGCATCATCAGCGTATTGGAGAAACTTAATTCTTTTACCACTTCCACCAGGGATGATAAATCCTCTAATAGCCTCATTGGACTGGATATATCTAGCTAAAGGTTCAATGAAAATTATATACAGTAGTGGAGAGAGAGGGCAGCCTTGACGAACCCCTCTCTTAATAACAACGGGTTTAGAGAGTTTACCGTTAATCAAAATACGACTGAAGATGTTCCTATATAATATATTAACCCACTTAATGAAGTTATCCCCAAAGTTGAGTTTCCTTAAAACTTTATGAAGAAACGACCAGTTTACCTTATCAAAAGCTTTTTCTTGATCCACAGAAACGAGGGCACAAGGGACATTCCTTAAGTGGGAGTAATCTATTACATCCCTAATTAAAAACATGTTATTGTGAATAGATCTACCGGGAACGGAACAGGTCTGGAATTCATTAACTACAACAGGGAGTACCGCAGAAAGTCTGATTTGCAAAATCTTGGCTAGAATCTTGTAGTCAGCGTTAAGTAAACTAATAGGCCGCCAATTAGATGGCTCACATGTATCACCCTTCTTAGGAATTAAGGTTATGACGCCCATTCGTTGAGACTCGGAAAGACTGTCCTTTAAGAAAATTTCATTCAAAACACAGACTAAATCATTCCCAATAAGGTCAATAAACTTAGCATAAAAATCGTAAGGAATGCCATCAACACCAGGTGCCTTGTTAGCTTTAACTTGGGAAAGAGCATTTTTAACCTCATTAATAGTAATTTGATGCTCCAGACTGTTTCTGTCACTCTCACTTAAAGCGTCACGTAAAGCACCAATTAAAGAATTCTGTGCACTTACGTCAATATTTCTATGACTGGAGTAAAGATCGGAATAGAATGAATGAAAAACATTCATAATATCTTTCTCACTATTTACAATTGTCCCGTTAGGACAACGAATACGCCTTATAATTTTTTGATTGGCCCGGTGCTTTTCCTGCCTGAAAAAGTACGCAGAAGGTTTTTCCCCTTCCTCTAGGTACTGGGCCCTTGACCGAATAAACGCCCCGCGAACCTCATCGTTCAGCATAGATTCGACATCGGAGCTACTCGAATTAGAATAAAGGGACTGTAGCTGTTCAAATTTTTTCCGTCTTTTTTTAGCCGAACACTGACCATGTCTTACAGACAAATTTTTAATTCTGTTCTTAATCTCCTCCCACCAGTCTAACAAGGAGTCAAAACCTTCTTTAAGGGTTGACCAAAGATTATAGTGGAGGTGAAGGTTCATGCAGAACTCTTCATCAAGGTTCATGGACACATTATACTTCCAGTAACCCCTTTCAATCTTGGTAACGTTGCATAACTTGAAGGTGGCAAACACAGGGTTGTGATCAGAAAACGGGAAAACAGAAGTTTCAGCTTCTAAAATAGCGACATCACTCGGCAGGTAAATTCTGTCTAAGCGAGAGCGTTGATTCATACGAAACCACGTATACCCTGTGACAGTAGGATGGGTTACTCTAAATGTGTCAACTAAATTGTATAAATTCGCAACTTCCTGAAGTTCCTTATGACCGATTAGTGAATGGTAAGTAGAACAGTTAGAATCGGCACGTTCAGAAATACAATTGAAGTCCCCAGCCAAAATGCAAGTGTGAGAACCCCGGATATACGTGAACAAATTGTTAAAAAAGGAAACTCTTTCCTGCGGGGCATTCGGAGCATGCACATTACAAATGCGAAGAATAGTGCCCTTAATGTTACAAACAAGAGATAGACACCGACCTATGGAATCGTGTAAAATATGGGTAACATTACACTGTAACTTACTAAGTAGGGCAATGCAAACTCCTCCTGAATACTGGGATTTACTGGGAGAGTAGTAGATAGGACCATCCCATTGATCACTGAAGGGCTTATAATCGGCGTCGGAATTGAGGAAAGTCTCCTGTAGTAACAAGATATCCGGCTGAAATACTTTGCACCAGAAAATGAGTTTGGAACATTTAGTAGGGTCTCTCAGCCCATTGACATTCAGCGAAACGACCTTCAAATTGATCGAAATCGTAGTAAAGAGTAAAAGGATGAAGTTGAACACGCCCACCGAGAATAGGTCCAATGTATAGAAAACAATTAGGACTTCAAAAAGTACCGATCGAAAAACTCAAGCTCTTGCTCCTTCACAAAATCAGGGTGTCTGGTGGCCATGTGTAGAATCCATTCCTTAGGGTGATCAAGCATTGACCTGCACGATTTACGGGCACAGGGATAACAAGGAGGCTTTAGTTTGGGATGTTCCTTTGCGACATGATCCATCAGTGCGTCAAATTTTGAAAAAGACTCACGACAACTCTTGGAGTAACACGAGTGCCAGGGCTCATCTTCCAGGAAAATTTGTGCCATCTTTACGCTGTCTATCGGATCCTCGGAAGGAAAACGGAGGTTAGATCTCGATCTACACATTCTCTTACTAGGCGTTGGCTGAGAAGAGCTCCTGCCCCTCGGTATAGTAGCCCAATCATGTGAGTCCAAGGTGGTTTTCAACATTTCCATATTTTCCAAATCACCAGAACTACTGGCCTTGCTCATCTTGGCTTGAGCAACATTATCCTCCGGCAGATCAGTCGTACGTGTAGGACTTTGGGATCCGAGGGAAGAGGTACTCTGTTCATTGGACGTCTCACCTGACAAAGACCTAGGCAATTCATCCTTTGAACCATCACCTGGGACTAGACTAGTCTGACTATCTGCTTGGGTGGCATTGTCCTCCGTCTTATGATCTGTTCCTTCCCTACTGATTGGGGGTTTGGGAACTGTTCCCTGTACCCCTCTAAAGAGGCTTTGACTTTGGCTTCCGGAGTCAACATCCATTTGTGCATCAGTTGCATTATCAGTTACCTCAGTTACAGTAACTTCAGTTACATCAGTTACACTATCATACTCCACCTCATGGGTGTCAGTTCCCTCGTAGCTACACACTGTTGATTCATCATTGTCCCCAGTTTCACCAGCTGTGACCAACGTAACTGGTCTTTCATTTTGCACTGTGGGCTGGGGATCCTGACTCACGGGTTGAGATGAGATTGAAGACCAGTCGAGCTCATTGTCCAACACTTCAACACATTCCTCATTTGAAACTGTCACGGCACTACCTGAAACCCACCTTAACGGAGCAGGGTTGATCTTGTTGGCGAAAGAGATGGGGCACTCTTTAAACGAGTGGCCGAGTTTTTGGCAAACGGTACACTTTACGGGCTCCTTACATTCGCTAGCGATATGTCCTAATTTTTGGCACCGGAAACACACTGTGACCTCACACTCTCTTGCGTTATGCCCCTTTCCCCCGCACTTCAAGCAAGTCCTAGGTTGTCCGTAATAACGAACCCAACAGTTTCTGCCTCCGAGGCGAATAGAGGAAGGGATATCCTTGTGGAGCTCTATTTGATACTGCCGTTTGCCATTGAACACTTGGGGGTAATCTGCAAAAGTCATATATCGACCACACACAACTTTGCCGTATTTTCCAAGTACAAAGCGAACTACATTGTCGTCCAACTCATGCGGAACAAATAACACGTTAACTAAGGTAGTCGCTGAATTGGTATACGTGTTCACAGTGTAGGAAATGTGAGAAGACAAGGAGGGATAAAACTTCCACATCCAATTGACACTTTTAAACGTTACGTCCCAACACTTGCCTGGTAATTCCTGAACTGCTAACAAATGCACCGAAGGATCAACGCCATTCGCTTTCAAAAATTCAAAAACTTTGTCCTTTCCAACATTAACTTCTGACTTCAGATGTAGAGTAGAGTCGCGTATTAACGACGCCATCTTCTTTCCATCTTCTTTCCAAAGTCGGCTAGTTAACTGGTCCACCCGAGGGCGCTTCAGTCCGGCGCGCAACCGACTTCGTCGGCTGGGCAATCGATTTTAGAGGCAAGCCTATGCCAAGTGGGAGGAAAGCCAGAGTACCCGGAGAAAAACCCACGTACATCGAGCGGGATTTGAACCCACGCACACGTGAAACACATTGGTGCACAGCAGCTGGAATAGACCACTCTGCCACTCGACAACCCAACGTTACGTTACGGTTGGGCTCCCTTTATATAGTGTCACACAATACTCCCCAATGTTCAAATGACGATAGGGAAGGCTTGAGTGGGATGAGGTGTATATTGTGAGACTGGATGAAGGGAATCAAATTTGGAGGTTGCAACACAAAGATACACCCAGAAATCTCTCCCAAGGCAATTTAATACATTAAACATGGTGAAAAGTAAACGACTGCAGTAAGGAGAAGAAGAAGCTATTGCATTTTAAAATAATTATAGCCATTTGTTTTAAAAATGCTGCGGCCCCCAGTCCCCCATTTTGTCTCGAATGCAGCATATTTGGCCGACAGAAATTCCCTTTTGGCATTAGGAACAATGATAACACAAACCTTATATCTAACTTACACCTTCATGAAGGATATGAAATCCCAAATTGCCAAAAGCCATGCATCTTTTTAGGGAAATCTGTTTATCTTTATTTACTCTCAGGAACTCGAGGAGCACAAACTCTTCAACAGGACCCTAAACTTAACTCGACTCAATTCACTTAAAAGTTTGACAATTAGTGCCTCGAGTCACGAGTTTAGTGACTCGATTACAACTCTGGCGTCTGTCATCCACTTTACTAGATGTTTTGCTGCTGCTTCGTTAAAGTTTCTCCAACCTTCTCCTGTTTTGTCTTTCCCTATGACTATCGTCTCCATAAATCTTATTTTGTCCTTCCTGCCTCCATTAAACCATCTAGCCTGAAAGCAAGGGTTAGAACTTGGAGGGTCACTGCCTCTCCATTTTTGAAGCACATGGCCGGTCCATTTTCATCTTCTTTTCCTTCTCGTTGTTGATCATTAATATCAGGCTGGTTGCAAGGGCGTAGGAAGCGGGGGATGGGGTGGTTAAGGGGCTTAGCCCCTTAGTCAAAAATGTGGGGGATTGAAGTATGCTTCCGTCCCCCCCCCCAAGATCCAAGGGCAAAAAGCCCTTATTTTGTCTCTTCTGTAAGAGTTTGTCCAAAATGTTCCAAAAATTTTCCAAAGGGGAGGGGGACACCCTCCCCTTAGACCCCCCAGGACGGCTATCCGAAACAAGGTTCAGCCCCCCCCCCAGTCTTGAAAAGCTTGCTACGCCTATGGTTGCCTCCCTTAACTCTTAGTTGCTGACCTGTTGTGAGAATCTGACAATATTTTGCAATAGATCTAGAAAGTGCTACCTTCTTTCAAACATGTTTATCTTTCAACACTAGTGGAACCTACTGCCTTTGTGCTTGGTGCTCAGCATAAACAATGGAGTAGGGAAAACAAGCCAGTGAACCACAACTGGAAAAAAGGCCGTGGTCGTCTCGACGTGAACCAACTGGTTGAAAACTGGGATGTTAAACCTCATCTAACCTAACCTAACCTTCAACACTAGTGGAAGTTTGCTCGTCTATAATCACGCTTATGCAGAAGAGCATACAATCATGTGACACATTGAATGTTGAATGAAGCTAGAACGCTTGAGATGGTATTGAAGAAGAGAACTGAAAAGAATTGAATATGACTTTGAAGGCTCGAAAATTATGTAGATTATTGTGAAAGATTTGCTGCAGAAAACAATTGAACCACATCAACCATTGATTCCTAAAGACATTTCACCCTACCTTCGACAGAAATATTTTCCTTAAACTTTGAGGGAGGTGCACGTGGTAATCCGTACGGTGGCACGTCCCCAACATGGCGCGTCTTTGATCATCCTAGAACACCTGTATGGTGAAAATTCATTATCTCAATTCCCCACATTACTGAAACTGTCACTCTTTATCACAAATTTGTTACCACAGTCTAACGGGTGTAGCAAGTCGCGCACCCAACCCCCATCGCGTATATCGTTATGTTCACATCCATACATACAGCATTCATTGCTTAGTCATTCACGGCTGTTTCAAAGATTTTAGCATTCTGTCTCGTCCTCAGCTTCATAATATTAACTGGAATTAAACTCCACCCGACATCTGCAAAATGTCATTTTTAATTTCTTTTTTGAAAATCTTCATAATTTTTTCCTCTTCTCCTTCTTTCTACTTTATATTCTCTTGTTTTCCACCTTTCATGTTTTTCTCGGCGGAGGGTGGCCTCGGGCCCTTAGCCCCACCCCACCCCCCAAGTAACTCTGTGCCTGATCTCCTTCTTCTGTTCTCGAGCAAGCCTCCCTCCTTTCCTTCCAGTTCTCACTTTACCCGATTTTGATTCCTGAATTCTCTTTTTCCTTACAGAACCCTCACTTCTTTGCCTCCCTGTGCCCTTCCTACTGGCCCCTCTCTGCTGACAGTCTCCCTTACTATACGGTGTAATGGCCCCTACCTGTTCCTCACGTCCACCTGTCAATTCCCTTCGGCCATGTAAATTCTGAGTCTCTTTTACTTATTTTTTGACTTCCACTCACGGCAATGAAGATTCGGGTGCTGTTCCCGCTATACCACTTTATGCCAAAGTCAATTTGCCGGCCATTTCTTATTACCTTTGGAAGGGAAAGTGAAGGCGTTTTGTAACTCTCATTCTGTTACTTTTTTTTTCTTTCATCAGACCAGTATGATGAGGGGTACCGACGGCAAGCGCATAAAAAGATTTTTCTAGACGGAAAAGGTCACTTTTCTATTCAAACGGAACTCGACTGGTAGAATTTGTAGCGTTTGACTAGCTTGATTAAGGTCAAAGTAGTCCTGAGAGCAAATTAAGGGATTTCAAAGGGGACGTTCCTTTAAATATGTTTCTGGAGCCTTTATAAAACATACGCAGTCGCCCCAAACTTAATTACTTTGAAACAACAGCTAAATCTCGCGAATACCCTTCAAGTATCTTTCATCTTTCAGAACATAAATATTGCCTGTTCAAGGTAAACCAAAAAGTAACTCTCATGAATTTCAGAATTTCGGAAAGTGACAAAAAACGATTGTCAAATGATTCCCAAGGGTCATTCATAAAATAGGATACCCGGGTACACTAATCAGGCGTGTATGCAGGGGTTTTAGAGGGTTCGGAAGAACCCCAGTAAGATCTGGAGTTCCGCTTTGGATAGTACTTTAGTAGTATATCATGTATATGATGAGAAGTTTGGTGTTTTATTATGTCCCACATGGCGTTCAAAAGTCTTTCATTTGGAAAAGTTTCTGTCAAAGTTTCATTGACTATCTTCATAAGCATAATCATAATTAACAGGCTGCTTGCTTCCACTGAAATGGGTCGTCCTGCGCAAAGGGAACGTGAAAAAGACGGAGTTCCGCGGGCTGCCAGAAATTAGAAAAGTTTGAACAGGTAATTAAACAATGGGAGGGAGCATATGCATCCGGACCCCTTAGATAACTTGCGCCTTCAGCGTTCGATGCATGTGTGTTCGGCACTTGTCGGTCAAAGTCGGTGGATAAACTGTTCCACTTGTGGCAAAATCGACCCCTTCCCTGACTGAAAAAGCTGCATACGGGCCTGTTAACCTTCAGTAAAGTCTGGTAGAAATGTCTTACGGCACTACATGATAAACCTATATACTAAATATCCTCTGCGTAGCTTCTTACTTTTGTATACTACACGCAATTCTTCAAGTTGGTTTTGTGATTTACGGGGAGTGTATTCATGTCCAGCCTCCAGTTTTTTTTTATTTATTTATTACTTTTTTTTAGCACACTTCCCTTTTCACTACATGCATGTATTGCTAAAATGATGCTTTGTAAAATCGTTTGTGCTTGTATAATTATTGTTTTGAAAAAAAAAACTGTAAATGATTTGAAAATAATGTAGACCCATCATGCGCCACGGTCACATTCATCTCAGCTTCGTCGGATGTTGCTGGCTTAAGGTCCTTTCATCTGTTTAATCACTCTAAAATAATATCCAATCAATTTATCTATGAGATTAAACATGAAGGCTTAATTAAACCACTGGTTTTCCCATCCAGGCTTGAAGTCGTCCTTTTTCTAAAGTCCCAACAACCGAAGGCGACGGAAGGGAGAAAAATCAAACATCGCTCAAATAGTTCCAGCCATAATCCCTGAAAGAGATAAGTCTCCTCAGTAATCCATATTGGGGCATCTGCTTTGATTCTCCCTTTTAAGCATGGAAGTACTCAATGGGAACTTCGATACTTAAACTTGAGGAGGGTCTACAACTTTAAGGAAGGATAGACCCTCGAGTCGTCATCGACAATAGCTGAGCAATTTATAGAAGGCGCGATCAACCAACGAAAAGTCATAAATAGAGGGCACGAACAACCAACGAAAAGTCATAAATTCTACTTCTTGAAGATTTTCTTGAGGCTTAGGAAATTTTAGGTATATTTCAACGGTTTCAAGGAGGGTCTTTCAAAGTGCAAATTTAAAGCGGTGATTAAATTTCAAAGTATATAAAATGAAAACTGAGTGAGAAAATTTGTCTTTGCAATCTAAAGTTGTACAAAACTCAGTGCAGGGTACTTTGCCGTACGCGTGTTGAAACTGGTCCCGTTGAAACTGGATTTTGCTTTTTTGTGTGGAGCAGTGGTTCCACTTTCAAGGAAATTTCCTCATTTTGAGAAATTTAAATGAAGAGAATGCTTTCATTTTAAAAAGAAACAAGTAAGAGGAATTTTATGAAAACGCATGGAAAATCTGAGAGAATTAACTGAAGTCTAAAAAGTAGTTATTCATTAAAATTCAGAGAGAATGTGGTGAAAATGAAGACCAATTTTGGACATGTAGCACCTTGGAAATTGTAGCCTACGGGAGTATCCATCACACAGGCGTTCGGAATATATATATATATATATATATATATATATATATATATATATATATATATATATATATATATATATATATATACAAAAGTCAAAAGAAGACAAAAAATGGATATATTCATTTCCAACTATAAATATATACAAATCAGTGTATACAAAATATTGAAGCTGAAGCTGAAGCTGAAACCCGGCGCAGACGAATCAATTTTCAGTCGAAAACACTTAAGACATGTTTTAGTTATACCTTCACTTAGTTTCCTAATCTAGGCCAGAGCGATCTATCTCTGCATTTTGAGCCCCGGTTCGGCAAGAGAGCTCTACCTACCGTAACACTACAATAATATGAATGCTGCCTATTCTGAAGCTGTAAATGTGATTAATGCCACGCATAAAAGCCCTTGATGCGTACGTAGTGCAGACAGTCTGCACGTCATGATGAATCTAGTATACACACACACACACACGCACACACACGCACAGTTGCACAAGCGTGATCTTGATATTACTACGTAACCATCGAGGCTGACGTACTCGGTGTCGCATTGGTAGTTTGTCTTTGAAAATTTATCAACTGAAGCTCCTCTTTTTAGAGTGTGACTGATATTGCTACAGCCTATTGATGAGACTTTTTGAAATTTTGTCTTGTGGAGCAAAATTTGGTCAGGTGAGCCACAAAAAGTGACAGACTTGCTAATTATAAACTCAACTTTGCAAAATCAAAACCGCGATATTAATTTACATCAAAAACTGAGCCATTATGCAGGATTGACAATTTCCAAACAAACGCACAACCTAACGAAAACGATTCACGGCCTGTCCTAGGACTGTAGGAGAAAAATCTGTCCTCTCAGTAGGTATGTTCCTTAAAAAGAACCATTTAGATCAAGTAAGTCAATCTGTGGTCGTCTCGAATAATGATTAAACGTTGTCCTGCTTTTTGCACATTTAAAAAAATCCCAGCTCTTTCAAAACTTTAATCCAGTGAAGCACATTAGTCGTATTAATTAATTTTGTGCCCTAACTAACCCTTTTGACAAGTGTAAATGTTCTAAAACCCAGGAGCCTTTACACTAAAAAACTTCCGAATCTTTCTGCAGCTTCTGAAATACTAAAACCCAGGAGCTTCGGGGGGCTTCGTCTCCTGGACCCCCACCGGGGCTTTGCCCCTGGACACGACCAGGGGCCCTAAGGCGGGCCCCTGGAGCCCACCCACGAGGGCTTCGCACTTGCGGTGCACGTGTGCACAGTTTCAAATCCACGCGTACACCATATTCGTTTTCGTTCCCTCACTTTCAAACAGAGATTTGCGCACCTGAGAGTAGTTACCACTCTCCCTTTATATATATATATATATATATATATATATATATATATATATATATATATATATATATATATATATATATATATATATATATATATATATATATATATATATATATATATATAGCATATATATATAGCCTGTATATATATATATATATATATATATGTTAACGGAAATACTGTATAACAACAGTGCTACAGAAATGAATAGCTGGATCTCAAAGGAGATACGTGACAGCGGTAGAGGCTAGAAATTTGGTAAATACAACAGCCATAAAAGGTTTTTGCAAAGCTTTCGAGCAATACTAGCTCTTCTTCAGTGCTTGATCACAAGAGTGACAAGGAGTGTACGGGACTTACAGCTTTTAAATTGTGAGGACAATGGTCCCCACTGATAGTCAATTAGGACTATCGTTTTTGAAAGAGGCGAGACTAAGTAATTTGAGGAAGCCTATTGAAATAGGCGTGACGGAGACGGTCTAATAGGATTACTTAGGCCTAGAGTGTAATCCCTTCAATCAGTATGCTGGTAAGTCGTTTTGGATATTCAGGCCGAATGGCGACGTAGTCTTTAGTTGACATTCCCAGAATTTTCTTTTGTCTTACGGCTTCTATTGTCCCATGAATCATTTTGTTCGATAGCAATGACACGTAAATTGTCTATCGAATGATGCGGTAAATTGAAATGGTTGGCAACAGGTTGATCAATTTTTTTGGTTTTAATTGCTGACCTGTGCTGTGTCATTCTCATCCTGAGGGAGTTTTTTGATTCCCCCACGTACTGCGTTCCACATAAATTGCAGTAGATGAGATATATGACGTTTTTGGAAAGACAATTAATTGATTGCCTAATTTGGAAAGTGCGTGCAGTTTGATAGCTCTGAAAGTATTTAGTTGAATCAATCAGAGCGCACGTCTTGCAATTGGACGGGCAAGGTGAACAACCAAAATTCTCGTTGTTAGCCTCGACTGAGGTTTTGTCCTGAAATTTTGCCCGTACCAAAATGTCCCGTAAATTTGGGGGGCGGGAAAAAGCAACAACGGGGGGAGCGGGAAAGATAGACTTTAGGCGAGCCGTGCTTTGAAGTATGGGCAAATGTTTTTGGATGAATTTGGCGAATGGTGGTAGACCGGGATGGTACTCAGTTACCAATGGCACTCTATTAGAATTGGGCTGACGGTTATATATATATATATATATATATATATATATATATATATATATATATATATATATATATATATATATATATATATATATATATATATATATATATATATATATATATATAGGCTACACTGTACATATAAGATGCACCCGAACACATGTGATCCATCAGACTTAGTTTAGTGTCTAAACGATAGTGTATGTGATATTGATACAAAGCTCCCTGTGTAGTTAAATAGTGACTTAGTGCAGCATGCATTGATTTTGCAATCTGACATTAGGAAAGTCTCACCATTAAAACAGAAGGAAATTTTGAATCTCATTACAGGCAATTGGATTTTTAAATGTGGAAGAGCTGATGTGAACGCGGCACTCAGCATTTGCAGCGGCTGCAGTACGTGTTTCCACTCCACCCGAAATTACCCGAAATTCGGGAAATCTCGGTGCTCTTAGGGAAATTTTCGGGAAGGTAATTTCAGGAAATTTCGGGAAATCTGGAAATGGCGTATGGCGTATGGAGACGACGTATGGCTTGATAGGGTGAAATCCTGGATCAGGCATTCAAGAAGCATAAAAGAAGCGTTATCGATAATATCAGGAAATACCAAGCCGATTTCAGGAAATCTTAATTTCCATTTTAGGGAAAATGAGTTTAGAGTGTGAAAGCACTGAGCAGCAGGCTGACAGCGCTAGTCAGTGTTTCCACTCTCCCCGAAATTATCCGACATTCGGAAAAACTGGGTGCTCTTAGGAAAGGGGGATTATTTCGGGAAATCTGGAAATGACGTATGGATCGACATGGCAGTAGCACGAAAGAAGCGTTATTGAAAATTTCAGGAAATACCAAGCCAATTTCAGGAAATTTTAGATGCCATTTCAGGAAAAATTAATTTAGAGTATGGAAGCACTGGCGCAAGTAACCAGACTGTAGTGTTATTGTCAGGTGTTAGTGCAGGGGCCAGTGAAGACACGGCGTTTATCAACGATTTTTGGCAACAAAACTCGAAAGTTTAAAGGATATTCTGCATTTCACAGCCACCCTTTGAACAGCTCAGGGCCTGCAAGTATGACAATAAGCAATAGAGCTGGATAAAGGTTTCTATATTTCTGATTCATGGTAGGCCAGATGCTATAGGCAAGACTGCGTTACGAAGTTACAGTTAGCCTAACGTTAACAAAACGTTAGGCCTAACTAAGTTACAGTAGCCTACACCCATGTTGAACTTGAAGCAGGGAGCTGCTAGGAAGGGGACACAACAATAAATGTGTCAGACAATAAGTACTTGAAAATGATAAGCAATATTGCAGGGATGGAAATAAGAATTTCATCTTGCGTAGCAATACTGCTACCCATTTTCAGAATTGCGTAGCAATTTACCTCAGATTGTATAGCACTTTTGTGGAGGGTCCCCATTCGCCTCTTCCTTCCATTTGTTAACTTTTTTTACTGCCACAGGAATTCCCTGCATCATGATCACCACTGCTTTGCATTCAAGTGTGAAAGCGTAGACAATTATTAGTATTATATTTGTTAATGATTCATAAGAGTTTTAAATGTAAAAGGCCAAGGACCCACTTGTTTTTCAAAAGACCCAAGACAATTTAAAGGGCTTCATTTTTGCCCCCCCCCCCCCCCCCCAAACAGACCTTCAACATGAATGAGTCCTGTGAGTTGGAAAACAGAAGGTATGCTCTGTATAAATACTGGTATAACCAGTAGTACTGTACGAAAATGACCTCTAAATGACCATTGACCAAAACATTCTGACCACCCTCAGTGATGCAAATTACTACCACAGGTACATCACTATACAACACCTTCAGCTTTCACTGTTGGAACAGAGTACTTTTTACTTTCCCAAGTGACCCCTAGATGACCTTTGACTCCAGTCACTGACTATCATTGATAACCCCTTTAATGTCCATTCATCACTGAGTCCAGTTTACATGCCCTCAGATTTGCCCAAGTATTTGTTGTGGGGGAAGTCATATTTTTTCCACTTTCTCGTAACAGTGTTATATATGGCCAATATGTACCCAAAAACTGTTAAAATGAAGTAAGAAATGTAGGCAAACAATGATGTCATCCTACCCATAAATAACACTTTTCATGCATAGCACAATGTTAGAGAACAAATACAACATTTATAACCACTTTGCAACAACAATTCTTGAACAATTTTAATGGGCCCTCCAGCTGTGGGAGCTTGCATTAACTTGTGCACAGATACACATGCTGTAGGTTAGGCTCGATGTATAACACGTTCTGGTTCTGGTTCTGGTTCTGGTTGGATACTACAAGCAGTTCTCCGCAGACGGGATATACGTTAGGCAATGGAAAACGTTATAAGCCTTTCTGTAGAAAATTGCCCCGTAGAGAAAAATACTTAAGCTGAAACTTGCGAAAATATTTCAGATTCCCATTTGTGGGTGTTGCACATGTCACTGACATGATTTGAATATTCTTGACCAGTTTGGGTATTTTGGATGCTTGAATTTGGACGATCAGTTTGCTTAATTGAGACATACTGTCTACAGTATACACTGAGTGAAGAAAGCTCTAGCTGGTCTGTGCAATCGTACTATGACTTATGGGACTAAAATCTTAGCTCTTTATGTTTGGGATTTGTCACAATTTTGAGCACATATTTACTGGTTCCAAGTTGACACTGCTACAGTAGAATATTAATGGTTTACATAAAATTAGGTTAATGTTTTGGGTCAAGATTCTGAGGGGTACAGTACTCTACAGAAATTTGTTACTTCAGACACATCGACGTTGGTGCATACTGTACCTGCATGTACTGTATCACTGCACATGCACATGAAAGACACACACCCCAAGCTGCACTAGACAATATCTGACATATGGTATGATACATGTACCGTGCTCTTCATTTGAAATTTGTTTTACATCCGACTTCCTGCTGCTATGTTCGTCAGATAAGTAGGGGAAATTTCTTAGTTTTTTGTGATAAATGAACAACTTGGGAAGGGATTGAAGACTTTCAAATCTTGTTTTTTATAAGTTACAGTATTCTTGTGATGATTAAGGAGGAACTCATAGCCACAGCCACATCAGAAAATGCATCGCAAAAAATGCTACACATACTAAGAACTGCATCGCACGAAGGTGCACTTTGCATCGCAAATTGCGATGCGATACTGCTTATTTCCATCACTGTATTGCTCATGCAAGGCATTATAGGATACTAAAGGGAGCAACAGTGCCAAACTGGCCCCAAACCTTCAACGTTACAAGTTGCTCCCTTTTCTATCCCATTATGCTACATGTATAGGCCTAGTACAGGTAAACTGCATCGCATACTGAATTAGGTGATTAGCAATATAGATTTGTCAGGCTTTTTGCCGGACATCTCAATTGTTTAACCCTGTTGTCTTCCCGCTTCTTTACATGTATACGTATTCTATACGTATACATATATCCCTACGGGTATAACACTAACCTTATCTCGATGCGTACCATGTGTATAACCCTATCCCTGTCCGTATGCGTACCCCATGCCTACTATGTATATAACCCTAACCCTATCCCTATGTGTATGCGTACCCTATCCATACTAACGTATATAACCCTATCCCTATCCGTACTAACGTATATAACCCTAACCCTATACCTGTGCGTACCACGTACTGTACTGTACGTCACTTCCGGGCACGGATTCTAAATTAGAGCCGACAGATTTGCATCACCCCAAGTAGGCCTAGGCCTATGACTTTTACATCTACTGTAAGGGGTAAGCAAAAGTCTCAGTTGGTGACTGCTCTTTGATTGACATCAGAGATTTAAAATTCAAAAGATGCAGAGCATCTCATATTACACAGCAATCACAGAGAGTGTTTGATTACACATTAGGACCTTGAATACTTACCAGGATATGGCCTTAATAAACTGTTTGCGTCTAACATAACATAACAGGTTAAAGGGCAAAGGAGGGCTACTTAGGCCCCATGAGATGCCCTGAAGTCCATACAACCTTAACTGAAAACAAACAACCAACCAACACCAAATGAACCCAGCACAATTAGATCCTACCACAGTTATGGAAGAACTTGTCAATGTTAACCTTAAAGCAGTGCAGAGATGTAGAGTTAACTACTGTACCCACTCAGGCAGACTATTCCACTTGTTGACAACTCTATGAGAGAAGCTGAACTTCCTTCATGTCGAGCCTTGCAACTGTACTGAATTAGGTGATAGCAATATAGATTCGTCAGGCTTTTTGCCAGACATCTCAATTGTTTAACCCTGTTGTCTTCCCACTTCTTTATAAAGACAGATTTGCATTACCCCAAGTAGGCCTAGGCCTATGACTTTTAGGGGGGACATGCTTCAGGTGTACAAATTTCTCTCTGAAAGGAATCCTTTGTCATCTTGTAGGTTAAAGGTTCAAAGTAATTCTCGGGTTCAAGGCCATTGTAAGAAGCTAGTAAAGTGTTTTGCAAGGCTTTACATGAAGGAAGTTCAGATTCTCTCATAGAGTTGTCAACGAGTGGAATAGTCTGCCTGAGTTGGTACTTTACTCCACATCCGTGAACTGCTTTAAGGTTAACATTGACAAGTTCTTCCATAACTGTGGTAGAATCTAATTGTGCTGGGCTCGTTTTGTGTTGGTTGTTTGTTTTTCAGTTAAGGTTGTATGGACTTCAGGGCATCTTATGGGGCCTTAGCCCTCCTTTGCCCTTTAACCTGTTATGTTATGTTACCTGTTGTCTTTGTATACGCCTCACAACTACACAGCTCAAAACCATTTTCAGCTGTTTACATTGTTTCAGTTACTGAGAATGTACAGTAACTTTTGTTTTGAATCGCATATATGTGCCACGACGTAGTCAGTCTTTGCCTATATTGACCAGTGTTGCAAAATAATGAATAATAAATAATGAAGAAAAGCCTCATCTATTTTCCAAAATCACCCGAATGGTATTTGTGACTTTCATTCCCTTTGCCTGATGATGATGTGTCCTTTCACACCCAAGTAATCCTGAAACAATTGCCTAGTTGTTAAAACATGCTTTGATTTGTTACTGATGGGGGCCAACCCTTAATGAGTGGTCAGGGAAATGACTGCCAATGAAAGTGTAAATAATGTATAAATGTGTCCCTATGAATTTGATGCATTGTCTGCTTTAAGCAGTTGTTCAAGCCTACATAATTTTCCCCAATTTTGGCATATTTTCTCATTACTTAAAAACATGCTTGGAATGCAAGTTGTGTGAAAAGTTAAGAGAAATGACATTTACTGTGACCAATAATGACACAAGTGTAAAATTTTATATGTTTGTGTGACGACTGGCAATGAAAGTTAACTGTTCAAAGGAAAAAGTAGACCTATTCATTGTCATTTTAACAATATTTTATGAAATCCTAGTTGATCCTGGTCATTGTGATAGACATTTTGAAGAGAAAAGCAGGATTACCATCGGAAACGAACATTGCTTCGAAATGTCTTAGAATGTTGGGTCACCCTCCTACAGTAAGTCCTACTGTAACTTCTCCCTGGTTAACTTAAAACACAAAGACTTAGCAAGCGGCCAACTTGACTAAGTTGACTGTACTGTAGCTCAGGACTAGTGGAGTAGTGGGTACTAAGTTAAGGCCGGTTCATACTTCATTATAGCGCTATACAGCTGTGTTTATGTTAGCTGGGTCTTGATATGCCGATGTAAAATTGATTCATACTTCAGTTTTCTGGCATAGCTCAACTTTTGCAGTACTGCCATGCAATGCACAGTCTCCCAATACCTGCCCATGCAAAGGCCAAGTACAGTACAAATGTGTGTGCGGTTTGATCAGCTCTACGACAAAGTACACTATTGATTACCGTGATAATTTTAGGGAATACAAGAAAATCCTGCCTTACTAACCTTTATGTCTTAATTCGTGGAAAGCAAAAACTGTTTCCCTCCATTCCGACAACTCTCACTGTCACAATCAGGCCACCGATAGTCGGACGGAACCGTAATGAGCCGGTATCTGAAAAGGTCCGCCATTATTGTGGAGTAGGATCGTGAGCTCGTTTCAAAAGGTCGTTCACCTACCAAGCAGCCAATCAAAAGCTGTTTCCTTTGTGATATCTCGAGAGCTTGCGAGAAAAGTTGAACAATGTTCAGCTCCAAGCGATGACCGTGAATCGCACTGGCGGCAAAGATATTTTGACCATATATGGTTATTGATCGCATTATCGCGCGAGAAATTTGGAAGTACGAACCGGCCTTTAGGCTAGGCTACACAAATTTAGTGGCAGGCCTATAGTGACTAGTGAGTGTACCTTGAATCGGGTGGGGTGCACCGTGCAGCTATAGAATACAGGGCCATTCTTGAACACCTCCTAGACCTACCTGTAGCATCGGGATGCACGGATGTAATGCAACACTGTTTCTCTTGCACCCTAACGTTTTGACTTTGCATCCGAGCATCCACACATCCACTCCAAGATATTAGTGAAATTATCCGCTCCACATCCAAGCATCTGTACATCCACTTCAGAATATTCATTGGTAGGAGAATTACAGTAAATTAAGAAATCAACTTCAGTGATGAGTCATTCTCAAATTATAACATTACTCTTTCATTTGTTTTCACAGTTTGATGCAACATTACACGTAGTCAAACACACTTGAAAACATTTTAAAAAGGAAAACTATTCTTTTGGGAAATTGAAATTATAAGGCATGAGTAGCAGCTGGCTTTGGAGAGGCCTGGTAAGGCCTCCTCCAAAAGATAGAGGCTGTAGAGGAAGGCAAAGACATCACCTCAGGAGATTTTGGCTGAAACCATTGGCCACAAGAATTTGCCTGAAGACCGTAAGCAGGCACAGGTTTAGGGGGCCCAGTCACACCCCTCTTCTCTAAGAAAAAATGTAAGGAGGAAAAAGAATCAAAAAGGCAAGAAAAAAAGAAAGGAGAAAGAAAGAGAAGAGCGAAAAATTGTCAAATTTTCTAAACATTACATTCAAAACATGTCTTTCTGCATGGATTGGGTACTACCCTTTGAAGTGGACTCTGTATGCTCCGCCCCTCTTTAAAGCTTCCCAAACAGTGCCCGTCCAAGCAAACAGGACTGCATCCAGTTTTGGATGCAAACTTCATGAACCATAATATGACTTAATCATGTACTCTCTCATTATTCATACTGCTGTTGTTTTTATTTAGTGCTGAGTGAGTGTGCTCTGGTAGTGCTGAAAAGGATAGCCTAGACTGAAACCCGAGATGTCGTATCATTATTGTGTTGCATAACCACTTAGAGTGCAGTGGGTACCAGCAGGGCAGCTCTGCAGACATTCCATCTCTGTGGGTGGTATAGGCAAACTGCATGATTTAAATGGGACCAGATATTGTATTGTTTTCAGTATTCCCAAACAATCAGTCTTACGTACAGTAGGACCACTAATTTCCATATATAACCAAAGAAATTGTTCGGTGTTCACTTAGGCAGGTGTTAGGAATATGCTTGAACAAGGAATATGCCATACAGCACAGAAAATCTCCTACAGTTACTCTGTTATGGAGGTTTCATTCATATTTTTTTGAAATTTGATGTTGATGGCTGAGTACAAGTTATGAGAAGGGCACATGGTGAGGGGCTAATGGTCAATCTGAAGTTATTTCGAAATTTGGACACTAGTATGAAATGTGAGTTCTATGAAAATGTTTTTTTGCCATAATGCGTGTTTAATTGCAAAGTTTCCCTCTTGTACAGTAGTCCATTTTATTTTATGATAAGGCCAAGTTTGTATTAATGATTCTGGAGGTGTGACCCTTCCTTCAGGCAAAGGGAGTGGATGGGGGTTGTATGTTATCCCTGGTAGGGGTGAGATGCAGCTACAGTTGATCTGCTTTTGCAATCAATGAGCACAGATCCTTCTTTGCATCCCTAAAAATTTTGGGGTACAGAACCTACTGTACCATACATGCTTCGTGCAAGTTACTGCAGGTTTTTCTTCGAAAAACTTAATCAGCATTAATCTTGGTGAATGCTATGACATGGTATGATGTTGATTGTATGAAAAAGTGGAGAAGCAAAGGATGATAGAACACACACCTCATGAGATCCTCATTCCACATCACAAATTTGCATACACTATAGCTTTATAGTGTGTGAAATTTGGAAGAGTGACGCGGCCTTTATGTATACTTCAGTACAGTACTGTATAGTGCTATAAAGCTACTGTATGAGGGGCATAGCTAGGATGAAATTTTTACGAGGGCCTAGGTATCAAATGGGGGGTCACGGCATTGATCGCCATCGTTAATTCTTACACATGTTATTAGGACACAAACAATTTGGGGGGGGCCTAGCGAACATCTAGTGGCCCACGCCCCCCGTGGCTATGCGACTGAAAGCTATGAAAGTTGAACACTGGGCAACTCTGAGCTACCTTATATGCTCAAATAAATGCTCCCCCTCTAATGAACCCCCTGTAAATTTTTGAAAGGCGAAACTGTTGTTCAGTGGTCATTTGCTGAGGGAGAAGTCAAAGACCTGTGTTTTTATTTTTTGTTAAAAACAAAGGGACTGTAACAACAGCAGTTAGAGGGCAATGACAACACTGCAAGGAAGCCAGGAAATTACAGGTGTCCTGCAAGTTAAACTTCACCACTACATCTAAGAAACCTGTAGCTCCTTTGAAGACACTAATGTACAGTAGGCTTTAGTAGTAAGTTATTTTTTTAATTAAAATATACCCTCAAATAAATGCCCCCCTTTTCAAAAATGCAATGCCCCGCGAGGCGTTTATTAGAGAATATACAGTATGTCCATGATTAGCCAGGAAAAGCAAGGGATAACCTTATATGGTTCATATAGCTCTATAGCATATGAAAGTTTGGAAGTATAAACTGGCTTTACAGTAACTGTTGTTGGTGAAGTCTTTCTACCAGAAATGTGTACACATTGTAAGCCTTGAAATTGTTTATTGTTTGCATGACAGAATTTGTATTTCAATGAATGCCAGTGATATACTTTCACTTGAGTGTAAGGACTGAGGAATCACTTTCAGATCTATACAGACTCACACAAATGACTTTGAGGCAGAAAAAAAGAAAATCATTTCAAAAAAAAATTTGTAGAGAAATCAGCAATGTTATTCTGTACAGTTTTCCTGCAAAGACACTAGTGCTCTACATAAAAGCTGGACAATTTAAAATGCTTTAAAAGGGATATGTCATTCTCCAAACCAGGGAACTGCTGACGATTCCTTGCCCAGATATATTTAGGAATAGCTTTACATTCATGCAAACAATGCAGCTTCACTCTGGTTGGTCAACGATGACTTGTACAGTCAGTTGTGTCCCCAGTAAAGTTTATACCATGGAGCTATTACAGATGGAGTAAAACCAGAGCTCCTCAGATGCAGTAAAGCACTCATCAAATCCTTTCAGTCAAAGACACCCCAACCGCCTTGCCTTTCAAAACTTTTGTTTCATGCCTGTTCTATTACCCAAATTGCCTTTGACATTTCCTTTGAAGAACCGATATGGATTCTGACACTGAGCTGTGTTTGTGACACTATACTTAAAGAAATGGCTTTTTTCACATTTTTAAATATCATGAATATTCATTGCTGGTATCAAACTGTGTATGTGCATTTGTTTATCGTTAGAGCTTTAGGTTTGAGATGGATGCTCAGTTTTTGTCAAATATGATATCATTTTAAAGGTGAAAACCCAGTAAAATGGGTGGTGTATTTGGAAAATTACTGTAGTGTGCTTTGTTAAAAACGGAAAATATTGTGTCTAAAAAATGTCCCAGAATCTTTTGGAAGAATTTTGGAGGCTTTCCAAAACTTTTCTAAACACGGAATAATTGAGCGAAAAGATAGTTGCTTCATCTTCACTATGGTATGCCTCTTGAATGTGTGCGGGTGCATACTTTTTTGATATAATTTTTTAAACTTTGCTAGTTTTTTGCATTTTGAAGAGGTCACAAGTTCCCATGCACTACTGTGTATTAACACAAGCCATTCACACTCACTGCATAGAGCTGTGTTTATCTATTACTCAACACTATTTTTCAGCAAGTGTAGATAAATCCCTGAGGGTATTCACGGCTCATTACTCTTATAATGTCGGAACCCATGATAACTGTCTCTTGTACTCCATCTGTAATAGCTCCATACTTGTACACAGTCACTGTGTGTCAAAATATATTGCCTGAAGCAATTTAACTTGGTGCGGGCCAGGTACTCTGCCTCTGTTCTTGGAGGTGTATTGTACTAGGACAGGTGTTGTTTAAATTGGAGGAGGGGCTAAAAGCAAACTTGCAGTAGTAGGGAGAATTTTTCTCTCTGGGGTGAGATGTGCCTTTCACCTCTCTCTTTGCATGCATGTATGCATTACCGACACAGTATATGGCTGTTAATTGTAACTGTGAGTTTGAAAGAGCAGGCTACAGTTCATGATTCATGACTGAGCCTTATACTCACTGAAGCACACAGTTATAACAGTTTGACCATCTTATGGCACAGTATATCATGTGGATATGATGACATTTCTTCTAAACTTTAATAAGAAGCACCTCGTGTATAAGGGTGTATAATGACCTCTGGCTGCCTCCTGTGTATGAATTCTTCATTGGGTTCTGACTGTATTTGATTTGTATATATAACATCAAAACATTTGTTTTCCACAAAAACTATGTACTTTCTTTCAGATTTACTCTACCTGGTAGCCATGGTGATGAAGCCCTAACCGGTCACAATGGGTGTAAGAGGATTGACAACCTTTATCAACCAACATCAGCAGTTTTTTGAGAATTACAGTCTTCACTCCACCAGTCTTGTGGTAGATGGCTATGGGCTAATGTCTCAGTTCTATTTTGACCATTCCATTGACCCAGGAAACCATGGAGGACAGTATCAAGCCTTCTACAACCACTGTGCTCATTTTTTTGAGAATTTATCTTCATGCGGTGTCAAATGTTTTGTTGTGTTCGATGGAGGGTATGACATGGATGGTAAGAAATTTGAAACAATGAAAGAAAGATGCCAACAAAAGATAAATAATGTTAAGACCATTGTTAATGGTGGGCATGCTTGTATCATGCCAATAATGGCCTCTGACGTTTTAAAGAAGGTGTTGAGAGACTTTGAAGTTCCTTTTCTTTTCAGTGACTTTGAAGCAGACCGAGACATTGCAGTGCTTGCCAATGACCTTCAAGGCCCTGTATTGGGACAGGATAGTGACTTTTTTGTCATGAATATTCAGCAGGGTTATATTCCATTTGACAGGCTGCAGTGGAGAAAACCATGTCAGTTTGCAAACAAACAAAAGGCCGGTGGGAAATTCCCCAATCAAAAGAAGCAGAGTTTCCTACACTGCCAGAGATACAAAATCAAAAGATTCTGTGACTATTTTCAAGTTGAATTGACTGTGATGCCTTTATTTGCATCTCTGAGTGGTAACGATTATTTGCAAGCTATATCCTTGGGTGGTTTCTATGGAGCTATCAAACAGCGCCATCAGAAACCAGATAATAGGCAGCATCCAAGGCGAAAAGGAAACTACAAATTCTGTGAACTCTTATATCACCTTACATACTTTGAGACATTTGAAGAGTGCCTGGAAGAGGTCGTAAAACATGTTCCTGTTCCTGAGAGGTCAAAGGTCAGAACATCATTGGAATCATCATGCTCTATGTACAAAGTCACCAGTCCCTCATCCGTGACAAACTCATTTGTAAAGGGAGACCTAGATTTATCGGAGAATGCCTTGGTCAGGGACCATGGTCTCCCCATTGCTTTCGTTAAGCTGTTGCAGCAAGGTCTGGTCCCTACAATGTGTCTGAACATATTACTTAACAGAATGTATTTTGTTGGGACACAGGTTGAGAAGCTTTCTCAGATCAGATCCAGTGCCTGTTGTGACTATCTCTTTAGAATTCTTTGTGGCATCATGTTAGTGGATATTGCAAAAGAGTTTCATGGTAGGAATGCTACATTGACAATTGATATTTTTGATAGAGATGGCTATGTAGTGAAGTGCAATAAAGTGGTTCCTATTTGTGAGCTACGTGATTATGGTACCATACCATCGTTTAGGAGCATCTTCAGTTTGCCAGAAATGCAGAGAAGATCCCTACTGTTAACATCTCTGAATGCCAACAACATAAACATAAGCAATGTGCCTCCATGTTTTCAGCTTGTATTACTATTGACTGTTTACTGTTTTAGAAATGCCAAGCCACCATTGTCATGGAAACACTTGTGTTCTTTGGTGCTAGGATGGATACAAGGTTTAGCATGGTGTAAACGCAATACCCAGCGCATTCCTCGGAAACCAAATCACAAAATGCACAGTTTTGACTCTTCTTTCAACTGGGAGGGGTATGAAGTGACGGCAGTGCTACAAAACTTTGATCCCTTAATGAGGAGGAGTTTCAACCGTCATTTAGACTTGGATGCCAGCCATGGGTTTGCACAGTGGATAGCTTGTGCACGCATTGCTCATTACCTCAATGCAGTACTGTTGGAGATCTTTCCTAGAGCTGATATGACTGTTTTGTTTAATGGTCTTCTCCTCCACAATATATACTTCAAACTTTGTGACATTCATCCAGCTGTCCATCAAGAATGGATTCAAAATACTCTTCTGAAGAATGTCCCAAGTGCATCTCATCTCTTTAATGAACTGATGACTTTCTTTTCTCATCATCTTGGCTTTCAACAGTGGGAGCAATCACCTCTTCAACCAACAAGAGGCATACCACGGGATGGTCCTCACCATCATCCTCATGGGAGTGGTCAGCGGGTCTCTCATCTAGTAGACAGGAATAGATCAAGAGGTGGCAGACGTAGACATGGTCGTAGAGGGGGGAGGAACCAAGGTCAAGTTCCTAAATCCATAGCAGCTAACTTCAACAGTATGTAGTGTTATTGTTTAATGAGTATTTCTGTGTGATGTAGAGAGGTTTAAGGGAGGGGATACTACTACTGCTTGATTGGAAAGGTCATTATAAATCTCGTTAAGAATAACTGAAACCTTGAGTATTTTCATTGTAAGTATATAGGCAACGGTATGGTGCTTAACTTAAAGAATGTCTAAATTGGTATGGTCTTTTATCAGAGAGCAGTTGTACATGTGCTGCATACTGCACACCAACTCACACACTGTGTGTTATGTACACTAAGGCTGTTTTCCAGTACAGTGCCTTTATTGCAAGCAAGTTTCAGGGACGTTCATTAGAGTTTATGTTGGTTCTGCTCAACAAATCAAGTTTCCCAAATACTGCACCTCTAAGGCTTGTGTCTTGTAGCCACAGAAGGGAGAGTTGCAGTTGCCACTGTGGCATTTCTGATACAGTACTGCACTTGAGAGATGAGCCTAGGTGTACTGCACTATACTGCAGTGTTACTCATGTGGTATAGTGATGTTTAGATGGAAATGTGTTATAGCTGTTGCCAATGGTGGTAATGTGAAGTTATTATAGATTCAATCCATAGGCTACTGAAGATGCGAGACAAAATACTGTACAAATTGAACCACCCCTCCCCCCACCCCACCCACACACATACCAAAGGAAGTACAGTGTGATGGTGCTTGAAGCAGTAACATTGTATAAAAATAAGTTTAACATTACGTGTGTGTTATGTGCATTTTGACATAGATATCTCTGGAGATTAACTATTTGAGTACAGTATTTTATAGCTGTACATGTTCTACAGCAGGACTACCTGTTGCCCGTGAAGCCTTGTCGTTGGTCTGCTATATCAGTGACAAATTGTTGGTAAATCCATTTTAGCATCCTGTTCTGTACCATGAAGAGTCTATTATGCCCGCCAAGCAGTTCATGACCTCAAACAGTTTTAAAAGCATGTAGAACCTGCAGTTTCAGTTACATTGTAAGCATACTCAGGTTCAGCATGCATACATTTAAGAGTCTGTCACAGAGTGTACATTATTTTCTTGAACAGTTCCAGCATGCTGCATCTTTAGTCGTCAGCAAATTCAACAATGATAATCACTTTACTGTAAACATAGCCATGACCACTTTTAGCATGCTGTCCCATTTACAGACTACAGTATTTGTTGCATAGTTTATTACCATTTATGAGCTGTTCTAGCATGCAGGCTTTACCTTTATTCTGCAATGTTAGTCACATAGTATGTGAATATGAATAGCTTTAGCTTGCTATATACTATACTGTAATTGGGTCTAATATCAGTTGCACAGTTGGTCACCCCAAGCAGTTTCAACATGCTATACCATACAGGTGTAATTGTCTGCAATGTCACATGCTGTACATTGTTTGTCTTCATGAACATTTTAAGAACCGTTTAAGCATGCTATACCCAGTAGTAATGTAAGTTTCACAGTTGGTCATCATAACTGTACACAGTTTCAGCATGCTGTAGTTACAATTGCATGTAACATCAGTTACACAGTTTGTCATCATGAGCAGTTTCAACATGCTGCACCAACAGGTACAATTATCTGTAATGTAAGTTGCACAGTTTGTCACCAGGAGTAGTTTTAGCATGCTATACCCTATATGAATAATATCCATAATGTAAGTTTCACAGTTTGTCTCTGTGCAGTTTCAGCATGCTGTAGGTGTAATCATATGGAGTATGAGTTACACAGTTCTCCACCACGAGCAGTTCAACATGCTGTAATGTAATTTGAATTATTCCTAATGTCAGTTACACAGTTTGTCACCATGAGCAGTTTCAACATTGAGAATTTGTAACAATGTTGCTTGATATATGACATATGTATTGTTACCCAGAAAACTTCACAGCCTATGTTACCAGATATCATCTGGAGTATCAAGCCAAGGCATTCTGCTATACTTGGTAATACTGTACAGTAAATACCGTATATGGCAAGATTCTGCATCTTATAGCTGAATTTAGGGAGTGTTCAGACACATTCACTGTAATCAGTGGCTGTTGGGGCTTCATTAGATTTTGACCTCACATGGTTTGGGATGCCTGCACAAGTATATAATGTAATTTGTCAGTATTTTAAAGCTCATGCTAGTTTGGAGAAAGGGCAACTGCCTTAGTGTCATGTTAAATGGGTGATAGTATTCTGTCATATGGGTGGTAGTTGGCAGTGATTGTGTTTGATTTGGAGGCCAGTCTTGTGCAGTAAAGGCAATGCGGGGTTTCGTTTTGAGGAATGACTGCAAAGGGATTGGGCAGTGGGGCCAGGAGGGGGAACAAAGGGGAAGAAGGTCAGAGGGGAAAAAAGGTAGTTTAGTGACATAAATCTGTTACTTCAGGTTTTTTTACAGATCCTGTCTCATTGGAAGAATTTTAAAGACATTCAGTGTTTGACTAACTAGTATTTCATTTGTTTTAAACAGTTTGTTTGTGGAGTTGAACATTTTTATACAGTTTGTTTTCCGTATTACTTTTGTTGGCAGATTTTAATTAGCTTTGTTTAATTTTACAGTAGTTCTACGTCGTTGGATTCACATACTTGTAATGGAACAAAATTGCTTGGGATGTTTTGGAAATTGATGGTGATATGGAATTACAGGGGATGTGGAAACAAATGCATCTCTGTTGTATGGCTAGATCGATTAAATAATAATAATTTGTGTGGAAATGAAAACAAGACTATTTAATTAAACATAATTTAAAGCAGCTCATGTCATTTTATTAAGAACAATTGTGAGAGAAATCTTGTAATATATTGTATTTGGACAAATCTGTTGAAAATTATGTATTTATTCGTACAAATATTTTATGGCAATAAAGAGAAATGATTGAGAGAAGCGAAATTACCGGACAGGCGTTTTATCTGGTAAAATGACTTCCTTCAGCTTTGCATTGGATTCGGTCGACCATACAGGCATCTCACGTAACACAAGGCTCGTATTCTACCCATGTGACATCTCATTTCAGTTGAAAAACAAGAATGCTCGGTTTTGTTCTCCTTTACCTGACTTTAACCATTGAGGTATTACGTAATAGCTCCATGCTTCAGCCGAGGAGGTGCGTGTTTTTGGCGCCGACCTTGATCATCTAAGCTACAGCCATGTATACCATGCCCATAATATGGAACGTAGCCAGGACAGGCAATCTGGAGGCGGTATCAAGGCTGGCAGATTGTCTTGAGGGAGGGGTATCCCCTCCCCTTGGAGAAGTTTTTTAAGGTCCAAAATGCAAAATGCTGCAATATTTTCCAACTATTTTCCCTACATTGGTATCCCACTTCTCTGGCAGTGTCGTCGGCATGGGGGGGGGGGGGGGCACGTGACCCTCAATCGATTTCTGAAAAAAAAAATCAGAAATTTTTAAAATAATCCCAAAATGCGTTTAAGCTTTAGAATTCTATAGGCTTATGGTGAGGTGTGTTTTCGACCGCGTGATGGACCTATTGTTATTTTCTATTACAAATGGTTCTATCCGAATTTTTGCAAATCCTTCGCAAACTATCAAAATTTTCGCGCGCTCTGGGTGCTTTAAGTCTTTCCTCAGTATTGTTCTTATTATCGATATCTTTCGATAGCAACTCCCGGAGAAGTATAGCAGCAAAATTTGAAAGCTGTTTACGAATTCCCACGTAAAAGACTGGCTTTTTGATTGGCTTATCTAGGTTTGTTGGGAAATTGAAAGTGTCTCGATGCAGAGCCTGAATGCAGGTTTTGCCATGAAAATCTTATTTACAAAAATCGACACCACTGTTAAAACTACAGTAGTAGCAAAATATTATTTGGAGATAGACGGTCGAAACAATTTGGTCTCCCAAGCCCCCTCCCAAGCCCCCTCCCCTACAAAATGTATAATTGATACAAATGTTCTAGGGCATGTAATGGTTGCCAGGTTCTTAGTAGCTAAAATACACACCTGTCAGTGTCACATGTGACCCGCCTTACATGATTTAGAAGGTAGCAGGCCTACGGCTGGAAAAACCGTAATTTTATCAGAGAGTAAACAGCTTCCTTAAAGTGGACTAAATTTTAATACCAAACCAAACTAAATGGCCCTACATAGGTAAAAGTGCCCATTGCCCACGCGCTACCGGATTGTGATGCGGGACGAAAACTGACCTAAGACCTACCATGGCTGGGGGGGGGGGGGGGAGATAAGATATAAAAATAAGTTTACATCCCAACAATTATCATTTTAGCCAGAGATGATAGTAATGAAGCCCATCAAGTGCCAACTACAACCTTCTTCCAATATCAAGTCCGAGCAGCCCACTGTACGTTTGGTGGATGGTATACACTGATTATTCATTACAAATTGTCCCGATATGTACAGTTTGGCATGTGCATTGCTCGAAATAAGAAATAATTTTGCTTTAAAAACACAAAAGTCTAATAGTAAAAGCCACTAGAGGCCTAACAGGCGGTCCTGGGGTGCGTACCACTCATTGGCTCTCGAACAAAAATTTAGAATGATCCCGAAACGTAGTAGTTCAAGCTATGGCGCGTTTTCTGTTGGGGTAGGGTGAGTTGTTGTAATGAGTTATGGATCATGTTTAACGTTTGTTATCACAACTTACTCAAATATCACAAAGTTTGAAATGAAATAAATTCTGCTGAGTAAAATAGTTGCAACATTCTGCGTTCTGATTGTAAAGTACTGCAAGAAATTTCCGGGCTTGGTCCTTGGACTACCACCACGGTTCAGCCCTTGTACCCCGCCGTGGGTCCTAACTCGAGCCCTTGGACGCCGCGCGAGGAAAGTGGCTTTTCCCGACGTGGTGCGACTTAGGTACATTTGATACTCGTCGTTGTGGGACCTCTTGAAATTTAGTGGAGGCAGCATTTGACAATGATGTACGTTTCCCTGTTATCGATTTTCGGTCAAAAGGTTAAAATGGCCAGAGGCGTAAACTCAGTATTTCTGAAGGGGTAGGGTGTCTGACGCAGGTCAGCACTGAAGCACGTCATTACCCTATTGCACGCCCAATTCAAACATACCAGTAACAGGCGCGGATCCAGACATTTCGAAAAAAGGGGGGGGGGCTGAAAGCTCCCTTGAATATTCTCCTAGATTAATATTATGCTAATTTTCGCGTATTTGTCGTTGATAGAGCGAAAAGGGGGTGGGGGTGGGCTGAGCCGAGGACCCCCCGTTGGATCCGCGCCTGAGTAATGAATTAGTTATCTCATAACAAACCTATCCCAACGCAGTCCTGATTATAATAATGTCCAGTTAAAGAAAGACATTTGGGACTGCATCGAAGGTATTTTATGATATAAGGTTTGGTACACGAGACGCCACAGGCGTGTATATCTGTATCCAGTAATGGCAGTAGTAAAATATCGGTGATACCTTTCGGCTTCTTTAACTGTAATTTACTTTTACCAAGTTTGAAAAATTCGCATACCATTTTCATCCTTGCAAAACTTTAGGCACCCTCCATCTAGCCCACGCTTATTAACTTTTTCCTCTTTTCCGATCCCTGTATTGAACTGAAGTATTTCCTCTATCTGTAATTTCCTATTTCCGTCTTTTGGCTAGTCAGTGGCCATATTAATAATTAAATTTCATGGTTAACCTCCAATGGTGTCGTCAGAGATGGGCGGGGCAGGGGCATTGGGGTCATTGCCCTCGCACAAAGCCTCTAAAGTTTTAGTCACCTGTAAGACATTGTGGCACCTTAATTGAAATTTGTTACAGCACATGATTGTTGTGTACCTAGGTGAGGGACCCCAGTTTTGTGTTTTGTGACCTGAAGTCCTAAGATGAGGGTCATGAAAGAACTATAGAGTTAGGCCTAGCTAAAATGATGTAGATCATTTTCATACAAAATTCAGAACCCTAACCGCAATATGAAAATCCAAATGTTGAAAAATAACATTGACACATTTTTACTTTCTACACGACAGCCTGAGTGAAATTATTGCTTCGAACACCATTCCAACCAGCCCCCGCCCCTTACCATCAACTTTCCCTCCAATACGTCCCGCCTCATCTATCCTCCCAGATAGCACACCACGTTGGACCAACATTGGAAAATGGTTGGCAAATGTTGGCGAGCGTTGGCAATATGTTGTGTTGGTAAAAGAATATTGGCCCAGCGTAAGACCAACATTTACCCACCACCTGTAGGACATAACAATGTTTTACCAACGTTGGGCTAATGTAAGCTAGCCAACTGTTGGCCCCAATTTATCTAACCAATGTTGGCTGAATATTGGCCAGTCAAATGTTAATTTAAATTCCTTTCTCTAACGTTGAGCCAACGTTGAACAGCCATCTGTTGGGATGTTTTAACTAAACCAGCATTGGGCTTACATAGGACATCCAACAGTTGGCTTGTATTCCTTTAACTAACGCAAGATCAACGTGATTAAGCCAACCGTTGGGCCTAATTTGAAAAATCAACGTTGCGACAACGTTACTCAGTCAAATGTTGGGCCCGATTTATTTAACCAACGTTGGGTTAATATTGGCGAACCAACTATTGGTTTAAATTTCTTTATCTAACGTTGAGCCAACGTTAAACAACCAACTGTTGGAATTTATATAATAAACCAACGTTGGGCTAACATGAGACATTTAAAAGTTGGTTTGCATTCCTTTAGCTAACGTAAGACCAACTTGAGTCGAGCAGCCGTTGGGCCTAATTTATAAAATCAACATTGGGCCAACGTTAGTCAGTCAAATGTTGTGTCCAATTTATTTAACCGACGTTGGGTTAATATTGGCCGGCCAACTATTGGTTTAAATTTCTATATCTAACGTTGAGCCAACGTTGAACAACCAACTGTTGGGATTCATTTACTAAACCAAGGCTGGGCTAACATGAGACACCCAACAGCTGGTTCGTATTCCTTTAATAACGTAAGACCAACGTGAGTCAGCCAACCGTTGGGCCTACCCAGATAGCACACTATGTTGGACCAACGTTGGCAAATGGTCGGCAAATGTCGGCAAGCCTTGGCAATAAGTTGTGTTGGCACATAAATGTTGGACCAACACAAGGCCAACCTATATTATATTGGGCCAACATATACCAACCAACTGTTGGGCCACATACATTGAACCAACGTTGGGCGAGCATTAGTTAGCCCAACTGTTAGGCCTTAATCGTTGAACCAACGATGGACCAAAGTGTACCAACCAAATTTTGGGCCTTACTCGTTAATTAAACCAATGTGGGGCCAACATGTACAAACCAAGTGTTGGGCCACAATATTCCATTATCCAACGTTGGGCGAACATTACTATCATACAGCAATAAAACAGTGTTATAGAATTTATGCATAGGCCTGTCAAAGCAGTAAATCGAGGTTGGAAATTCATCAGTGGCACTTATCTGTGATATTATCATGTTAAGTATAAAAGATCAATAGTGTATGTGGCAATTTGAAAGAGTTAAATTATAAGTCATCCCTTGACTGATGTGGTGAATCTGGGGGACACTTAAAAGTCCGTATACAACCTATGGTTGGCCCAACCCGAACACTGGATTTCGGTGATGTATTGCTAAAGGTCCACATTGGTTTCGGTTGGCCAATGGTAAGCGGCCCAGCACTGGCCCAAACAATGTGCCACCGAAAAAATACTGAGCTGGTCATTTTGGTATCAACCCAGCCTACAATTGTTTTAATAGCAGCTATTTCTAAATTTTACATTCACAGTGAATATTTTACAAAACGTTCACTAACAAAGTGGGAATTTTTACTGAGACAACTTGAGAAAATGTTTAAAATGCTGCGAATTTCTAGTGGAACACCAGTTTTACATACCTTTCGTCTGAATGGAGCATTCCTAATTTTTTAAATGAGATTTGTCTTTATCACTTAATGGTAGGTCTAATTAAAATAAATTGTGGCTGGCAATGGTGAATTCTTGTAGGAAATCATGTTTCTCAGTTGTGCAATACAATATAAAGAAGAAAACATTGAAATATCATGAAGAAAATTGTATTATTAATCGTTAATACTAACACGCAAGTCTCAATGAATATATATAATACCTAAACCAATCTTCTCATTTCATATATGAATTTCCAATGAAAATCCTACTACATTTCTTTTGGAAAAAAAGACCGTCTGGTGGTGTCAGTTAAGTCAAAGTTTGTCCCTTGGGGACGTTGTTACTCCTTCGGGGAGCAGAACTCCTTTGGGAGTATTGTTTGGTTTTCGCCCCTGGCTCTTCGCCAGAGAGTCAGGGGACTTTTGGAAAAAAGGAGTTTGTCCCTTGGGGACGTTGTTACTCCTTCGGGGAGCAGAACTCCTTCGGGAGTATTGTTTGGTTTTCGCCCCTGGCTCTTCGCCAGAGAGTCAGGGGACTTTTGGAAAAAAAGAACCGTCTGGTTCATGAAGTTTGTCTCTTGGGGACGTTGTTACTCCTTCGGGGAGCAGAACTCCTTCGGGAGTATTGTTTGGTTTTCGCCCCTGGCTCTTCGCCAGAGAGTCAGGGGACTTTTGGAAAAAAAAAACCGTCTGGCCGTGTCCGTTTTTAGCACGTAAAAAGCCCGTCATGGTTTTGTTTGGGTTTGGGATTTTTCTTTAGTTTGCCAGTGCCTGTTTCTACGTACTTAAAAAGCTAAAAGTGGCTAGCAAGGCAATGCTAGTAGCTTTTAAAACTTGTAGAAGGTAGCTTTTCTGACATACTTCTTTATGGATTCCCATAATGAGCAGTTAATTAAAGACAAGTTTTAGACAAAGTGAGACATATATTGTTTAGTTGGTACAACATTGTGCCAACCATTCTTTGCACTGAGCACCCAACCATCAGGTAATTTAACCCAACCGCTGGAACAACGTTGGCCCTTTGCTACAACAATGTACCGGAGTAAATGTTGGCATAATGATGGCCCATTGCTTCTACAACATGTTGGGTAAACGTTGGCGTAACGCTGGCCCTTGATTTCGACAACACGCTGGATAAACATTGGCATAATAGTGGCCCATTGCTGCAACAACACGTTGGGAAAACAATGGCGTGACGTTGGTCCATTGGTAAGCCAGCATGTTGGGCCAACCGATAGACAATGAGCAGCCAACCTTCAAACTACATTTTCCCAATGTGGTTCCAACAAATTTTGCAACTTTCCTCCAACATTGGCCCAACGTTGTGCAAATGTCGGCGCTTTGTTGGCGCATTGTAACAACAACATATTGGGCAAATGTTGTCGTAACGTTGGCCCAGTGTAACAACAACTTGCAGGATAAACGTTGGTTCAACGTTAAACTGTTGCTGTTTCAGCATGTTGGGTAAACAGTGATATAACGTTGGTACATTGATAAGCCAACATATTGGGCCAACATTTTTACAATGAGCAGCCGACCTTCAAACTACATTTGCCCAATGTGGTTCCAACAAATTCTGCAACCTTCTTCCAACGTTGGCCCAACATTCTTGTGCTATCTGGGCTACCAACCGCTGGCCGGGTGTACAGGGATGAACTGGGTGTTTTAATAGCCAGTGGCAAAAGTAGTTAACCGGCTGTGAATGGACCAGTAAAGGGTCTGTCTTTCAGCAACCGGCCAAAATACCCAAGCGGCCCGCGGGTAGTGATCATAACATCGCTAGAACCAGTGGCTGAAGCGTACATATAGTCAGGGGGTCGTTCGCTCCCTGACGAACTCAAATCGCCTGTCGGTGCCCTTTTAGGTTTTACCGTTACGTTATTGAAACATAGGGTATCTACCAGTACTTCAAAGCCCCCTCTACAAGCCATTCTCGTCACCTCTGACCGAATTCCCTAGCTCCGCCACTGGTTAGAACGACTGGCCCATGTATATGCTAGATGGGCTAGTACTTAAAAATTGATAAATTGCGTTCTTTGTTTGTGGTGTTTTCATGTTGCATCGGTAAGCAGTCGTAGACATTTTAAAGTTTTATACTAATGCCCTTCACTCCACCTATACGGTGGACTCTGGATTACACGCTGGCATGGCAAGCATCCAGCACTTTAGCAGTTCCTTTTCAGATTGCAATGACAAATTTTCGGTCAACACCTACTTGCAACCATCGTCAGCCAAAGTATTTTATTTCTATTAAATTACAGCTGGAGGGCGCATGATCCGTCATCTCTGAAAATGGTCCAGAATAAAAATTGAAGCTGCCGGAGTCCTTCGGGGCTTGCGGTGAAAGGCTTGCCCTGGCATTTTTTTTTCTGAGTACACCCATTGTCATGTCCAGGGCCGGATCCAGGGGGCGTAAGGGGCGTACATTCCCTGTTTTCAGCAAAGCAATGATTTTCGTAACCAGAAGTTTACATTTCCAAGCCCATGAAAGAGTTATGATCACTGTCGGCTGACGGTTACACCCCCTTTCTCATATGCCTGGATCCGGCTCTTATGTCGTTTGTTTGAACTATCCATAACGGCATTTCGTTGATTAAGGAAAACAAACCTGACCCCTGAACCTTGATCTTCCGTAGAAAATTATGTTGAATCCTGCATTTTCCAATCAGAAGTATCATTTTCATAGTAATCAAATAAAACAGACCCCTCCTAGGGTTCATCGAACCCTACATTATTGAAACATCTTAAGCGGTTATAAGCGTACGGCACCACTTTCACTTTGGAGGCTGATCACTTTTTAAGCCCGTACGCCAGAAAAATAGCATACGTTTTGCTCGAAAATAGCATATATTTACTGTCCGAATGGGAGGCTTACTTAGAGGGGATGAGTACACCCATCTCCTTTGGGCAGTATCATTTCAGGCAATCTGGGGTGCATGTTTGGCGAAAGATTTTGCTACACGTCAACTGGTGCTGGCGCTGTGCGAAGTGTCAAAATTCCACCCTGAACTCTCCAGGCCGAGCCCCAGGTAGAAAAATTCTGCAATCGCCTATTAAATACCATGCGTACGAACGTAAACTGGCACAATATCTGAAGTATATGGAAAATCTCTTATACAGATTGCTAAAAAATCAATTATCGGTAGATGGCAAATTTAATATAAGCACATTTCACGAATTAAGAAAAACATACTGAAACGCGTTCAGTATTTAGTCCTTCGTCTGTCTGGTTATTCCTGCTCCCCTCTAGCCCATTCCGCTTTGCAATCTAATGGTCTCATTTCTCTTTGCCTGTGCTAGTGTCCCTATTAAGGCCTTTTCACACTAGGTTTGAAGCGAAGCGACGCGATACGATACGATAGGATAGAAAAGTTGAAAACTATGTAATTACTCACACCCTTTTTAACACTAGGAGTTATAGGACGCGATAAAACGCGATAAAACTGAATTGAAATAATTCCACCTTTCACCAACTTGTGCCGAGCGATATTTTGAACGACCAATGATTAAGCCAAATTACTATTTTGTTAGATCACGTGACTAATGGTCACTGGAATATCGCTGAGAGACGAGGAAAAAGTCGCCTGTATTGTGAAAGCAGTTGCGACATTTTTTTTCGTGTGGGATCACATCGCGTCTTATCGCATGGTACGTACTTTGAAACGGGCTTTAACATCATAGCTCCCCCCCCCCCCCACATCCTTAGGATCCCATACGGCCCCTGGATCCCACACCTTCGGTAGAACGCTCTTTGCAGTGCCGAAAAAGCTTTAGTATGCTTCCTTTCATTAGTGGAGGCATTTCTTTTTATCCTACAGTGTCACCTTCCAAAACATGAGATCTACGAGATATATTCAGACAGTTTTATGCCATTTAAGAAATGAGAACTGGGCTATTTACGATAAGATGGGAGGCATTTTGGTAAAAATTTTGGTACCCTGGGCACAATTTAGTAGTGGCGTTCAGCTTAGTGTCATGGTGGTCTGTTCTGGCAATGCTCGCCCATGATCCTATTTTATTTTGTTTTATTTTTAAAGACCCTTCGTACAACGCCTCCGTATGGGGGGGGGGGGGGGTAGGTAGAGCCAAAGATTTTCCCGTGCTTCGCTCACATATATGCATAGTATACTCCGATGGGGTCATTGTTCTTCGTGATTGCCCTAATCGCCAAACTACGATAGAAGCTAAGACGGAAATCGTACGATAGTAAGGATATGGTATGGAATGCACTAAGGCCGGGTGCACTGAATATGTCCATCCTTGAGGTAAGGTGCGTTTTGACCGGTACTAGTGAAAATTAGGAAGTTTAACATCGCTTTTACTAGAAGAGCAGAAAGTGGCTAACCAGGGAGCTGCCACTCTGGTCAGAGTGGTAGCTCTCTAGGCTCACAAGGATCAATTAAATTGCTGGAGCTGTGAACTGTCTCAGTTTCGTAACCTGTTCATGAATCAGTTATGAAAGTTAATTTGAGGAATTGGGGACATATTTTGTGGCCTTCCACTTTCTGTGACCATAAAATGCAGGTAACTAGAAATCGTACTCTAAATCTCAGATTGGTCCTTAATATGTTTAGCCATTTATACTTGTCCCCTCCACCCAAATTTGTTAACGAGCTTCACCACAGAACGTTGTGGAATTTGACGCGTATATTTGGATAGCCTGACCCGACAACAAAATGAATGCAAGAAATGATTAAAAATGTTAAATTGCACAGGGACTATGTCTTAAAATGATCAATTCACCACGTCAATCAATTGACCATGTGGCTGGGACCAGTTATGTGGGAGAGGTGTCAGGCATGTCTCATGGTGGGAGGGGGGGGTGGCCATCCACCAGCCCAGTCCGTAACCATGCAGACTTGGAGAGCAGAGGACCAAAACCAAGCTCGGGGACGCTATAAGTATAAGTTATTGAACAGGGACCTAACTATGCCAGCAGCGCGGGTTGGGGCAAGCCAAGGAGCAGTCTGCCCCCCAAATGCCCCCTTGCTTACGGGCCTGCACCATCCCCTCCCTACCCCCACCTACCCCAGTCTCGCCATTTCATCAGAAAAAAAATCACCTACATGCCCTGTTGATTACATACAAAGTCGGCTAGGGCGGTCCCAAATTAACGATTTAGTTCATGAACTTTTGCTCAGTTACCGAACTCTTTGTGTTGTATTAGCAATGCCAGGCGACCCTAACATAACAGAGCCTAGGCTCTTTACTTTAGAGCTTCATTATATTATATGCCATTACTTTTAACAAAAAGAGAAACTTGTTTTTGAAAGGTCTATAGAACTTTGGTCTTTTTAGAAGTAGAGCAAACTTTGAAAACTTCACCCATGATACCAAACACCCTCATTCATTTTGTGAATCGTAAATGTATGTTCACGCATGGCTTCTCTCGATCGCTAGATGACGTTAGTTTGATTGATTACGATATGATACAAACAAACATTTGAAATGGTTAAATCTTGTCATTCTCCCATTACACGTTAGCTTTCCGCGCTAACAACCGTATTTAACTGCCAAAAACCGCGTCTAAGATTCTAGACGAATTGATATATTTCATCTGTGCGGACATGATGTTTGACCAGCGACTGGCCGTCACTGTCTTTATCTTTATCGTGGTCGCGATCATTCAAGGTAAGATGTTGAGACATGGAGCCTGTAACTTCGTTTTAAATCCTTTATTGAATTGATTAAAATATGACTTAAAAATAATTCCTAGCCATAAGCGTACGAGGCGGGGGACAGGGGGGCATATGCCCTCCCATTTAGGACAAAAATAGTGGATCGATTCGGGCAAAAATAGTGGATCGATTAGGGCAAATGAGACAGCCAAGAATATTAATTATTTCCTTTTGCAACCGACACAGCGGTATCAAAATTCGGGCAACTTGGTCCAAAATTCTAAATTCGGGCAAAAATTATCCCTGACCCCCAGAAATATTGACCCCCGTACGCCTATGTTTCTAGTTTTCATATTTCATACTGGCCGAACTGAAGCAAGCTGATTCACCAGGCCTGGGTACACTATGGCAAGTAATTGGTGGACAAACTTTGCTCTAAAAACTCGCAAAATGCTATATACCAGTTACCATTTTTAAGTACACTTACAATTCAAAAAATTCTCAGTGTGAAATATTATTTCCTAAGACAATAATTATACCCCACCCAGTGACATACATACGGTGGACACTACAGGCTGACACACCGATTGGCACCGAAAAGAACAGAAAACTGAAACAGAACTACATTCACTCTAAAAACAGTTGGGTAAACTTTTACCCAGGTTGGTTACACATGCCTCCTGCTAAACTGTTGGGTAAAAAATTGGCCCTTGTTGGGTAAAACATTAATTGTAATTGCTCGCTAACCCAACAGATGCGACTTGACAGTCTGTTTGTCTAACACTCTTTAGGCCTATATGCATCAGTTTTACAACAATCTTTAATAATCGATCTGACGGTGGTTAGAAAACGTTTACATAGAAATTTTGTTCCAAAATTTGTTTTATAGACTCTGCTGAGAGCTGAGACCCTTTCGGTTTTTCATTTCCTTCCTCTTAATAGGTAGACATGCTCTGCTTATTTATATTGTTATATGATGACTGCTATATCTACCAATGCTCTAACTTTTAACTTCACATTAAATCTGCATGGTGATTACTCAGAAATCTTACATACCGGCCTACGGTCCCCAAGGTTTTTACCTCCGGGTCCTTTACTCACCCTGTCAAGGAACATGCTCAAACAGTAATTTCTTCGACTTCTACTTTTACTTACCATGCTAATACTTTTTAAGAAGCAAATTTTCGTGGCTTAATCAAGGTTGTAATTCAATGACATTTCATAGCTTCTGGATGGCTGCCTCACATGTGAATCACTGAGTAGACTTACCGATATTCAAGTTGTTTGAAAGTCCGTAACTTCCAAACTTAACATGTTATTGAGATGTGGCTTGTACCAATCAAAGGAGAGCAATCTCTTTGATTGTAGGTAATGTTCATAATTTGACACTGGAACATCTCTGGAACGCAATTTACTGATTAAGCTGACAGAATTAAATAGAAGTCAACGTGTAGTCTGTGTATGGGTGCTGTTTACCTATGCAATAAACATTAAAGGGGAAGAAATATTAAAGAAGAAGGAGGCATAATTCTACACCTCTAGCCATAAACTGCATCTTCGTCTAATTTTGTCGACGATACACCGCCTTTGCTATGGTTTCCAAGGAAGCTGTCAACATTAAGTTTGACTTATGAGAAGGCAACAACAGTGCCAACACGGACACGTTCCTTTGTAATTTATTTCCACTTTTATCAGTTTTGGAACTACCGGTAGCAAATAAACTTCCGAAATGTTTATCTATTTTAGTACAGCAGTTTTGAAAGATCGTAGGCCTGCTGAAATAGCATATATAGGCCTATGCAATCAATCCTTGTAGAGAGAGGATACCAGAGAACAATATAGCAAAATAGATATCAGTTTCTTAATTAGTATAAGATTAGTATAAGTTTTCTTTCCACTAGACATCAACTTTATTATTTAATTGCGGCTTTCGTATATCATAAAAATCTGGACATCTGTATAGCCGTGGAACTGTCCATGTATTAGCTCTATGGCATAACCCCAAAGACGATTCACCGACGAAGACTGTTGCATTGGCCAGAATTTGTAACCTTCTTAGCAGGTGTCAAATATATGCCTCATTCTAAATTACTTGTTGTTATTATAAGTAGTAGCATTTAAGTAGTATTAATGCAGCCAATAGCTCATAGGTACAGGAGTATCACCAGCCCTTCGGGCGGAAAATCAATTTTCCTCTTTTTCCATCTTTCTGAAATCTGAACCTTTACCTCTCCTTCAACGTTTAACCGGTGAACCATTATCTTAGTTCTGAAGTGCCTGCTCTCTTATGCAATTACAATGGCTTATTAGCCTACGTGCGGCTTGATATATCAGAGAACAGCTTGATGCAGCTCCTTGTACATAGAGATATGTATAGGCCTCCAATTATATTCATTCTTCAATTAATAGGGAAATGAAAATGCAAGCAGAAAAGCTATAATGACAATTTTCAACAGAAAAAAGGAACGAAGGCCAATCCTTTGAGGACGGGGAGGTGACAGGCCGAGGAAAATACGTTCAAGCAGGGGGTAAGGGGGAGGGGGCTCAAAGGGCGAAAGGTAGTTTGTCGAAGTAAACCACGTAAAATGTATAAAAGTATGGAACTACTTAAAATGGACGGTAAAAGAGGCTTATTACTCTTTGAGGTTATCATCAGTTCCGACAGTCTAAAGCTCAAAACCCGCATTAGCTGCTACAACGGGGTATGGTCCGGGATTACCAAAGCATAAGCGACAGTTGTAGGCAAGATCTTTCGCTATCGTATTAATCCTAACACAGTCATACTAGTGTTTTCGCAGGGATTTTTAAGTTAGATCTAAAGTGATGTCTAAGAATGCGCACTCTTGCGCACATATACCGTTAATTTCATAAAACCTAACTAAGGATCAAGTTTCACGAATAGTTAAGTTTTTGGATCCAGAAAGGTAGGAAATTTAATTGTAAAATGTTTCTTAATTTTCATAGCTACAAAAATGTTGTAAAATGATGAGAAATTGGTGGTATCGTTGGAAATGAATGTAGCCTAACCTTTTTTTTTCTTTCGACAACATTCTGTAGCTGTTGAGATATTTGTAGACTGCACTTCTGTTTCTACCGAATGTACTGCAGTAAATGAATCGATTGCGCATTGTCTTTTGCAAAACTCATTTACATTTTATGATGAGTAAACTAAGATAACAGTCGTTTTCTTCACACGAGCAAAATTTTGGACTCTTGTTTGTCGGAGCAGATGACAGAGTTCAAAGAAATTACGTGTAATAATGAGACAAGGAAATTGAAAGATTAAAAGTTAAGATCTGAATGGATTTATAAAGGTGGTGAGAATGTGATTCAAAGGTAACAATTAGGGTAGAACAATAAAACCAAGTAACAAAGACTTTGCTTTTACTCCATTCATAGAAGCTCCATGGTATAAGGTTCCTCAAAAATTAACAGATTAAATACTTCTTGATGTAAATGTGGTCTACGCGTTCCTATGACTAGAGGGCAAATAAAATATTTGTGTGAATTATACTGAGTAATAAGCCTCTTTTACTCCATTCTTAGTAGTTCCATACTTACACATATTTTGTATACAAGCCGTTTGCTCAACACCATTCTGTGCAGGGGCGATGGGCCGAAAAAGGTGGGAAAGCACTGATATTCATTTACTTAACGTGACTTGTGCTTGTCATTAGGGGTAAGACTTGCCCTTGCAAGTATGCTTTGGAATGGTTGTTTCAATCTGTGCTACACTACAGCCATATTTTTTCGCGACCCCTGAGTGTCTTTTCAATAGCCGTTCTACTCGCGGCACCATGCAATCTTGAATGCATGAAGAAAAAGTTTGCGTTTTCTTCTTGAATGTGAAATCAGTCACTTTGGACATCGCGAGAATCGTATAATATAGTGTTGTCGAAGTGTGACAAAATTAATGTGGGCCTGTGGTTTGACTGTGCGTACTAAAAATGCGTTGGCGTATACATTGATACAAGTCTACTATTTGTTTGCTTTCTTTTCTGTGTTCATTTCAAAGATTCAAAAGTTTTCGACTTCAAGTTTAGTTTAAAATCATCGGGCTATCAACAAAGTTCACCTGTGTAGTAGAATAGTACTCAGTTTGACACATACCGGTATATTACAGGAATTTATTGTAAATTCTTTTGATTTAAAGCTATTGTTCCGGTGAACAAAATCACCAGGTCCATAACCAAGGGGATTTGGGGACCACGTACCCTCCTGTTCGTTATCTTGGCCCCTGTTCTGCGGGCATAGCCAGACCCCTTTACAATAACTTATACTTAGCCCCCCCCCCCGAGCTTGGTTTGCCCACACCCCCACCCCTGCTCTGCAAGTCTGGCTACGGGCCTGAAAATCACACAACTTTGTGTGAATAACTTGCTACTCAATTTTAAACATGCCACCCGAATTGCTCCATATATCAGTTAAGTGTACTTGAATGTACGCTACAACATACCGTCAACTGAAGGAAACCAAAACTACAATATGAAGTGTTTCCCGAAAATGTGCACTGTTCAAAACTTGTCAGAAATTCTGTACTAAAGACGAGAAACTAGACAAATATATAGCTGTCAAGTAACCCTTTTGACAATATTGCATTTCGTTTCTGCCCCCCCCCCCCCACGTTTAGGGGTACAAGTCGGTCGAAGGTGGTAAGGCTGAAAGACAGAGTAGTTGACTCGAGTCGCTGACTTGGACTCGAGTCCGACTCGAGTGGTACTTTTTCTTGACTTAAGACTTGATTTGACATGAAAAAGAAAGACTTGCGACTTGACTTGACTCAAAGAAAAGTGACTTGCGACTCGACTTGCATTGAACATATTTGACTTGGTGACAATGAATGACAATGTTTTGTCCCAAGTGTGGCATAGAATTTTTACTATAAAATTATTTAAGAAGAAACCGCAAACTTTTCCTTCATGCATTCAAGATTGCATGGTGCCGCGAGTAGAACGGCTATTGAAAAGACACTCAGGGGTCGCGAAAAAATATAGCTGTAGTGTAGCACAGATTGAAACAACCATTCCAAAGCATACTTGCAAGGGCAAGGCTTACCCCTAATGACAAGCACAAGTCACGTTAAGTAAATGAATATAAGTGCTTTCCCACCTTTTTCGGCTCATCACCCCTGCACAGAATGGTGTTGAGCAAACGGCTTGTATACAAAATGAGAATGAATGAAAATAAAGAATGCCCTATGTCTATAAAATATGAGTGACAACAAATTCAACCACTTGTTAAATATATGATGTTAAATGTAGTCTTTGTATGTGAAGGTCCAGGAATCATGGGCGGCGATCCCGGGTGGACAGGGGGCCATATCACCCCAGTATTTGAGAAATCGCCCATTGACTTTGATTTCTCACACAGTAAATTATTTGAAAATGGGGTCATGTCCCCCAATATTGAGAGCAAATCGCCGCCCATGATCCAGGTAATTGCAAACCCATGGGGGTTCACTATGTGATGGCGAATATCGAGCAACCTCGCGATCGTGGAAGGAGTGATGACTTGATGGCGTGGGAGGGTGTACAAGAAAGTATCCCACTGAAACGCTGTTAAGTGCAACTTTTTTCAATCAAGATTAGTAGCAAACGGCAAACATTTTATGAAATATTGTAGTATTATGCACAGTGACCTCTGAAAATGAGGAATAGGGTAGCCATACTGATTATTCATCAGTCAAATGGCCATGACAGGGGGTCTGGGGACTTTGCAAGATGCAATTTGCTGGCATCTGGCAATAAAATAATCTACGAACTTTGTAGTATGCTTGAATTGATCTCATTTTATCTCCATTTCGTGAACACTAAGTTTAGAACTCAGGTGAACACATATTATCTTTTAAAGCTCCACAGTAACTTTATTTTTTCAAACATCCCCTGCTGCCCTTAGCATTGTCCCCCTCCCCATGAAGAGCAAACTCGCCACTTTGTCAAGGAATTTCTATATTTGTGTGCATTCGTAAGCTCCATCATAAACGTTTACTCACGCGGACGCCTTGCGCGATGAGAGGAAATCATGGCATCCTCAAGGCTTCTTTTCAGAATTTTCTGAAATCTTTTCCATAATATGAAGAAAGTGGTTTCACTCCTCATGAAGCTTTTCGAGAAAAAAAAAACAGGCATGGTGCTTTTTTTCTCCTGTGCCAGTTTAAGCATACATTCTTTTTGGGGGGTGACTTTTAACCCAGGTTTAGAGAATACTAATCACACATGAAAGAAAATTTGACACATTATGCAGAGCATGTCATAAAACTGCAAAATGGTGAATATATGGTAATGTTTTGGGTTATCATCCTTATTTTCAAACGATCCCATTTCCATAAGAACTTAGCTTTTCTTACTTATCATATTGGTAGCTACTTTAGTGTTAAGCTAATTTGGTCCAATGATTGTCTTGAGAAGTTCAGTGTTGGTTGTATTTTCTTCAGTATGGACACCATATATTTCGTAAATTCTAAAAAAAATTCAGGTTTATCACCTTATCACGAAGCTGAGATACGGTTAAGGCACCGAAAGACGACAAAAGCTTGACAATAATAAAATATATTCAAGTATTGGGAGGTTTAATAAACTGAAAAAATAGACGGTACTTGTTCCAGCAGTCTCCTCTCTGACACAACTATCTCCACTCAATCTTTCTCTTACTACCATTTCTCAACTCCTGTATCTCTCCTAGTCTCTCTCGGCCCTCTCTTTCTAGGTCTCTCTCAATTCTCCCTGTTTCCATCAAACTCCTTTTTTTAGTTGCGGTACCTGCCACGCAGGAAGCCGCAACTCAATGCAGTCGACAGGGAAACACCAATTTTGGCTGGTCACACGATTTCCTCCTAGATGTCTGGATGGATGGTGGTATCGAAATACGGCAGTCCAAAGTTGTAGGGATGATTGTTCCGTTGCAGTGGGGTATAATGTTGGTGACCATATGACTTTTGTAAGGGGGTATGATCGGGATTTTTCTTCATTTAAATGCGAGAGCGGTATCTGTTTTTAGTAACAATCTCGGGTATATACTACACTCGCTATATGTAGTATGGTAAAGAGTCGGTTACTAATTTTGCACAGCGCCACCGAATTTATGATTGTGTTAACTAGAGCTTATCTAGGTTAGAGAAGAAGCTTTCATTTTGCTCGTGAGGACGCGTACGTGAGTATTAGGAATCTACGACGTTGTTTCAAAGGCACAGGGAGTTGCTATTTGACTAAAGCCACAGTTTGGCAATATGTTCTATGCATTGGTTAGTTTTAAGATTTTTATACACTTCGCGAAGTCTGTTAATGTTACTTCTACCACCTCTAGCCATCCGTTATTGAGAATCCTGCCATTCTGATTGGTTAAACCAGGGACTTGTTATTTAGAAGGAGATAAAACGGCAGCTCTCCCAGTTTGTACCCACCTATTTACCGCCAAGGTCACTTGCTTTGTACAGCACTTGACGATACAATGAGCTTAAAGCCATTGTTAGTATATAACAAAAGGTTCATGCCGTCTGCTACGTTGAAAATGAATGTCAACAAATTTTGTCTATATGCTATAGCATTGCCAGTCGCTTCCCTTGAAAACTAATTTCCAGCACCCAACGCGATGCAACGCTTAGGCTATCACAATAGGCTAGTTAAATTTTACGTAACATGTAGATCACGCACTAGCTTATCATTCGGCAAATGCGAAAGTTTGCGGAATTAATAAAATCTTAAAACAAATTATAGTCTTGTACCTCTCTTTAGTCCTTTACGCATTGTACCAGAGTGAGACCTTATTGTTATAAGTTAGTCTTTTTACAGACTCCTTAGGAATTACAGTCGTTTTGAGTTATTAGAGTGTTTCTTACTTGACTGTCGGTAAAAACAATCGGATCAAAGCATTGTTCCTCCGAGTCCTAATCTTATTCATACGGTATAAGTAGGTGTATAAAAGGTTTACTTGGGTATCATGTACCAATTGAAAAGGATCAGACAAAAGAAGTAGGTACCCTAAGCTCTAATAATCACTCATGAATTGAAACTATGCAAACGATGGAGTGGATCTAATCAGATTACCATAAATTGAAGTTTCCGATGTATCTCCTTCTAAATGACAACTCCCTGGTTAAACACTGACCTGTTATTCCACAACATACGGTCAGTAAACGTAAACACTGATAAAAATGAAGTTTTTCACACACTTTTCGGTGGTAGAATAACGGACGAGGCTTCGCCTCGTCCGTTATTCTGCCAAATTTGGCGTCTCGACGGTTTATTCACCAATAATAGTCAGCCAAATGCGATTTATTCCTTAATTGTTAGTGAAAAGAATAACTGACATTGACGTAGCCGAAATTTTCCAAACATCATCCTACACGTGTTGCATGATATTCCTGGGGTACTAATTTCAGCGACGACATACTCATTCTTGGAGCAACACAAAGCGACCATGATAAACCTCTAGAGGCAGTATTCGAACGTTTGAGCGAAAACAACCTGACTATCAACAAGGATAAGTATTATTTTAACAAACATAATCTGAAATACTACGGCTACGTATTTTGACATCAAGGAATTTCTGCAGACCCTCAGAAAATATCGTCCATCCAGAACGCATCTCCGCACTAGCACGCGACTGATGCACGAAGCTTTCTCGGGATGGTTAACTACTGTTCTCGTTTCATCCTGGACTTGGCAATTACAATCGCCCAGCCTATCCGCGAACTGACTCGCAAAGATTCAGAATGGGTATGGACTAAACGACACCAAAAAAACCTATGGGGAGTACAAGCAAAGCTAATAAGCAATCAAGTGATGGCATATTTTGATCCTGGAAAGCAAACTGAGTTAGTTGTGGATGCAGTCCCGTCAGAATTACGCTATCTTGTTGCAGCGCGAAGATAATTGAGACTCGAGACGTGTAATTGCATATGCAGGCTGCACCCTAACTCCAGTAGAGCAGCGGTACTCGCAAACCGAGCGTGAAGGTCTTGCAATTGTGTGGGCATATATGTGAACATTTCTGAATATACCTATAACCTACAAGGTTCTAAGTTCGCTTGAATTACGAACAATAAGCCATTAATGTTAATATTCAATAATCCTATGTCTAAACCCCCAGCGAGATTGAATGATGGGCACAACGCCTACAATCCTATGACTTCACGACTCAACACAAACCAGGAACAAACAACCCTGCTGACTATCTAGCAAGTCACCCGTACTCCGATGACTCTTCAAAACGAACTAAAGAGCACAAATTGACTCGAGAAGCAGAACAGTACGTCAACTACGTTACTCTAAACGCCACACCAAACGCTATGACTCTGAGAGAAATCATTGTGCTTGTTACAGAACAGTTTTTGACTAGGAGACTTTCGAGTTTCCATGACAACATATTGAACCATAAAAGGGGAATTACCAGTTGCCAAGCTACACCAAAAATTGCAACCTTCAGGGGCCTCCAGAGGAGATAAGTCACAGAGATCTTTTAGAAATTCCGCCTGTGTATAGCATGTAACTTATAGCAGGAATTTCCCTCCATGACAGCAAACCTGAGCCCTTATAGTGACTGATAGTCATCAAAGTCTTTAATAAACGACGAGTTTCCTATCATATTGACCTCGAAGTTCAAGTGTAAAGCTAGCTAGTAGCTCACTAGGGATAGATAATTACCGAAAACATTGTACTGTGTGGTGTGTGGGTTTAAAGGCTATAATTCAAAACTACCAAAGTTAATATCTAGTGAAGTTTTTCAAAGCACATGCCTTGTCCCTGCTAAGGTTTTATTTCTCATAAAAAGTTGTTTTGAGGGTGACACTTGCCTAAGTTATACAGTACATGTGTGTTTTTACATTAAAGTCTGGCCATGTAACGCTCGACGAATAAAACCACACAGTAATGGATGGCCATGTAGTTGGTAGTCATTTCCGACTTTGCAATTTGTATAGCATCCGATGGCCCTGTAATTCATTAGCACAGTTTGCCTGCTTGACGGACGTGTATTTACTCCTGCACCTATACAATGGCTCCACTTCGTACAATGCGTACGTCCACAGTAAGTACATTCGACATTCCTTTTTGGTGCTAATGCATACTTTTCTGTCAAGTGAATCCTGCTTCTAGCCTATGTCAAGTTTCTTTGTCAAATCTTTTAGACATCAGCTTGGAGGAGAACTTCTTGGATTATTTTCACGGAGAATTGCCACGGGTGAAAAAAGTTGCCTTCATAGAAAACTTGTGGCAGTCAGTACTTTTGTGGAGAAAACAGAGGGAACGACGCTTTCAATCTATGCCCCTTTCATCAGAGTTGTAATCAAGTAAAGTACTAAGCCATCTACCTTGAAGTTAAGTCAAGTCTCAGGTAATTTACCGTCAAGCCAAGTCAAGTCACAAGTCAATTTCCTTCAAGTCAAGTCACAAGTCAAAACTTTCAAAATAAAAATATAAGCTTATGAACCAGACTGCAGTTCCTAGATACAGTCTTATTGGGGAGATCAGGTGTATGACGAATGGGCTAACTTAGAAACACATTCATCCTCCTAACTAAGAAACCACCGGCTTTGTTTACATATTTGCTTGGTGACGTAGCTCCACTACAGGCTAATTGTGACGTCAAGGTGACCTATGTAAACACAGACAGGGTTGGGTAGAAGATTAGTGTTCCTCATAGAGAGAATGGCAATACAGGGAATTGCCCAAGTAATTCTTTTGTACTATGTCTGAGGACACTTTTGAAAAATTTAATGTAAATGAAGAAGTAGGGCAAACTTTCTGTCTGATGTATCTTTTAGGAATCCATGATTAATTATTAGTTAAGAAACTTCCTGTAGAATTAATTGGAATTAGAGTCTGTTCCCAAAGATGACCAAAAAATACGGAAGAAGGGATGATGAAAATAATTAATACTGGGACCTAATAAAACGGGGAAGTGTGACGGTTATATAAGCTTCACGCACTCAGGAGATAACAAATTATAACACGACAAATTGGCTTAACTTCTGACTCATGTTTTTCACGCATCTCACTCTCAGGAACTGCTGACGTAATAACAATAACCCTTAAGCAGCCCCCTTCCCCACAGATGTCGGACTGTATGATGTGTCGAAGGTTACAGGATGATACGAGATGGTGACAATCTGAAAGTACGAAACAAAGAAAATAACTACTTTAAATTACAAGTTACACTCAAATGGTCTGCGTTACACAAACCTGTACTCTCAAAATGCTTCAGGGTGCACACCCCCTCCAAGACGTTGAAGCACTACCAGTCTTAGCAAAGGAACAGACGGTGATATCAAGTCTCTTTAACAATGAACTTATCACAATTACAACCTTGCATATAACCAGCCACCACGGCATAATCCCGCTACTGCAACACCACGTGACTTAAATGGGCCATACATCGAAAAGCACTCCCTACCATTCAACTTGGTGTACATCATGTATACAGTTACTTAAAGGTCGTGTGACGGACATAAAAATAACGTAGTTGGATATTTGATGTAAAAAGCATTAAAAATCCAGAAAATAGCCACAATTCCCATTAAAATCCATCAAATATTGACCATTTTACAGGTACATTTCTATTTCACGTACGCTTGTATTATGAATAAACATGAGCTAAATATGCAAACATGTGACATCGAAAGAGGGACATACCATATATGGCACATGTTAGCCTTTGTTTTTTCAACCTTAATTTCAAGGACACTGGTAGCATTGCTATTCCCCAAGTGGTTTATTATAAAAGTTCAAATTTTTTCCCTGAAAAATGTTGATATAACTCACCAAACTGTAATCTGTATGATCAGTAATTAAGAGATAATTTGTATAGGGTTAACAAAAGAAATCTCCACATTGTGCAACACCCCACACCATTATTTTTGCATAGGCAAGTAGTTTCTTCAGAAACCATCAAACCTTGAAGACGTATATTTTGAGAACGGTAAAAGATATTGAAATAATTCCAACGGATCTTTGATTGGAGGACTTAATTCTTTAGTATCTGACAAGTGAAACAGCTCTTTTTGTTGGCATGTCACACGACCTTTAAGCCTAGGTTAGTATCACTTGCAAGAGCATGACACAATTTTAACATCAAAATGTATTCCGCATATAACCCACATAGATGGAAAATCATCACGCCCCACAGGAATCCTTATCTCCAAAATTACACTCCCTGAGTTCCAAATGGGCCTCTCATGTAGACATTAACATAAACTTACGACTGTGAGCCTCTCTGCTAACCCCTGGGTGTCGATTGTCAACGATTCGTTTACGCACCTGAAGGACGTTCTTTACAAATGAATAGCGCCCCCTAAGATGAACACTAAGATGAACACTAAGATGAACACTAAGATGAACACTAAGATGAACACTAAGATGAACATTAAGATGAACACTAAGATGAACACTAAGATGAACACTAAGATGAACACTAAGATGAACACTAAGATGAACACTAAGATGGAACACTGTCCATGACAGGAAGTTTGATGGGAATAGGGGAGATTCAGTTGAGAGAGAGTCGAGGAGGGGAGAATCGAGAGAGACCTAGAGAAAGAGCGTCGAGAGAGACTAGGAGAGATACAGGAGTTGAGAAGTGGTAGTAAGAGAAAGATTGAGGGGAGATAGTTGTGTCAGAGAGGAGACTGTTGGAAGAATTACCGTCTATTTTTTCGGCACTTTGTTAAACTTTCCAATACTTGAATATATTTTAAAACATTATTGCCAAGCTTTTGTCGTCTTTCGGTGCCTTAACCGTATCGGCTTCGTGATAAGCTAATGGTATGAACGTATTTGTGTTTTATTACACCATATTGAGAGCTACCCTTTTAAAACAGTTTAAAATACTATTATGTAGTACCACTAGACACTACTCGGTGTGGAAGTGTATTAATACATCAACCATACCCCACCAAAATCATTTTATAAGTTACCTCTAAACGGATTCTATAGCCTTCCCCACATCATAATGGTATAACCAACGATCCGTGGATTTGATTGGTTCATGGTCCGTTTTCTACGCGTTGAACTCAATCCGTGTTATGTCCACCCCGGTCAACCATAAGTGTACAGTAGTTACGTACTTTGTGATCCGTGTGGTACGGCAGTCATTTCCGACTTTGCAATCCGCGGTACCCCTCAAGTTTTTGCAAGGTGGGCAAGAACGGCTCCGAAGTTTTCCCTTTCGAGAAACAAACAAACAAACAACAAACAAAAGAATACCGACTTTCTCATTCTCTGTTGCATTCTTTTCCCTTCAGGTCATGGAGCGATAATCAGATTTAATGAACCAGCCGTTCGTGTTGTTATAGATGATCCCGTGAGTACATTAGACGAAAACGTTATGGCGACTATCACGATAACAGACGATGATGGTGTAACTCCGCTTGCTAATGGCGCAGTAGTATCCTTCAGTGAGATTTTCTTTTTATGTTTTTTGAGACACTGCTGTCGTCGTTGTATTTTGTACCAGAATTTCAAAAAGTAAAATAAATTTTAGTGAAATCATTGAGCAGTCCAATTTTTTTCATGGCGTGAAATTTAAAGGGAAAATGCAGTTTGAAAGTTGTGTACCCAATTTGAATTTGTGTACCCTGTCATACTAATTCATCAATGGCTTATCAATCATGAGACAATATTTTTGTTGCTTGTTTGCTAAATTCATGTGGAATAACTCCTTGGTTTACTTTCAATCTTTAATGCTTTTATAGAGAGACATAATGCAAGATATACTTGTTCGTTAAACAGGGGCGCAAATCCCGGGGGTGGGGGGCAAGGGGGCCTTTTCCCCCTCAAGTGAAAAAGTGGGGGGAAACCCTAATTTGGCCCCCAAAAATGTGAATAACAGTACTCATTTTTTTTTCGCCGCTTGGTCACTTTTGACATCCCTTGATAACAACACAGACAACAATACAATTATAGGCTATAACTGACATAGTATCTAAATTTCTGTTGATCAAGGCCGTATGGAATATCGTCTGAAGCTGAAACCCGGCGCAGACGAATCAATTTTCAGTCGAAAACACTTAAGACATGTCTTAGTTATACCTACACTTCGTGTCCTTATCTAGGCCAGAGCGATCTATCTCTGCATTTTGTGCCCCGGTTCGTGAAGCACATCAGTAGTATTAATTAACTTTGTGCCCTAACAAACCCTTTTGACAAGTGTAAATGTTCTAAAACCCAGGAGCCTTTACACTAAAAAACTGCCGTTCGAAACAATCTTTCTGGAGCTTCTGAAATACTAAAATCCAGGAGCTTCAGGGGGCTTCGCCCCCTGGACCCCCACCGGGGCTTTGCCCCTTGGACCCCACCCACGAGGGCTTCGCGCTCGCGGTGCACGCTACGAGTGCACAGTTTCAAATCCACGCGTACACCACATTTGCTTTCGCCCCCTCACTCTCCAACAGAGATTTTCGCCCCTGGCGTTAAATAAGGGGAGATCTGTAAGTTATAGCAAATTTTTGAAAATAAACTTGGAGTGACTGCTTTCTCCCTTTAAGTTCCCAAACTTAATTTCTGCATTAAAGATCGACTCCACAGAACAGTAGGTACACTCTAAAAAACGTGTTTAGGAATTAAACACAATTTTTGCCCACACTTTGGAAACATGTTTAATTCCTAAACGTTATGTGTTTAATTCCTAAACGTTATGTGTTTAATTCCTAAACGTTATGTGTTTAATTCCTAAACATTATGAGTTTAATTCCTAAATATTATGTGTCTAATTCCTAAACATTATGTGTTTAATTCCTAAACATTAAGTGTTTAATTCCTAAACATCATGTGTTTAATTCCTAAAGGTGTTTAGTGTGTAAACGTGTTTCCAAAGTGGGGGCAAAAGTGTTTAATTCCTAAACACTATTTTTACGGTGTGACGGTCTTCAACTCCTTAAAATACGTGGTTATCTGATGGACCAATGGTGACTTGTGGAGATAGTTAAATATTGTGTGGTGTAGCTATACGTTACACTGGACACCCAGCTCAGATTTATGGGGCCTTTTGTGTGATATACTGCAAATGTGATTGTGTGAAACTCTTTCATCCGTGTGTATGTATTAATTGCGTTATATGTTTAACGTTTTTACATTGGTGGGTAGGCAAATTTTCGAAATGCGGACAATGAATTTTCATGATATCATATTTTATGTAACCCCATGTTAAAGCCATTTTAAAGTTTGCACAATCATTGCACTGTCATATTTGTAAGTTGCAAAGGGTACGTCACAAGCAGTGCATTTTACACGCGATTTTATAGAAATGCTTCTCTGTGCCCTCATTTTGATCGTCAAGATGTTAGGAAATCACAGCTAGGCATTACAATTTATGTTACATTTCAAAATTATCCTCGGGAGGGTGATCAGGCTCCCATGCAGGCTTCACGCCATCAGTGTTCGGGGGGGGGGGTTGGGTACGGCCATCAAA